>OZ023288.1:21932234-23132234 GCA_964007245.1 Hypomecis atomaria
TAAAATAATTTACAAAAAAATATCAGATAATAATATGTATATGATATTTTAAATAATAATATTTATTCACTACGTAATTTCAGATAAAGATGACGATCCAGATAGCCCAAAAGTGCTCAGACATGTGGAATTGATTGACGATGAAGCGGCAGAATACGGGATCAAAATAGTAAAATGCAGTGACCGGTTAATGGCTAAAAAGTACGGATTTAGAAACCCGCCTGGAATAACATACTTTAGAAAGACAAAACCGATCAACTATGATGGTGATATCGACGACGAAGAAGAAATCTTAGACTGGCTGACCAATCCCGAGAACATGGAGTTAACAGATCATATTGAGAAAGTAAACAGAAAGATGTTCCAGAAGATACGGCAGACCTCAGATTATGTGGCGGTATTCTTTTGTGAGTTCTGCAAAGTTTTATTTTGTTCTTATTTAAGTCGATTATGACCCGAAATTTTGTAAATAATCTAATTTTAATAACCATAAAGCAACTGTATTGCACATCACACATGTTTTAGACAGTAATGACTGCAAACAGTGCCCCAGAGTGCTTGCGGAAATTGAACACATAGATGACGATGCCGATGGAGCCGGAATAAACTTCGTGAAGATCGATGACAAGCAGATGGCTAAGGAGTACGGAGTGTTCGCTCTGCCAGCAGTCTTATTCTTCAAGTTAGGATCTAAAGATCCTGTGATATATGCTGGTAATGTAATGTTTTGAAATTCACAACGAAAATATTTTAGGAACAGAACACTATGATAATTTTATTCTTCCAGGTGATTTATACGATGAGCAACAGTTATTGAGCTGGTTGTTAGTGCAAAAGAATCCCGCTGGCGACGTCATAGAAGCTCTCGAAGGCCAAGACTTAAAAGATTTAATTGAACATGAATCATCACTTGCAGTGTACTTCTGTAAGTACCCAAAACTTCACATTCGTTAATATTTTACACTACACAAATGACACAACTAACATAATACTACGATGCTCGCCAAATTAACTACAAAAATACTACTTCAATAAAAAAAAACTTCTATCAACTTCGGCAAAAACAAGTCTGTAATTTGAACTGTAAATGCGAAAAAACATAGGGTACAGAAAATACATTTCCCGAAAAAAGAATCCCGAATCTAAGTAAAAAAATTACGTATCAAGCAAACTTGTAACAAAATTAACCCGATTGCTTTTTTATTAGGGAACAAAACGTTGTGTGAAATATGCACTGCAAAATTGATGAAAAAGTCAGGTAAAAAGAAAATTGTGGAAAAAGAGCTCGACGTTGAAGAGGGACAGGAAGCAGAGGGTACTTCATCTCCCTTAATAAAATGCCCGCACTATGTGGCATTTAAATCCCTTGCACTTGAATGCCGACCGTTGATCCCTATGACTTGAACTTGTAGCGCATTGTTGCATGCGGCATGGTTGTCCTATAAATATATTCGTATTATATTTATTGCACTTGGTATTACGGAAATGTTTGTTGGAATAGTTTTTGTCACTTATCTGTCACATTTGGAAATGTTTATCATTAGGTACCTACTTATTCATACTGATTAGTTGTATTGCTACCACCCAAAATAGTTATATTATACCATTTATGCTTCGAATGCAATCCCTGAATGGATAGATATTATTTATTTGTAGCAGTTTGAACAGAAACAACCCCACGATTCCACTGAGTTAAACTTTGACAATGTGTCATCTAGCTCATTTTGCTCACAAATTATCATAACACCATGATTGGCAATAGATTCGAATGTTGCAGACGGTCCAGACTGCGAGCAATGCGCTGGCATTTTGGAAGAGCTAGAGAATATAGATGATGACTGCGATAGACACGAAATTAAATTTGTAAAGACTCAAGATTTCGCCATTGCTGAATCATATGGAGTAACTGATTTCCCAGTATTAGTTTATTTTGAGAACAATGTACCCAATGTGTACGAAGGTTCTTTAGCAGAAGAAGAAGAAGTTCTCCAATGGTTAATAACACAGAAGACTGAGGATCGTATAGAACTTATTACTAGAGTTATGCTTGAAAATATGGTAGAAGAAACTCAATATTTAGCTGTTTATTTCTGTAAGTATCAGACTACGTATTCATCTAAGGACTACAATCAGGAAATCTAATTACTTAACAATACTAATATTTGTTTTTTTCTTTCAGATAAATTGAACTGTCATATTTGCGATCATATACTTGAAGAGCTAGAAAATATTGATGACGAATGTGACGTGTATGGTATACATATGGTAAAGATTCAGGATCCGCAGCTTGCCAAACGATATTCAATCAAAACTTTCCCTGCTATGGTTTACTTTAGGTAAATTTAATAACTAAAAAATAAGGAAAAAAATCAGAAAAGAAACTACTTCTATTATTTCTAAAATTAAATGTATTTTTAGGAACGGAAATCCGCTGCTCTTCGAAGGTGATTTGCAAAATGAGGAGTCCATATTAGAATGGCTTATTGACGACGATAACAGAGAACTGGCTGATGAAATAGAATCTGTCAACGATAGAATGCTGGAGAGATTGCTCTACGAATCACATTTGCTTGTGGTATTTTTCTGTAAGTAATATTTAAATCAATTTTGTTACATAAGTAATAATTTTAAAAACTTGAATGGGAAATATAATAGTAGTTTATGCAACTGTCATATAATGAAGGGTATTAAAACACGAGTGTGAGTTTATGAAACGAGCGCAGCGAGTTTCATAATAGTAACGAGTGTTTTAATACCCGTGTTATATGCAGTTGCATACACTACTTTATCTTCACTAATAAAAATAAAAAATAAAAAAAAAACATTGCGAAACATTAAATTCACGTACGTGTACTTGGCGCCATTAAAATCTAACCAATGAGAGCGCAGCTGCGCGCGCAGGGCCAATCAGGAGCGAGCGTACGATGTTATAATGAGATTTTACGATATCGATGTGGATATTATAACGTCATGTGAAATTGCTTAAATTGAGTGTTTTGTTGTCTGCGCTATAACAGTAGTCATTATAAGTCAAGTATTGGAAACATAAGTAGATTGTTACAACATTAGTGTAGATAAAAGTTTTTATTTTACGTCAGCCCAATAAAATAAAGGAAATAATGTAGGAAAATAAGACATGGTATACTCTTTTTCAGATGATGAAGAAGATTGTCCAGAATGTCAAGAAATTCTCGAAGCTCTCGAAGAGATTGATGGCGAAGTCGACCAATTTGGTATTGACTTTGTCAAAATCGCGAGCGCTGAAGCAGCCGCCACCTACAACATAGTAAACATACCATCTCTAGTTTACTTCCGAAAACAAGTGCCTATGTTGTATGATGGAGACTTACACCAAGTCGACAAAGTATTGCAATGGCTTACTTCTCAAGATGTTTTTGAAATCAAAAACGAAATTGAGGAGGTGAATAGGAAGATGTTGGACAAGCTTTTAGAAGAAAACGAATTCTTGGCAGTTTACTTTTGTAAGTCCCTAACTATGGTAGCAAGTTTTTATTATTGTTGGCGAAATTAGCGAATGATGTCAGGAATACAATTGTAAAACAAACATTTCAGATGAAAAATCCGCAGAAAGCAGAGCAGTTTTGGATAAACTAGAAAATATTGATAGCGAAACGGACAATTTGGATATCACATTTGTCAAGATGCAAGATCCACGCTATGCTCGGAAATGGGGCGTCACAAAACTTCCGGCAATTGTATACTTCAGGAAAAGATTCCCAAGTATTTACAGAGGTAGGTAATGCCGAACTCAGATGCGGCATTTATGAATCCGATTAATGTACCATGAACAATAATTGATGATGTTTTCATGTGATTGTTTTCAGGCGATCTTATGTCAGAGGATGAAGTGCTGGAATGGTTACGAAAGAACAGATTTAGACAGCCAGAGCTAAATATATTTATGTACGCACTGATAGCGCTTTCAATAGCGTTCATCATGTACACGGCGTTCCTCCTGCAGTGCTTCAAGCCGGCCCCGCCGACGCCGGCGCCGCATCCGAAGCAAGCGTGAAAGTGAATCCCAAAAAAACATTGACTTTTTCATTGATGTGACAGGAGCAGCGGCTCTGGTCGTTGCGACCGCGCGAGTTGTGTTCGAACGAGGGGAACCATTGCAGTTCATATGATGGTGGTGGATCAATTTATTTCAGACGTAACATTATATTTGGGATCAAACTTTACTTTGGTAATAATTTATGGAGTAAATAGCCTAGCTTTGTTCCAGATTTTTTAAACAACAATTGATTGACGATACTTAGACATTTTAAGATTAATTAATAGCTATTTATTTATACTGGTTTCACTCGCAACAATATTTCCGACTTTGGACTTCAAAATTGCATAAATAACGACTTTTGTTGAGACTGTAAAATTCTGTTAGTAGAAATTTAAACTATCTTTTAGAGTGAGACCATTCACCAATTTGATTAAATAATAATCAATTATATCAAGTGTTGTCAAAATATTTCGTCCAAACCGACTATCTTTTCTAAAATTTCCTCTATAGCCTTTAGATAACTGAGCCTTTGTTAAGTTTGTTTGGTTCGATGATTCGTACGAGCTCTTGAACAATTTCGCTCGGGTCTCAAACGTTTGATAGCGTAACCTTCAATGTACCAAGATAAATATAAGATTTCAGCTGTCTACTAAAATAGATTTCTGCGTTGTCCGAGCGTATTTTCGTGCTCGAAACTTGAGGTAATGATTCTGATGTTATCGGTTTCTGTAGGCGTTGTATGTTTGAATTTAATGCTTAGATTTATTGTCCGTTTATTTGAATTTTATGCGAGGGGTTCCAGACATGTTTTTGAAGTTGTTAGTTTAGTGCTAGTGATTTTGTTCTTGAGCTCTAGAGTGAATGTTGATGGGCGGGATCTGGACTGATAGACGCATGTTATTACGGTACGGTTTCTTATTTCATATCATTATTCCTTAATTCCTACTCTTATTATTCGTTATAAATTTAACTTTTTTCTCTTCTATCTCTTCGTATCGGTGTATATGAGTATGATGTAGAGTTCCCTATATGATTAATGATTTTTTTGTGACTATGTTCGAGGAAATATAGAGTTTATTAACCATCTTTATAGATACTTCAGTGAAAAGTGTGAAAAGTAGCGTAATGACATGCCAGAATACTCTGTATCATTCCCGATCGCGGTGCTGTGTATTATTGTGTATATTTATTTTATTACCTTCATAAATGAAACTATGAGAGTCGTGAAGTTGGCTACTTTGTACTAGAGATGAACAAAACGATACAATTCCATCGCAAATCGATTAGATAATAGATAAAAGGAATTGTGAATTGTCATCCTTAGTACAGCATGTTGGTGGCAAACGAAAATGCTCAAAAGAGTGAAAAGCGCGTTCACGCAGGCGCCTCCTTATATTTTAACGTTGTATATAAAATGTAAATAATTACATGTAAACTAAATAAAAATAGTAAAATTATTTGTTTGTGTCATTATTATTGCCCTTGGACCTCTTAGTCATATGTTCCTACTAAGCCAAAAGGTTAGGATGTAGGGTTTAGACTAACATTATAAACAACAGTGATTAGGTACTATGGGATCAACCCTGAACACAAGAAAGAAACAGAAATACATTTTGTTGATACCGAATTGTAACTACGAGTAGGTATCTGATAGAACAGCTGATTTTACAAAAAAAGTAAAAAAAGTCTGTAAACGTTGTCCAAGATGAACTGTACCTACCTCTGCATCACCCCCTTAAATTGATTAGGCATGATGACTGGGTAAAAATATCATTATTAGAATTAGTCCGTGTGTTAGATCAACAAAAAATATTGGACACGTATTTTTTCTTTTGTTAATCAAACAACAAATGACAAAGACAAACTTTGTCAAAGTTCGGGAGTGGGGGGTCGTGACGTCACCTCTCTTACAGAAGTGTCTGCTTTTGTATGGCACTTGTGTCGTAACGCGGAACTTTGACGGACTATATCTTCATCAATTTTTGTTTAATTGACAAAAGAAAAAATACGTGTCTAATTTTTTTGTCATCATGTCCATTGGAAACAAGCCTGCCAGCATGCTGGGCACGCTGCCGACTGGCAGTGGGCTTGAGTATTTGGATTATCTTTAGACCTTCAAGGGTCTGTGGATGATCCAATTGCTTTTTATCTAGTAGTTTATGTAGTTTTAGCATATGTCAATAGTATTGTATTTTGTTGTAGTTAATAAAGAAACTTAAAGAAAAACTTTAAAACATATTTAAAAACATTTATTAAAATTTAAAATTATTTGAGCTTAGATGTGATCTCATATCACTTAAACATTCAGCTACTAACCATCAATCAGTCTATTAAAAATATATAAATTAAATAAGTATTCATTTATACTTACACCTATCACCCAACACGTGATGTTTTGGCAAAATCACTCATGCACACCTTTTATTGCAATATTATCTTAATTACAAAAGGAATGGAAACTAATTAATCTTAGTTCTTTAAAGGGTAAAAGCACACACAGCGGTCTGATCCGTCCGTATTATATTCATGTAAATATAAAAATGTGTTGCAAAAGTCATGCATATAAAATGTATTAAAAAAGGCTTTTTGTGATGTAAGGCGGACCACCGTGCACGAACTATACCGGATAGTGTGCTCGATCCATAAGAAAGATCTACTAGTAGCAGTAGCATACACTCGTACACAAATTAGATCAAGGCCTATAGGTCTTGTGATGAAGTAGGTACTCTGAATACTAAAGAGATGTACCTATTATCTATATGAAAATCAACTCTAAACCCACATTTTGTTTCACAGCACCCGTTTTCCCAGAGAGAGGCGTCATGATGTCAGGCTTTTCATAGTATAATATGTATACGACGTACATTAGGTATGATCGGAACCCTTCTCTCTCTTCTGTGATCGAAACTATACAATGAACCGATAAGTGTGCTGCGGTCTTTATTTAACTTAGCTTGATACTTTGTTGTAAATCCACAATGGTATTAATTTATGACTATTTAAACAATCTCATTATCTATTGCTATTCTTCATGCATTCAGAACTTACTCTATTTATAAACTATTACATAGTTACTATGTAGGTAAATCCACCAACACGCAACTGAACCAGCATTGTGGACATGACCCAAACGGCATTCAAAGGAAGACGTAAGCCTATGTTCTACAGAGGCTGATACCAGTACGGTACGATAAGTACGTAACTATCAACTAGAGGAAACTGTTACGGCATATAACAAATCAAGTGTCTTTGCAGCACAACTCGAGTTATAAAATTTCCAGGTGTGTATCCTCTGAGTTCTTCAGATAGTTTTTCTTCTCGCTTTCAAAGAGTTGTACGAGCCGCTGAGTGAACTCCGCGTGGACGGCGTCGATCTCCTCCTTGCTTGGGTCTAAGTTCTGTTTCACCTCCATCGGAGCACCCACTGGAAATGAAAGGAACAGAAATTAGCGAGGGGTGCTACTAAGGCATTTGCCACAATAGGTGGAAATTTCGTCAAACTGGGGGCACGGTAATGCCAAGACGAGCCAAGAGCGCAAGGACACTACCTACCATTTTCTCGAACCGATTCGCCGATTTCTTGAACCCTCGACTTGGGTTCAACAATAGCGAAACAGCCAAGCCGCATATATATCTATATATATATTTTTTTCGTATAGGTTTGCGTTTGACTACACACTGCCTGATGTTAAGCAGATATGCGGTCTGGGACGTAACACGCTTACCTAGAAGATACCTATTTACTCGGGATTTGAAGACACTTACATTGTACTTTAGCGGGAAGACAGACTCAGGCAAAGCGCTCCACATTCTGGCAGACTAAGAGATATCGACTAAGGTGTAAAGTTTGTGAAGTAAGAGGTTGTAGAGTAAAGTCTTGTAGAGTTAAAAGCTTGGCTCTATAAATGAGATCTGATAACTTTTTGATAGTGCGAACTATAGTCTCGTCTTGGCCCTATTTTACATGAAAATGTTTTTTATGGGACAAAATTTATTCGTTCAATTTGCCGTATTAACCGCCTATACAGAATACTAGCGACCCGCCCCGGCTTCGCACAGGTGTATCATACATATAAACCTTCCTCTTGAATCACTTATTCTATTTAAAAAAACACATCAAAATCTTTTGCGTAGTTTTAAAGATATAAGCATACATGATTCGAGGACCGACAGCGAGAAGCGACTTTGTTTTATACTATGTAGTGATAGTGATAGGTATACCCTGTTTACCTATTTAATATAAATAAATAAATATAAATATTTTGGGACATCTCACACACGGCCTCTGACCCTAAACTAAGCAAAGCTTGTGTTATGGCTGCCAGAGACTGATATACTACATATACTTATTTTTAAATACATACTTATATAGATAGTAACTAAATAACACCCAGACACAGAGCAAACACTTATGTTCATCACATAAATATTTGCCCTGGGTGGGGATCGAACCCACACCTCTTTGACCCAGAAGTTAGGGTCACTAACCACTGAGCCATCGAGGCAGTCGATTTATTATTGCATTATGAACCAGCGTTCCGCAAGTTCCGTAACGTTTATTTCGCGACGGAATTTCTGTCAAGTGTGGCAAGAGATTTTCCGATGACCTCTGATGACGTCATGACTCATGACGATTAGATATGATGAGGGCCATTAGCAATACAAATAGTATATAATTACCTAAGTTCGTATAGTATTGTTAAACCTGGTGTCCAACGTTTTTAAACTGTCTCAATATCTCCAACATGGCTAAATGAATAAAACAACCAGGTTCTACAATTTCACACGTCATATTATCTGAATAAAAAAAGAGCTTGGTTGTAAATGCCACCCGCAGTTACCCATTCTAAGAAGGGAATTATAAGTATCTCTCACCGACAGTGGTGATGGGGTTCCGGAGAGGCAGGAGACCAAAAGAATACTGGAACATCCCGCGGCCGATGGGGAACATGGGCGAGATGCCGGTGAGCTGCTTCACCTTCTCCTGCACGCGCCGCAGCATGCTGTTCTCAGGGTTCTCCAGCGGACGGAACACGTCCGGCTCGCCGAATGAGAATACTGGCACCAAGGATGCCCTGAAAATGTGAATACCAATATTGAAAACTTTTATACTAAGCACCACACAAATCAACGGATGGGAAAAAGCCCAAATAGGTATAGGTATGCGCGGGAACCAGAGAGTGAATGAATGAATGAACACTTTATTGTTAACACAAATTACAGAAAAATACACAGAAAGGACAAATAAAGTAACTTAAAACTAGTGCAACAAAGGGCGGCCTTATTGCTTACAGCAATCTCTTCCAGAGAGACGAGACGCCGGGGCACACCCGCCCGCCAACGTCACGCCCGTGCACACATGCGCAATAATTAGCGAATCACGGCGAAGTGTCATCTGCGGCTAACTTCTCATCCGCCGACTTGTGCGGCGTTTAGTATAACTGAGCACAGCAAAGCCAATGATATGAGTCCATTTCGCGGTTTGGTCATGATCTCGTGTTATGACAATGATTTATTACAATTTAGTATCATTGACATTTAAGTATTTAATACTTGAGTAATTATTCCCTATTGAATTGTACCAATAATTGATGTAACAAGGATGTTATTAAAAAATATTGTATTGTATGGCTCTGCAACTACCGTATGCCGTCACCCAATTAAGTACGAGTATATGTTTAGCAGTCTAGGTCTTATTTCCTATCTACCCTCTACTGAGAACTTTGGTAAATTTATAACATAATGTTTAGATACAAGTTTTAAAAGGTGACATTAGCCTACAAAACACTGTAAATATTGTGGTAAATTGTAACTTAGTTAGCTAACGCTAAGCTTTACAAAACATTGTAATTTTACTATGTTAATAAAGGTTTCTCAAAATCAAATCAAGTCTAGGTCTGTTTACCATCCATCTTAGCGCCTAAATTACGTAACAGATTTTGATGAATGAGATGTCTATGGCTTTAGCAATAAGATACTCGTATGTATTTTAAGCTACGTTTTATAAAAGGACAAACTCTTTTTTTTGCTAAAACAGACCTTTTCAAATTCAAAAATCGTGAAACAAATCTTTATTATGATGTAGATGGCCACTTAATGCCGTTAACTGTGGTGGTCTAGTGGTAACGACAGCTGCCTCACAATCGTACGGGTCGTGGGTTCAAATCCCGTTCCCATACCAATTAATTCCTTGGAATTTTTGTACGGAAACTAACACCACTGGCTTTTCGGTGAAGGAAAACATCGTGAGGCAACCTGCATACGTGCGTAGAATAAATTCGATGGCGTATATGAATCCACCAACCCGCACTGGGCCAGCGTGGTGGATATGGACCAATCACCCTTCGTGGTTAAGCCTACGTCCTGCAGTGGACTATTAAAAAGGCTGTTACAATTACAGCCACTTAATTAATGAGGTTTAAATTGACCCTACAAAGAGTATCATAAAATACTCACCCACTCTTGATGGCCACCCGCACGAACCCTTTCCTCCGACTCAGCAGCACCTTGTACTGTCCCGAGTGCGAGTCCAGCGCCTCCGCCGCGCCCCCGATCATCATCGCGACACACTTGCCCTTATTCCGCTTCCTATCCAAGATGTACAGCAGACTGTTCTCTTCGCACGAACACACTCCCAGGCTCAGAATGAAGTCCCTGAAGAACGGGACGAGGAAATGTCCTCCGAGGGTGATGAAATTGACGCTCATGCCGGGGAACTTCTTATAGAAGTCCAGAGCGTTTGTGGCGAAGGATCCGATAGCTCCCTGGGATATGAGCCCGTGAGGATAGCACGCGAAGAGGTAGTTCTTTGCAGGGTCCAGGTCTGTGGTCTTCACGAGCTTCATGGGAAAGTACTCGCAGTAGTAACGCCATAGAGGGATGCTACGCACCCATTCTGTTCTGGAAAAGGATTTTTTTTTATGTAGAAGTACATTTAATAATTATTTTTCGCAAAAAATGGCAAAACCGCCTTCCATCGTGTACAAAATTCGAATATTTCGTTCGAATTGTTGACATTATTGTTGATTTTTCAAAAACGGCTCAGCCGATTTCTTTAAAATTTAAATTGGACCACCTCGGGAGTATACTAAAAAAGAATTTTTCGATTCGGTTCACAATTAGTGAAATTCAATAAATAAATGATTAAATTTATTGACACCAGTATTACAAATCACTATTAAATATAACATATGTTGAAAGTTACTAAATACTAGTCGTAATGATACAAAATCCAGAATCAAACATACGAGTAATTACATAAATAGCTTATGGGTCTGGCTGGTGCCTGACTAGTAATTAAACTGTGCTACTGGCTACCAGCGCCCTCCTTGTACTGGACTACTAATTATAATGCGTACCAATCGTTATCGCAAATTGAACATAATTTGTTCAATTTGGTTCGTCTAGGTACTGATCTTCTTATTCGTCTAAGACAATTAATATTAAGATGTGAGATGTCTCACTTCCTCCCTCCTTTATTGCAGATATTCACATCAGTGAGCATCCAATACCCTTGTAGCAGCATTAGCTAAGCGCTACACAAGTCGGCGGATGGGAAGTTATACGCAGAACGCTGCGCAAAAGGCTAAATATAGGTATGCGCGGGAGCCAGAGAGAAGAGACACCGCGCCGGGACACCCGCCCGCCAACCTCATGCCTCCCGCGCGTTCTCTACGCCCGTGCTCAACACTACGCCACGCGGCGTCTGCATTGTGCACACATGCGTAAAAATTAGCGAATCACGGCGAAGTGTCATCAACAGCTAACTTCTCATCCGCCGACTTGTGTGGCGCTTAGTATACCAGTATGTCAAGTACAGCAGTTTGACGAAAAACAGAGTGCTTCGTCTGCCATTAAGATGATGGCATTATGTAACATAATTTTCTACTACGCTAACAATACTCGTACTTATGACATGACCGTCACATGACTTACTTTCTCTCGCACTTATTACAGATGTCGACATCAGTCAGCATCCAGTAGGAGCTTAACTAACATACAGCCTCAGACCAAATAAAAAAATCAAGACAGAATGTTGTGAACAAACAAGTGAAGCTGGCATAAATACGCCTCGCCGTGTACAGACACAATTACACACACACAAACACGTACAACGAAACTACGCCTTGGCTCGTCAATCGAGCCATGGCGGCGCAACACCGACGCCCTCACCACACGTATAAAAAACCGGCCTCACCTGTCTGTTCACGACGTTCCGTCTTAATTTTTTTATTTGGTCTGAGCATAGGTACAGCCACAGAGCGCCTCGCCCGAGTAGGTCGTACTCGAATAGGTATAGAGCTTGACACGTAGAGGAATTAATCACTACCTACGTGCTTGACAAACAGATATGGCGTGGCCACATTATCGCCCTACGGCGAATCTTCGTCACTGGGGGCTCATTCACTAATTCAAACGGTAGTAATTGGTTGTTCACGATTTGAACTACTACCTGAAGCTGGGCACACACGCTGCGATGATCGCATCTATTCATCAGATCAGTCCAGCGAGGTCCTGATATAGTTGCATTGCCAGTAGGTAGTTATTGAGGAATCAAAATGACACCCTTATTTTAATCGAAAAATATTGATTTAACAACAAAAATATTGTCATCAATGTTGTAGAAAATCAAATTTTAAACAACTTTTGTTCCTAAAACTTCTGCTGTAAAATTGAAATAACACAAGTTATTGAAGAAATGAAATGGTACAACCAACTATTTAAAAAAAATATCGATCCTACAAAAAGTTGATGGGAATCAAAGTTATAGAAAATCAAATTTTAAACAACTTTGATTCCCATCAACTTTTTGTAGCATCGATATTTTTTTTAAATAGTTGGTTGTGCCATTTTGTTTCTTCAATAACTTGTGTTATTTTAGTTTTTTAACAGAAGTTATGGGAACAAAAGTTGTTTAAAATTTGATTTTCTACAACTTTGATTCCCATCAACTTTTTGTAGGATCGATATTTTTTTTAAAAAGTTGGTTGTACCATTCCATTTCTTCAATAACTTGTCTTATTTCAATTTTTCAGCAGAAATTATGGGAACAAAAGTTGTTTAAAATTTGATTTTCTACAACTTTGACTCCCATCAACTTTTTGTAGGATCGATATTTTATTTAAAATAGTTGGTTGTACCATTTTGTTTCTTCAATAACTTGTGTTATTTCAGTTTTTCAGCAGAAGTTATAGGAACAAAAGTTGTTTAAAATTTGATTTTCTACAACTTTGATTCCTATCAACTTTTTGTTGGATCGATATTTTTTTTTAAAGTTGGTTGTACCGTTTTGTTTCTTCAATAACTTGTGTTATTTCAATTTTTCAGCAGAAATCGATCGATCCTACAAAAAGTTGATGGGAATAAAAGTTGTTTAAAATTTGATTTTCTATAACTTTGATTCCCATCAACTTTTTGTAGGATCGATATTTTTTTTAAATAGTTGGTTGTACCATTTCATTTCTTCAATAACTTGTTATTTCAATTTTACAGCAGAAGTTTTAGGAACAAAAGTTGTTTAAAATTTGATTTTCTACAACATTGATGCCAATATTTTTGTTGTTAAATCAATATTTTTCGATTAAAATAAGGGTTTCATTTTGATTCCTCAATAACTACCTACTGGCAATGCAACTATATTAGGACCTCGCTGGACTGATCTGATGAATAGATGCGATCATCGCAGCGTGTGTGCCCAGCTTCAGGTAGTAGTTCAAATCGTGAACAACCAATTACTACAGTTTGAATTAGTGAATGAGCCTCCAGTGACGATAACTTCGCCGTAGGGCGCAGATGTGGCCATAGCAATAGACAGAGTGCTTCCCAATGAAGTTTTGATTCCTACAAACTCATGAATCTGTGTACTTCGTGTTTCTACTTCACTGGTTCTTCCCCCGAGATGACAATGACGATATTATAATATGACATGTCTTCCTAACATCAAACCATACAGCTATTACCTCTGTGCTCTCAAGAAGGAGTTTTATCGATTTTATGGACATTATATTATGATTAGTAATACTTATCACTAATTTTCGTATGCCACATTGGCTAATTGTGTTGTACTGTACATATATAAAATAAGATCTTTGTAACCACAATTTCTACGAATAAATACATTAGACTTTGACTTTACTTCAGAGCCGCTGTGCATCAAACAATATAACATGACTTACTTCCTCCCGCCCTTATTGCAGATATCCACGTCAGTCAACATCCAATATCCATATAGCAGCCCCAGCCACCAGTAGGTCGAGTACAGCAGCTTCACGAACAGATAGACACAGAGTCCTTCCCCCGCGATGACGATGCCCATCCACACCGTGGTGGCCAGGGTCTGCAGCCGCCGGTGGAGCGGCACGTTCAGCGGCGCCCATTGCACACCCACCGACTCCGATATCCGGCTGAAGGAGACAAGAGATATTCGGTTACGAAAATAACATTTTCCATCTTTACGAGTAAAATATCCCATTTTATTACCCAAGTTTGAAGTTTTTCAATACTGTCGTCCTCGAGGGCATAACGCCAGAAGCATGAAACAGAAGCGTAGGGGTGTTGTTTTTCAAGAAAGGTGACAACGCTTTATTGAAGAACTACAGACCCATCTCGCTTCTCAGCCATGTTTATAAGCTCTTTTCAAGGGTCATTACGAGCCGTCTCGAACGCAGGCTTGATGACTTCCAGCCTTCCGAACAAGCTGGTTTCCGGAGAGGTTTTAGTACCATGGACCACATACATACGCTGCGGTAAGTCATACAGAAGACCGAAGAGTATAGCTTGCCTTTTTGCTTAGCGTTTGTGGACTGTAAGAAAGAAAGCCTTTGATTCACTTTGATCCACCCACAAGGAGGACGGATGACCTCATTGAGACCGCAGGATCACGCTGGATGCAAGCCGCTACCAACCGGTCTTATTGGAGATCTATAGGGGAGGCCTATGTCCAGCAGTAGACGTCTGAATGATGGATGGATGACGGATGAAGTTTATGGAAGTCATTATTAGCAACTGATTAGGTAGGTGGTTCAGATAAAAGTGTGCATCGAAACGTGTGTGTGTGTGTGTGTGTGTGTATGTGTATGGTGGTCCGTTTAACGTAATTCGATTGTAACCGGGCATCGGCACTTGGTTGGGATGCCTGTATCAATGTAAGAAGTGCGAAGAAATAAAATAAAATAAAAAATTATCATAGTAGCAATAGCAAAAGTCACAAGTGGGCAGCGGGAAACGCCGATAACGAAACCTTAGCAAGCGTACCTAAAGCAATAGAATTAAATTATTTATACGACCTTTACCTACCTCCCAGTAAGTACATGATTAATCCACGCGTGTTCTTATCAGGCAATAACTCCAGTAGAAAGGCTAAGGCATGCACGATACTGGAGCATCAAAAGATAACGTACCTATCATTAAATCCAGTTCTATTTCGAAATGTTAAGAGTACCTACCTACCTACATTTATTTACCTACGGTCATGTTACAGTTTTTTTGAGGATAAAATATTATAGTTACTAATATAGTTATTCAATTATTCCCAAAACAGGAATGCGGAGATCTGCAGCTAAATCAAAATTATTAACATAATTCAGCGGATGAGCAAGTTGAAATGGCAGTCTACAGGGAACATAGTTGGAAGAATGAATGATGGCGTCGTAGTTTTCATCTATCCGTGACTTTTTACGAATTATAAAATTGAAACGCATGATATAGATGTAATAATTTTAAAACTATCGTTACTTGAGAGTCCTATGGTCTTACCACAAATGATTTAAACGCGCCTTAAACTCTGTTTAACCGTGCAATTTGTACCTACTGTTAAACATTGTCTAGAGCGTGCGTAAAACTTTTGTGGTAAGACGGCTAGACTCTAGAGTATTAGAAAATAGTAGGGGTTAAATTAATTGGCTTACCTACTCATGTATGATCTCAGTCATGTCTGGCAATCAAGCAACATCCTGTAGGTAGGTATTTCATACTTCCAACACGAAAATAAACAATTATAGAAATCAACCTACTTACTAGATTTTATTTTAAGACCATATGACTACTAGAATGTTTATGAGACAGACTAGGTAGATGTAATTGTAAAACTTCGCATAATTGCGAGTATTAAATAATTTGGCAGTTACAATACCGCATATCTATAGTCTGACCGTTTAACTGAGTCCTCGCCTATCTCAGTTAAACGGTCAGACTATAACGAAAAATGTCCTCAAAAACTGGTAAAAATACCGCGTGAGTGCCTTAATAGCAAATCAAACTATGCTTATACAAAACTACTATTACTAGCATGTAAATTACGTAGATTAATGTACTCGTACCTACCAAAATTCGTTTCCTAGACGCAGAAAATCAATATAGTTTAAAAAAATCACGCTTTCATAGTATATTAAACTAAAGAGTGCAAAATAATTTTCAATAAGGCAGAAAATAACAATGAACGAAAAATATTAATAGATACTATTGTAAAAGAAGCGTGGGACGCTTTGTGGCATAATTTTACGTCAATGTGTACTACAAACTACATATCAAACCTTTTCAGGAATAATAAATAGTAACCGGCAAATTCCTTTTTTTACCCACGACGGAACCACGGTAATGATAACTATTACCTACCGTGATGGAACGGAGCAGGTATATGCGTTTAGGGTGAGAGATGTTTGTTTGTGTATGCGTTTGTGCAAAGTAATGTTCTAAATTAATGATCCGATTTTGATGCGGTTTTCAATAACGGGTTTGTGTTTGACGAGTTCATGTTCTTAGACAGGTGTCATGGCTGTAACTCACTAGGGGGCGCCACAATATTAGTGCAAAACAATGTTGCAATATAATCAAAACGAAATGTCCCATTACAATTCTGTTTTCAGCAATGTGTACGTGGTAGCTTAATTCATGTTCCCAAATAATAAAAATTACGTCGATTTTTACCGCCGTGGGTTTTTTTCAAAATTTTTAATTTTGCTTAATCTTGTTCCAATAGTTTTTAAAGCGTAAAACTGCTTGAAAAAAATGTTACGATAAAAATACAAATTTCTTCTACAACGGTAATTAAAATAATAATTTACACAATGAATTAAAATGACCGGGTTTAATTAAAGTGGCTCTTGTAAACAGGATAATGTTTTTGTCGCTAACGCTCGAGCAAGCAAGCGCACGTCGTGCCTATTTTTAAAACCAATTACCTACTACTTGTAAATGACATGTTTTTTTACTTATAATACTCAGGATTATACCTAGGTATACTGGGTATCATCCATCCATCCATCAATTAAGACGCAGTTCCACCGAAAAGACATTCGCCTCACGACTAGGCGACTGCCTCGGTGGCTCTGTGGTTAGTGAACCTGACTTCTAGATCAAAGAGGCGTGGGATCGATCCACACCTAGGGCAAGCATGTAGGTATGTGATGAACATAGATGTTTGCTCTGTGTCTGGGTGTTATTTAGGTACTTACTATCTATATAAGTATGTATTTAAAATATGTATATGTAGTATATCAGTCTCTGGCAGCCATGTCACAAGCTATGCTTAGTTTGGTGTCAGATACCGTTGTCCCCAATTTTTATTTATTTGTTGACATAACGTGCAAAACTTGAACAGTGGATGAATTGAATAGGCACTGAGACTGGGTAAAAAAAGTATTATCATAATTATTCCGTTAGTCAGATTATCAAAAAATATTGGACACGTCTTTTTCCTTTTGTCTATCAAACAATAAATGACAAAGATAAACCTTGTCAAAGTTCGGGAGTGGGGGCTCGTGACGTCATTTCTCTGTCAAAAGCCTCGTTACGCGGAACTTGAACGGGCCATATCTTTATCAATTTTTGTTTAATTAAGAAAAGAAAAAATACGTGTGTAATATTTTTGATGACCTGCCATGATGAACTAATTATATTTTTAAGTAAGTAGATATTATTGTCAGTTTTTAATGGATAAGATTCGAAATGAGTATGAAATGAAATGAAATAATTTATTGTCATAATAGTTACACTGATAACAAATAATTAACTATTCACATCGATGTTCCTATCCATGGACTCGTCCAACATGATATCATAATAAAACAAAACATAACAATTATAAACATCAAATAAAATTAATAATTAAATAAAAAATAAATAAAACCATGCTCAAAAACCTATTTTGTGTCTCCGTCAGAAAGCGACAAATATAATCTACCCGAAAATTGTCTACTGCACTAAAAACGTCGCGTCGATCAGCTGTACTGTTAAGTCATACCTAAACAAAGTAATTAACAAAGCTTTCAAAGTAATATAAGAATTTTTTAATCCTACTAGCACTACCACTCCAATGTTAGAGGAAGTCTGAAAGTAGCGCCAGTGACTGAGAAATTAAAGAGTGGCAGGCTATCTTGCCGTACGGGCATGTCATGAGACGGGAAGAGAGTCATGTCACAAAAAGAACTCTAAACATGATGGTAAGCGGCAGAAATAGGAGGGGACGACCAATAAAAGTGTGGATGAATAGTGTGAAAGATGATATACGAGAGAAAGGAGTTGATGATGAGATGACGTATGATAGAGTGAGGTGGCGAAAAGAAACGTGCTGTGCCGACCCCACCTAGTGGGATAAGGGCAGGATGATGATGATGGTTTTTATCTTTACCGAGATAAACATTAGTCCTCAACAATGTGGAATAGAGAGGGACACAGTTGCCAACTCCGGTGGAACCGCCCTTTAAGCAGCATTGTGTTATCCACCGTACACACATTGCGTGACGATCTTGCCCCATCGGTACTTACTTGGTGAATTGCTTGTACTTATCTACTCGTCATTTCAATTCAAATTATAATTTTGTAATGTAATGTAATCATACTCGTACAGTTACCTATTATATTCCCTACATGTATACGAGTATGTTAGGGGTATACTGGAAGACAAGTAAACTTAAGTCTACCCGGGTTTACTTAGTACTAGGTACCCAAGTTTTTTGGGTAAAGTTCGTTTACCACAAGTAAATTGACCACAAATACAGGAGAAGAAGCTGGTTCCCGTATTACAGCCCCTGGCTAGTTCGGGAACCAGAGGCTTCGTTATTTATCATGTACCTTATTTTATGTCAATAAAAACTATTGATTGATTGATTGTTTTTAAACTTTCGGGATTTGAACATATTATTCTTATACACTACGGGACTAATCGCGCACTAAAATTACGAGATAAATAAATAAATAAATAAATAAATTCCTCATCATCCCAACGTTTCGACCGAGTTGCATCGATAGTGGTCACGGGTGCATCCGTATATAAAAATAACTAGCGACCCGCCCCGGCTTCCCACAGGTGTATTATACCTACATAGATACTCCTTCTTCTACCTTCCTCTTGAATCACTTTATCTTTTAAAAAAACCGCATCAAAATCCGTTGAGTAGTTTTAAAGATATATAAGCATACATAGCGCATATGGACAGACAGACAGGGAAGCGACTTTGGTTTATATAATATATTATACTATGACATGTAGTGATGATGATAATGATGAGTTATTAGTGTTCGTCGATTAATAATTATCGCGAGAGAAAAAGTAGTTTCATTCATTTAATGAACTCTGCTCATCAATTATTCATAAGAATACATAAAAATACTTTATCTCATTGACAATACATCCTGCTGTTTACTCAGCACATTTATGAATAATACATTGTTTTAAAGGCAAATACATCACGAAATGTCTGGTTAAATACACATAAAAGGTTTTTGTAATCATAAAATTGCTCTTTTTTTAGGGTTCCGTACCCAAAGGGTAAAAACGGGACCCTATTACTAAGACTTCGATATCCGTCTGTCTGTCTGTATCTCATGAACCGTGATAGCTAGGTAGCTGAAATTTTCACAGATGGTATTTCTGTTGCCGCTATAACAACAAATACTAAAAACAAAATAAAATAAATATTTAAGAGGGGCTCCCATACAACAAACGTAATTTTTAGGACTTTTTTGCTCGCTATTATAATAATAACGGCAAGAAGAATGGGGCTCTCTTACGGTACGGAACCCTCCGTGCGCGAGTCAGACTCGCACTTGGCCGATTTTTTTTTATTTAAATCTTACAATTTAACGGTGTAGATAGAAAAGGACGAAAATAACTGTTTTTTCGGTCAAATTTTCTGTTCAATCAATAGGTATCAAAACCAATCTAGATTATAGAATATAGACGCTGTGATTGATAAATGCTACACAGGGTTTAGTTTGATGCCATTGTACTTAAATTTACAAAGAAGGTAATTATTTCATCTTAGACCCAAACTGTGTACCATGTTTCAAAATAAGCGTAAAAATATTATGTCATAAAAAATTAGCAAGAAACGCTAAAATCTGCCTTGAATGCTTATATGTACTTACACCTACTTTGTCAAAAAATATAATCTAAACTGGTTTTTGTTTGTTTTATTTTATTTATTCATACATAAAACAAATCACAATCGCTACAAAACTTAAAGATCTGGATTGTAATTCAATTATTATTATGTGGACACAGAAAAAGTAATTAAATTAGAAGACATAGAGGCTGTTGGTTTCGTTAACTGCTAATAAGTAAATAGAAAAGGAAAGTAAAAGAAAATAAAATGTGTATGGCTACCATATCTTTCGAGCAATGTCATTAGTTCATTACATTATACTACAACCGGCAAATATTTTCCTGCCTAATCTCTAAGCGGTAAGAAAGAACATAACTAATAACCATGTTACAAAACTAATAGGTAAAGATAATTCTGTGATACGGTACAAGGCCATGGCCCAAGCTCCATACATTTTTGCAATGTCTCCTGTACGAGTGTGACAGAAGTGACCGGTTGAAGGACCATTAAGAACTCGTATGTTCTTATCTACTAAAAATAGCCGTAAAGTTAGTATAAAATAACAATATGAGTGTAATTATCCTGCAGAACAATAACTTACAAAGTTCGCTCAGTAGGCAAAATACATAATAACAATTAGTCATTACGTGTTATCACTGTAAAAGAATGAAGTGGGCATTGTTTTCAAACAATATTCTTTATAATATCTTACTAATACTGTTTTTTCTCGGCAACGGATATGGTTTATAGGTACTCTAGGTTATCATTGTACTCATACCTACTCATCATCGTGGCGAACATCTAGGACAGCCATTCTCAAAGGTTTTTCCGTGGAGCCCTAGGGTTCCGCAAAGCCTCTCTAGGGGCTCCACGAGAATACTCTAAAAACAATAAAAATCTTCTAGATACTCAGAAATGTTTGAAGGCGATAGTTATATTTGAAGATTTTGACAGATAGGTATATCCCACTTAATGCGCGCTTCTTTTGTGACATTTTTCCGAAGAACAGAGTACAAAATACATTTTTTTGTTTACTTTAGGGTTCCGTCCAATATTTCTCTTTCCAAAAGGGCTCCGTAACCAAAAAAGTTTGAGAACCGCTGATTTAAGGAACCTACAAATCCCACAATGAATCTTGAAAACAAATCAGCTATCCCATACATTATTTATCGAAAGTCAACGATTCTTTTCTTTTTAGACACCCATAGAGATTGGTTTTAACCACATTTTACCGATGTTAGCAAAGATAATGTCTAAAATGTAGCACGCTTACCTAGAAGATACATACCCATTCTTATGGGTTTCCTAAACCGCATACCTATCTGCTAGAATATAGTCATACGCCTCAAAAAAATAACACCAAAAAAACCCATATTATACTTCACTGTCACAATCTGATTATTTCCATAATCAGATTCAGGTACATCATTCCACATCCCAGCTGTGCGTATAAAATTATAAAGTATTGTTGGTTTAATTTTGAAAGTAGGTCATAAATGTCAACAAGATGACCACATATTGTACAGGTCAAAAAGAGTGCAAGTAGAAAGGGGGTGATTTTAGCCACCATTTTAAACAACTTTTACTATGGGGCCGACCCGGAACGTGATGCAGATATGTTTCATAAGTAAGTTGTATATTTTGTCGATTCAGAGTTGCAATGGTGGCATCAACAGGTGAGATGAGAGAGGATATATCTAATAAACGAAAACGTGGCTTATTACATCCTTCCTGAATAACCTTGTACTGGAAAGGAGTTGCAACATTCTATGTTATATGTTAGGTAAACACTACACATGCCATGCACAAATGTTATCACAAAAACTAACATTATATATAGATTAACACATCAAACCACGTTACCGTTGTCGTGATAAACACAGGTTTTAATGGTTCAACTTTTCAAAGCCACTTTAAAACTTGAACTTTAAATTCAAAACTATGAAATTAGATATTGATTCCATATTGAATACTCACTGAAATGTTTTGGTTATGAGATCAAACATCGTGTAAAGTCCCACGCGGAGACGATCGCGCGGGTTTGGACGACACATGCGTTCGGAACCGCGTCACAACGATAACTAGTAGTACATAGTAGGCATTAGCACTACCTACGTTTTCCATTTATTATTCTACTAGTAAAGGAGATGTGGAAGATCGACCTTCACCCATCTGATAACCAGATGAGGCATATTTTTTATCAAATATTATTAATTTAGATACACGCCTTTTAATCCTAGCTTGCCTATTTTTAATTAAATGAATTTCAATAAATGTTTTGTTTTATTAAGTACTTACCTTAACTCTTTTGATAATCGGTTTTTATTATTCCATAATAATATGATACTTTTTTATTTGGAAATAATAATGTCTTGATAAGCTTGCTTATAAAAAACCGCTGCCGAAATATTATTAATTTAATAAAACATAGCCAATTAGCCATGAAAACTTTAAGATAGACAAACTATCATAGCCATGTTTGTAAATAAAATAATATTTGATAAAAAAAAATGTCCGATAACCAGTTATCAAATGAGCGAAGATAATCTTCATCGGCTCTTGGACCATAAATCTGTCGCACATGTTCGCTGGGTAAGAGACTGTTTAGACTTTGTAGTGAGTATTGTGTCACGTTGGCGAGCCGTTCTAAAAGCAATGCGGGGGGAAATGCATAGTTATGTAGGTCGGGCGCGGAGTAAGATTAACAGATGAGAGGAAATACACATTGCAGTAATAATTATCACGGATATACAAACATGCTACTGGCCAACGAGATTTAATTTATGCTAGTGGCACCTTTTTTCCTGCTCTGTGCTAGCGGCTCGCTCGGACTTTAGAATGAACAATGAGATAAATCTCTCATACCTAGGTACTTACCTACATTTCTGTTGTGTTATGTTATATTTCAATGACTGACATAATATTCTAGGTCCTAGACTGTGGTCCTAGAATACTATGTCAGATGAGTAAAGTGATTTATTTTAATTTTTTTTCGCAAAAAAATGGCAAAACCGCCTTCCACCGTGTACAAAATTCGAATATCACGCACTACTTGTTTATATTATTGTTGATTTTTCAAAAACGGCTTAGCCGATTTCTGTGAAATTTAAATTACCTACACCACCTCGGGAGTATACCTTTTCGAACCAAAAAATAATTTTTCGATTCGGTTCACAATTGGCGAAATTGTCGATGATCATACACAAAAAAAATACATACAGACGAACATACAACCTCCCCTTTTAGGAAGTCGGTTATTACGAACTTTTACTATGGGACTAGCTAGACAAGCTGCGCTTTTTGTCGGAAGTCAACGAACTTTTTGTGTGGAGTGGAGCAGCTGATTTTTTTGCGATTTTGGGGTTCGCGGGATAACGTTGTTCGTAGCAGGGAATGTTAATAACATTACTGAAAATCTGCACTTTGAAATGCAACACTTTATAGGTATGTAGGTACAAAGATAAAAAAATCAGTATTTTTTGGTTTTAGTTTTAATATTCATCATTTATATCAAAATATAAAGAGGAAAGATTTGATTGTTTGTTTGTTTGCATCGAATAGGCTCCGAAACTACTGAACCGATTTGAAAAATTCTTTCACTGTTGGAAAACTGCATTATCCCCGTTGAACATAGGCTATATTATATTTCCAAAAAAATTAGGGATCCTTACTATTTGGCTTTTTTAACCAATTGTACCCGGGCGAAGTGAGACGGACAGCTAGTTCATAATAAATATTTGGTTTGTTTCAGTAGAATTTAATCAGTCAAGAGTTCGTGATTCATCTCTCTTTGTATTGTAATCAGTCTACAGTGATAGTTATTTTTAAATAAAAAAAAACTGATTGTGACAGTTATTTGCATATCAATAACAAGAAGCAATAGACTATGACAGTTAAATATTACATACTTTTTACATATTCTCATTACATAATATTTATATTATTAGGTAATTTTTTTACACCTTGAGTAACGTTATTGAAGTTTTAGCAAGGATCCCTAATTTTTTTGAAAATGTAATATAGCCTATGACATCCGGGGATTGTGTAGCTTCCCAACAGTCAAAGAATTTTTCAAATCGGTTCAGTAGTTTCGGAGCCTATTCAATGCAAACAAACAAACAAACAATCAAATCTTTCCTCTTTATAATATTGGTATAGAAATACAGTTTGAGTTGAGGACTTTGTTATTTTTTGAAAATATTTAAAAATATTTCTTAAAATTTTAAATGTTTTTTTTTGGTAAAATGTAATACTTGTACACTTTAGGGATGTTCGAGATGGGTCGGATGGAGCCTCTATGAGCCCGCCCGACGCACGTAGGTACGAATCACGTTCCATACATTTTGTATAGTGACAATGACCCGAACGGACGGACGGGCCCCGTACGGGGTGTCGCACGTTTTACGGGCCAATACAAAAATATATCCCGTCCCGCACCCGTCCCGTTCTAATATAAATCTTACCTTAGATTTATAAATATTAGTAAGGACAAGTCATCTGTTGGAATTGTACTGTACTGTAGCAGCCTTTTTAATAGTCCACTGCAGGACGTAGGCCTACCCACGAAGGGTGTACTGTTATTGTATTATTTAACTTGTCTATTGGTACCGGTTTAGAAATATTTCAAGAACGCACTAGCAGTAGGTATTGCCTTAGGTACATAGAAGTAAGTAATCACAAATAGATTCCGATACCGTGATCAGTTACCTAACTTGTTTACCTCGAGCACCGCACGGTAAGAACGCGTCATTCGTATTCATAACTTGCGTATTGTCTCCTGACCTTTCGATTTTTTTTACCAAAAATGAAATGAACTGAGATCTCACTTATAAAAAAAACTTGGATCTAAAGATTTCCTAATAGCCTTTTTAGGGTTCCGTACCCAAAGGGAAAAACGGGACCCTATTACTAAGACTTCGATGTCCGTCTGTCTGTCTGTCTGTCTGTCACCGGGCTGTATCTCATGAACCATGATAGCTAGGCAGCTGATATTTTCACAGATGATGTATTTCGGTTGCCGCTATAACAACAAATACTTAAAACAAAATAAAATAAATATTTAAGGGGGGCTCCCATACAACAAACCTGATTTTTTAGACGTTTTTGGCTCTATATTAATAAGGGTACCAGGCAGATGCTTGAAATTTTCACAGAATACTTAGTTTTATATTCACTTCAATAATAAATAATAAAATTAAAATAAAATAAATATTTAAGGGGGGCTCCCATACAGTACGGAACCCTCCGTGCGCGAGTCCGACTCGTACTTGGCCGATTATTTCATCATCATTAACTACCTTTATTAATGACTGCCTCAGTAGGCTAGTGGTTGGTGACCCTGACACCTGGGCCAAATAGGCGTGAGTTCGTTTCTTACCCAGGACAAGCATTTTTATGATGAACTATAATATTATGAAACAGTACGTATTCCTAATATACTGTTTCATAAAACAATTAAATATTATCCTATTATCTAAATGCTATTATACATTAGACGATTTTTTTTACGATAATCTACAGAGAAAACGTAATAATAAATCGTTCCAATACAAATAATAAAATTGCCATACCCTTAAAGGGTCATATGTATAACTACACAAAACATGTCAACTAAGAACCGCATGTAAATTTCATATGTTGCAATAAATGATTTGAATATGTATATAAATATTAATAAATAATAAATAAATATTAGGGGACATCTTACACACGGTCTCTGACCCCAAACTAAGCATAGCTTGTGACATGGCTGCCAGAGACTGATATACTACATATACATATTTTAAATACATACTTATATAGATAGTACCTAAATAACACCCAGACACAGAGCAAACACCTATGTTCATCACACAAATGTTTGCCCTGGGTGTCAGGGTCACTAACCACTGAGCCACCGAGGCAGTCATGATATGTTTGCTTTGCCTACAATTTACTTAACGTGTCCTCCGTGCCACGGTAGCGCTCAGTTAGAAAATCCCCCGCGGTCACCCATCCAAATACTGACCGTGCGGAACGTTGCTATAACAGATAGGTACGTCTACTTGTAAAGAGCTGCCAAGAAGGCGGCATAGCCACGGTAATTATCATTACCTTGGCATAGCCGAGTTTGGGGCCCGCTGTTAGGTACCTCCTTACTCCAACAGAACTAACCAGTAAGCCAGTCAGTAAACGATAGTTTTGTTTCACACATAAATTGAACCTACTTCCTTTTACTATCACTACATAGTATATAACATAATTGATTATAAATTAAAAATTTAAAAAACCCCCGACACAAAAATATTTGACAACAAACTTTCAATTGACAACCATTTTGGGCACATTTGTAGAATTTTGGTTCTTCCATCCCCACTATAACTCTTAAACGGCTCAATCGATTTTTATAAAACATAGCTAAGAACACTCTCGATTAAGTCTCCTTTCATCCAAAAAAAACTAAACTGAAATCGGTTCAGTGGTTCGGGCGCTATGATGCCACAGACAGACAGACAGACAGACATACACACAGACAAACAGAGACGTCAAACTTATAACACCCCTCTTTTGCGTCGGGGGTTAAAAACAAAGTCGTTCCCCGCTGTCTGTCCCCATATTTTATTTATTTTTTAGTAAGGTTTATAATTATGTATATTACACCTATGCGAAGCCCGGGGCAGGTCGCTAGTTGTGAATAAAAAATACTTACATTTTTGTGCTTTTGCTAGTATTCTTCCGTAAGCGTAGAGATAGACCACTGGAGAATATTTATTGTATCCATCGTCATCATTTCGTGGCAATTACTAAGATTTTTTTATTGCATTCATTCGACACATTCAGCACGTTATGGAGACATCTTTTGTGGAATCCCCTTTTCACTGGTTGCAAGCAAAGGCTTTTACCAAGTTGCTGTAACAAAACAAACAGGCATTCAACACTAAAACATCAGACGGACCAATTATTCAAGGAAAATATTATTATTAATATTACTTAGGTACTTGTAAATATACCTAAGTTTATTTACCTCTATTAAATGTGAATTTCTTTCTGTAAAAGATTCACCATATGGAATTATCTTCCAACCAATCTTATTGGATACCATGTAAATCAGTGGACATTTTATAGCTGAAAATGGCTAATGCAGGGTTTTTTTAACCCCCGACGCAAAAGAGGGGTGTTATAAGTTTGCGTGTCTGTTTGTCTGTGTGTGTCTGTCTGTCTGTCTGTGGCATCATAGCGCCCGAACCACTGAACCGATTTCAGTTTGTTTTTTTTTTGGATGAAAGGAGACTTAGTCGAGAGTGTTCTTAGCTGTTTTATAAAAATCGAATTATGGTGGGTTTAAGTTTCGTACTTTTTTTAGGTAGGTTTTTGTGTCAGGGGTTTTTTAAATTGTTAATTTAAGTTTTACTTGTTATTTATAGTGTTAATGCAGGCTACTTTGTAATTTTAATTGAAATAATGTGTTCTTCTCGTTTGCAGTGAGATCTTGAAAAATCTGTAGGAAAAAAAAAATAAGACTAGCATTCTGGGTATTTAACATGTTAAATATGAACTAAGATATTGAAAAAAAAACACATTTGATTTCGACTTAGCATTTTTTTATTGCACAAGTACACGTTACACGCTAAATACTAGCATATGATACTGTTTTTTTTTTTTATATAATAAAGTATGTAAAATACGAGTCAATAGAAAAGCGATGAAACGCTTAGCATCTCTAGCACGGCAAATAAATTTTAGCCTTGTATCCAATCACTACACAGTATAGCAAAATCTTTATTTATGTGTGTCTGTCTGTGTATCCGCTAATATCTTCCAAACTACTCAAGAGATTTCAATGTGGTTTTTACTATAGTTAATATTTCTTTCGGAAGGTTTATAGCTATAATTTCTAATCAATTAGCATCCTTTTCTGTACATCAAAACTAACAACTTTTGTTCTGCGACTTTTGTCAAAACTCAAAAAACAACAGCTGTTCCATACATTTTGTCACGGGTAAACGATATTTTTCTATGGAACAAATTTTTTTATTGGGAATTAATAAAAGTAGTGGAACAAAATTTAGTTTTAATGTACAGAATAAGCCCCTAAAAGGATGCTAATTGACTAGAAATAAACCCTGTATATTAATTCGTATCCGGGCAAAGCCGGGATGAGCAGCTAGTACTACATCAACTTCTATCAACTAGCCGAACGGTGATTCAGACCGTTATTATGAATAACTTTTACTATGGGCAAAGAATTTAATATAATACTACGTATCTATGGGGTCAACCCGGTATTCGAGAAAAAAAGAATCTAACTACTGTTTCATATATTTTGTTGAATCCGCGTTGCAGTTTTGTATGGAACAGCAGATTTATTTTTCGAATTTTTGGTTGGCCCCGTAGTAAAAGTTGTTCGTAACGATGGTCTTAATCACCTTCTTCTGGCTTATTACAAGGTAAGCAGATAACCCTGTATACATTGATATCGAGTTGGTGCAGTTTGATTTTATTTCAATCCTATCGAGCGCGTTTAAAACTTGACAAACTTATACTAGGGGTACTTGTTTGTCCACATACTTAATAGGCCCAATTATGAAGGCATCTGTTTGCGCGGATTATGCTAAAGTTAAGTGGACTGTATAATTTTTGGTTGATGCATGCGGTGGATGAAAAAACGAAACTGCGCGGGAGTAGCCAAAGAAAGATGCAGTTTTCGAAGGGAAAAGGAGTGCACAGTACCTTGAGATTCCTTGGAGATGGCCAGGGTCTATTGTTGCACAGGTATACACACACAGCGATGACAATTATTGATTTGAACCGGGTTTTCGAATTTTTATACGACAGCGAAAGCGGTTGCCGCCATTCAGTTTTCGATCGAATTTGTTCTTTTTTTCCACACCAGCGCGAGCGGCAGCACTGTCCATAGTATCCGCGCTTGTGTGTAGCGGTCTTGCTCGTACATACGCAAGTAGGTATGTGCAGGAGCGGGATAAAAGGTAGGGAAATGTTGCATCAACCAAACGTTACAATTTACGTAATTATAATAGCTTATTACACTATTTCTATTTCTTTTTCACTTTAGGCATTCGATAGCGAGAAGACTTTTTACGTTGCTATTAAATTTAAGATGGCGCCTTTGTAATTGGGCCTAAAGTAGAAATAAAAATTTATAACCGAAAAAAGAAAAAATCTACTTTTTTTTTCGACTTTTTCATTTGCCGTGCCAAAGATGCGGCAATAGTGAGAATAGGCGGAAGAAAATAATAAAGTAACTTTACACCTACAAAAGTATATTATACTTTTGTAGGTGTAAAGTTACTTACAATAATATTCAATTTTAAATTGCTTAATAAAACATTAAAATTAAATTAAATGCAACAGTTCATTAAAATGTAGCACAGTCTACTTTTCAAAATACTAATTATTTTTGTAACATAAAAATTATTTTAGTGTTTAATTCCAAAAGGAATTCCAATCTGTCGGCACGTCACAGCCAATAATGTATAAAATAATATAACACAAGCGACTCATTTGGCACTGAGTCTGATAACATAACATATTTCATTTCCATTTTTGTAGTTTTTTTAAATAATTATGAATATTGTAAGGGTAAATAGTTGATATACCTATAAGGGTAAATAAATAAATAGTTCAGATAGGGAATGAGATTCGACTAACTCAATTTTACTATTCTGTAGAAATACTAAAGCTTACATAATTACATACCTACGTGGGTAGGCCTACGTCCTGCAGTGGACTATTAAAAAAAAAAAAAAGGCTGATACAGTACAGTACAGTACATAATTACATATATTATAATTACATAGTCCATAGTCTACAATGATGACTGTCAATGTTTAGTTTGCGCTTTGCGCTAGTCTCTGTGTCAATTTCCCCAGCGGTAGGATAGATGGCTCTACAAAATTGCGCAATACAAACCACTCTTTGAAAGGATTTATGGTTAGTTTCACATCCTATACACTAGATGGCACTGTAAGTTGGGAAATCGCCACTGGCTAGCGGTGCGACTAAGTAACTATTTATTCAGATAACAGTATAGATGGCGCCACATGTTGAGATCTACGAGTCCGAGCTACAGTAGATATGCGGCCAGCGCGAGTCTTGCGGCGTGCGGCCAGCGGCGAGCAACTCACGAATCGAGCACTAGTTTCTCCGACAACAGTATAGATGGCGCCACATGTTGAGATCTACGAGTCCGAGCTACAGTAGATGTGCGGCCAGCGCGAGTCTTGCGGCGTGCTGCCAGCGGCGAGCAACTCACGAATCGAGCACTAGTTTCTCCGACAACAGTATAGATGGCGCCACATGTTGAGATCTATAAATCCGAGTTACCGCAGATGTGCGACCAGCGGCGAGCAGTTCACGAATAGAGCGTTACTTGCTTCAGCGGCAGGATAGATGACGCCACAGGTCGGTTATTACGAGTCTGCGGTGCGGTCCAGGTGCGCGAGCGCGAGCCGGGCGGCGTGCGGCCAGCGGTGCGCCATGATCGCGGCCAGCGCGCCGAGCAGGCACAGCGCCGCCGCCACGGGCAGCAGCGCGGGCGCGCGGTGCGCCGACCACGCGGGCCACGCGGGCCACGCCCCCCACCCGCCGCCCGCCACCAGCTCGCGGTCGGCGCGCGCCGCACACGCCGAGCGCGCGCGCGCCGCCGCCAGCTCCGTGCTGCCCCACGCCTGACACACACCACACGTTTTAATATTCATTTCTTTTAATTTTAATTTATTTATTTAAATTGTACATTTTTGAAGTAAAAACCATTTTAGCGGCGTTGTGCACTTTTTAAGATGGGTTAAAAATGTTAAATTCGCGTCGGGACAATCCTGATAAAAAATTCGTACAACGACGCAGGGCGCTTGTGCGAGTGTGCGTGTGTGATAGATATTGAAGTGATGTTACAGTTTTCACTTCTGCCAGCAATGCCGGCAAATTTACCGGGAGACGGGCAAGCGCAGCGCAGGACGTCCATCCACAAGGTGGACGGATGACCTCATTACCCATACCGCAAGGGCCGCGTTGGATGCAAGCCGCTTCCAACCGGTCTTATTGGAGACCTATGTCCAGCAGTGGAGTTGTTATGGTCGATGGATGGATGGAGTAGAGTGGTGTACGAGTAGCGCGGTCTGACCTGCCAGGCGGCGCGCAGCAGGCGCAGCGCGGGCTCGGCGTGGCGCCAGTGGCGCAGGTGGAAGAAGGCGTAGGCGATGGCCTCGCTCTCGCCGCGGCGCAGCACGTGCTCGGGCGGCAGCGCCAGCGCGCGCCGCTCCAGCAGCAGCGGCGGCACGTGCGGGTTGTAGCGGATGGCGCGCCGCAGCGCCGCGCCCGCGTCCGGCGCGCCCGCGCGCGCGCGCAGCAGTGCTGCCGTGTACAGCAGGCACGCCGAGCGCGCCGCGCCCGCCTCCTCCGCGCGCGCCAGCGCCGCGCCCGCCTCCGGGTACAGCCGCTGCTCCAGCAGCACCTGCGACACGCACACAGCATTATACTTCAATCTCAACTCCGGCGCGTTATTGCCCAGCGGTAGGATAGATGGCGCATGAAATGTAGTATGTACTTGGGTAGAAGTCGAAATAATCGACCACAACTCACATTAATTCCAAGTAGATAACGTCCAGTTACGTTACTCACTTGACACAAAATGTTATTAATCAACGAAATAATTATAATCTTCAAACTGTATTTTCTGGCCGATAGGCTAATAGCAAAAATCTCATCTTATAGATCATTTTAAACTTTTAAATTTCCCAATACACCGAAGGACACTTTCATTTTCAATCTTCAACTTAAAATGATTATCATTTGATTCGAATTCTTTTGTAGTTGTCTTCTAAGCACCACTGAAACTACTTACATATACTAAATATGATTGATACTATACACAAAAATCATATTATTTCGTTTAAGTACTTACTTTAAATATTTTCACACAGGGTAAAAAAGTCGAGGACATGATATTTTACAGCTATGGTCGATTATGGTAAGTAGTAGTGAGTGATGCGATAGTGACCTCGACGAGGTTCTCGTGCGTGGGCGTGGCGCGCAGCGCGGGCGGCTGGTCGCGCGCGAGCTCGCGGAACAGGCGCGCGGCGTCGCGCAGGCGGCCCAGCCGGCGCAGGCACATGGCCGTGCGCCGCTTCACGTGCGCCAGCACGGCCGCCGCGCGCGCCGCGCCCGCGCCCCCGCCCGCGCGGCTCGCGCCCTCCGCCGCGCGCCACGCCGTGCGCAGCACGCGCTCCGCCTGCACACACACACATACTACACTCAAAATAGACGTTTTTTTGATCGACTTTGCACTACATTTTAGATCCAACTTTTTTAAAAGATTTCAGATCCAGGCGTTTCAAGCGCTATCTTGAAAAAACGTTTTTGGCCGATATCTCGGAAACTATGCACTTTCGGGCAAAAGTTAAATTCTATATTTTTTAGCAAAAATTGTTACTAGAACTAATATCTAGGCAGCGATGACCTCTATGGTCCTGGGACTGGGACGCATAATCTCTTACATTTTTAAATAATTGGCTAAGCGCGAGTCGGACTCGTGCACGAAGAAATCAGCGCCGTATGGGAACCCCCCTTAAATGGTTATTTTTTTCTATTGTAAAAACGTCAATCGAAATAAATCATCATACTTATGTGAAAATTTCAACTCTCTAACTGTTAAAAAAAAAAAACCGCCGATGACAGACAGACAGACGGACAGCGGAGTCTTAGAAATAGGGTCCCGTTTTTACCCTTTGGGTACGGAACCCTAAAAATGATTTCACTTCCCTTAGTTTCTTTTAGTGAAACAAGAGTAATAAATTATAGAGGGATGGGTGGAGTGCCACTTTGAATTGATTACAAAAGTGCTCTTTCGCAACTCAAGTGTCCCGCAGACAGCTGCGGCATAGTGTCAACCAGTCACAATTCCCGAATAATTAAATAAAGACCAGAGATTGATGAGAGCCACAGGCCACAGCTGTCTGCAGGACATCCTCTGCAAGACGCGATACTCTCGTGTCGTCCGGTCCATACCCCTCCTCCCCCATACCTCGGCGACGGTGGGCGCGTCCTCCTCCGCCAGCAGCAGCAGCGCGGCGGCGGCGCGCGGCTCGAGGCGCAGTGCGTGCCGGGCCGTCGCCACGCGCGCACGCGGCTCGCGCTCGCGCCACGCGCGCGCCAGCGCCTCCTCGGCGGGCGTCGCTGCGCCAGCGGCCGGGAACCATGCCTATGGAGACATATTTATCCTGTTTAAAAGATGATTAGATTTTTTTGTCAACTTCTATTTTCTATCCATACTTGGTTGCCTGGAAGAAATCGCTTAAAGCGATAAGGCCGCCAGTTAGAAACCTAAATTGTATTGTTTTGTCCCTGTAATTTATTTTTTATGTAATGTGGTTGTCTAATAAAGTATTATTGTTTGTTTGTTTATTAGATGTAGCCCCAAGCACAGTCTCTTCCATACAATTTGGCTATTTCGAAATCTTTATGCTGACCAGCCAAAACTTTGTAGTGAAGAAGAAGGGAGAAGTTGAGCCTCGTGATATTAGGTAGTTATAATAAATATCAAATTTAAAGAACCAATCAAACCAAATCTGACAGCTTGGCTGCTGTAATGTTAGCTACAAGCTGAGCGAAACGCAATCCTGTCGCAGCTGTTAAGTGATCTTCAGTCAGGATTGGGTTTCGCACTGTAAACAAGTCCGAAGGGTGGGTGTGAGGGAGAAAGAAACGATTGTTTTTCTCTTTCCCCAGTGTAGTTTGATAAATTGCCTTGTGATACTAACTAGGAATGTAATGCTACCGCGATCTAGAAATATCGATGCGCGATGCTAACGCCATCTAGTTTCCCAATGTGCAACTAACAAATTATACACACAGCTTGTAGCTAACATCACAGCTACCAAGAAATTTGATTTGGCCTATACCGCATCATTTTCATTTTCATACCACAGGCTTTTTGGTGAAGCAAAATATCATGAAGAAACCTGCATACGCCAATAGAAGAAATTGAATATATTGATCATGAAGATGGCGTTGTTGCTAGGTACCCTCACCCTTCATGGGTAGGCCTACGTCCTGCAGTGGAATATTAAAAAGGCTGGTGCAGTATACACTTATACAGCACCTGGTGCTCCTGTGCCGATAGGTTCATATCATAGTAGGTGAGCGGCGCGCGACGAGCACAAGTCCAGAGGCGCGCGTACTCCGCGCCGCGCAGTAATGACATGGGGTTGCGCCACACGCGACACTCGTCCTCCTCGTCGCTCCCGCTGCCCGACGGCTCGCTGCCTCCAGTTCCCGCGCTGTTCGGGCTCGCATTGTTGTTGCCATTGTTGTTCGGGCTGCCACCCAGCCACGGGCCTAAATGCCCCACTGACACCTGGACCAATACTTCATTATTCCATAACTAGCATAGTTTGGCTAAATGTTTTGTAGCTATTGTCGCAGCTCGATAAAATACTATAGATATAACATGGTTAATTAGTTCGTGATCTACATGTTTTACGTGAGATAGACAGCACACAATGTAATATATGTATATAGATATGATTTAGTGTATAAGCTTTATTATTCATTAATAAATTACATTCAGAGACTGACTCAGAATATTGAGATTGTAACAGACTCTAGTGTCTTATTGTGATCCTTTGCCACACTGGGCAAAGCTATCACCAAAGTTGAGCATAATTCAGCATGGCCAGTCTTGAGATGTAACAATGACAGTTATGTCAGAGGTCATAATGTTAGTTATGTCAGTCTTCAGGCAGCTTAGAAACTCTGAATTCAGGATAAGCCATCCAGCCTCTAAGAACTTTTAAACCAATGACTGCCTCGGTGGCTCAGTGGTTAGTAACCCTAACTCCTGAATCAAAGAGGCATGGGATCGATCCCCACCCAGGGCAAGCATTTATGTGATGAACATAGGTGTTTGCTCTGTGTCTGGGTATTATTTAGGTATTAATCATAATCATAAATTTTTTATTGATAACATAAGTTGCAAGTCGGTTCAGATCGTAGGTATTATCTATATGAGTATGTATTTAAAATATGTTTGTAGTATATCAGTCTCTAGCAGCCATATCACAAGCTTTGCTTAGTTTGGGGTCAGAGAACATGTGTATTAAAACCAAGGTAGTGTGTTCTGCAGTACAAAGCAAACAGCAAGTGTGTGCAATCTTTACTCCATCCCCTCGGTTGAGGCCCAAAAATAGACTTCAGTAAAATATTGTGCAATAGGTACTGGTCCATATCGGTGTGTACCTATATATTAACACAATCCTAAAAATGTACATGCAGCCTGTTTAAAAATATGTAATTGCGGCCAGCTTAATGTGAACTACACAACAGAGGCCAATAATTTCCATAAATTACACAATTTATAGTCAGACAGACATACTTAATTACTTACATAGAGTGATGTGAGAGTAATGTGATTCTTATAAGACTTGTAATTTCTCAAACCATAATTCATACAATCATTCCTTACACAATAATGGGAATTAAGTATCTAGTTATTTTATGTGAATTAACTTGAAATACAGACCTGCTCAATAAAGGAGGTGCCATACTTCCGAAAGTACCACCACTCGAAGATGAGGATGAGTCCAGAGATGAGCGAGGAGGTGCCAGTCAGCGCTACATAAAACTTGGGCGTCAAAGCGCCCAGGAATACACTTGCATCCCACATACTGTTGCACTCTACACACTACTAACAGTAAAGAGTACCTATGTATCTTGCAATTAACGCTTTCAGGGTTCTAAATTCACGTAATATTCTTGAACATAGGGGAAGAATTGTTTTTATACCGCATTCATCAGCATAGAACTCTACTTATGTTTTTATCGAAGGCTAACGAAATCTATAGATAGCTATTGTAAAAATGGTGGGCTATTTTCTTTCAGAAATCATAAATTCCTTCTATCTCCCCTTATACAAGTTCACAACAAATCAATCACGACCTATTCAACATTTCTTTCACCATGTTTGTTGTTTATTTTTCTGGAGTAAAAAAAAATCCACAGTCAGTGTTAACACCTTAGTTTTAGTAATAAGGTATTCTTTATTTTTACGTTAGGTTTTTTACGTTTTAAGTTAGGTCTTTATTTTTCATTACATTTTAGGTAGGTACATCATTTTTTGTAAAATTGAGATAAATACGAATCCGATTAGGCAAACATACCCATTTTAATTTCTCATTAAAAAGATAGGTATTCAACTTGTTTTTTTCTTAGCAGATCAGTATTACTGAATTTTATGACAATTGGCACATCAACTAATGAAATAATAGTGTCATAGTACCTATAAATCAATAGTCTATGACACGAATCACGAAAGTTCGATGTTATCGCAATGTTAGCATGGCGCAAAATTCAGTTTCTAGTCTCGGTCTAAATAAAAAAATCAAGACAGAATGTTGTAAACAAAAGAAGTGAGGCCAGTAAAACTACGCCTCGCCGTGTACAGACACAATTACACACACATAAAAGTACAAGGAAACTACGCTTTAGATCGTCATGGAACTATGGTAGTGCAACACCTACGCACTCACCACATGTATAAATAAACCGGCACTAGTCTGTTCACGACGTTCTTTCTTGATTTTTTATTTGGTCTGACTTTCTGGTGCAATATTTGTAAGAAAATGATTGGGGCAAAAAAGGGCCAGAAAGCCCTTTCCCGGCTAAATCATTAAACAACGATTTCACCTACAGTAAAAAGTGCTAGATCTAACCCTAAAAGAACTCAGGTGGCAACACTTTATTGCTTCATCACTTTAGAAAAAAGATGTTTTAATAATGTCACTTTAAAATAATATTTCAATGTCACTTAAAATTTGATAATTCAATGTCACTTTCAAAAGTTGTAAGTTGTCAAATGTCATTTTAGATTTTTCTTATTTCAGTGTAACCGTTTTCAGTAGATTGTCTACTGTTTTAGTAGATTTTCGATGTAAATTAGGCAATGCGGTAGATTTTCAGCAGGTTTTGAAAATTAGTAGATTAATATAAGTAAAATATTGAAATGTGATTTTCGTACTGAAACCTCCCTATTTTTGCGAGTTTGGAGATCGGTTAAGTATATTTAATTTTGGTGCTGCTAAAAGCTCCACGCTGGGCTATCGCCCCTCTGGGATTACGATTTTGGAGGAAAGCAAGCTCAGCTCTGTAAACAGTAGAAAAATAAGTGACGTCAGTACATTTCAGTAGAAAAGTAAGTTATCTTTAGTAGTTTACAGAGTTTTGAAAACGGTCATTCTGCTCATTTTCTGCTTCAGCTGCAAGGTTGTAGTTGCTGGTTAATTTTTACGTAACGATAGAACCATCCCTTTTTAACCAGAAATAAGTCAAAATGCTGGGACGCATTGGCAAGAAGCAGCTCGACACCGCGCTCGCGTTTGTGCCATCATTGATGGGCTTCGGCGGCGCGGGATTCCTCACGCTCCTCTACTTCACGGACTGGAAGCTGTTCGTCACTAACATTCCCTACTACAACGGCAAGTTCCCACCAGAAGAGGAGCAGAAGGAATAAACCAAACCCAAGAAATAGTGTAAAATTTTATTATTTATATTAGACGTTACGTGTAATTTGTTGATGTAATATAAATTCAATTCCTAACTGACTTGTCTCATTCCATTCTTGAACATTTAATTTGGTTAACGTTGTTAGTTATTCCTTAGAATCTCTGGATACCATCAATTTTATTTTAATTTAGTGCACTAGCATTCAGGTAGAAATTCCTCGGGAACTATTATTAATTTTTGCCAGCACGGGTACACACCACTTTCATTGTTGAACTTCACCTACCTAGGTATACATATATCACAATAAACCACTGCCCTGCATGGCTCAGTTTGATCATGGTTACAAGAATTGCTTCAAACTGTAAGGCTGTCCATTAGAGTAGCCTAATGAGCTATGGAAAGGGCTATGCTCAGAGTCTCTCTCCGAGATCGAATCTGGAATGAGGAGAATCACAGAAGAACCAAAGTTACCAACATAGCCCAGCGGATTGGCAAGTTGAAATGGCAGTGGGCAGGGCACATAGTGCGGAGGACTGATGATTAATGGGTTCAAAAGCTCTCGAGTGGAGAGCATGTACCGGCAAGCACAGCATAGAACGTCCACCCACAAGGTGGACGGATGACCTCATTAAGACAGCTGGATGCTAGCTGCTACTAACCAGTCTTATTGGAGATCCATAGGGGAGGCCTATGTCCAGCAGTGGACATCCTATGGCTGATGGATGGATGGATTAGAGTCCTTGATATATTGTTTGTTACCTAAGTACTAAGTAAGGGTATTGTTTCTCTAGTGTTAGTGTTTCAGTTTAAAGCTTATCTAATAAAGACCTATGGGTCTTTCTGTAAAAGTAACACCCAACTGCAGATGTAAGAAACACTTCCTATTAGTTATGAAACTAAAAGAAATCTAAATTATGTTTATTACTAGTCATAATGGAAATCTATCTAAGGTGGCCTATGTACAGCAGTGGATATATTTTGATAATGTGATTTTTCACATGACCAGATGAAGATGATATTTTTGACCAACGCAATGGAGGTAGGTACATACTCAATTAGACGCATATTTTTTTATATTTAACCACGCATATTTAATATAGTAGTCCAATTTCGATAATTCTTTTTTTTTTATTGGAAAGTGTATACTTCGAAATTGGACCCATTTAAATTTTATCGAAATCGGCTGAGCCATTTTTGATAAATCAACAATTATGTGAAATTTGCTACATCGATCCGTGCAAAGTATTCGCGAAGTCAGTCATGCTATTTTTTGCAGAAAATATAGCTATAGGGAATCTCTTCCAGATAACCTTGTCAAGGAGATAGGAGGATAGACAACTGAGTATACAACATGTAAGGAAACTCTGGTCATACTCTCAAAGTTTTATTGTTTAGTGATTAACTTTAAAAAAGTGCAAATAATTTACTAGTTAAGTACTATTCTAACTAATATGTGGTTAGAATCTACATGTATCTGTGGGAGCTAGAGCCAAATTGTTCTTTTAACTGGTGCTAGTTAATTACTTGAATTTAATCTATATTTAATAACTTATTTTTCAGTACTTAGTTCATAAAGAAGGGTTCCATAATTGTCTGCTGACGTTTTGTAGATGAGAGGCCACATTAGTTATTAAAAGTTGACTAAATATTTATGAATAATGTTGTTAGGGTTCTGTTTCTGCACAGGTATACTGAACATAGGTAAGAGATTCACAATCCAGCAGTCAAAGAACATTCACTGTTATTTTGATCTTTTTTTTCCACATAGGTTTGCGTTTGACTACATAATGCCTGATGTTGAGCAGATGTGCGGTCTAGGTTGCAGCCCGCTTACCTAGAAGATACCTATTTTCTCGGGATTTGAAGACACCTACATTGTACTTTAGCGGGAATACAGACCCAGGCAAAGTGTTCCACATTATCTGATCTGATTGCATTGAGTCTGCTAGTATTTTAGTGTTCTTTAATGTGATGTATAGGCTGAATCAAACTTTTTGACGGTTATGAAGTTAGCTACAAGCTGAACAAACACAAACCTGACTGAAGCTTACACAGCAGCATGGGGACTGGATTTCGCACAGCTTGTAAGTACTCGTAGCTAACTTCACAGACGCCAAACACTTTGATTCACCCTATACTGACATAACTCTTCATTTAGCTCTTGTCTAGAGAAACCATCCAATTTGAAGTAAGTACTGAACACAAACAACTTATAGGAAGTACAATTATGCTTACTGCTTAGCTAACATTTTACATTGCATTACCAATAGGCCCTCTGCTAACTCGAACCTTCAAATTATTCTACTTATTCAAGTATCTATGCTTTACATGAAGATAGGGAAAGACTTCAACACCCTACAAACAAACATCACAACAGTACATTATTTATAACATGTAAACACTTGACAGTACATATTAGGTAATTAATTATAGACATGAATTTATTTCTACATTCTTATCTATAGAGTTACAATTTGTTTCATTGTACTTACAAACAATGCTTCATTCTTAGGGTTCTGTAGTACAACAAGGAATCATTAGACTTTCTTCCTGCTATCTGTCTATCTTTATTCGTACCCATGTATCTACTTTGCCGCTATAAAATGACTAACTGGAAGATAGTTAGTCAGTATTAGGTACATGGTCTCATGAATTATGCTCATAGTGCTCATACAACAAAATGGTTCAGGTTCAGTGTCCTAATTACTCAGAGGAAGTTGGTCTTTTTTATTTTTATCATTAGAGGCACCTGTTTCAATGAACATGGTCAGATATTGTATATAGGACTAGAAAATGTAATCAAAGTAGATATCATAAGTAATCTGAGAATTTATAGGTATCGTACTTATGTATAACTGTGCTGAAAGTCATAGGTTACAGAGTTGTATTAGTAATATCATTTATAGTAGTAATAAATAATTTACTTATAAATGTTACCATGATCTTTCGAAATTTATGGAAATAGGCCAGTTTATTCGTTTACAAGAGTGGCGCCTTCTAATCATAAGATGGGAGAGTTTCGGGGCCGAGCTCGCGCCTCGGGACAGTTACAGATCGGTCGGAGTCGGAGGACATCAGACGAGCGCGTGCGAGATCTTCCCGAACGGGCAATCGACGTCGAATACTTCCTTGACGCTTTATCTTTACCGCTGCATCCTTCGGGTGGTAATCCTATTAATAGCGCAGTTCTCCATCGCCGCTGGCGGGCGCGTCGTCCTCGTCGTCGGCGGGCGGCGCGGGCGCGGGGGAGTGCGGGCGGGAGTGGGCGGCGCGCGGGCACGGCGGCTCGCCCTTGGCGCGCGAGCCCGCCAGCTCCTGGCCGTGCGCGTCCACGCACCAGCACACGGCGAGCGCGGCGTGGCACTGCCGCGGGCGGTAGAAGCCGCGCGCGTCGCACGCGGGCGCCCAGCCGCCGCGCGCGCGCGCCGCCCGCGCCAGCGCCGCGCACGGCCGCGCCGCGCGCCGCAGGCAGCCGCACCACGCGCCGCGCGACACGCCGCCCGCGCCCCCCGCCCCGCCGCCGCACGACGCCAGGAAGGGCCGCAGGCAGCGCTCGCGCTCGTCGTGCCGCAGCGCGTACAGCTCGCCCGCCGACAGCAGCCCGTCGCCGTCGCCGTCCAGGTGCGCGAACATCCAGCGCACCTCCGGCTTGCAGCCGCCGGGGAAGCCGGCGGGGTGCGGCGGCGTGGCGCGCGCCTCCTCCATCAGCACGGAGAACCAGTCGAGCAGGCGGTCGGCCATGCGGTCGAGCGCGCAGGGCGCGGGCCGGCGCGGGCGGTGCGGCTCGGCCCGCCGGCACGGGCAGAAGCCGCGGCAGGCGAGGCGCACGGGCGGCGCGGGCCGGCGCACGCAGTTGTGCAGGTCGAGGCGGCACAGCGACGAGTAGGTGCGGTTGTCGGAGCCGCACAGGAACTGCGCCCGCGCGCCGCCGCCGCAGCCCACGCAGCGCGCCGGCGCCGCCTCGCCGCCCGCGCCGCCCGCGCCGCCGCCGCCGCCGCCCTCGTAGAACACCTCGTCGTCGTCCTCCGCGCCGTTCCCGCCGCCGCTCGCCGGGACTATCACATCCCTGCAACGCAACACATCACGATAATAATAAAACAATGAGCGATGAGCGCGCCAGTAAACCCCCTGACTCATCAATATACCGACCCTTTCCTCAGGATGTCCTTCTTGGTGGCGCAGAGCGCGGTGAAAGAGTCCCGCAGCAGGCACACCTCGCGCTTCTTGCAGACCAGCGCGCGGCACAGCGGACCTACAATAGAGCGTGTTTTAGTGGGACGTCACAGGTGCCATAGATTAATGTATCTACCTATTGTGCGGTGCACAAGACAATGCATTCGAATTCATTTGAAACTCACTATGAGGATCGTAGACATATCTGCGCGGTCGCCGCTCGCCCTCCTGCAAAGAGACAAGCTAGGTGATTATCATAGTATTGCACGCCTATATATAATCCGGTAGCACTCGTGTTGTGGATCGAGTGCTAGAACGAAGCATCCATACAATATGTAAGAACGCGATGCAATGCTGCCGGAGCAGGAGAGATTGCTATGGCGCGCTTTGCTGTGGTAGCAGCGAACCTAGCTACTCGCTGTCTATACTCTATAGGTATATTGAAACCTGAACCCCGTCCCACAGCAAAGAAACCAAATAGATGGATAATTTATGTATGTCGGAAAGCGGCGCGGTTGTCATAACTATCCTCGGTTAACCAGTTCCGTGCATTCTACAGTAGGCCGTGTTTCGTGCGAGTCCGACGCGGCGGCCCGCTGTTGAATTATTCACTCCGGGCCGCAAATCCGCGGACGCACCGCGGCCCTGACCCTGCTGTTAGCCTGTTACAAAGCTGCCTGCCTGCCTAATTAGTTATACATACAGACTTCAATATATATGTCCTCATATTTCATGTAGGTACATACATATATATCTTGTTTGCGAAGTACTTACCTATACATTACTGTACGGTCTCAACCGCAGAGTGTACCTATCATTTCAGAATGTTCTACACGTGGACTACGTGCATTTTTCGTAGCATTTTCAGTATTATTTTTGGACTGTCTTCTGTCTTGTAAGATCCTTTGATTGTTTCTGAATTTCATTATCTACACATAAACTTGTCATGATAGGTAGGTACACTTGTAAATACATGGGTAGATATCATGTGTATAAATTATTATATAAAATACTTAGCTACTTTCTATAAAAATATGTAAGTTGACATTGGTTTGGGTACCTATCTCTCAACTAAGTAGGTAAGCGTGCCACATCCTAGATTGCAACAATGCAAGACTGAGCAAGATGAAACGTAAATATTTGTTTGCTGCTAAATGAGTAAAAATCATCAATATCCAGTCTTACAAAAATATTTATAACATTGTTCGTACCGATTGTACTACACAAAAATAAAGCAACGTCTCAGACGGCATCGCTGCGCCAAGTTACGCAGAAACTGGCACTCATTCTGTGGCTAATATCGACCGCGCGGTTTCAGGAAAAATAATCCACTGTTCCACAAGCTGTAATGCACACAATAGGTTGAGGTTCTACAGCGCGGCAATAACGGCCAGTCTCAATAGTTGTATATCATTTAGGGCCTTGCATACACTGTATACGAGTGTATAGTGTGTCTAATAGGCTAATAAGCTTACCGTGTCAGGTGCGTCGTCGAACTCGAAATCTTGCGTAGCGGCGGCGAGCGCCAGCAGCGCGGCGCAGGCCCACACGCGGCGCAGCATCGCTCCTGGAAGCCTGGCGCTGGTGCTCCCGGGGCTACATATATCTCCGTGCGTCTCCCGAGTCGCGGCCGTCGCCGAGGCTCCCGCGCGGTCCACTGCCGCCGCCGCCGCCCGCCGCGGCGCGCGCATGCCCCGCAGCCTCCATTCCCGTTCCCTCCCTACACATCCTACCTATAGGTATTAGATAGCATGTAACGCTTGTTCCGACAGAAGATTAGGCGCCGCTGGGGCGATCGCAGCCGAACTGTCTAGACTTTTGGCGTTGTTTGTGCATTCTATGGATTTTTTGCGGTCGGCGGTGGCGGGACCGCGACTTTGCAAAATCGTTGAATTTCGAGTTAGGTAGTTTCGTGCTAGCAGTAAATTGTGGTACCTTTATGGTTTAGTTTCCTGTATGGCCGGCACCATAATTAATTAATTACTAAGTATTCCTTTTCTTATCACTTGCAGAGCAGAGAATTTAAGGCGCAAAGTATTTACTTAGGTAGATTGTTATTAGATAGCAATAACATACCTAGACATATACAAAGATTAACATAATAATAATTATACAGTTTTTAATATAGCGCAATGGTCCTAAGTACTTATACCTATTTTTTTTAAATAGGTAGGTTTAGTACAAGAAAAAGCTGTAATAGGTAAGATTTTTAGTAGGCGCTCTGAAAAAAATGCTAAAAGTTTTTAAAAGGCGCTGAACCACCATCTCGCAGAACTCAAAAACGCGATAAAAAGATTTATACTTAGATGAAATCGTAACATATTTAGAGGCAAAAAAATTACAACACAATTGAGAACCTCCTCTTTTTTTGAAGTCGTCCAAAACACGTTTTTTTGTACGAATACCTCGTAGTAGGTATCTTCTTTGACCTCGGTTAGTTTTTAGGGTTCCGTACCCAAAGGGAAAAACGGGACCCTATTACTAAGACTGCGATGTCCGTCTGTCACCGGGCTGTATCTCATGAACCATGATAGCTAGGCAGCTGAAATTTTCACAGATGATGTATTTCTGCTGCCGCTATAACAACAAATACTAAAAATACAATAAAATAAATCGTTAAGGGGGGCTCCCATACAACAAACCTGAATTTTTAGACGTTTTTCGCTCTATATTAATAATGGTACCAGGTAGATGCTTGAAATTTTCACAGAATATTTAGTTTTATATTCCCTTTAATAATAAATAATAAAATTAAAATAAAATAAATATTTAAGGGGGGCTCCCATACAGTACGGAACCCTCCGTGCGCGAGTCCGACTCGTACTTGGCCGATTATTTGAATTGTCGAAATTCGATATTTGTTTTTAACTTTCGAATTTATTTTTAAAATATTTCACCACTCCTTTTACAGTAGAAGATAAAAGGACGACGCAAGGTTATTCTGTTTTTACACGCGTCATCTCATTTTATTTTTCTTGTATTATGTGCCTACGTGGCCTCGCTATGGACGCAGGTGTTTGTATCAGTATTAGGTGTATTTTACTTTACCAAAGAACCATTAGGAGTGTAATACAGAATCGTCATGCATGATGATAGGTACCGTACTGTCTTACTGTGCCTCAATATTTCTTATATTGCTTGCCAATAATGGAATAGGCCCTCGCTAAATCGAGTGTAGTGTGGGCTATATCGTTACTTTCCAATTGTTTTTAGGGTTCCGTACCTCAAAAGAAAAAAAAGGAACCCTTTTAGAGGATCACGCTTTTCTATAAGCTACCTCATGTCGGTACAGTACAGGCTGAATCATACAAGACAGCGGATGTGAAGTTAGCTACAAGCTACGCAATATCCAATCAACGGCAGCTTTAGTTATTTATTTGCTCATAGATAAATAACATTACAGTTAGTACCATTGCGTTACTTAGAATCTATTGCGAGCTTCAGTCAGGATTGGATATTGCGCAGCTTGTAGCTAACTTCACATCCGCCGACTTGTATGCTTAGTAGTTTCTACTTATCGCTTACAAAATATATGGGTTTCATAAGCAATACTCTGTATAATTATATGTAGTTGTGCTCATGGCCACGGTATGGGGCTAACTCCGAAATCAGCTGTACATACATTATACCGAGGTTTGACGAACTTTTTATACGGGATGGCTGATTCTTTTGGTCCTATAGTCAAAATTGGTCATATTGACGAACACCAACTGTATCCTAAAGTATTGTTATTGATTTCGCAGTTATAGGCTGAATCATACAACTTGGCGGCGGTGACGTTAGCTACAATCTGCGGATAACCCAATCCTTGGTGAGCTGTGAGTAAATTGTAAATAATTTTATTAAATACCTATATTATAGGTACATTGTTAGACTTAGCATAAATTAGTAATAAGTAATTAAGAGTATTGTTCTCTTGCAGCTCCCTAACGGGGTCTATGTTTTGTACTACAATTACAACCCGGTCACAATATCTGTGCACCTGACTTCGTGACGTCATATGGAATTATCGGGACGTATCTACATTACCGGACGTCTAGTATACCGTCCGGACGTAAATTATTATCGGGACGTGTATCGGCAACGAAGATGCTAACCGTACTGTCGCACCGGGGAGTGCGCGGAGAGATGACAGGGGAAGCGGGAGAGGCGCCGCATTCCAGCGAGGTGCACAGATATTCTGACCGGGTTGTAGTTATAGTTGTTATGTACACTACATTGTGCAAATAAAGTAAAAGAAATAAAGCTTCAGTCAGGACTGAGTTATCCGCTGCTTGTAACTTTACAGCCGCCAAGAAATTTGGATTTAGAACACGTCCGTCAGATTCCACTTTCGTCAGAAGCAGTTTTTTTTATAATCTAAATTTATAACCATCAAGATTATATTTTAATTAATTATAAAAAATAATACTATGACTAAATTGCGTATTACTGCTTGAATGCATCCATCAGAGAATCCTAATAAATACCTGCGGCACGCACACACGCGCATGATATGCCTGCTTGCACCTTTGAGTCTTATTGATCATGCAGCTACTTTATGATGTTTGTTAAATCTTTTCAGTAACTTGTATATCTAGTAGGTACATTTATTTTCATCTATTTATGTTTTTTTCCTTATGCATTCTCTCTCTGTTTATATAAATATTTAATCTAATAGACGATTTATTAAGTTGTTTAGTGTTATTTATAATATGTATTGTGGTTTTATAGTATATTCATAGATATTTGTACTTAAACACTAAGACGTATGTAGTATTAGATGTGGTACTCGACCTGTTTTTAAGCTATTGCATAGCTTCTATCGCGGGCCTTGAGCGCGGGGACCGAATCCAGAAATTCCGTAACGAAAAACCTCACGCTCCCCACTCCGACGGGCAAGGAGGTGTGGCTTGAAGGCCGTGCATCGTCTAACGTCGTTTCAGTTCGGCAGTCTTCGACACGGCGTTGTGTGCGATTAGACGTATTGTACGACTCAATGCAATAGCTTTACCGCGGCAGTCCCCGAGTGCCACACGTCTTTTTTTTCTTTTCATAATTAATTTTAAGATTAGGCCTGTTATTGGCTATTTATATTCATCTGTATAATTAAGTTTAATTTTATTTTTGTGCTGTTGGCCTGTAAATAAATAAAATAAAATAAAAAATAATTTCAGTTGATTCGGCCTATACCCGTATACGCGTAATTTTAAACCACCTTCTCGAATCAGCCTTTTAATCCACTGTTAGAAATAGGCCTGCTTTCAAATACCGATTGGGCCATAGTCACTACTGCACGCTGACCCAGTTGCAGAATGGTGATCTTACTTTTTTCCCTATATTTATAGGTTTGCGTTTGACTACATACTGCCTGATGTTAAGCAGATGTGCGGTCTATGGTGTAGCACGCTTACCTTACGTTCGTTGAACTTTAAAAACACAACCAGGCAAAGCGTTCCACATTCTAAATTCTGGCTCCAATGAATAAAACCACAGTTTCAACATCTAACACATTATATTAAATCACTTACAATTAATGCTAAATGCAGGCAATTTGTTTCACGGAAAACCAGCGTCAATTTCGGGCACAAATTAGTTCCAAAAATTGCCGAGAGTAATTTCGCAAATGATTTAGAATTTGCGATTGCAGCGCGTGGTGATTTCGTGAAACAAAGTACAACATTACTGACAGAACGTATAAATAAACGGAACAGTCCTGATTTTATCTTGCTAGTTATTTTTAATCAGTTTTTCTTACACTGACACTGACTGTCACATTTGACCCTTAAATGCATGACTTTTCAAAATTAAGTTTTATTTTTATTTTACAGAATTCATGTATTGCCGATAATGGTTTCAGTTCACAAATAAAAAAACATTGGGTTTTTAGACTTTTGGTAACAACATGCATTCGTGGGTTAAGTTTTATAGTATGTGGATGGAAACTGGGTGGGTATGTTATAGGTTTATAGGAATGTAGTAAAAGATAAAGAAGATTATTCTAGCGCATTGCATTTTTTTTGATGAACAATTCAAAAATAATGGTGCCAACCGCAGGATTTGATCCTGCGGTACGGGTTTCCCGTTCCAACGCCAAAATCCGTTATTTTGCTATTTTTTCCTCATCTATGGTAATTTTAATCATGGGTATAACTTGTCTCAATAAAGAAAACGTCCGAAAGTTCGTCTCCTCTTGCTCGCACTCATATTCATATTCATATTCATATTATTTATTGGTATCAAAAATATAAAAGATACACGTCAAAAAATTATAAAAATTACATTTGTTATTATTAAAATAATAATATCACTTAAATAATATCATCTTTGCTTAGTAGCAAATAATTAAATTGTACTGAGTTGAAACATTACATTACAAAATAGTTGTGTTGTGTTTTTATAGACAACAACAAATAATAACAATAATCAATATACAATACAATGAAATAATAATCTCATCTGGTTATACAAGCGAGAGGACACGAACGCCCAAATGTTTTCTTTAGGGGAGAAAAGAGCGAGTAGTTTACATGTGCCCATCAAAGATGTGGAAAAGTGGTTAAAGGCGTTAAGGCATGTTTCTGGTAGAATAATAAGCCCAATTTTAGAGGCGCCATCGTAAATTTAATAGCAATGTAAAAAGTTTTCTCTCTATCGAATGCCTAAAGTGAAAAAGGAACATAAATAGTCTAGTCAGCTATTTTAGTTACGATGGCGCCTCCTAAATTGGGCGTATTGTCCCTCTAAACTTTAGAGCTCAAAAATAGAGCCCCTAGCCGGGCATTCAATTTGCCACCCTTTAGAGTACCCCAGGCCCAGGGACTCTTATTTTTGAACCCACATGAAAGCCCGTAAAAAGTTACTAGGAGGGGGGAGTAAGATATAATGAGATATCACGTGTAATTCTTTTTTGGGAGGGAGGGGATTTAATGACATATCACGAGTATCTAACAAGTCGAGCAAAAGAGTACAGACCGTCGTAGACGACCTCTGTGAATTTGGGTAGGGGAGGGCTACCACATTCCGGGAGGAATTTAATTGTAGGACGACCCCTACGGTATTTACGACGGCATTTTCAGAAGTTGTATGGGAACTTTATTTTGGATGGTAGGAGTAGAGAAGAATAGGTAGGAGGGAGCGGTCCACGTGCGGGGGGAGGGGTTGCGGCGGCGCGCGAGGGGGAGCCGCGCTCAGTACGCCGGCGGCAGTCGCGCGGTCCACAGGCGTCGGGCTGTCGTCTACCTTCACGTTCATCATTATTATATTACAGGGCACCGGCTGGCTAGAGGTTGGAGGCGAGGAAGTGGGAGCGGTCCACGTGCGGGGGGAGGGGCTGCGGCGGCGCGCGGGGGGGAGCCGCGCTCAGTACGCCGGCGGCCGTCGCGCGCTCCACATGCGTCGGGCTGTCGTCTATCGTCACGTTCATCCTGTTGGGAAGTTACATTTTTGTAAATAACTGGCGCTGCTGCAGCAAAAACCAAAGACCTCAAACGGCACAAATATGAGTAGTTGGACAAAATATATTATTTTGTGTCGTTTGGGGTTGATACTTTAAGTCCGTGGGGGCCGGACACTCACATTTTACGTAAAGACGTGGCCAGGCGTCGGGTGGAGGTTACACTTGACCAGAATGCTGGCATCTTCTTTGACGAATGATTGTCTTAATAACAGTCTTAGTAGTTATGGTGAGATGGTCTTACTTAGTACAGACTACAGGGCAACTGCTCGCCCTGTACTAAGCCGAAAGGGCTGCATATCTGCATAACTATATATGCTGTTATCTGCATAACTCTGTATAGTAAGTAACCCAACCAACCCGCACTGGTCCAGAGTGCTGAATATAGCCCAATCACCCTTCGTGGTCAACTGTAGACTACTAAAAAGGCTGGTACAGTACATAAATATAGTATGATAACAGTGAACACAAGGCAAGTTGTCGCTAACGCGAAAGTAAAGTCAGGTGCACACGTAAGTATTACAATAAAGCTGTGTCAGCTGTTGCTAGAACAAAGGATCTACAGAGAAGTGTACAACCCGGTCACAATATCTGTGCACCTGACTTTGTGACGTCATATCGAATTATCGGGACGTATATACATTACCGGACGTCTAGTATACCGTCCGGACGTAAATTATTATCGGGACGTGTATCGGCAACAAAAATGCTAACCGTACTGTCGCACCGGGGAGTGCGCGGAGAGGTGACAGGGGAAGCGGGAGAGGCGCCGCATTCCAGCAAGGTGCACGGATATTTTGACCGGGTTATAAGTACACACTCCGTCGCTTGGGTGAGATCGAAGGTGCGTCACTCCAGAACAAGACACCGTCGCGTGCGCTATACGCTGCGACAATCGGTAACTGTGAAGTGTGTTGTAGTAATGTGGTAAATCCAGGAAGGTGGTGGCTGTGACACTATACAGGAATCTGGTGAGAGCTTTCCAATATATTGCATGAATGACTGATAATATACAGTTCAATGAGAGATATTTCAACTTGACTTCATATTAATGTTCATTATTGTTCATAAATTCAGAATATCACTTTATTCAGTTTAATAGACTTATTAACATTATATTGCCGGGCATGGGAAGGCTGTAAGGGGAGGTTGGAGGCCTTTTGGGGGAACCCCCTCAACAATCCTTAAGATGGGGGATACTGTACTGTACCAGCCTTTTTAATAGTCCACTGCAGGACGTAGGCCTACCCACGATGAGTGATTGGGCCATATCCACCACGCTGGCCCAGTGCAGGTTGGTGGATTCACATACGCCATCGAATTTCTTCTATGCGTATGCAGATTGCCTCACGATGTTTTCCTTCACCGAAAAGCCAGTGGTGTGAAATTCCGTACATGATTTCATTGGTACGGGACCGGGATTTGAACTCACGACGTCACGGTTGTAAGGCGGGTGTCGTTACAACTAGACCACCACGGCCACAAAAGATAAGATTGGGGTGCAAACCCATTATATTATAGTAAAATATGAGACATCAGAGGATCATAAACCATCAGTATATTAAGGAGTACCATGTAAAGGTGCTTCACGACACCAGTCGTTGCGAATTTATATGACAAAGGTGAGGAGTGAGGATTATTAGCGCAGCTTGTAGCTAACTTCACAACCGACATTAAGTTTAATTCGACCTATAAAGGTGAAAAATATTCTTTGATAATTTTTTATAACCCGTGTTGGCCTAGTGGGACAATGCTCGCCTTATAGAGGTCGTGGGTTTAAATCCCGATCCCGTACTTTTTCTGGAACATGGAGTTCTTTGGAACTTATGTGCAGACATTCACACCACTGGCTTATCGTTGATATCCCAAAGTCAAAGTCAAATCATTTATTGCAACATATGAAATTTACATGCGGTACTTAATTAACACTTTCACTGCTGAGGTACTTTTTTTAAGGTGCCTGCTAATTCTAAAACGCACACGCAAGGCGCGGGAAGACGCTACCGCACACGCCTGGTGTGTGTAGTAGCCGCGGGGCGTGAGAATCGAAAACACAGACGTGCGTGTTTTCAGCAGTGAAAGTGTTAACATGTTTTGTATAGTTATACATATGGCCCTGATAAGGGTATGGCAATTTTATTTTTCGTATGATTCGTATTGGAACGATTTATTATTATGTTTTCTAGATTATCGTTAAAAATTCGTCTAATGTGTAATAACATTTGGATAATAGAATAATTTTTAGTTGTTTTATAAAACAGTTTTCCTTTTCGATATCTTTTAGATTATTTGGCAGTTTATTAAATATTTTTATAGTCATAGAATGCGCGCTGGAACTATGCATTGTTAAGTTGGACTTTGATCCCATGAGTTTATGTCTGTATTGTGATCTAATTTTGATTGATTTATCAGACGCTTTGTTAAAATAGTCAGGGTGTTTTTTGACAAATTCACATATTTCGAATATATAGATAGACACCAGGGACATAATTTCAAGTTTTATAAAATACGGTTTATGGAAGTTAATTTTTGGTAATGTCGGGAATTTTAATATTTGCTAGAATACGAATACATTTTTTCTGTATTATAAATTTTTGTCCAAAATGAGTACTTTCTGTACGCTAAATTTTTGGTATTATGTTGTCATGGTGGTGTATTAACAATACTCCGGAGTCAGTCATTTGTTTTTTTTTTTAATATTTGAATATCTTGCAAATAATTTTAATAGCTGAAAATTGGTTTAGGTACGTTTGTAGAAAAATAATTTAAAAAAAGTTTAACCGCATCCAATTACCTGCAACATGTAACAGTGACAGGCTTTGAAGTGGTGCAATTTTAAACCTCGCATGGATATTATTGTCCACCACCATGATAACGTACCTAATACCAAAATTCAGCTTTTAGTAAGTACAAGTTTTTATTTTTTATTTTATTTTATTTATTCATCAAAGGTTACAGCAACATTACAGTTAACACCAAGTTGATGCTGCCCTTACCAAACATGTGAAATATGAGACACAAATATAAAAAGTACAATCATTACGTAATAATCAAACTGAGAAGCAAAAACATTAACTAAAATAATTGACATTATGGTTTTTCGCATGTTTTCAGTGCCACTTCTGTGAAATTTGCCAGACTACATCCAAAAATGTCAATCTCTTTGGCGATTTTATTCAACAATGTTAGAGCGCGCGACGTGGGGGCGTACTTGACGAGGTTCGTCTTATAGCTAGGCACTACACTGCATTTTTTGCGCTTACCTCCCGGGCTAATGAAGAAGAAGGAAGATTCGATGGTGTACATGTGAATCAGCCAAGCTATTCTAGGCCAGCATGATATAGGTACTGTACGCGCGCGAGTTGAATGCAGAGCTTAGAATTGCGAATGTCTCCCCCCGCTATCCGCACGCCCAACCCGCCCAGGCGCGTGAGGTGGGGCGTGCGGATAGCGGGGGCAGATGCTCCCGCTCTTTACCTCAGACCCCGACTGCATTCAACTCGCGCGCTATCTGTACCTACATACTGCATAATGATAAGATTATCACTTACTTGTTAATTCCGTCGGAATCGGACACTTTTCCCTGAATTAGCGATTTCCAGAATTCGTGTACCTGATAATAATAAGCATACAGTTATAAAATGTTTAATAGTAATTATAGAACGGTAATTGTGAAACTAAGTCGTGGGTTCATAAAATACATCATTAAAATGCAGTACAATAAGATACGAGTACATCATTTAGATTTTATAATCTCAAATAGGTAATATGAATAAGAACACAAACCTATTTTCTATAGGATTCATTTCAGAGAGTGTGCATCTGAGCTACACGACCTTATCCTACCATCCCCTTTTTAGGGTTCCGTATCCAAAAGGAAAAACGAGACCCTATTACTAAGACTTCGATGTCCGTCTGTCCGACTGTCTGTCTGTCACCGGGCTGTATCTCATGAACCATGATAGCTAGGCAGCTGAAATTTTCACAGATGATGAATTTCTGTTGCCGCTATAACAACAAATACTGAAAAGAGAATAAGATAAATATTTAAGGGGGGCTCCCATACAACAAACCTGAATTTTTAGACGTTTTTCGCTCTATATTAATAATGGTAACAGGTAGATGCTTGAAATTTTCACAGAATATTTAGTTTTATATTCACTTCAATAATAAATAATAAATTAAAATATAATAAATATTTAAGGGGGGCTCCTTTACAGTACGGAACCCTCGTACAAATCGATTAGTATTATGTTATCGCGGAATAAAACTCTAACAATAAATTGTTAAAATTACATTTAAAAGTTAGTTGATAAGCAAAATATGTTAAATAAGTTCCCTAATTACGTTGGGGATAATTGATTTTCAAATAAAAAAAAAAAAAAAAAAAAAGTACGGAACCCTCCGTGCGCGAGTCCGACTCGTACTTGGCCGATTATTTTATTACTAGACAAGTAGGAGGACGCCACATTACCACCACTACAGTGACGATTTTCCTTCGATACGTACGAAACGGTTTGACTCGACATTTCTGATTCGTACCGCCAGGGAATGGAACAGTCTTCCTGCTTTCCTGTTTCCTAAGAGATATAATCTAAAGCTTTTCAATATCAGAGTGAATAGGTATCTTCTAGGTCTGCGTGCTTCATCTTCGACCACAACGTCGCTTACCATCAGGCGAGAAGGTGGTCAAGTGCGGTTGCTTCCGCTGTCCCCATGTTTGCTTAAATCTTTAAAACTACACAACGGATTTTGATGCGGTTTTTTTTAATAGATAGAGTGCTTCAAGAGGAAGATTTATATGTATAATAAACCTGTGCGAAGCCGGGGCTGGTCGCTAGTTAGCGATAAAAAAATAAAGAAATCGATTCAAATTTCACACGACCGATCATACAAAATACAACCGCCTCCCGTCTTTGGAAGTCGGTCAAAAGTTGCCAAATGCAAATCACGGGTGAAGTCTATCCATTCTATTCAATACTGAATATTGTCCTTTCTAAAAACCGGTAGAGAAAGGCGCCGGCGCCGAGGTCGCGATACAAATCATTTAATTATATAATACCACACGTTTTGTTATAACCAAATTTTATTACTTCCTGTACTTACTAAGATTTTGCGAACAGGCGCAGCGTAAGACGTCCACTCATAAGGTGGATAGATGATCTGATTAAGACCACGGGATTTTGTAGCATGCAAGCCACTTGCGGCCCAAAAGGTCCTCTTCTTTTCAGCCATAGGACGTCCACTGCTTGTCATAGGCCACCCCTATAGATCTCCAATAAGACCGGTTGGTAGCGGCTTGCATCCAGCGCGATCCTGCTGTCTTAATGAGGTCATCCGTCCACCTTGTGGGTAGACGTCTGGACGTCCTACGGTGCGCTAGCCGGTGCGTGGTTTCCACTTGAGAACTTTTCGACCCCATCGGTCATCAGTCCTCCGCACCATGTGCCCTGCCCATTGCCACTTCAACTTGCCAATCCGCTGGGCTATGTCGGTAGCTTTGATTCTTCTGCGTATCTCCTCATTTCTGATTCAATCTCGCAGAGAGACACCGAGCATAGCCCACTACATTGCTCGTTGTGCTACTTGGAGTTTATTAATAAGGTCGATAGATGATCTGATTAAGAGCACGGGATTTTGTTGAATGCAAGCCACTTGCGGCCCAAAAGGTTCTATTGGAAACCTATCAGAGGAACCTAAGAAGGCTTAAGTCAAGGTCGTCCTACGATAATAAAATAGAGTGTTACTTTGGCTTTTCTCACGTTTTTCTTCGTCGCTCATCATTATAACAAATTTTTACTATGGAAACCACCGTGAAATCGCTAAACGAAAAATCGGCCAAGTGCGAGTCGGACTCGCGCACGAAGGGTTCCGTACCGTGTTGGAGCCCCTTTAGCCCCATTCTTCTTGCCATTATTAATAGCGAGTAAAAAAACTCCTAAAAATCACGTTTATTATTAAAATTCCAGCTGCCTAGCTATCACGGTTCATGAAATACAGCCTGGTGACAAACAGACGGACAGACGGACGGACAGCGGAGTCTTAGTAATAGGGTCCCCTTTGGGTACGGAACCCTAAAAAACAGCACCCAGTAGATTTAAAAGCCTTTTGACTCGTGCCATTTAGCTCGATGTAGGTTGCGATGTAACTACTTTACTTCTGTGGCGCTCTTATACTCCAGTTGAGAGCAAAGCTTTTGAAAGTTGCAATTGTTGAAACCGAGGTGACCTACTATATCGGTACTTTTGCTTTCGACTTAGCAAACTGAGAGCGTTTACTATTAGTAGTTACATACTTCGTAATTCAGATTCAGATACTTTATTTGTCAGAACATGGTAAGTACACTTCATACAAAATAGCATACAAGTTGGAGTTCTTACATAATGTTGCTCATGTCCTTGCCAAGTGTGGCGTACAAATATAAAAAAAAATAATGAGTGAAATAAATAATAGCTACGAGTAATGACCGAAACTTTTCCAAAAAATGTAGCCCACTGACCTCTATTTATACAAGTACGCGTACTTGTATATATAGAGGTCAGTGATGTAGCCAATAAAAATAAAATTCACAAATACAATAAGAAAATTAAGTTACCAATGTCAAAATACAAAATTATGAATGTCAAAGAAAATTAAAAATGTCCAATAGAATTAAAGATGCAAAAAAAAAAAAAAAACTAAAGTTGTCAAGATAATTACCCCGACATTACTCGGGGGAAGCTGCATGTAAAAGATAATCTAATATGAAATACACTGACCTCATCGACCACTTTGTAGGCGAACTCCTTGTCCTTGGCCTCTCCGTCGAAAGCGAATACGTTGGGCGGTTTGCCGTCCGGTACCTGAGCATCAAATTTTTCATAATTATGTAGGTATAACCTTTTTGAGTTATACAGGGTCATAGGTATTAAACGCAAAACCTTTTAAGGGCGGGTCTAGTCCATCTAGACAAACAACTTTTTTGCCTTTAAGCTCATAGTTTCCGAGATATCGGACAAAAACGTTTTTTCAAGATGGCGCTTGAAGCTCCACCTGGATCTGTCAGCGTTTTGTGATTTTATGCTCAGTAAGTGATCTTAAACCTTATTAAAAAAATAATTTGGATCGGGAATTTAGTGCAAAGTTGACCAAAAATAACGTCTATTTTTCCTGTACTAGCTGACTAATATAACATTTTAAAGAGTAGTTCAAATGTCACTTGTGAAGTGTAATTTCTATGCATTGTGGCCCCTGTGATTGGGGCGGGGCCGCTGCCTTTTGGGAACAATCAGAGAGGTTACAGATTTTCAACTTTGAGTGCACTTTAAGTATGACGTTCTCTTCCAGTTTATTTCTCCTATTAGTGAAGGTCCCTGGTTGAGAGCTAGCTACCTTATAACGTCGAGAGCACTCGACGGTAGCCCGCAGCAGTCCTGGGAAGCTTCCAGTCTGTTTCGCCTTCGTCTGTAAGGTCCCTGGTTGAGAGAGCTACTTTATAGAGTCGGAACCACTCGACGGTAGCCCGCAGCAGTCCTGGGAAGCTTCCAGTCTATTGCGCCTTCGTCTAAGGTCCCTGGTTGAGAGAGCTACCTTACAGAGTCGGAACCACTCGACGGTAGCCCGTAGTATTCCTGGGAAGCTTCCAGTCTGTTTCGCCTTCGTTTCTATATAAGGTCCCTGGTTGAGATAGCTACCTTATAGAGTCTGTACCACTGTCGGTACCACGGTACCACGGTAGAGTCGGTCGACGGCAGCCCGCAGTATTCCTGGGAAGCTTTCAGTCTGTTTCGCCTTCGTCTGTAAGGTCCCTGGTTGAGAGAGCTACCTTATAGAGCCGGAACCATTCGACGGTAGCCCGCAGCAGTCCTGGGAACAGTTTCTCGACATCTGTGACGTCATTCAGGTTGGGTGCGTTAGGATCTCTCGCGTCGATGGCTATGAGCTTCCAGTCGGTCTCGCCTTCGTCTATTAGCGCCAGTGTGCCAACGATCTGTACAATAATAAAATCGTAAATATCATATTGTAAATTATTTGTAAATTCAAAATATAGTTTTTTTTTTTTTTTACCAGATACACAAAGCCAAGCTATCTTCGCTTATAGTAATTGGGTCACTTCGCTCTTATTTATGCTAATTTGTAGGGTTCCGTAATAAAACGAGGAGCCCTTACTTATAAAAAAGCGGGGAAGATTTTTTTTTTTTTTTTTATACCTCACCGCCTCATGCGGGGTATCGTTGAATAGGGTTTTTAAAATAAATGTAAGGTTCTTTAAACCATTTTACTGTCACATATTATACCATTTGTGAGATAGGCCGACAAAGTTACAAAAATAGTGCTCCTTAATAGGGTATTTTACTATGACCGAGAAAATATCTGTAAATGTATTTTTGGGATAGCTTAGGCAAAAAACAATCGGAAAATGTTTGTTTTAGATCGTAAAATAACCAAATGAATTTTAAAAATCAATACAAAATATTCCGTTTTTTTAATCTGTGCATAAAATAGTCGCCGCTTTGCTATGACGTCATGCGGCTATGTAAACATTGAATAGTTTGTCCGGTGTAGTATTCCAGGAACAGCACACCAACGATAACTTATTATTAACCATTTATAATAACTCATTTTAAACTTTAATCTCAAACTTACACACAAAAACACCATCGTGAAAAATATTTACGCGCATTGTTTACATAGCCTAGTGACGTCATTCACGAACACAGAGTAAAATAATGACATCCATCGTTTTCATAAATTACGCGCGAAATTTTGAAACTATAAAATTAAAATGCATTTTCAAAGCACTTAACGATAGAATTTTATTTTTTCGTAATTTTTTTAGTGGTTTATTAGACCAACAGAATCTGACTGAGATACTTTTCAAAAATGAGTGTAATTCCCTATTTATAATGTACCCAAGATGAAATCTTCAAACTTTCTGAGTTTGAAGACCTTTAAAAACTTTTGCTCAAAATTGTTTCGAGCACTGTGGAACTATAACTTTTTGAGTTATTTATGGGAGAAAATTGAAATTTTTAAACTAGCACACAGCTCAAAGGTCATTGATCTCACAAAAATATATTTCTTACACTATTATGTTTTTCTAGCAGTCACCTAGGCCTACAGGCAGCCTAAAAACTCTGACACCAGGGCTAGCCACCCGGCCTATACGAACTTATAAAAACAACATTATAAAAAAATGTTTTTTTATCATCATCATAATCATTGTCACCATCTACGGAACCCTAATACGCGTGTCTTGACACGCAACTTAATCGTATATTGTATTGGTGTACAGTGTAAGTTAGGTTTCTACATAGTATAAAACAAAGTCACTTCCCACTGCCTGTCCCCATGTATGCTTATATCTTTAAAACTACGCAACGGATTTTGATACGGTTTTTTTAAATAGATATAGTGATTCAAGAGGAAGGTTCATAATGTATAATATACTTACCTGTGCGAAGCCGGGGCGGGTCGCTAGTGATAAATAAAAGGAATTTATAACGATATAAAAGAATTACATACAGTGTTCTTCCAACCTGAGGTATTATCATTCAATGTTATGTTATAAAACAGTTACAATTTTATAAATTACTCAAATGACGTAAACTTGTGGTCACTTTGTGCGCAAGGACAGCAAGGCCAACTTTTCACTAAAGCTGTTTTACATTCGCTACAAACTACGAATTTGAGAGTGCTTGAGCCTGCATTTACGTTGCACTAAATACAATTCACAATTTAATATCTCAATTCAATTTCACTTACTTAGTGCTAAAAATAGGTATTTACATATGACATAAATGATATCTACGACATCAATGGAAACCATTACCTTGCCAGGTCTATGTGTCCGTTCTGCCTCGGTCCACGTGGCGGGGTTTCTCCTACGTCTTACCTTGAAGGGGTAGATGGCGTACGCTGTGGCCCGCTGTCATTTTCTGTGCCTGTGGTCTACAATTCTACAAGGTGCTGGTTCTCTCATATATACGGCGCAGAATACCGTAGTGATATAGCTGCGGTGCGGGCTCTCTTACGTATACGGCGCAGAACATCGTAGTGATATAGCTGCGGTGCGGGTTCTCTTACGTATACGGCGCAGAACACCGTAATGATGTAGCTGCGGTGCGGTTTCACTTATGTATACGGCGCAGAACACCGTAGTGATATAGCTGCAGTGCGGGTTCTCTTACGTATACGGCGCAGAACACAGACAGACAGAAATACAGACAAAACTCTTTATTTACAACCACAATTTAAAAATAAACACTATTTACACATATACGACAAATAATATGATTATAAAGTGGCGGCCTTATCACCCATGGCGATTTCTTTCAGGCAACTTTGCACGAATATGAATTGACAAGATCAAGAAATAGTGGTCTTAACTAGAGATTAAACAGAAGACACCGTAACAGAGAACACCGTAGTGATATAGCTGCGGTGTGGGTTCTCTTACGTATACGGCGCAGAACACCGTAGTGACTACGGATTCTCACCTTGACGGGGTAAACATCGCCGCGCGCCGCGACGCGCTCGCCGATCTCGATGACATCAATGGGGTCGTTATCTCCGCGGGCCTGAGTCCCTGGGTCGATGTGGTGCGGGTTCTCCCACGTCTGTGGCAGCGCGCCGTAGTTCCAGATGTAGCCGCGGTGGGGGAATACGTTGCTCACGAAACGTAACGCACCTGAACACATATTTTGAGTATTATTTTCGATTCCAACTTGATTGCGTCTGTGAACACTACTTCGTACGTATACTGCACAACGAGGGAGTCGTTGTGCAGTATAGGCCGAATCATACAAGTTGGCGGATGTGAAGTTAACTACAAGCCGCGCGAAACCCAATCAACGCACAGCTTTATGTCAGGATTGGATGCAATATAGCAAAACTAGTTTTTGCCCGCGGTTTCGCGCGCGTGATTTTTTATTTTTGTGCTGCGGATAACCCAATCCTCTCGCAGCTGTTAAGTGAGCTTCAGTCAGGATTGGGCTATCCGCAGCCTATACCTTTTTTGACGTACTGTTTGATGAGGTTGAGTGGCTCTGCCAGGCTGATCTCCATCTTGGCTGCCGATATGACATTAAGATGGCCCACAACCGGCGCATCTACGAGTACCTATTCTCATTCGATATGGGGGCGATAGGTCCTGCACTGACGTCCCGCATGGGGTGTTTTGTGCATTTCCCCCTCTAGCGTCTACCCGAGCCAGCCCAGCTCCTTAAAATAACGGAGCGTGGCTCTGGGCCGCTGGCATAACTGCTCCAGTGGTTTGGATGGTATACCAGATGGCGATACAGATAATGATGTCGATGGTGTTGACAAAGCAATAGTAGCGTCATGCAACCCGCAAGCGATTCTAGTTTCTGCCGTGGCCTTGCAATGCCACAAATCATGCTCTACCCATATTCCTGGTTCAGTTACCTTTCTTGACGTCTTGTTTGATGGGGTTGAGTGGCTCTGACAGGCTGATCTCCATCTTGGCGTTGGACCATCGTGGGACTTCCACCACCATGTTGACGAGTCGTTTGGCTTTGTCCGCCCACAGCGGGATGTCGTGAAGTGGGGATATGGGGCCGCTTTCATCCTCTGATACAGAAAAAAAACTATTTACTGATAATTATTATTATAGTCATCATTATCAAGTCAATTGGGTCAAGGGTCAGATAAAGAAAGCTTGGACACAACCGCATTGTTAGGAGGTTCCTCTCTCTGTTGCCCCAACCACCGGTAGCTTGAGCCCTGCCCCGCTGCCAGCGACACTCTATTTTGTAAGTAAAGGCTGAGTGATCTTAGTACTGTTTATAGACTTTTATGTATGAAGGCCGTTTAGCAATCCAGAACTAATATAATAAAATAAATAAATAATAAACATTATATTTATTACATTCTACAAGTAGCAGTACGTAAAGTCTAGCGCTGAGGGTACTGTGGAGAGGATGGCTGCGCATGTTGACCGCCATACTAAACTCATGCGCAGCCATCCCCTCCACACTTCGCTCAGCGCTAGACTTAATTATATGCCGCGACATGTACTTGTGTGATAAAAAACGCATAATTATAATAATACAGCGTTAAGAAGAAAATGACTTTAAATTAGTGCAACAACTGGTGGCCTTATAATTTGTATGGTTCACATCCAAGCATACTTTTTATTTGCACCTTTAAAATCCACGACAATACGTCCACAGCTGGACATAGGCCTTTCCTATGGATTTCCAATAAAATGGTAGATTCGGAGCACATTCCACTTCGCTTACCATCAGGCGAGTTGGTAGTCAAGCGCGGACTTAGGCCGTTTTCTGACTTGTCGGTGTGGGAGCGGTGCGGGATCTGTAAGGTCTGTACCGAAACGATACCGCGTTGCCTTCACCTACTCACCTATCGGTATATTCTCGGTATAAAATTCTGCAGTACCGAAGATGTCGTCTTCTAATGATGACGATATTTTGGCGTGTTATTATGTTTATCGCCTACGTAAAAAAAGAAAACGTAATTGGCGTCAACCTTATATCGAAAATAATATTAATTGCCGATTTTTTTGTTGCGGCTAAAGAACTTTCCCAAGATGACGAAAATTTTTTATTGATGTATAGAATGTCAAAAAATACTTACAATTTATAATTATACAATGCAGGATACTTTTCAATTTCTAGTACTAAAACGACGTGAATATCTCGCTCCGCCATCTTGTTTGCACGACCTCGCGCGGTAAATGTCGAGCGGCGCCGCCTGGACACGCATCCCGAGACGCGGTAGAACGAAACGATCCCTCCCCGCTCCCGCACACACCGCGCCAATCAGAAGACGCGCATTAAAACATAGACGCTCGGCAAGCTTTCGGTACCGTGTATACCGAGCGAAACGAATCCGCACCGCTCCCGCACCGACAAGTCAGAAAACGGCCTTATTCGCGTGGTCTTAATTGTATCGACAGAAGAAAAATGAATTCGTTATTTTTACGCTACATTTACATTTAGCTTTGGAAATGGACGTAGACAACGCGAGTATGTCAATAGGTCACTTGTGCTATAATACTGATTATGCCACTATGAGAAACTGGTTCCATTATGAAAATGGTGAATACTCATTTGCGACGATAGTTCGGCAGGACAGTGACATCCATTCATCAGCCATATCACTATGGCATCCACTACTGGACATAGGCCTCCCCTATGGGTGTCCATGGCTGCTCCAAGCACCTTGCATTCAGCGTTGTTCTGCGGTCTTGATGAGATCATCTGTCCTATGTATAACATGTTAATGATGTGACTTCCTACGCTGTGCTTGCCGGTACGTGGTCTCCACTCGAGAAATTTTCGACCACATTGGTCATCAGTCCTCCGAGCTATGTGCCCTGCCCACTGCCACTTCAACTTGCAGGACAGTGACAGCAGCTGAGTAATTAAGTGGATGAAGTGTACAGTAATTCTGACTGCCTCTCTGGTGCGGTGGTTAGCGACCCTGACTCCTGGCCCGATGAGGTGTGGGTTCAATTCCCACTCAGGGCAAGTATTTGTGATGAACATTTGCTCTATGTATGTATTTGAAAATATGTTCGGGTAGTATATCAATCTCTGGCAGCCATATCACAAGTTTTGCTTAGTTTGGGGTCAGAGGCTGTGTGTAATTAATTAAGGGTTATTACTAGCTTAGGGTTATTTTCTTCCCCTATTTCTCTTGGCTATAAATCCCAGTAGAAAATCATTTAAATCTACAGCAAGAGGTCAGTCATTCAGTCAGCTATAAGTGAGCAAAAAGTGTTAAAAAACCATAAAATATTAATATAAATAGTAATAATTGTGTGACCTTAGCAGTGTTTAAATATTTATTTATAAAAAATTAATCTTAAAAAATTATCTGACATAAAATCTGCCAATGGATAAATGTAGAAATCAGATATATAGAATCAGCTTCCTTATCCTTACATAGTATAATATAAAGTCGCTATTTTCGTTTGTTTGTTTGTTTGTTTGTCTGTATGCTTAAATCTTTAAAACTACGCAACGGATTTTGATGCGGTTTTTTTTAATGGATAGAGTGATTCAAGAGGAAGGTTTATATGTATAAAAATTCCCGAAATTCCCACGGGAACGGGCACAACGCGGGTAAAACCGCGGGGCGCTGCTAGTATATACTAAAACAATGAGTAATTTAAATTAATTAAAGTTAATTATAATGTAATTTGCATAAATCAGATGACATAATAGGCTAATACTTAGATATAACGTGTGAATAGTATTATTAATTCACACATTTCCCACAAGTGTTTATTTGATTTTTTTATTATACCACTGCATGCTAGCACAAACACAATTTCTGTTATCATATGATTATATTTTATCAATATTTAATTTAATCTCCATTACATCACTTCCCTGTTTATTGCAAGCCGACAGGAGATATCTGATTCTCAGGTTATGATAAGTTGATAACAAAATTGCCACCGATGTATGCAATTATAGGCCGCACCACACAAGTTGGTGGAAATGAAGTTAGCTACAAGCTGCACAATATCCGATCCTGACTGAAGCTCACACAAAGCCGCGCGTTGATTGGACATTGAGCATCTTGTAGCTAACTTCATTTCCGCCAACTTGTGTGGCGTGGCTCATACATACTTTATTTGAGGCAGGGAAAGCAATGATTTTTGGGGTAACATGCTTATTCTTATTCAGTGTGGGCGATAAATCCCAAATGCATGTCATGTGCATTTACCCCTCCAGTGTCTACCTGAGCCACTTCCTTAAAGTAACAGAGCGTGGCTCTGGGCCGCTGGCAAAACTGCTCCAGTGGCTTTGTGTCTCCTAAAGTAGGACTTACTATCAAATGTTGTTTTCTAACTTGAAGACCAGTTCAATAACTATAGATACTATGCCTTTCAGCAACATATGAATGTAGATAAAAATCAGTGCATCATATAAAATGAACAGGGTAACTTCACCATCACAAACCAACACTGCACACCACATCCTCTGCAACAGGAACTGGATTATATATTTACAACTGGAACAGGTTGCCTGAGGATGTAATCTCAGCAAAGACTATAAATACATTTAAGAATAGACTGGATCTTTGGATAAAGAAGGAAAAAATTTCCTTGACAGATAAATATCAGTTTATACTGCTCGCCTATAAATAAATAAATAAAGACACATCCTCATTGGTTAAAAATAAAAAGATCATGCCCATGATATACCATCAACGAATCATAATTACAAGTGTGTGTGGACAAAGACCTTCATACATTTATAATAGGAACATTCATATTGGAAATGGGTGCATAGGGAGATTTTAGCAGTAATCAATGGTTTTTTTTTCAAACAAGCAATCATGTTTTTCATGCCTAATTTAGGGAATAAAATTTAACAAGAATGGTTTGAATAATACACAAAGGATATTAATTACTAATACTGTCTTTTTCTTATCCAATAAGAAATTATTATTAGAAGAAAATGGAGTTTTTTTTTTTAATTTAAATATTGTTATTTATTATAATAAGAAACACCAACATCATATATATATGTATCCTACTAATATTATAGACGCGAAAGTTTGTGAGTATGTATGGATATTTGTTACTCTTTCACATAAAAACAACTGAACGGATTGAGATGAAACTTTGCAATAATAATGGTTATAGATAAGAATAACACAAAGGCTACAATTATAAATACATCGCGTGAAACGAAGTTTGCCGGGTCAGCTAGTATTAAATAAATACGAAAAGAATATTAGTAGGTACATGTAGATAATACCCATTTACCTATAGAAATATTGAGCCGTGTTCTACATTCAATTGACTATTTATGTCTCTTTAAAAATAAAGTAACAGTAATATAAATATGTATACTTATCAGTAGGTAGGTAATAAAATGCAAATGGAAATGTGCATCAGAAATAAACTTACTAATGCAAAGTAAATTAAAATAAATATGATCATTTACATAATAATATACCTAATATGTGTGATCTTTTCTATCAACCTTGCCAAAAATATGCTTATAAATCAAATGAGGCATTAATAAATTCAATGAGAATTTGTTTATGTAAATTCCTTTATAGCACCCAAAGTGCCACAGCTCTGTTGTATTTATTCTAGAAGTTAGTGAAAGCAACTACCTATACAAAAATCTATCATATCCATAACACACAAGATTGAGCCCCTGTACCTTATCTAATAAGACAAGAATACCCTACAAATATATTTATTTTCCGAAAGCTTTTGAAATTATTAGGTTAGAGGGTGAAGTTTCTCTTGATATTTCTTTCATTGCAGGTATCATCTATCGCGTGTATGATAGCAAAGTCAGAGGTGTTGGCACGGTACCGAGGCCCGATGGTCAAGGACGCCAGCTGTTGCAGATAAGAGCCTTATCAGATCATGAAGAACTCACTGAAGAAAACCCGGTAGTCAGGCGCGTATGCGGAACCTCGTTCTTCGGCGATGATCATGGTGGTAGCGGGGCTGGTGGCAGTTGGATTTCTGTTCACGGGGGTAGTACGCACTGAAGACACGGAATAGAACACGCGCGGAACTCTCGCGGTAAAGGACAGGCGCACCACCGATGCGGCGCGTATACAACGTGAAAATGACATTTTTATGACGTTTTCCGACGACGACGGAATTTCATTTTAATTTTAGTATTGCCACAAGACGCAGCCACAGGAGCAAAGTCCAAAGTTGAAAATAAATGAATAGTCTGTTTTCACTACAACATATTTTTTAAACTACAGGTTTTTTATTACTTTAATAAAACTATATGGTACTTATTCATAAATAACTAAAAATGCGCCTGTAAATATACTGTCCTTTTTTTACATAAAAAAGTTAAATCAATAAATGCATAATTCGTATTACGCCAATTTCGACAAAAAAAATCTACTTGACAGCTATGAACTTTTTTCGTGTAGGCATTACACGTCATGTGTATTTGCCATTGGAAAAGGTAATACGTAGTATCCTTTAGTTTGTGAAAAGGTATTTCAAATCCAACTGGATTTGAAATACAGATTACTTTTTTCCTCGAGGTGTTCTTTTTGTACTAGTAGGTACAAAGGTAACGGCACGTAAGTGTAGCGCTGAGGGTACCGTGGAGGGGATGGCTGCGCATGACGACCGTCATACTAAACCCATGCGCAGCCATCCCCTCCACACTTTGCTCAGCGCTACACCTATATGTCGCGACCATTACGGTAGTCTGTGCGGCTCGTACACTTATCCCTAGGGCATCAAATCTAGATTTAGAATAACTTTGTCATTTTAATTATGCCACCCAAACTGGATATGCACACTACAACTCAGTAAAGTATTTGGGTAGTACTAGTACACTAGTAGTAGCTTTTTTAGCGACATTGGTATGAGGATCAAAAATAAAACAACAATAATTAAGCAAAATCATTCTCAATAATTTCTTTGAAATGTTTGATCCTCTGTTCAGTCTCCTTTATGGAATCCTTCAGGTCCTTATGTATCTCGGTGTATGCTTCAATGGACTTGTTGGTCTCAGTGAATATATTCTGTAGAATTTGCAGATGTAATATTCTGTGAACAATATGTAGTTATTATGAGCTTTTTGTGTTAGTGATATGACAGGCTTATAATGTTGTGTCATAAATAAATAAGTTTTTATTTCTGTAAGTAACTGTTCTAATGAAACAAGTTTTACAGTGCAACATAAAAGACTTGAAAATAAATGAGGTCGCTACTATCGCTTTGTTAGCATATTTTGCATAATTTTTTCACAATGATATGTACTGTTTACCAGTTCACAATCCACAAAATAGCACAAAACAAGAAAAATGCTAGGATGTTAACTATGATTGACAGCTCAAGTTGTGGTTCCAGCAAAAGATAATTTAGTACCCAAATAATTAATTTCATCTCTTTTGTGTCGCACTATACTTCTGTTAAACAAAAATTTTACTTCGTAAAATAAAAGTTTTACTAGATCAGTTACTTACAAGGCCTGATTTTAAAATCTGCCATTTTATTTCACTATGATATCATTTTAACTCAGTTTAAGGTAGTTTCACTAGGTCAGTGTGTAATAAAAAAACTCCTTTAGCGCCGATGAATAGATAGCGAGGTATAAACACCTAGAAACTAAAATAGTGGCCAGTAAAATGCACCAGAGTCCGCTAACTAAACATTGAGGTGAAAATCACTGATTTGGCTTTTAGGTGTAAGTAACTAGTAAAACCACTAAAGTTTTTGTAAACTTCAAATGAGTAGTTTATTTGTAAAAGAAATTGGATCTTGCATGCTGACCGAGACCAGTAAGTACAAAGTATTACAAAACATTTCTAAACATACTTAGATTTTACTTCCAAGATCCTGGTCTTCAAACTAAGTAGCTCACTGGAATTGTCGCTGAATCTGGTAACTTCAGTCACCCTGTGGTTAAGCCACTCCATCATCAGCTCCACCTTCTCATTCTCTTGCTCCTGAAGGGTGTCCAGTTTATCATCCAGACTTTTCTGCAAGTCTTTTATCTGGGCTTGACGAGATTGTCTACCATCAATGCTAGTGTGTTTGAGAATTTCCAGCTCTTTGGTAAGATTTGGGAGCTTGTCTTGGATTTTCTTGATGATAGCTTGGTTTAGTTCCACTTGCTCATCATAAATTAGTTCAGTATGTGTTTGGTGCATAAAGCCTGAAATATATTAAGAACTAATCAGTGATTTTAAGGGTTGAATTTTTGAAAAGGTACTCAATTCTTGGTTAAAAAAACCTTCTTTATAGATCACTGTAATCTTGGCTCTGACTGGCCTGGTTAGATTTAGTTTAAAAATAACATAATAAATCTCTAAACCCTGGTTTAGCTGACCCCAAGCCATGACTTACCTAACAATGTTGAAGTAGTTTCGTCTGCAGTGCTGAGCTTATGTAAACTGGAATGATGGGTCAGGTCACAATCGGCTATGATTCGGGACACTTTTCCTTTCAGTTTTGGCGACAGTTTGTTATCATTACAAAGTTCTTTGATCATTTCCAAGAGAATATTTTCTTGATTTGTTTTCGTAACGGCGAACAAATCATCAGTCCTCGTAACAGAATCCATTGCACAGAGCTTTGAGAAGTTTGAGAAGTAACTTAAAAATAAAGGAATGATAATAGTATGGAGTAAATTTAAAAATAACTAATATAGCAATTATAACAAATCAAGGATAAATTATGGAATTAGGCACTTCACATATTTTCAAATAAATTGTTTGAAAACAAACAAAACAAAACCCCCTGTTCCGTTTTTTTTAAATTTGACGTTTGAACAATTTGACATAATTGAGCATGGTCCAAAATATACCCTATATCGTCACCTCTATGGTAAACTGAAATAAACACATTTTACAGGAGAACGTTTTGAAACATTAGATTGACAATAACTTTCTTTACGATATAGGTGAAATCAAACCTGAGATACATTTGCTTTTCGAAAACCTGCTATTCTTAAATACAGTGACGGTATTATTGAAATACTACATGTATCAAAAATAAATGCATATTCGTTACTTTACACCTTATACATGAAAGTTCCGGGATATTTAGTTACACTTTAGCTAACTTACGAAAGTGGCAGTTTCGTAAGTAACGTTAGAAAAAGTAATAAAATGAATATTTGGTAAATTTACGAAAGTGCCACATTCGTAAGTATACTATGGTCTTCGTAGGGTGACTGTGGTACATTTTTCTCTGACTTAATTTATTCGACTACGCCAAAACAACTTATATTCATTTCGTAAATTTACTTTGGGCGTATCATCAAAAAATGGAGATTCGAACTACTAGATTTCTATTTCCGTTAGAGATAGAAGCTTGAAATTTTGTGACCTTGTGAAGTACAAAATAAGGTTCAGTTTTGTGTAAAAATGTCAAATGGACAAAAACTGCAGATTCGTAAGTTTACCATAGAGGTGACGATATAAATGGATCTACATACAGCTGCGGCCAAGGTACAGGCGTGGCCTGCGATCTAGGTAAGTACTCATCCTCCATTCACGTTTGGAGTGCGTAAACGCACCCATGGCCGAGGGGCTCATGAGGTTACGACCTAAAGACATTAAGTACTTGGTTAAGTACTATGGTTTACAAGGATACCTTACTATAGTCCGGCAACCTCGTGTGCGACCGTCTCGCGGGGTGACAGACGGTGGCGGGGACGAGGCACCCAAGATATCAGCAGGTAGCGGGGAAGAAAGAGAAAGAATGCTAGAATGACACGTACAGTCGGCGCGCGAGTTGAATGCAGAGCTTAGGAATGCGAATGTCTCCCCCCGCTATCCGCACGCCCAACCCGCCCAGGCGCGTGAGGTGGGGCGTGCGGATAGCGGGGGGAGATGCTCCCGCTCTTTACCTCAGACCCCGACTGCATTCAACTCGCGCGCTATCTATAGTTACTACCTACTACTACCTCGTCCCCGCCACCGTCTGTCACCCCGCGAGATGGTCGCGCACGAGGTTGCCGGACTATAAACTTACTTAACTATAAAGTAACATTGTGATGGCACCGGTTCTGTTGTGTTATGTCAGGAATTGCGGCAGATTTAGTTCTTTTGTCTTTTGTAGAAGAGCGAAAGAAAAAAAATGTTAGTGTTTTTGTTTTGTTAATTTAGTTTATTTTTAGGATATCCAGAGGGTAAAAACTGCACCAGGCGTCTGTCACCAGGCTGTATCTCGTGAACCATGATATCTAGACAGCTGAAATTTTTACAAAAGATGTATTTCTGTTGCCGCTATAACAACAAAAACTAAAAATAGAATAAAACAAATATTTAAGGGCTCCCATACAACAAACGTGATTTGCGAGTGGGTTATTTGCTCGCTATTCATAACGGCAAGTGGTGGTCTAGTGAAGAAATTCGATGGCGTATGTGAATCCACCAACCCGCACTGGGCCAGCGTGGTGGTAATCACCCTTCGTGGGTAGGCCTACGTCCTGCAGTGGATTATTAAAAAGGCTGGTACAGTACAGTACATAAAGGCAAGAGGAATGGGGTTAAGGGGCTCCAACATGGTACGGAACCCATCGTGCGCGAGTCCGACTCGCACTTGGCTGATTTTTGATTTTAACAGTCAACTCTGATGGCGTGGCCACATTATCGCCCTACGGCGAAGTTTTCGTCACTGGGGGCTCATTCATCTAATTCAAACGGTAGTAATTGGTTGTTCACGATTTGAACTACTACCTGAAGCTGGGCACACACGCTGCGATGATCGCATCTATTCATCAGATCAGTCCAGCGAGGTCCTAATATAGTTGCATTGCCAGTAGGTAGTTATTGAGGAATCAAAATGACACCCCTATTTTAATCGAAAAATATTGATTTAACAAAAAAAAATTGGCATCAAAGTTGTAGAAAATCAAATTTTAAACAACTTTTGTTCCTATAACTTCTGCTGAAAAATTGAAATAACACAAGTTATTGAAGAAATGAAATGGTACAACCAACTATTTAAAAAAATATCGATCCTACAAAAAGTTGATGGGAATCAAAGTTGTAGAAAATCAAATTTCAAACATCTTTTGTTCCCATCAACTTTTTGTAGGATCGATATTTTTTTCAAATAGCCGGTTGTGCCATTTCATTTCTTCAATAACTTGTGTTATTTCAATTTTTCAGCAGAAGTTATGGGAACAAAAGTTGTTTGAAATTTGATTTTCTACAACTTTAGTTCCCATTAACTTTTTGTAGGATCGATATTTTTTTCAAATAGCCGGTTGTGCCATTTCATTTCTTCAATAACTTGTGTTATTTCAATTTTCCAGCAGAAGTTATGAAAACAAAAGTTGTTTGAAATTTGATTTTCTACAACTTTAGTTCCCATTAACTTTTTGTAGGATCGATATTTATTTCAAATAGCCGGTTGTGCCATTTCATTTCTTCAATAACTTGTGTTATTTCAATTTTCCAGCAGAAGTTATGGGAACAAAAGTTGTTTGAAATTTGATTTTCTACAACTTTAGTTCCCATTAACTTTTTGTAGGATCGATATTTATTTCAAATAGCCGGTTGTGCCATTTCATTTCTTCAATAACTTGTGTTATTTCAATTTTTCAGCAGAAGTTATAGGAACAAAAGTTGTTTAAAATTTGATTTTCTACAACTTTGATACCAATTTTTTTTTGTTAAATCAATATTTTTCGATTAAAATAGGGGTGTCATTTTGATTCCTCAATAACTACCTACTGGCAATGCAACTATATTAGGACCTCGCTGGACTGATCTGATGAATAGATGCGATCATCGCAGCGTGTGTGCCCAGCTTCAGGTAGTAGTTCAAATCGTGAACAACCAATTACTACCGTTTGAATTAGATGAATGAGCCCCCAGTGACGAAAACTTCGCCGTAGGGCGATAATGTGGCCACGCCATGATGAAATTTGATCAGAGGCCGATCGAAATTGGTTACATGAAATTAAACCTGTTTTTCTTCATTAAACTTGGTTTTTATTATGTTTAGGCTAGGTCCAAAAAATACCACTAAATATTAATTATTTAACAAACTCTACCTCTACATACTTGATGACGTAATATTATTTATTTCTCTGTGTAATATTTTTTTGTGAAATACTGTGTTTGGATCTCAATTATCCGAACATAAAGTTTTAATTATTATTATGCATGGATATCTGTTAAAATAATCAAGCTTAATCAACCAAAGGTTTGGTTAAGCTTGATGGTTAAAATTATTATAAACTTACATCAATGCTGCCTAGTTTTTTTATGCCATTATTTGGACCGAGCTTTTAAAAGTTTTGAACGAAATGCCAAAAAGTTACTTGTCAAAGTTTTCAAACGAATCTTCGACTCCTTCATTAAACGACCAAATTAAAATGGTTTTCTTTTTTGTATTATCATTAATTTGTCTCTTTTACTCTCACCACCTACATGAATATATTATCCCTTACATTTCAGTACAGCATTTACCTATTCTAAAAACCACTTGTTCTGCTAGTTTACTTTCGCATTGTTCAATTTTACAAAAATATTTGTATTAAAAATATTTCGCACTATGGCGTAACCGAAAATGGATCTGAATTTCCTATCTTAAAGAAAATAGTACACATAACTAATAACATTAAAATGTCTTCTTCAAACGAATCGTTGCGAAAATCGATTGATGTGGATGGCGGCCAAACAGAATCTCTAAGACCGGGAGATAGTGATAGAAATAAGAATAAATCTGGAGAATCTCAAAGTAGTTGTTACTGGTACGTATCTCTTCTCTTTATTTATAAAATGAACTTGGAATGTTCGAATCACGAATGTTGTGTAAATGTAGATGTTGCTGACTGTCTTTTGGCGGCAAACTAATTGTACCGTGAAAAATAACCAAAACATTGGAGTTATTGAAGTCTATTTGGAGTATAAATACGCTAGAATCACTAGTTCAATATGTCAAGCACTTGACATGCCTTGAATCACCTTTTGTGGGTAGGTAGGCCTACGTCATGCAGTGGACTATTTTAAAGGCAGGTACAGTAAAGTTCTTGACCTAGGCAGTCAACAGTTATTACAGATGAGCCTTTAACGCAAGGAGTATCGTCTCGACTTCTGTCTTCTGAGGTCTTGGCAGTAGTTGTCCTCGTCTGTGTATTCCATGGCTACACTAACAGGGAATCTTATGAGTGAAACATTATTTATTTATGCATGAAATTATCTTTTCAGTGGCAAGGAGCGTAATCTGAACATTGCAGAACTGCTGTGTGCATCATGCAACAGATGGTTCCACGAGTCATGCATCGGCTATCAGCTCGGCAAACTTGTGCCATTCATGACCAACTATTTATTCATCTGCAAAAACTGCTCGCCTACTGGCTTGGAGACTTTCAAGAAGAACCAAGCTTGTGAGTATAGCCAAAACTAGGCGAAGTAGCAATATTCATATTATTTTACTTAGTTCAACCAATTTTCCAGTCAAAAATAACAAAAATCAGGAATTAAGACTTAGCCTTGCAGGAACAGGATCCCAAAGGATATCATCTCAGCAAGGATTATTAACACATTCAAGAACAGACTTGACCTTAAAATAAAGAAGGAAATAATCAGCCAAGTACCAGTAGGACTTGCGCACGAAGGGTTCTGTACTACATGGGTGCCCCCCTTATATTTTTATTTCATTTTAATTATTTATTATTGAATATAGATACAACTAAAATATCCTGTAAACATTTCAACCATCTACTTGTTACCATTATTCATGTCGAGCAAAAACAGTTATTAATTTCATTCTGTTCTTAGTATTTGTTGTTATAGCAGCAACAGAAATACATCATCTGTGAAAATTTCAGCTTTCTAGCTATAACGGTTCATGAGATACAGTCTGGTGACACAGACGGACAGCGGAGTCTTTGTAATAGGGTCCTGTTTTTACCCTTTGGGTATGGAGCCCTAAAAATTGTCTTGACAGATAAATACTAATAAAGTTATTATACACTGCTTTATATAGGAACTTAATAAATAAACATAAAATTAGTGAATTTTGTCCCAGACCCAAAATATGTAATACCATAGAAAGATTTGAAAACCTGCAAAAATCTTAGAAATTTTGCAAAATATGCTACAGTAAGACAGAGAAATTTTATTGCCAATATCTAATTAACCTTGTTTTTGCAAAATTGCTAGGAGTTTTGTAAAAAATGATTTATTCAATTCAATCATTCGATGACATAGTACTGCAAATGTTTATTTATTTGTTTATAGGCGAGCAGTATAAACTGATGTGCCTATATCAAGCAGATTCGAATAAAATTAGTAGTTATCAGTCAAGGAATTTTTTTCCTTCTTTATCCAAAGATCCAGTCTATTCTTAAATGTATTTATAGTCTTTGCTGAGATTACATCCTCAGGCAACCTGTTCCAGTTGTAAACCACTCTGTTGCAGAGGATGTGGTGTGCAGTGTTGGTTTGTGATGGTGTAGGCTGCAAGAGGAAATTATGGCGTCAGCTTATATTTAACAATGTCTCTAGCACTCATAGCATAGTTTGACTAGGTGGTCGTGAGCGATCATCAAAGTTAAGTAACATTCAACACCGTCGGTCTTTGGATGGGTCACAGCAGGTGGCATTTGCAACTGAGCGCTACTGTGGCTTGGATGATATGTTAAATTGTAGGTCCTAGTTGTTTTAACCATTTAGCCATGTCAGGGCTTCAGGTGACTTAAAAACTCTGACTAGTGTCAGAGTTTTTAGTGTTTAGTTCGTTTTGTAGACTAGCTATCGGCCCTATACAAATTTGAAGAAATCTTTTTGTTCTAGCGTTCCCACAAATGTGTCTCACTGCTATCGCCAACCTGAGGCAGGAGAGCATCAAAGATGGCACCAATAAGAACCTATTCAGCAAGGACAGAGAGATCATACCGTACATCGATCAGTATTGGGAAGCCATGACGACGATGCCTCGAAGGTAAGAAATTAATTATAAGTGTATAGACTGAATCATACAAGTCGGTGGATGTGAAGTTAGCTACAAGCTGCGCGAAACACAATCAACGCGCAGCTTTATGTGAGCTTCAGTCAGAATTGGATATTGCGCAGCTTGTAGCTAACTTCACATCCGCCAACTTGTATGATTGTATATCTCGTAAATACATAGGTATTTTTGTATGTGGAAATTATTTTGAGGTCTCTGAAGTTACAGTCCAACACATAAGAGCAACTCGAAATCAACAAAATGTATGAAACAGCTGTTTTTTTTTATCGAATTCTGGGTGGGCACAATAGTAAAAGTTGTTGATAATGATCTAAATCACCTTTCAGTCTCTTTCGGCTGAGTACACTAGTTCTGGGTAGCCTTGGATGTATCTTCTAAGCTAAAAGTATGTATATTCTAAGCTTAAAGTATCTCCCAGGTTTGATTTTACAGCAAGTCCTAGAACAATGCACGTCAAGTAGTTTTAGTAGGGGTCGGGATACGGGCGAAAAATATTAACGCGGTCCAGAAAAAAAAGGATACTAATTATATACCTATTATGTAATTAACGGTTTAATAGCAAAGAGCCTCGACCAACATCTCAAGAGGCTCTCGCTAGACGGTTGGGTCAAGGGTCAGATACAGAAGGCAGTCATCCTGGACACGGCGCGCATCGTCAGGAGGTTCCTCAGTCTGTAGCTCCAACCACCGGTAGCTTGGGCCCCGCCCTGCTGCTGGCGGCAAGCTAGGTTAAGTTTTTATAATGTTTTTATATTGTTTTTACAAAAATATTGTAAAAATTAAATCTAAGATATTAAATAAATACCTGAATATACCTATTTATTATTATGCTTTAAAATCGAATTCTGAAGAAAGTTACCGAAATTGGATTGGCAAGTTGAAATGGCAGTGGGCAGGGCACATAGCAAGGAGGACTGATGACCGATGGGGTCGAAAAGTTCTCAAGTGGAGACCACGCACCGGCAAGCGCAGCGTAGGTCGTCCGCCTACAAGGTGGATGGATGACCTCATTAAGACCACATGATCACTCTGGATGGATGCCGCTACCAACCGGTCTTATAGGGGAGGCCTATGTCCAGCAGTGGACGTCTTATGACTGATGGATGGATTAATTTATGTTTTTTCCGAAGGTCCGAAGTTCGACCCTTCGCGGTCCGCAAACTTAGTAGTTCTAGAAGTTCAAACTAAAAGTACCATATTAACAACTTTTTAAATCATAATTACTTCTTACTGGCATAAAATAATCAAACAAATCACACATTGAAAACTCAACTCTCTTACAAGCGCATAAAATGTATTCTATTCAAGCATTCTGTTAATTATTCTTTTTAATAATTTTGACACAAAATTCTGTCAGATAGATTTCTTATTCATTCAGATTTTTTGGCTCTCCATGCTCCATGGGATCTTGGGATTTCTCCAAAGACTATGATTGAAATATTGAATTGCAAGCTATATTCTCATTGGATTTTTCAATTGTTAAAAAAGTAGAATTGAACATTTCGTAAGTCAATTTTAACTTTTTCGTCTTTTTATTCTAGCTCAGACCAAATAAAAAAATCAAGACAGAACATCGTACATATGAGGCCAGTTTATTATACATGTGGTGAATGCGTCTGTGTTGCGCCGCCGTAGTTCGAGACTGAGAGAGTAGACGAGCCAAGTCGTAGTTTCGTTTTATGTGTTTGTGTGTGTAATTGTGTCTGTACACGGCGAGGCGTAGCTTTGCCGGCCTCACTTGTTTTTTTCTCAACATTGTCTTGATTTTTTATTTGGTCTGAGATTCTAGGCAGATATTTATCTCCCCAGGACAGTTTTCAAGTTAATTGCATTCTTGGGTAGGAGGATAGAGGGAGAGGGTTGAAGCCATAGCATATGTTAAAGGGGAAGTTAGAAGGGGGGGTTGAAAAGTTGCCAAAAAACATCTCTTATTAAAGTCTGCATTGGACGATTTTTCTCTACTATCAGTATTAGTATTATTTCATCCACCCATCTGCTATAGTACGTCCACAGCTGGGCATAGGCCTCCTCTATGGATCTCCAATAAGAACGATTGGAAGCGGCTTGCATTCAGCACGATCCTGTGGCTTGCATTCAGCACGATCCTGTGTCATAAAGTCATCTGTCCACCTCATGGATGGTCATCCTGTGCTGCACTTGCCAGTACGTGGTCTCCATTCGAAGAATTTTCGACCCCATGTCCACTGGGCTATGTCGGTAACTTGGTTCTTCTACATATTTCCTAATTTCTGATTCGATCTCACAAAGACACTCCGAGCATAGCCCTCTCCATAGCTTGTTGGGCTACTTGGATTTTACTGATAAGGCCCACAGATATATTTAATGTAAATAAATAAATAAATTTGAATTTGAATAGAGAGAGACCACGTTTGAGAGCCACAAATCATCACACTGGTCGAACATTTTCGACTTGAGGCACTCAGGTAATTATGTTGGACGACACTAGAAGCAGTATTATTTACTTCATGATAATATTCCCAGGGTGACGCAGTCGTGGTACGCGACAGTGCAGCGCGCGCTAATCAAGGATATCCAAGTGGTGTTCACGTACGAGGAGGGCGCGGAGGGGCCTATGTTCGGGCTGCTCTCCTCTGACCTCGGCGCGGTGAAGCCCAACTACGAGGCCATGATCCGCCAGGGACAGCTGAAGGTCACCGATATGGGCATCGCTACCAGTCAGTATATACTACTAACTAAAACTATAAATTAATTTTAGGAACTTTAACTGAAATAATAACTCTAGCAAAAACTTAAAAATTACCTAAAAAATACTAGGAAACAGAACAATCGGCCAAGTGCGAGTCCGACTCGCGCGCGAAGGGTTCCGTACCGTATGGAAGCCCCCCTTAATATTTATTTTATTTTAATTTAATTAAAAAAAAGTAGGCATGCAGGTTAATATTCTGTGAATGTTTCAAGCATCTACCTGTTACCATTATTGATATTGAGCGAAAAACTGCTAAAAAATTAGATTTTTTGTATGGGAGCCCCCTTTAAATACGAGGGGTGATCCAAAAGTAATGATAATCAGTTATTTCTACTGCACACAAAAATACAAAAAAATATCAGTCACTTGCTCAATTACCAACTAGTTCAGGAAAAAAAAATCATATAAATAGGCCACGATTCCCGGGAGCTACATTCATTTGAATACGGGCTGTCAAGGAGTGAACATCAAAATGGAAAAACACGAAATCAGAGCTGTCATTAAATACCTCTGCTTGAAAAAAATGTCTACCAAAGACATACATAGCGACTTGGTGGAAACATTAGGGGACTCTTCTCCTCCATATTCCACAGTTGCACGCTGGGCTAAGGAGTTTAAGCTGGGAAGAACATCGACGGAAGACGAACACCGCGAAGGACGCCCATCGACGTCCCTCACTGAAGAAAATGTGAAAAAAGTTGAAGAAGTTGTATTGGAAGATCGAAGAGTGACTATCAGGCATGTAGCTGAGGTCACAGGGATCTCATATGGCAGCATTCAAAGAATCCTTGCGAACGAATTGCATATGAGAAAGGTCTCCGCGCGTTGGGTACCGAAAATGTTAAACGACGAGCAAAAGAAGAAACGAGTCGACATGTCAAGAGCAAATCTCGAAAATTTCCAGGCAGACAAGGATCATTTTTTGTCACGTTTTGTGACCATGGACGAGACCTGGATCCACCATTTTGATCCTGAAACAAAACAACAATCGATGACATGGAAACGATCCGATGAACCGACGCCGAAGAAATTCAAAGTGTCAAGCTCAGCAGGGAAGGTTATGGCGTCTGTTTTTTGGGACGCTGAAGGAAAAATCATGGTGGACTACTTGGAAAAGGGGGCCACTATTACAGGCTCCTACTATGCAGAACAAATAAGAAGATTGCGGGAGGCTATTAAGGAGAAAAGGCGAGGCAAACTGCGGGCTGGAGTGCTGTTCCATCAAGACAACGCACCGGTTCACAAAGCTGCAATTGCCATGGCTGCCATTCAGGAAGCGGGCTTTGAGCTGGTGGATCACCCCCCCTATTCACCAGATCTAGCCCCCAGTGACTTTTATCTCTTTCCACGACTCAAGGAACATCTCCGAGGCAAGAAATTTGACGATGATAGCGACGTGATGGCCGCGGTTGAGGACTTTTTTGAGAGTCAAGATAAAGATTTTTTTCTAAGGGAATTTTAGGTTTAGAAAAGAGATGGACTAAATGTATAGACTTGCTAGGAGACTATGTTGAGAAATAAATTTATTTTTTTATTTCATTCATTGTGTTTGTTATTGATTATCATTACTTTTGGATCACCCCTCGTATTATATTCTATTTTTAGTATTTGTTGTTATAGCGGCATCAGAAATACATCATCTGTGAACATTTCAGCTTTCTAGCTATAGCGGTTCATGAGATACAGCCTGGAGACAGACAGACGGACAGCGGAGTCTTAACAATAGGGTCCCGTTTTTACTCTTTGGGTACGGAACCCTAAAAATGTCTTCAGTCGCCACAAAATTGATAAAATCGAGCGATACATACCCAATTAGCGATAACGAGTCACTAACGTCTCATAACCCTTACCATATCAGGTTAGACTATAACAACTACGCCACAAACTGTGTCCTTGCTTAATAAATCAGTTGGCCACGAGCCAAACTGAAAAACTAACGCATTCATACGAACATCGCATACATTCTAGATACATACATAACAGAATAATGACATTGTTCTGCAGTACATGACTACATGTATTGTAAACATCTACACACAAACGCGACACATACACCCACGCGTTAGTGTGAGTGTACTTGCCGATAAGAGTACACATAGTCGGCGTCGTGTGATTTCTTGTCTATATTGATTTTAGGTTTAAATAGTCCAAAGAATTTACCTTGAACTATGTCTGGTAAGCGCAATTTGTTTCCCATTTCAAATTACCATACTATTTGATTCTAATTAGTATCTGATAATAGCCTTGACCAAATGTTTACATAATAACGTACGATTGGGTATTTACGAAACATTTTTATGGTTAAACGTTTTCTCGATCGACTTCCCGATTCAACAGGTTAGGAACGATACCTAATCTTATCTCCTATAGCTATAGTTGGTAATAAATAATATTAGTTGGTTTTGCTTTGCCTATCGCGTCTTGAGCCCACGTGAAATGGATCGTGAGTTTTTTTTGCTCATTACTACTATTGACTAACTAATAATTAAATGTTTCCGGTTTTTGTATAAACTTTCCTGTATTCATAATGAATGGGTACAATTTCTTAATTAATTTATTTGTAAAGTAGCGACCCGCCCCGTCTTCGCACAGATTTATTATAGATATAAACCTTCATCTTGAATCACTCTATCTATTAAAAAAAACCGCATCAAAATCCGTTGTGTAGTTTTAAAGATATAAGCATACATTGGGACATGGGGACAGCGGAAGCGACTTTGTTTTATACTATGGTAGTGATGATTAAATGTATAAACCTATAGTTATTATTGGTGATGTAAATTGGCAGTCTTTAATTGGTTTTCTAATTAAAACCAGTCGAAAACATCGTTTATATTAATATAAATCAACGTTTACAAGCATACGTGACTGGCATACTTACGCAATCTACATGTTTTCGTTATAGATAAGACATCTGCAATTGTGTACTTATGGATATGTATTGGGCATTTTTGATTACAATCGGCTGTTAGTACATGTACTGTACCAGCTTTTTTTAATAGTCCACTGCAGGACGTAGGCCTAACCACGAAGGGTGATTGGGCCATATCCACCACGCTAGCCCAGTGCGGGTTGCTGGATTCACATACGCCATCGAATTTCTTCTACGGACGTATGCAGATTGCCTCACGATGTTTTCCTGTTAGTACATACATATCATAAATTCATATTTCGTCCAAAGTATTCAATTCTCTCAATTTAACATGATATACATAGTGAAGAAAAATGACCATTCTCCACTGTTTTTAACTGACTTCCAAAAAGGAGGAGGGTCCATGTTCGTCTGTATGTATTTTGTTTTGTGCATGTTCATCGATAATTTCGCCAATTGTGAACCAAATCGATTTTTTTTAGTTCGATTGGGTATAGTCCCGAGGTGGTCCCATTTAAATTTTACAGAAATCAGCTGAGCCGTTTTTGAAAAATCACCAATAATGTACACTTCGAGCGAAATATTCGAAATTTGTACACGATGGAAGGCGGTTTTGCCATTTTTTTTTGCGAAAAATAATTATCTATCTAGTACCTAGTAATTTTCTAGGGTATCCAATAGTGATTCTGTATGAAAACAAGCACGTAACGCGCTCTAACGTGCTCTTTGATTTTAATGTATATGTGTGAAAAATATTTAACATACAAGTAACATAACTTAAACTCGGTTTATAATTTATTTTAACGTAATTTTACATTTATCAAACATTTCTCCGAACTGAATTCACGGAAATAAAAAAAAACTTACCGCGTTACGTTACGTCTTGTCGATAGAGAATCAGGAGGCCCTATATTAGTTTTATAATAATAATTATTATAAATTAAAAATTTAAAAAACCCCCGACACATTGACAACCATTTTGGGCACATTTGTAGAATTTTGGTTCTTCCATCCCCACTTTAACCCACCATAACTCTTAAACGGCTCAATCGATTTTTATAAAACATAGCTAAGAACACTCTCGATTAAGTCTCCTTTCATCCAAAAAAACTAAACTGAAATCGGTTCAGTGGTTCGGGCGCTATGATGCCACAGACAGACAGACACACAAACAAACAGACACGTCAAACTTAAACCACCCCTCTTTTGCGTCGGGGGTTAATAAATAGAGCTGCCAGTAACTTTGCACGCCTTGAACAAGCAAGTTTGTATTGAGCCATGATTATATATTTATAACACCAATGTAACATGCAAACTGCAATAAACGTTTTTGAATTTGAATCTTCAAAACATCAAAACTTCAAAAACCTGGAGCATTTAATAGGGCTTGCTCTGAGCGACTAAACTTATTTTTTGAGTTTGGTACAGGAAACTTTTTGCCTTAATTTGTATTAATTTTTATTCTATCCCTTCCAGAAATTCACTGCAAGTGTTAGCAATATTTCGCGTCGTAATTTGTAGCTTCTAACATTACGAGTATAACTTCAAAAAGAGAACAAATCCTGTATTTGTGAGAACCACTAGCCCGAGATACCATTTCAGTAAGAACACGATTCGTTGGCGTTTGTCGTGGTTATCAGTGAAAAACGCCACGAAAAAATGTATATGGTAGGCTGAGAAACTTCGTAGATTTTGTGCTTTACACACTTTGAGCAAATATCTACAGAGCACAGTCCCTAAGTGAAAGTAGTAAAAAAATGTCCGAGCGCCGTCATACATACCGACTTAGATATTTACATTAAATTATTCACAATGACCCGTTTTTCGAATCTCAACGTTATGTCACCTAATTAGTGCTTGTAACCGAGCACTTTGGCATCGCACGGCGTTGCAAACGTCTTACGACTAGCTAAAAAGTCTGCCCTCTACGTAGTAGTCTGATTTCGATAATAATTTTTTTTATCGGAAAGAGAATATTTCGAAGTTGGTCCCATTTAAATTTTATCGAAATCGTCTGAGCCATTTTTGATAAATCATCAATAATGTGAAAAATGCTAGGTACATCGATCCGTGCGAAATATTCGCGTATTCTGTACACGGTTGAAGTCGGTCATGCCATTTTTTGCAAAAAAATATTTTAAATCTAGATATGTATGTGATTGGTAGATGACTAGGTCGCAGCCGCGCTCGCCATTGTCTGGGGGAAGCTGTTATACTCCGCGCCACACAAGTTGATGGATGTGAAGTTAGCCACTAGCTGCGCAATAGCTAATCATCGTGCGGCTTCCACGTCACGTCTCGTCAGGATTGCCTGTTGCGCAGCTAGTGGCTAACTTCACATCCATCAACTTGTGTGCTGCGGAGTATACCTGGCAGTAGACGATCGGCTGAAGAGTCTATAATTATATCGAATCGTAGATGTTGTCAGGCATACACGAGTACACGACTATCTGCAAGGTGAATACTGAATACTAATGTGAAAAGCGCACGTAGCCTCGAAAGTGGGGCAGGCGGGTGGCCGGTCTGTCACCTTTGTGCCAGAAACTCCGCCTCGGTGACTCACTCGGTAATTCCTAGACAATAGTCGATTCGCATTCTAAATTATCGATTTTTTTATAATGAGGTTAAATGAGAAACGAGGCCGATTCCCGAGCCCCCATATGTTTTCCGATATTTATTTATTTTTGGTAAACAAACGGCTTCGTTCAATAAATCTAGTTCGCTAGTATTAAATGATAAAGCCTATTGAAGTTTACATTGATAGTAGGTACATAATAACAAAACATGATTATTGATAGGTGTAATAATACTAAACGTTATTTAAATTAATTTTATAGGTGTTATACCGATGTAGATCGCTGAAAAGGATAAAAAGAGATAATATAACATTATAAATTAAAAATTTAAAAAACCCCCGACACAAAAATATTTGACAATAAACTTTCAATTGACAACCATTTTGGGCACATTTGTAGAATTTTGGTTCTTCCATCCCCACTTTAACCCACCATAACTCTTAAACGGCTCAATCGATTTTTATAAAACATAACTAAGAACACTCTCGATTAAGTCTCCTTTCATCCAAAAAAAATAAACTGAAATCGGTTCAGTGGTTCGGGCGCTATGATGCCACAGACAGACAGACAGACACACAGACAAACAGACACGTCAAACTTATAACACCCTTCTTTTGCGTCGGGGGTTAAAAATAAGATTCAAGTTAGTCATCACAGAAAATAGTTGAGTGGTTTAGGTTTTTGAATACATTTTGTCTAGCAGTAAATGAGTCTACATCTTTAGAATAACTATAATTGAAAGCGTTACATTCTCTGATGAAGTAGGAATTTTGTTTGTAATTGGTCACACACGAATCAGCATGGAGCATAAGATGGTTTCGTCTTGAAATGCGAGTAGGTATTTTAAGTTTTATTTTAGACATAAGATAGCTACAACCCGGTCACAGTATCTGTGCACCTGACTTCGTGACGTCATATCGAATTATCGGGACGTAAATACATTACCGGACGTCTAGTATACCGTCCGGACGTAAATTATTATCGGGACGTGTATCGGCAACGAAGATACTAACCGTACTGTCGCACCGGGGAGTGCGCGGAGAGGTGACAGGGGAAGCGGGAGAGGCGCCGCATTCCAGCGAGGTGCACAGATATTCTGACCGGGTTGTACATTCCATTTTAAAAGCATACTTTTTCAATGCAGCTCAATAATAAAAGGCGGAGTTATTCACTTTAGGCGTCCTTATTGGGGTCACTAAATTTTAATCCGACATAGCAAATACTTCTTCCTTCTAGAATTCGACTGCTTGTACCAATGAAGTATCTATCTAGGTTATCGCACCGTCTAAACTTTATAATTTTTATTTCCCCAAAATGCTTCTCCTTGATGCATATTGCCTAATAAATAATTGCTCACGAATCAAAATCATCCGGCAAGCGCAGCGTAGGACGTCCACCCACAAGATGGACGGTGAACGGACGACCTCATTAAGACCGCAGGATCGCGCTGGTTGCAAGCCGATACCAACCGGTCTTATTGCAGATCTATAAGGGAGGCCTATGCCTATAACGTCCTATGGCTGAAAAGAAGAAGAAGAATCAAAATCGGGAATCTTTCTTAGATCAACCATAAGAATGCAGTCAATATTATCTGTCGTGTCAGGCGCGTAGAGCTGCTAAAGCAATCAATCTTTAAAATAAATTCTTCTGAAATATTGTGACTACTCCGTGACTCCCATTTCTAGCAAATACTGACGTTCTCAACGTGGTTCGGCTCTTTCAGCATATGCTTGTGCGTTACCATAATAAGCATGATGACTAAAAAAATATAATTAGCCCGTCTGATAGACTATCAATAAAAACTTAAATTAAAAGTTTAAAAAACCCCCGACACAAAAACCTACCTAAAATAAGGCAGTGGTACTCACCCAGACGGACTCCTCAGGCTAGACAGAGTCCTACCCTTAGAGAATAAATAACTAAAGTATAGAGCGCTAGCACCGCTCTAAACGCCTAGTGCGCGCCGTAGGCAGATGAAGTATAGCTACTTGTATATGTATGTTTTCGATTACTAGGGATGGGCACGCGGGCAACGCAAACTCAATTTATTGTCGATAGATGCAAGTTCAAACAAAAACAAACAAGTACAATTAATATATTTCGTGCGATAACATCTAAAAGTATAAGTAGGTATTTATTTCAAGGAATTCATTAAGGAATCAAGAGAGTGTACTGAGCAAACTTTATTCCATGTTTGGCTCAAAATTTGTTTGTTTTTAAGCGATAATCCATTTTCAGTCTTTTGGAAATCTGAAAAATAATAAAACAATCGGTATTTTTTTTCTTAAATTTACAAATATACAGTCAGTCAGTATTTGGATGTGTAATCGAGGGTGGCATTTTCCAACTGAGCGCTGCCGTGGCTCGGATGACAAGTTAAATTGTAGGTCCCGTTTAGCTAAGTCAGAGGCCTTCGGGCGGCCTAATAATAGCCACTAAAATCTTCAAAATCAATTTAGCAGTGTAGACGTGATATCGTAACATTACAAAATTATGTACTTTAAGTTAACGCTATACCTAATACTTTCGCATTAAAAATATTATTGAAAAGTATATAGTGCAAAACACTATCATATTATTTATAAGACATTATTATAAGATTTTAAGTAAATGTGTTGACACATTCACTGTGTGAATGTTAATTCATTGAGCAGTGAATGTATTAAAGTTACAAAAATCTGCAGTTTGCAGTAGTTCTAACAAACATTATATCGACTACAGCGTTGGTCACGTCCCATCTCTAAATCACGCGGAGGGAGTGCGGTGCGCGGGCGCTCCTGCGCGTGCCCGCCTCCCACGTCTCCTTCACCCCCGCGATTCCGGATTAGTTTTTATAAAAATAAGTATAATAATTGACTTAGCGATGAAATGTGATACTGGATTTCAATTTTGTGTGTTTTCTAGTATCGTTTTTACTAGGTCGAACTGCACATTTCACCATTTTAATACATGAATTTGAAAAAAATCCCTCGAGAAACGCACTTTCCTAGTACTCAGCTACGACTACAAGCGCTCGCGGTGAGAACGTCGTTTTGTTCTCACTTGTGCCTACTGTTCCCACTTCGTTGTGCGCGCTCTATAGTTACTTATAAATACTCTAAGGTCCTACCACTGATAAAATATCTTATCTTTCATTTGACAACCATTTTGGGCACATTTATAGAATTTTGGTTCTTCCATCCCCACTTTAACCCACCATAACTCTTAAACGGCTCAATCGATTTTTATAAAACATAGCTAAGAACACTCTCGATTAAGTCTCCTTTCATCCAAAAAAAAAAAAACTAAACTGAAATCGGTTCAGTGGTTCGGGCGCTATGATGCCACAGACAGACAGACAGACAGACAGACAGACAGACACACAGACAAACAGACACGTCAAACTTATAACACCCCTCTTTTGCGTCGGGGGTTAAAAAATATTGGACTCGTATTTTTTCTTTTGCCAACTAACCAAAAATTTATGAAACCCGTTAAAGTTCTGCGTGACGTCACGAGTCACATACAAATGTATAGACTTCTGTGAGAGAGGTGTCGTCACGATCCCCACTCCCGAACTTTGACAAGGTTTATAAACCTTGTCAAACTCTCACACAAGTCCATACATTTGTATGTGTTTGATTTACAAAAGAAAAAAATGCAAGTGGAGTCCCTCCGCGCGGAAGAAGTGAAACTGACGCAACAGTGCTCCATGGTAGCGTTAAACGTTTAACGCAACCTTTTTGGAAGTCGCACTAGAAGTTTCACTTCAAAAATACGTGTCTAATATTTATTGATAATGTAAGTCACGGACTAATTATAATAATGATTTTTTGACCCTGTCATGATGTCTATTCAGTTAGCATGTCCTACGTACGTTGCAGTACCGCTGGCTGGCAACGTGAAGGGGCGGCAGGGCAAGCGGCGCGCTGGCGTGGGCGGCGCCGAGGGCGGAGCGCCCGCCGGGAAGAAGGGCCGCCCCGAGGTCGCGGCGTTGAAGCTGCCTTCCCATGGATACCCCGCGGAGCACCCCTTCAACAAGGACGGATACCGATACATTCTAGCTGAGCCTGACCCGCATGCCCCCTGCAGACAGGTAACAACAACAGTAACAATATCTTTATTGTACACCAAATAACATAAATTCATTAGAGAAGCTACTTACAAATGTTGTACAAAGGCGGCCTTATCGCCTTTGGCGATTTCTCGTGGTAGAAACCTTTGGATGGATTGGCGATAAATTAAGTAATAGGAATATGGTCGGCAGTGTATACCTAAACGTACTGTACAGGTCTGTATATTACAAGATAAACATTGTGAGATACCAGAAAATAATCTGTGTAGTATTTTTAGACTTGCCTACTGGCCACACTTTTCTTTTTTTCTTTTCACACTTTATATTTCATTTAATCCAAAATATGAAAATCTGTCTAGAATTAACGTTGGAATATTTGCCCTTGTAAATTAAAAAAAAAAGATATTTGTGTTCATTTTGGGTTCGTTTCCAAATAGTGTCGAAACTGTCGAAAGTGCCATGTCATGTTCCTTACGTACGTTAGAAATAGTTCTGGTGAGGCGTAGTGCGTGTGAATACGCACGCCCCGGTTGTGTCCAGTACGCGCGGTTCACTTACACGCGAGACGACAGGTCCGTAAATTGTACGCGTTTTACGCGAATGCTACGCGCGGTCTCTTCTATGACAATCGACGCGCGAAGGCAGACGACGTTTATCGACTTTTCTGAATGCGGTCTAACTCAATGACTGTTGTCTCCGTATTGCCTATGAGTTCTGGCGTTCGGCTTCGCTTTTCCCCCTGTTCGCTCTTGTGTTACGAGTAGCTAGCGCGAGCAGGACTAAAAGGGAATTCGTTCGTCACAACGCGCATACAACACAACCGCTGGTAGTTAACCCGCGGCTCACGTTTTCCGTGCAGGAGTTCGACGAGAGCAACGAGTGGAGCGGCAAGCCGATCCCGGGCTGGCTGTACCGCGCGCTGTGTCCGGGCGGCGTGCTGCTCGCGCTGCACGACCGCGCGCCGCAGCTGCGCGTGGCCGAGGACCGCCTGGCCGTCACCGGCGACCGCGGCTACTGCATGCTGCGCGCCACGCACGGTCAGTATGAGCCGGGCCGTCACCGGCGACCGCGGCTACTGCATGCTGCGCGCCACGCACGGTCAGTATGAGCCGGGCCGTCACCGGCGACCGCGGCTACTGCATGCTGCGCGCCACGCACGGTCAGTATGAGCCGGGCCGTCACCGGCGACCGCGGCTACTGCATGCTGCGCGCCACGCACGGTCAGTAGGAGGCGATCGCGGCTACTGCATGCTGCGCGCCACGCACGGTCAGTAGGAGGCGACCGCGGCTACTGCATGCTGCGCGCCACGCACGGTCAGTAGGAGGCGACCGCGGCTACTGCATGCTGCGCGCCACGCACGGTCAGTAGGAGGCGACCGCGGCTACTGCATGCTGCGCGCCACGCACGGTCAGTAGGAGGCGATCGCGGCTACTGCATGCTGCGCGCCACGCACGGTCAGTAGGAGGCGACCGCGGCTACTGCATGCTGCGCGCCACGCACGGTCAGTAGGAGGCGATCGCGGCTACTGCATGCTGCGCGCCACGCACGGTCAGTAGGAGGCGATCGCGGCTACTGCATGCTGCGCGCCACGCACGGTCAGTAGGATGCGATAGCGGCTACTGCATGCTGCGCGCCACGCACGGTCAGTAGGTGGCGGTCGCGGCTACTGCATGCTGCGCGCCACGCACGGTCAGTAGGATGCGATAGCGGCTACTGCATGCTGCGCGCCACGCACGGTCAGTAGGTGGCGGTCGCGGCTACTGCATGCTGCGCGCCACGCACGGTCAGTAGGATGCGATAGCGGCTACTGCATGCTGCGCGCCACGCACGGTCAGTAGGATGCGATAGCGGCTACTGCATGCTGCGCGCCACGCACGGTCAGTATGAGCCGGGCCGACACCGGCCACCGCGGCTACTGCATGCTGCGCACTGACTGTAGCGTGGTGTTGCAGGCGTGTCGCGCGGCGCGTGGTACTGCGAGGCGAGCGTGGAGGAGGCTCCCGAGGGCTGGGCTGGGGCCGCCGGTAGTGACTGTAGAGTGGTGTTGCAGGCGTGTCGCGCGGCGCGTGGTACTGGGAGGCGAGCGTGGAGGAGGCTCCCGAGGGCTGGGCTGGGGCCGCTGGTAGTGACTGTAGAGTGGTGTTGCAGGCGTGTCGCGCGGCGCGTGATACTGGGAGGCGAGCGTAGAGGAGGCTCCCGAGGGCTAGGCTGGGGCCGCCGGTAGTGACTGTAGAGTGGTGTTGCAGGCGTGTCGCGCGGCGCGTGGTACTGGGAGGCGAGCGTGGAGGAGGCTCCCGAGGGCTGGGCTGGGGCTGCCGGTAGTGACTGTAGCGTGGTGTTGCAGGCGTGTCGCGCGGCGCGTGGTACTGGGAGGCGAGCGTGGAGGAGGCTCCCGAGGGCTGGGCTGGGGCCGCCGGTAGTGACTGTAGCGTGGTGTTGCAGGCGTGTCGCGCGGCGCGTGGTACTGGGAGGCGAGCGTGGAGGAGGCTCCCGAGGGCTGGGCTGGGGCCGCCGGTAGTGACTGTAGCGTGGTGTTGCAGGCGTGTCGCGCGGCGCGTGGTACTGGGAGGCGAGCGTGGAGGAGGCTCCCGAGGGCTGGGCTGGGGCCGCCGGAAGTGACTGTAGCGTGGTGTTGCAGGCGTGTCGCGCGGCGCGTGGTACTGGGAGGCGAGCGTGGAGGAGGCTCCCGAGGGCTGGGCTGGGGCCGCCGGTAGTGACTGTAGCGTGGTGTTGCAGGCGTGTCGCGCGGCGCGTGGTACTGGGAGGCGAGCGTGGAGGAGGCTCCCGAGGGCTGGGCTGGGGCCGCCGGTTGTGACTGTAGCGTGGTGTTGCAGGCGTGTCGCGCGGCGCGTGGTACTGGGAGGCGAGCGTGGAGGAGGCTCCCGAGGGCTGGGCTGGGGCCGCCGGTAGTGACTGTAGCGTGGTGTTGCAGGCGTGTCGCGCGGCGCGTGGTACTGGGAGGCGAGCGTGGAGGAGGCTCCCGAGGGCTGGGCTGGGGCTGCCGGTAGTGACTGTAGCGTGGTGTTGCAGGCGTGTCGCGCGGCGCGTGGTACTGGGAGGCGAGCGTGGAGGAGGCTCCCGAGGGCTGGGCTGGGGCTGCCGGTAGTGACTGTAGCGTGGTGTTGCAGGCGTGTCGCGCGGCGCGTGGTACAGGGAGGCGAGCGTGGAGGAGGCTCCCGAGGGCTGGGCTGGGGCTGCCGGTAGTGACTGTAGCGTGGTGTTGCAGGCGTGTCGCGCGGCGCGTGATACTGGGAGGCGAGCGTAGAGGAGGCTCCCGAGGGCTGGGCTGGGGCTGCCGGTAGTGACTGTAGCGTGGTGTTGCAGGCGTGTCGCGCGGCGCGTGGTACAGGGAGGCGAGCGTGGAGGAGGCTCCCGAGGGCTGGGCTGGGGCTGCCGGTAGTGACTGTAGCGTGGTGTTGCAGGCGTGTCGCGCGGCGCGTGGTACTGGGAGGCGAGCGTGGAGGAGGCTCCCGAGGGCTGGGCTGGGGCTGCCGGTAGTGACTGTAGCGTGGTGTTGCAGGCGTGTCGCGCGGCGCGTGGTACTGGGAGGCGAGCGTGGAGGAGGCTCCCGAGGGCGCGGCGGCGCGGCTTGGCTGGGGCCGCCGTTACGCCAACCTGCAGGCGCCGCTCGGATACGACAAGTTCGCCTACTCCTGGCGCAGCCGCAAGGGCACCAAGTAAGTACACTCGAATCACACACCCGTCACGCTATACAATACATGTGAACGACACAGACAACGTACATGACTAGGATTGAGAACAGATTTAGATCGTATATTTTTAGGCCCAATTAATTTGAATAGGCGCCATCGTAATTTTAATAGCAATTTCTCGCGCGTTTGTTCTTGTTTCTTTTTCACTGTATGCATTTGAAAGAAAAACAATATTATACAATATACATTGCTATTAAAATTACGATGGCGCTTTTAAAATTGGGCCTATTGGCCATTTACAAGATATCATTCATGTTATAAGGCAAGGTAGTTTAAATAATTCAAATAATGTATGCAACTGCATATAACACGGGTATTAAAACACTCGTTACTATTATGAAACTCGCTGCGCTCGTTTCATAAACTCACACTCGTGTTACCCTTCATTATATGACAGTTGCATAAACTACTTTATCTTCACTAATAAAAATAAAAACGTATTGCGAAACATTAAATTCACGCGTACGTGTATTGTCACAGTGAACTTGGCGCCATTAAAATCTAACCAATGAGAGCGCAGCTGCGCGCGCAGGGCCAATCAGGAGCGAGCGCGCGATGTTATAATGAGATTTTACGATATCGATGTGGATATTATAACATCATGTGAAATTGCTTAAATTGAGTGTTTTAATAACAGTAGTCATTATAAGTCAAGTATTGGAAACATAAGTAGAATGTTACAACATTAGTGTAGATAAAGTAATTTATAAGATACTAAGACTTTCAAAGATTTTTCCAACAGGTACTAAAATATTCTAGTAGATTGCTACTTTTAATTGATTGATTGGAAGAATTTTGAATATAGTGATTGCACTATATTCAAAATTCTTCCATCAAAAAACGATTACTACCACATTTTCCTTAAAAAAAATACATGATGGTTTTACTTACAATGCCTAATCTCGTATCGCAATAGTGCCTAAATTACAAATGTTATTACAATATGTACACCAAATAACGTTTTATGTTCTGAGAAAAATATGAACAAACAGGAAAAATGGTACATGTATATCCACTTATGTACTAGTGTTGTTTTTTTTATTATTTTTTTTTATTGAATGTCTATATCCCTCATACTCAATAATACCACAAAATGTACCGCAAGTTTTGAACAGTTACACCTGTTTTTTGTTCTAAGATTTACATTATACAATGTACATATTTGGCTAATAAATCGAAAAGAAATAATCTGCCAAGTACGAGTCGGACTCGCGCACGAAGGGTTCCGTACTGTATGGCAGCCCCCCTTAATTATTTATTTTATTTTAATTACTTATTATTAAAGTAAGCATGCATTTAAATATTCTGTGAATATTTCAAGCATCTACCTATTACTATTATTGATATCGAGCAAAAAAGCCCAAAAAATTTTGATTTGTTGTATTTGTATGGGAGCCCCCCTTAATTTTATTCGATTTTTATTACATTTTTAGTATTTGTTGTTATAGCGGCAATAGAAATATACCATCTGTGAAAATTTCAGCTTTCTAGATATAGCGGTTCATGAGATACGGCCTGGAGACAGACAGACAGCGGAGTCTTAGTAATAGGGTCCCGTTTTTACCCTTTGGGTACGGAACCCTTAAAAGTGGTGCTCTTTTTATTGCAATGCGAAAAAAGGAGATACAAATTATTTGTAGGCATCTCTTGGCCAAGTCTGTCATTACAGGAAAAAACATTACAATTAGTTAGTCACAATATAATTTCATAATTTTCCTCATAGTCGTCAAATGATTCAATCCAATCCATGTCATATTCTATTACGTCTCGTCTGTTGATACCAACATACTAAATACCTATCATAATAACTGTTTCATAAAAAAAAAAACAACTTATAAATTAACCTCACTCCGCGTTCAAGCGTCATTCTCTACTCTCGTTTGCTTGTACAAAAATGTGCAATATACTCAAGTTACTCATCCTAACATCAGCAATAGCGGCAGTACAATGTGACACAGAACTTGTAGAGGAAGCTCCGAAAATAACGAGATGGCTCTGGGTCCTCACTCCGAAAACCAACTTCACTACAATCGAGAGACCGCATTGTTCCGGATGGATGAATGTCACGAAAAAAGTGAACCATGACTGCACTTGCGGTGGCTTAAAAGCGCCTCTACTAGAAGTGGCATTTCCCGACGGAATTCAAGGGATATATCCTTTTATAACAGTCAACACGACGGAAGAAATACAAGCAGCTATTAACGCGAACTGTTCTTGCCCGGACAATGCAACCGATAGAAGAATGATGGGAAAGTTGCTGGATGAAGATTTTGCTTTCTTCGCGACTTGTGAGCCAAATCCATGGAATAGGAGGAGCGTTGGATGTTGGCCTGAGGTGTATGCGAAGAGTGCGCCAACGTTGGACAAATTGCAGGAATTGATCCGGAGTATCAAATATATCAATGAAGATTGGAAGATCACTTGTTCCTCTGGTTAAATATTATTTTGTCTCATAAATTGACTAGATTTGGGGCTGGTTCATATTGTCTTTACAGTGAAAAATTCTATCTATTTTAAAGTGAAACTTCTAATGCGACTTCCAACAAGGTCGCTTTAAACGTTTAACGCTACCATTGAGGGAGTATGAAAGCACTGTTGCAATGCAAAGTTTCACTTCTTCCGCGCGGAGGGGTTACACTTGCATTTTTTTTACAAAAATGTAATTAAAAGTGACTATACATATAATGGAATGCTAAATATAAAATTTTTGTACTTATATAATGTTTAATTTTTTGTGTTTTTGTACTCGTAATGTTTTAAAATGGACTTAAATCTGGTTTTATTACTTGATTTTTTAATGTTTCTTTGACCTTTTCTGACAAATAAATAGATTAGCAATATAAATGTTTTCGAGTAAGTACTGATGTTTTATTTGTTTATCTCTTGGGCGGGCAGGGAGGCGTCTAGTTATTAGTAACGATGATTACAGTTTAACCAAAATGTCATGCGATCATTGTGCTAAAATACAGACGGAAGGAAAAATAATCGGCCAAGTGCGAGTTGGACTCGCGCACGAAAGATTTCGTACAGTATGGAAGTCCCCCTTGATACATTTTATATTAATTTAATTGTTTATTTTTGAAGGGAATATAAAACTTAACATTCTGTGAATATTTCAAGCATCTTCCCGTTGTCGTAATTAATATTAAGCAAAAAAAAATAACGTTTCTTCTATGGGAGCCCCCCTTAAATATTTATTTTATTTTAATTTCGTTATATATTTTTAAAGTGAATATTTAACTAAATATCATGTGAATATTTCAAGCATCTACCTGTCACTGTCATTAATATCGAGCAAAAAACTGCTAAGAATTCAGAATTGTTGTATGGGAGCCCCCCTTGAATATTTTTCTATTGTTTTTAGTATTTGTTGTTATAGCGACAACAGAAATACATCATCGGTGAAAATTTCAGCTTTCTAGCTATCACCGTTCATGAGATTCAGCCTGGTGATAGACAGACGGACAGGGGAGTCTTAAGAGTAATAAGGTCCCGTTTTTACCCTTTGGAAACGGAACCCTAAAAATTAGGCACACCTACAAAGGTGTTTTTCGGTGGGCAAGTTCCATCCGTGTCACAAAATGTCTGTATGACCGGAGTACTAATCACGTCAATGAAGAATAATAATAATAATAATAAATCTTTATTTCTCTATAGTTTACAAATTATACATACAATTTTAATTATGATCTAGCATAACAAAATGTACAAAAATTTACTGTTGCCGAACTAGGCTAGTGCCTGTGTTTCAGCGTACAGCAACCTCCCTACAGGGTAATGCCATAATTAAGTGCTATTTACTATAGGTTTTAACAATTTTTTGAAAAAGTTTAAATTTAAACAAACTAAAAGAAAAAAAGAATGAAATTAATTTTCAACTTACATAAACTATTGCGAGTATAGTGTAGAATGAGCCTCTCTTTGAGTAAAATGTGAGTGAGTGTGTAATGCATGTATGTATGTGTGAGACATGAGGTCATGCCCACGTGTGTGTTTCTGTGAGTGGGAGTGTATATATGCATGTATGAATGTGAGAGGGTGTAATCTTGTAAACAAGACAGCTTATATCAGTGATAAATAGATTAAATAGTACCTACCAACAAAATTTAGCTACTTCAAAACTTCCATCAAGTTTTCGGTTTCTTCTGAGTTCAATAATTTTAGCCAATTTGTAATTTTAAATTTGACTTCATACTTAGATAAGTTGTAAATATTCAAAATCTTATTAATTTTGTTATATAGAAACGGGCCCAAAAAAATTAAAAATCTTCTAATGAAAGATGTGTTTATTCTTTGAGGTAGTCGGCAAACATCATATTTACGTCTGTTAGGCTGAGACGGAGGAGCGTAAGTTATACGAGAATGTTGCTTTATTATTATACTAACTATAAATAGTTGTCGAACTGTAAGTACGTCACAAGATTTATATAGTAGAGTTGTGTCAAAAAGAATTGGCCTACCAGTACTGATTTTTAAAACAGCGCGTTGAGAAATCTCAATGGGCCGCAAGGTAGTTTTGGGGGCTCCCCCCCAAGACGAAATGCAATACGTAATTAAGGACTGACACAAAGCAAGATAAATTTGTTTTATTATATCTGGTGTCGCAATTTTTCTGAGTTTCTTAAAGATGTAAAAAGTTTTACGTATGCGTTTACTTAAGTTTATTATATGCTGTTTGAAATTCAAATTATTGTCGATGATGATACCTAAATATTTCACAGACGTCGCAGAATCTAAAGAGTTGCAACTACAGTTTTTTGGCTTAACTGAAAGGCAATGTAAAGTGTGGGCAAATAATTTGAAGTTATCAGGTCTACGAAAATTTGTTATTGAAAAAGTCATGAAGATCGTTTTTTCGGTATTAAAGGAAAGGATGTGTTCACCAAGCCACCTACTAACATCATCAAAGCCAATCTGAGCAGCAACATGTACTTTTTGCCACGTGCTATCTGAAAACATCAGTACTGTGTCATCCGCATACGAAATAATCTGACCGTTATTGAATTTAAGGGAGCACAGATTATTTAGGTATATTAAAAATAGAGTTGGGCCCAAAATGCTGCCTTGAGGAACTCCATATGTAATTGGACTAATTTTGATCATTAGCACTCCATATTCTCTGTCAAAAATAAAAAATACTAGTGAAAAAATTACTTCGATACGTCAATTAGTTTCCGATTTAGAAGTAAAACAAGTTGTAAACGCCCAGTGACGGTGTGACGTCACACCACAACACGCGCAAGCTATTACACCTACTACAGCGCTGCCGACTTGATACTAAGCGCGGGGGCGCGGCGCGCTGTGACGTGACGTCACAAGCGGTCACGTGACTATAGCGGGACTCGATATTTTTCAAAACTTTGAATGCGTATAAAATCATAACTACTTGGTATTTTTGACTACGACAAAAACTAGTGTATTTGTATACATACAGGCTTTACTGAGACACAATTTCAAGGGATTTGGCATACCTAGTAACATTCTTCATTGTCAGGTTCCACGAGTCCCGCGGGCATCACTACAGCGCGGGCTACGGGGAAGGCGACACGCTGGGATTCCTCATCGTGCTGCCAGAGGGCGCGGGCACCAAGTATACTCCCAACACGTACAAGGACCGGGTCAGTATACTACCAAAGAAGATATAATAATACTACGTATAGAATGGCCACTCGGTACCCCCCACCCGTTTGAATCTTCCTCCCGCGCCCACGCACAGAACTTGTATTCTGCGCGCGGGCTGCACAGGCCGGTGGATTTTCTAATAAAAACTACCTAGACTGACAATAGGGAAGATTTGCACTGTGTATGGTTGAATATCAATGATACGTAACAAAACAAGAAATTTAAATCTTTCCCTAAGGATAAATAAGAGAAACTCATTTTACATTATTTGGTAACTTCCTCTTGATATTTTCTTTCAAATGAAGTAGATCGGTTAATTTTTGTTAAAATGCTTCCAAATTAAGTAATTGTTATACTTTTTTAAGCACTAGATTTATATTCATTTTTGAAAATTGAATACGCAACTGTCTCACTCACGCGGCATGACGTCACGTTGTGGTGATCGCTGACAGCCATAGACGTTCCGCACACAAATGCACGTGTAGCGTGCGTATGTGTGTTGACTGTGAGTAAGTACTGTGTAGTGTGCGTAAGACAGCAGATTTTGTATGAAAAATCGCGAGTGTCCGGTCTGTGATACTACTGCTACAGAATCCTGATAAGTATTAATCATTATCAACATTAATAAACTATTACATCAAGCGTAGAACCGCCACGGCATCCGGGTGCCCCTGCTATTTATCCATCAGCTATAGGACGTCCACTGCTGGACATAGACCTCCGCCAAAGATCTCCAATAAGACCGGTTGGTAGCGGCTTGCATCCAGCGCGATCCTGCGGTCTTTATGAAGTCACTCGTCCACCTCGTGGGTGGACGTCCTACGCTGCGCTTGCCGGTACGTGATGTCCCTGCGGTCTTCATCAAATCGCCGGTCCTCCTTGTTGATGGACATTCTACGCCGCGCTTGATAGTATGTGGTCTGCATTCGAGTATGTCACGGCGTCATCGGCCGTCAGTTCAGCTGTGTGCTCTGTTCACTGCCACTTCATCTTTCTAATCCGATAAGTACTGCGATCAAAACAATAATCGGCCAAATACGAGTCGGACTCGCGCACGGAGGGTTCCGTACTGTATGGGAGCCCCCCTCAAATATTTATTTTATTTTAATTTTATTATTGTAGTGAATATAAAACTAAATATTCTGTGAAAATTTCAAGCATCTACATCATCTATATTATTAATGGTAACATCATCTGTTACCATTATTAATATAGAGCGAAAAACATCTAAAAAATCAGGTTTGTTGTATGGGAGCCCCCCCTTAAATATTTATTTTATTTTCTTTTTAGTATTTGTTGTTATAGCGGCAACAGAAATACATCGTCTGTGAAAATTTCAGCTGCCTAGCTATCATGGTTCATGAGATACAGCCCGGTGACAGACGGACAGACGGACGAAGTCTTAGTAATAGGGTCCCGTTTTTCCCTTTGGGTACGGAACCCTAAAAATGGATATCCGCTAGTTCTTATTCAGTGTGGGGGTGATAAGTCCTGCACTGACCTCCTCGAGGTTTTTTGTGCATATCCCCCTCCAGCGTCTACCCGAGCCAGCCCAACTCCACAAAATAAAGGAGCGTGGCTCTGGACCTGCAAGACGCTTCCAATCAGTGTTGTTGAAGATTCATAGGCCTATGTCCAGCAATGGTCGTCCCACGGCTATCCATGAGCCAGGATAGATGGAAGACTACTGCGACACTTGTGCCACCAGTAACTTATTAACCGCTCTTGGATGGTATTTTTAATTTTTTGATATGTGATTATAATTTCTTTATTTTCATACTCGTTGACATTTTTAAACTGAAACTGACATTTTTATTTTATATGATAGTGGTACAATTTTATTTTTGATTTGTATTCTAATATATATATATATACATTTTGTGTACCTAATACTACTGATCTTGTAAAATCTAAAAAGTGTGCTTTTATAGTTATTTAAAAAAAATTAATTAGGTAGAACTTTGAAATATTGTTACCAGACGATTCCAAGTGCCTGTATTGTGTCTACGGAATAAAGAAATTTTGACTTTGACTTTGTTCACAGCCGCTGGTTAAGTTCAAGAGCCACCTCTACTACGAAGACAAGGACAACATCCAGGAATCCCTGAACAATCTGAAGCCGCTCCCGGGCAGCAAGATCCTGTTCTTCAAAAATGGCGAGTGTCAGGGGGAGGCGTTTACAGACATCTACCGCGGGTGCTACTATCCCACCGTGTCGCTGCACAAGAACATCACTGTCAGCGTCAACTTCGGACCCAACTTCAAATGTCCGCCCGTTACGGATGTCAAATTTAGACCGGTAAGATACCAACCATAGAATAAGAACTAAAGTAATAGAAATACAATCAAACCTGGCTAACTGAGAACTGGATAAGTGAGAAACCTCTATAAGTGAGAGTAATTGCCAGGTCCCGTCATTTTACCCCTCAAATACCTCTATAAGTGAGAGACAAAAACCTCTGTATGAGAGAGTCGTTTTTCCCTCATGGACCTCTAAAACTGAGAATACTACTTGTCTGAACCTCTATAAGCGAGAGTTGAGGGTAATTAAACATCTGCACTTTATGATCCATTCTTAAATTTCGTGGAACTAACTACCGTTGCTTTCGGATCGTGTTCTATTCACACATTTTTTTTGTATTTTGTGGAAAGAAGTAACATTGTTTTTGTATCGCATTTTTTCGGAATGGCCACACGTGCTTCTTTTATCCTTTTTGTTGAAATAATGTTCTATTTAAAATATTTTTGTTGTTTTCTTTAATCTACCTAACATTATTTATGTATCACATTCTTTTGGAATAGCTACACGTGCGTTTACAGTATCTTATTGGTCAAACTTACTCCAGTTGATAAGTATCAATTGAGGAGAAAGGTTCTGTGTTAATAAATAAATCTTAAGAAATAAATAAGTTGTTAAGCGATAAGCTTAATATAGGTATTGTGTGCGTTCGAAAGTGAAATATCTCGAAATAAAATACGCAATTAATTTGACTTATCAGATTTACTTTTATAAAATTATAAAATCAAAAGATATACGGTCCCTATAAGGTATCAGTGCTCTATAGGGCATGGAAATATTTAAAAAGTAGATGTTTTGATTTTCCCAATAGGTATTTAAATGTGTCTTTTAGAATTAATAAAACAAACTATCATCCATGTTCAATTCTAATCAACACAACCCAAACAATTAGTACCTATAATATATACTATTTATAAACATATTTATCATTCTTTACTGTAGATACCTATATACAAATTAGACGTATTTTTTAACCTCTGTAAGAGAGAGTAGCCACTTCCGAAACTGGATAAGTGAGAAACCTGGATAAGTGAAAAACCTCTATAAGAGAGAATAAGATGGCGGTCCCTTCAACTCTCTCTTATCCAGGTTTGACTGTAGTACTAAAATAGCAAGAGATATGCATTACTTTGTCCCATTTTAAAAGTGAAGTTTAAAAGGTGTTATAACAAGCTATGAGGTGTTATAACAAGCTATGATTAAATTAAAAATTTAAAAAACCCCCGACACAAAAACACTTCAACAAACATTTGTAGAATTTTGGTTCTTCCATCCCCACTTAAACCCATCATAACTCTTAAACGGCTCAATCGATTTTTATAAAACATAGCTAAGAACACTCTCGATTAAGTATCCTTTCATCCAAAAAAAACTAAACTGAAATCGGTTCAGTGGTTCGGGCGCTATGATGCCACAGACAGACAGACACACAGACAAACAGACACGTTAAACTTATAACACCCCTCTTTTGCGTCGGGGGTTAAAACATGCACATACACCCGTACTTACGTAATTTCGAAGGGTTTCACGAACTAGCATTGAGCTATCTCGGGTGTCGCAAATTCAAACAGGTATAAAGAAGGAAGGTAAAATGATCAGAGATTTGAACCTTCTTCCTGGGACTAGAGAGTTCAAATTTCCGAAAAAGACAAATGCCCAAGTGTAACCAAATTTGAACTATTTTGACATTCCAACTGGTGATTGTGACGTATGCGACAGACATTGCGCTTTTTTTTATAACCAGAATGAATAAGACAGCTGTAACGTAGTTTTTATTTGAGTAAAATTTAGCAATACTTCCATTATTTGTAATTCTTCTGAGATACTAACTGTGGAATAACCATAGAATTAGAACTAAAGTAATAGAATACTTACTAAATTTTGCGTAAATAAAAACTATGTTACAGCTGTCTTATTCATATCATATACAGCATACGCGAGAGTGAGTGGAACAAGAAAAACGCATTGTCTGTCGGCATACGTCAAAATCACAAGTTGGAATGTCAAAATGGTTAAAAGTGGTTCCAATCCCTCTTTTGCGATGTGATCGGAAATTTGAACCCTCCAGTTCCAGTAAGAAGGTTCAAATCTCTGATCATTTTACTTTCCTACTTTACCGTATTGAATTTGGACAGCCGAGATAGCTAGTTTGTGAAACCGGGAAAATTCGGGTGTATGTGCATCTTTTTCTAACACTTTTTTAAATTTCATGTTTAAAGTGGGATGTAGTGATGTATACGGTTTCTATTACTTTGTCCTAATTCTATGGGAACAACTGTTTACACTTAGACTTGCCTTGGACAAGGGAAAATTTAAAAAGCTGACTGCCAACCTTCAGTTATGAAAAGACACTAGAAGAAAATTGTATGACACTATTCTTCAGAATCATTTATTCAGTACTAATTCCTGAGGAATCGCGATCACGAACAATTGTTCCTTCAGTAATCATCCATAGGATTCCATCAGCCATAGGACGTTCACTGTTGGACATAAGCCTTTCATACGGATCTCCTATATGACCGCTTGGAATCCTGCAATCCTGCGATCTTTACGATCTTACGAATTTTTCAGGTTACGTGTCCGCGAGTTTAACTTTACCCATCCCAAATAGTGCACAGCGCCGTTAAAGAAGATTTAACTTTAATAAACTGAAAACTGATATATTAATTTTTTTTTTTCAGATGTCAGAAAAAGCGGAGGAGGCAATCTGTGAGCAAACTATGGCGGACCTCCTCTACCTTACCGAGAACGAGGGGAAACTCAGACTCGACAACTTCAACCTCTGATACTTGTAACACCGCGCGGGTGTCGCGGTGTGAGTGTGTTGTGGGTGTGTGTGTGTACACGGTCAAACAATAATGTGACAAACTATAACTATATATATATATATGGATGTTAGCAGGGATAAGTAGAGCCTAAAGACGTACCACGTAAATAAATAAAACTTCAACTTTAAAACCGCGGTTTTAAAGTCTACGACTTTTTGACGTTCCATTTGACGCTTTTCTCTTTAGCAGTTTACCTTTCTTTTAATACTACTATAATAGCGTTGCGTGAAATTGATAATTTTAATTATATATGAAAGAATTTCATCATTTTCACGCGACACTTAAGTACCTCCTGGACACGACTATTTTAAAAGAAAAAGAACTACAAGAGAAGAAAGCGTCAAATGGAACGTCATAAACCGACGATTTTAAAACCGTGGTTTTAAAGTGGAATTTTTATTTACGTCGAATAACGTAATTCCATTTATTACACTCTCTGATAATAATGTAATAACTAATACATCAAAGAAAATTTATTTAAAAAATGGCTCAACTCATAGTTATGGTTAATTACACCAATCTTTATAATTCTCGGAATACTAGTGTAATATTTAAGGTGGCTTGGTGGCCATATGCAGATGAGCCTTCTAATGTACTAAAGTATATTTATACATCATTATATCATTAATGATAAACAATCCTATTGATCTATATAATGTATAAACTCAAGCGAAACAATGATCTAATAATGTAATAAGATTATAATAAAATTATGATATTTATCTGTATGTGTATACTCACCGTTGTATTGTCAATTCAGTATTTTTTCGTATTGCTTTATTTACTAAGAAACTAGGACCTACTGTAAGCATATTTCATCAAGAATGTGAATAAATTGAAGTTTATTATAAAGATTGCTTTTATTGTATGCCATTCCGTTCCGTTTGTCTGTCTGTGACCGAGATGAGTCATAAATAAATAATATTAAAAAAATAACCGTTAATTGAGCAAAATATACGATATAGTTATATGGGGTGTTAGCATCCAAACAAGAGAAGTCTGTATCTTGGATGCTAACGTCTTTCTGCGTGTAAGTCAAGTCATAGCGCGAGTGTTTTGTAATGTGTTGTATCATCAATAATCGGCCAAGTACGAGTCGGACTCGCGCACGGAGGGTTCCGTACTGTATGGGAGCCCCCCTTGAATATTTATTTTGTTTTAATTTTATTATTGAAACTAAATATTCTGTTAAAATTTCAAGCATCTACCTGTTACCATTATTAATATAGAGCGAAAAAAGTCTAAAAAAATCAGGTTTGTTGTATGGGAGCCCCCCTTAAATATTTATTTATTATTCTCTTTTTAGTATTTGTTGTTATAGCGGCAACAGAAATACATCATCTGTGATAATTCAGCTGCCTAGCTATCATGGTTCATGAGATACAGCCCGGTGACAGACAGACACGGACATCGAAGTCTTAGTAAAAGGGTCCCGTTTTTCCTTTTGGGTACGGAACCCTAAAAAGCGTCTTGGGCGATTCGCACCACGCCCACGGTGCGAACCGCTTGTGGTGCGGATCGCCTTAGGGTGGTTGCAGTTTGTTGCAAGGATGACAGTGAAACAATGTGTAATTCATAGTAGGCACTTTTATTTACATTACAAAGCAACTAGGATTTTATAGCCATGTATTCACTGAGTAACATTGCTTCGGATACAGTTTCTGAAACATCACGTAGATGTTGTCCACACAGTCAGTTGCTAAACATGTACAGCCTTACCACAAGATTTAAACACCGTTTCATCATGCAATTTGTACTTTTATACATTGTCTAAAGCGTGCGTAAAACTTTTGTACTAAACTGCTGGTGTTTACAGAACCAAAATAGTTGTCTCTGAAACAATATGATTTGTTTCAGAAACATGTGCATTTTGTTTCTGAAACAGTTTATAAACAATTGTTGCTCAATGAATACATGGCTTAAAAATAGCAAATAGTGTGGCTTGACCAGATGCAGAAATGTTTTTCTTTGATTTGATTTGAGATTTGGGTAGTCCACAATGCTAACAGTGCAAATTGTACGAACTTATATATCTAAGCACTCGCTACAGTAGTGTCCGCGATACATAGTGATATATTTTCTTTAGTTTTTATCGTTATTGGCATAAATGATCGAAAATAGAGTTTATTTTTCGTGAATTTATTCCAAAAATGCTATTTTGAAAATAAGACTCAGTGCAAAAAGGGTCACCGACCACAGCCACCAATGGGGCGGGCGCGCGCTACTGCTAGATACGAGTATGTCTAAATGAATAAAAAAAATCTTATTCTCAAAATAGCATTTTTGGAATAAAGTCACGAAAAATAAACTCTATTTTCGAGCATTTATGCCAATAACGATAAAAACTAAAGAAAATATATCACTTATATCAGTCTAGGTCTATTATTATCTACTATAAGTTATTATTAGGAAGTCTTTCTGCAAGTTTGACCGAAGGAACATCAGTTTACTTCCCGAAGCCTCCTCTGCAGTTAGGGCTGCTCTCCACCACCTGGTCGCTGGCGGCCCACTGATGCGGAGTCTTCGCCACTATCGAGAGGGCGTGCACTCCGGTTTGTAGCTCTTCCTTTAGTACATCATTGACCATGCGATGTCTCTGAAAGAGTATTAGTGGAAATGTGTTATTAAATAAATAAAATCAATATTAGGAGACATCTTACACACTGTCTCTGACCCCAAACTAAGCAAAGCTTGTGATATGGCTGCCAGAGACTGTTATACTACATAAACATATTTTTAAATACATACTTATATAGATAGTACCTAAATAATACCCAGACACAGAGCAAACACCTATGTTCATCACATAAATACCTGCCCTGGGTGGGGATCGAGCCCACGCCTCTTTGATCCAGAAGTCAGGGTCACTAACCACTGAGCCATCGAGGCAGTCAAGAGTACTAGAAGTGTCGGTGCTGTATGATTTTTAACCAACAGACCAAAACATAATTCTGACCCAACATGTCATGAGTCCTGGGATCCGTTGATAATAAAGTCCTTTATATTCTACTAGCTTTTTCCATGGCTTTGCCTGTGTGGTATTTTAATTTTGTGCTATCCCATGGTAACATTTTATTTTTCTGGGATAAAAGTAGCCTATGTCACTTTCCATCTTACAAACTGTGTTCATGGAAAAAATCAAGTGAATCTGTTGCTCTGTTGCTGTGTGAAAGAGGCACAAACCAATGAACTAACAAACACATTTTCGGATTTATAATATTAGTAAAGATTATCAGCAATTTTTATGATTATTCAAATACACTAAAGCTAAGAAAGATTATTCAATACACTGTTTTTTCTGTAAAATATCTACAAAATAAATAAATCGGTAAAAGTACGGTTTTCCAAAACAAGACTAAAGATAAACTGTCACTTTACTAGGAGTCCCTGATTTAGGTGTCACTTAGCGCTGTGAAAACGAATTTAAGTAAGGGTCAATTTTAGGGGGGCTCTTAGCTTAAAAGATTCCTAGTTAGGGTGTAGCTTAGGGATCTTTGGTGAATTTGGGCAACAGTATGGAAACCTCTGCTAGGCTGATGCTAGCCTAGCAGAGGTTTTCCATACTGTTAAGTTTCAACAAATATAATTCATTGCACCACAAGTAGCAGAGCAAGTATTAAAACTATGGTCCAGTGCAGTACGAGTGATTTCTCAATGTGAGGTTAGTTGATAGGCCATCAGATTGGGTCATATGCGAATTGGTAGACTTCACATATCTTCGACATCACTGGCTTATTGGTGAAGGAAAACATAGTGAGGCAACCTGCATACGTCCGTAGAAGAAATTCGATGGCGTATGTGAATCCACCAACCCGCACTGGGCCAGCGTGGCGGATATGGTCCAATCACCTTTCATGGGTAGGCCTACGTCCGGCAATGGACTATTAAAAAAGGCTGGTACAGTACAGTACATATCTTCAAGAAGATGAATTCTGTGACATGCAGGTTTCCTTAGATAATTTTCTTTTATTCTAGAAGCTTGTAGCAATTGAGCAGAATTATGTGGTGTCATACTCCCTGGCCGGACCATCTCGTAATATTCATATAATATGTATATAGTGGAAAAAAATGTATAGGGAGTATACTCCCTGGCCGGACCACCTTCATTTGACGATTACTCTAAAAGTACGTATGTACAAATTTGTATGTACACAATTTGTAGTACAAATTTGTACATAAGTACTTTTAGAGTAATCGTCAAATGAAGGTGGTCCGGCCAGGGAGTATACTCCCTATACATTTTTTTCCACTATATATTATATGAACATGACGAGATGGTCCGGCCAGGGAGTATGACACATTATGTGGTCAAATTCGAAACCCAGAGCTCTGTTGTATCAGAAAATTAATGGTCTCTTAGTTGTTTCTGAAAGTACACTTCATCGATGTTGAAGATATTTTCAATGAATTGGATTGTAATCAACAGTTGTTAACTTAGGTGATTATATACGTAACTTAAGTTAATTCTCACTTTGATTAGGGGTAGTCCGTCAAACTTATCAGACACTACTACAACTTTGAAATGTGTCTCTGCTCCTTTGGGAACATTGTGCATGTACGACTCATTGATTATGTCCAAATGCTTGGCTTCTAAAGTAGTTTGCAGCTTATTCCGTATCATGGCCTCCACTACGCCGCTTGACATGGCTCTACGAAAGCAGGAGTAGTGGTCTGAAAAAAGTAAGGCATAATTCATCAGGCAGTGTGAAGTCAAATGGAAAATGATTGATTTGTGGCTTCTGCAAAGATGTTTCACAATTTCGCCAATGTCTTGTGAGGTACTGCCATCAAACGTAGAGAATTTGTATGATGTTTGATATGTGTTTGTTCACGACGTTCCGTCTTGATTTTTTTATTTGGTCTGAGGTAAGTAGGTAGGTACATAAAAAAAAACATGTACCTAGGTACCTATTCTAGATCTTTGTTGGTAAAAATGCATTGTCCATTCATCCATCCATCAGCCATATGACATCCACTGCTGGACATAGGCTTCCTCTATGGATCTCCAATAAGACCGGTCGGAAGCGGCTTGCATCCAGCGTGATTCTGCGGTCTTGATCATCAGTCCACCTCGTAGGTGGACGTCCTACGCTGCGCTTGCCGGTTAAATAAATTGCATTGTAATATCAGATATCTCGAAAGGAAGAATAGGCTGCATCTCAGATGAAGATCAGTTGCAAAAGTTGGAAAAAAATATTTAGATTTTGTTTAAGAAGAGGTTATGAAATTATTACAAAATATTATAACCAAGCTTACTTAATCTTAGTATGCAGTTCATCAATATGAACCAATTAATTTCTTGCTGCTACCAATTTACACTAATTTCGCGTTAATTTGTTAAATCTTAAAGTGCAAGTTTTCCAGACTTTTCCAAAACAAAACAATAACACAAAACCACAGCACGAAACGTCGAAACCAAATCAGCTGATTGACAGATGGTGACAGTGACAATGATGATTTCAACTAATGTCAACTTGTCTTGAATGTTTTTTTTTCAATCCTAATTTTGGCGTCATATTATTATGCATTTACACATAAAAAACAACTGCCATATTTTGAAATCCAGCCTTTTTAGGTGATTCAAAAGTTGTAATTATGCACAGTGTACTAGTTCGAATCCACAAACCAATAAGTGTTCGAATCATACAAGTCAGCGGATGTGAAGTTTGCTACAGACTGCGCAAAATCCAGTCAACGCCCAGCTTTATGTACCTAAGCCTTGGTGTGGATTGGATACGAGTATTGCGCAACTTCACATCCGCTGACTTGTATGATTCGGTCTATCATTAGGTGTAATGATTGAACTCACCTAAGAAGTTAAGCTAATTGCTAGGCACGCTGTTGATCTTGCGAGGTACAACTACTCGTAGGTAGGTATAGGTAAATCGGTAACATGAACGCACTACCTATACCTATAGCTTAGATACCTAGTGTCTTTCAATATTAGATTACTTTAGTAATTAATGGTGTAGTATCATTCTTTTATTTCTGAATAGGTGTATTAATAAGTCCTTAATTTTTATGTAGTAATTTATCAAACTGACTGATGGCACTACCTAAGTTTTCTACATAGAAGGGGATTAGGGGATAGGTATTAGTAGATAGGTACTTGGGTACCTGTGTGTTTAATAATGTACATATGTAATTTGTAGGTATCTAAACATTGCATTAGGAAAAATATTATTAATCTTAGCAGGCCCCGAAACTATCCAGTCTCATCTCAAGGCTCCAAATAAAATCAATGGCACACTAATAAAACTATACTATGTCACAAAGCGTCCTCGCAACGGTCGTCTACCTCAAAAAATGGCAATAATATCGCCATAGATTTTTTATTGGTAGTGATGGATTGATTTTTCATTCGATATCGGGACAGAGTTTGTTTTCCCCCTCTCTGCCATTCTGGTGATATATCGCGCGATCAAATAATATCCGTTTTTCTTTTTCACTTTACACCCCATTTTTGTGGGATCAGCCCGTTTGTTATGGGTGTTAGGTATGCTTTGTGTCGGAATATAGATATCGGATTTCGATTCCGAACGGATTCAAGGGAATGTTGAAAAATGATCAGTTTAGAGGACGTTGGGAAATTAGATATTTTTTACCCGAGTGCCGGCCGGAAATCGAACCCGGGGTCTGCTGCTCATAAAGCAGACGTGTTATCCTCTCCCAGAGGAGACGCTGGGAAGTTCTGGTTATTTAGGATGAAATTAAGGCGAAACAGAATGGAAAAAAAGTATAGGATTTAAACACTTCGTGGTCAGTGATACAATAATTTAATACATATTTCTCTTAGTATTAAAGAGAAATATGTTAACAAACCGCTACACACATTTTTCTATACCTCGCTCCATTTTTACATCTTCGATCGTCCTTTGTTTTTTTCTTCTTTCTTATCTCCATTCCCGCCAAAAGCTATGCAACTTTGTTCTTCTTTTATCTTTTGGCGTCGCATGGTTAAACATTTGCCAATGTGAATATTCAACCTTCATGCTCTTATATTTATTTTTTTAAAATAACGTATTCGGCCTAACTTGTCCTGCGAGTCTATTTACTAAAGAGGTTTCTATGTGCTACGTGCTCTTCATACACCACTATACAAATATAGCACTGTGTTGGCGGGACAAGTTACTTCGAATATTTCACAGCTGGTTAAATTTAAATCCATTATATTGGTATACTTAAATATTGGTCACTATTAAGAGATTATAAACAACCTTACAGAAGCAACAATTCACTTACTTTACACTACAAAATTAAAAACAAAGAAACTTGATTTACCTAGTTGAATTACGTTTCATTTTAAATCGTAAGTCTCAAAAATCTTACCCTTTTTCAGCATTCGGCTAAAAAGTAATAAAGTGGTACTAGCAAGCGAGATTGCTGCCCCACATTGCAATTCGTGTACTCGTGATCTCTACAGCTAACCCAGTGGTCTAGTTTGTTGGCTATCCTCCATGCGCGACTGACGGACGGGCCGGATATTGAAGCATGTATTGAGACTCACTTATTGTATGTAGGTAGTAGTTATAGAGCTTTAAATGCTATACTTACTGGCTAGTAGTCTCTAGTAGAGGTACTTGTAGTTGCATATTGGTGCAAGGTACAAATGCCCTTTGCGTTCTTGGTTTGACTAGTCACCTACCTACCTAAATCGCTTTATACAGCGTGTTGACAAAAATGTGTTTAGGAATCTCTCGTGATCTCTACAACAACCCAGTAGTCTAGTTTGTTGGCTGTCCTGAAGGCGCGTCTGTTTGTTTAATACCGAGTTGCCTAGTGAGTATCTACACTTGAGTTTATGACGTAAGTATTATTCATATTCCTGGTGTTTTATTTCCTTTCCAGGAGGTATGAAAAGTAGAGTATGCACCACTAGAACTAACGTCTTGGGCGACTTGAACCCCTCGCTTCTGTCAGGACTCTAAATAATTACCGACGCGCGTCGCCGGATATTGAACGCACCGCGAGCCTATATATATTGAGAATGCACTCAATAATCAGGGGAATAATCTTCGAGCAAATACCTACAGAGCCACAGTCACAAATTGAAAGTACTTAGTAAAAATGTCCGAACGCCGTCATACATAGAGTCTGGCCAACGAAAGCTGTCCAAGACAAAAGGCGGGAATTTAAAAAAATCAAGAGCTGTTAGCTTGTTTTCTAGTACCGCTCAGCTGATCTCCATGAAATTTAGCATGCACGTAGTTCTATAAAATTCCCGCCTTTTTTCTTGGACAGCTTTCGTTGGCCAGACTCTACCGACTTAGATATTAACATTTAATAATTTACAATGACCAGTTTTCTCGAATCTCGACGTTACCTATATCACATAATTAGTGCTTGGAACCGAGCACTTTGGCATCGCGCGGCGTTGTAGTCTGCTTGCAATCGCCTTACGACTAACTAACAAGATTATTTTTTGCAAAAAATATCATTGACTTCACCCGTGTACAGAATTCGCAAATATTTCGCACGGATCAATGTAGCATTTTTCACATTATTGTTGATTTATTAAAAATGGCTCAGCCGATTTCAATAAAATTTTAATGGGACCAATTTCGAAGTGTACTCTTTCCAATAAAAAAAAGATTTAGGTATTGAAATCAACTACTATGAAAAAAGTTATGCGCGTGGTTATACATAAAAAATATATACTCGTCAAATTAAGTACCTTCTCCGGTTCGTCGGTCAAAAAGCCTGCCCACTACGTAGATTGGGCAGAGTTTTAGATTGGACACCTTTTTGCACGATTGTGACTCTAGATATTTGCTCGAAGGGTTTAATACGCTATACGTACCTAGTTGTAGTAGTGCACTGTACAATACCTCTTGCGTTCTTGGTTTGACGTTTCACTATCACTACATAGTATGAAACAAAGTCGCTTCCCGCTGTCTGTCCCCATGTATGCTTATATCTTTAAAACTACGCAACGGATTTTCATGCGGTTTTTTGAAATAGATAGAGTGATTCAAGAGGAAGGTTTCTAATTTTCTATGTATAATACACCTGTGCGAAGCCGGGGCGGGTCGCTAGTAATCGATAATATTAAGTCGTCGCTTCATACAGCGTGTTGAGAAAGTTATCTGAATGTCTCATGATCTCGACAGCTGGCCCAGCAGCCTAGTTTGCTGGTTATCCTGCAGTCGGGACTGACGTACCGGATATTGGACGCGGCGCGATCTGTATTGAGAATCCACACACTCGGCTCACTCATTATTGTACGTCGGTAGTACCTGTCATAGAGCTGTACTAGCTAGTCTTTAGTAGTAGTAGTGCGCTGTACTGCCTCTTGCGTTCTTGGTTTGACTTTTACCGATATCACGGTAATGTAGATATCATTACCGTGCCGATATGGTTAAGTCGCTTCATACAGCGTGTTGAGAAAATTGTGTCTGAATCTTTCGTCTTTCTAAAAATTGCTGTTACAGGATAGCAAACATTTTAGACCTCTTACTCAGAGGTGTGACATGTTTGCTATCGTGTAGGCACGGACAAAATAATATTTCGTACATGTTATATCATCGTATCGTCACATATTAGAGGTATGTGATTCTGGAATAGAAATGGCTGATCGTCAAGAGCAGCATTGTACCTACGCATGGTTACGTGGCTAAGGGTTGGTATATCCAAAAGCTATTACTCAGTACAAGACTTCTTAGACGAAAAACGTTTTGACACCGCAAACTAGTAAAAGTAAAATAAGACATAATACTTAGCTAATGTTGTTCCCATTACCTGCTTAATAGTATCTGCTTTTATAATTTAATACCTGAAAATTTGACAAGGAAAAATGAAACAATGTTCCAAAATATTATCAAAGATTTTCTTTTACAAAAAGCTTACTATAGTGTAAAAGATTTTATGTCTGACAAAAACTCCTTGCGTGGACTGTGTGACAGTATTTGTGAATGTAATGTATTTATTCTGTTAGTTTTATTTATTATTTTGTTCTTTATTGTTATGTATATTTTCATTTTTTTCTATTGACATTCATAAGTATGCATTATTGTACCTATATGAGAATAAATGAACTGAACTGAACCTTAGTGTTTAAGTTAATTGCAATACCCTAATACAGGGTCCATGAGTATGTAACTAGGTTTATATAAATGATACATTTATAAATTAGACTAAGAGAATATGTATCTATTTATGGTGCAATAAAAACGATTAAATTGAATTGAAAATAAAACCTTTAAAAACCCGGAATACCTAAACCGCGGTAATGTTAGATATCATTACCGTGCCTAAACCTACACCTAAACGATATCCAGTCTCAACTGTTCCTAACACCCTGTTTCTTAGCCCAAAAATAAAGTATTTTCATTTTCTATAACATGTGAAAGGATTGATTGTTGAGCGTTTTTGGTTCTCTTTTATTTAGAAATCCAATTAAAGGGCCTGACATGAGTTTTATAACATCCTGTACTGGTAACAGTGCAGACAGATCCCAGTTTATCTCGGATTGAGGGTTATCCCTGGTAATCCTCCTGGCTCCCACGAAATGATGCGATATTGCAGTTCGACAATGTCTTTCATTAGAAATTTAATGAAAGCGAGTGTTGGAGAATGATGGATAAGATCTCGAGTGGTTTGTATCCTCTCCCGTTCATTATGACATGTACTGTACCTATAGTCACGGTAGTCAGTGTGGTATAGGACACTGATGTGCAATATACTTTGGTAGGTACCTATACATTCAAGATGGGGGTGATGAGATCTGAATTGACGTCCTGCTTGGGTTTTTTGGTAGGTACTGAGTATTTTTTGTGATAAACATTTTAAAAATTCGTCGCTAACGCAGGACTCGAACCTGCCTCTCAGGTGATATCAGACGGTTCAATAGAAAGAACGTTCACTCCAGTGAATGTTTCATTTTTTTTTATTCGCCCATTTTGGGCAGGCTAAAGCCTTTAAGGCCATACCGCCTTGTCTTACGTTTGTATGATTGAACCAGTAAAGAGTCGGTACATAGATATCGTCAGACGAGCAACCACTTTTAGTAGTCTGGTTTTTTTGGTTAAATGCTGTTGTATAGTCCTTGTCCCTGTCCTTATCGTCTTAATTGTGTTCTTCAGTAACTTTTTAATTCAAATCACTAATAAGAGATTTCATAGCGTTGGCAAGTAATTCAATTCAATTCAATTATTTATTGCAACATATGTAATTTTTACATGCGGTTTTTAGATTACATGGTATAGTAATGTCAAATACATATGACCCTTTAAGGGTATGGCAAATTATTAATTACATTGGGAAGGCTCATAGCCAAATTAATATTACAAAATTAAAAACTAATTGTCATTACAAAATCAAAAACAAATCATCATCACAAAATTAAAATTAAATTAAATGTTTTGTCTTTCTTGTAAGTAATTTGTGTTTGATGTGACCCGTATAGGGGTGGCTTTAGTGGCTGAAATGATGATGAGTTGTATAAAAAGTTCTACATAGCTGCTTACCGACAATATTGCATGCCGGAAACGTTCAGGGAGCTGGGAGCTGCACGCCACCCGTCACCTGCCCGTCGGGCCCGTCGGGAACGTTTGCGTCGATACAACTTACTTGTTTATCTTCCCCACTCTATGGCTGTAGCTACTTTTGACTAGCTAGTTAGGTGTATAGGGGTGCGTTTACGTACTCCAGATAATTTTTATGCTGGATAAAAATAATCTGACGGGCGTCCGTGAACAGCGTCATAGCTGCGTAGCGGCGTAAATATATATATTACAAACTAATCACATTATTATTATTAGATATTTACTGTCCATAATCTTCTTCGTCGTGTCAATGGTTCAAAGTAGTTAAATTATTTTCTCCCAATATTTGGCTACTGCGACCCCGCAAGGCGTAGCCTGGTGTAGATCTTGCATCGTGCAGGGGCTCGGACATTGTGGGCACGTAAGCAAGTGATCCATGTTCTGCTCAGGGGCTCCGCAATCACACTGCACCCTGTCAGTATCCGAAAATCCCCACTTGACTAGGTTTATCTTGCAGCGACCCACTTGGGTCCGGAGTCGGTTTATTGACTTCCACGTGGGTCGCGGGAGGTCGCTGCCTGCTGGGAGCTTTTCTGCTGGCTTTGGGAAGTCAGGAGGTGGTGTAAGTGTTGATTCCCACAGCGTTAAACGGGCTTCAATCGGGCTAACGGTTAAAGCGGCAGTTTTGTTAAGGAAGCTGTTACGGCTCTTGAGTCGACTGTTTGGAGGTGCAGCATCAAACAGTGGGTGTCTAGGGTCTGATTCCTGCTTCTTTTTTTCTATTGAGCATGCGATTGTTCTGCGTACGGTGGGTGGGGCTATTCCCGCTAATGGGTATAACATGTTGAGGGGGGTAGGCTTGAGGCAGCCTGTTATTGTGCGGCACGTTTCGTTCAGGGCAACATCCACTTGTTTGGCGTGAGCTGAGCGATGCCACACTGGACAGGCATTTTCGCCGGCTGAAAAGCTAAGAGCTAGCCCCGATGTCCGGAGTACGTGCGCAGAGGCGCCCCAAGTGGTTGAAGTTAGGCGGGAGAGCAGGTTATTGCGGGAGCCGACTTTTTGCTTTGTTTTGTTACAGTGATGTTTATAGGTTAGGAATCTATCCAGAGTTACCCCTAGATAGACTGGGTTGTTGCTGTGTAGGATGTCGGAGCCCCGCCACCGAATCTTGAGTGTCCGCCCAGCTTCTCTGTTACGGAGGTGAAAGACGCAGGACTGTGTTTTTGATGGATTCGGTTTTAAGGCATTATCATCATAGTACGTCCCAAGCTCTTCCAGAGCTCGTGTTAGTGTTGCTTCAGCTTCTTCAAAGGTGTTTGACTGAGCAGTGAGGGCGAGATCGTCAGCATAGAGAAAACTGTCGGTGTAGTCGATGCGGGGTTGGTCATTCGTGTAAATGTTGAAGAGAATAGGTGCGAGGACACTGCCTTGCAGTAGCCCATTCTTTTGGCAGCGCCATCTACTCTTTTCTCCATTGAGGAGTACCTGGAAGCGGCGGTTTTGGAGCATTTCACCCAGCATATCGACAAACCCCTGATCATCTATCATCGCGGATAGTTTTGTGATTAGGCGCCTTATATTTACTGTGTCGTAAGCTGCTGATAAATCAACCAAAACTACCCCGGTGACAAGATTTTCTTCAAAGCCATTTTCGATATGTTGGGTGAGCTTTAGGATCTGGCTTGTGCACGACTTTCCCGGTCTAAATCCGGCCTGCTCAGGTATCAGTTTAGAATCAATGCTTGGGATTAGACGATTCAGTAGAACAACCTTTCGAACAACTTATAGGTTTGACAAAGCAGGGAGATAGGCCTATAGCTCTTGGGATCATCCGGTGACTTCCCGGGTTTCAGCAGGGCGGTAACTTTGGCTTTTCTCCAGATTTTGGGGAGCTTGATGTTTAAAAGACATGAGTTGAACAGTTCAAGAAGCCAGGATACGGCTGCTGAACCTAGGTGTTTAATCTGTTCTACTGTTATGTCGTCGATTCCAGCAGCCTTGCCATTTTTAAGGCTTCTTATTGCTAAGATGATGTCGGTCAAGGTGAAGGGCTTACTGACCTCAGTGGAACTGTTTGTGTGTTTAGTAGGTTTGTCAGATTTTGATAGTCTATGGGGGGCTTTACCGTTGAGTAGCAGTTGGTGTGCGACTTGGTTTGCTGATACTTTTCCAGGGTTGGAAGGGCCTGGTGGGTCGTTAGTGAGTTTTTTTAGTGTGGTCCAGGCTTTTTTGCTATTGTGCACCATATCTATTTTTGTAACGGTATCGATCCACTTTTTTTGACGGCTGTCACAGAGTTTGAGCATGAGTGCTTCTCCTGTTTCTATGGTATCTTGTGCGAAGGGGTCGTTGGCGTAAAGAGATTCGTAGTTTTTGAGTAGTTTAGCGGAGTCAGTGTCTAAGCCTGGGATATATTGGGAGCGGCAGCCTCTTGGGATAGTTTTCCGTGATACCATTTTGACGATTTTGGTAAACTCATCGTAGTTTACGGGTGTGGGCTCGAGTCCATCTATTTTGGAGTCGATTTCCTGGGCGTATTGTTCCCAGTCCGCTTTGTTAAAATTAAAGCGGCGTCGGAAGGGCGTTTCGGTCGGTTGCAATACAGAGCGAATCTGGCAGAGTAGAGGTCTGTGTTGTGTGTTTGGGACAGCATTACAAATATATTTTTTACAAAGGGGTCTGATGTTTGAGCTGACAAACAGTAGGTCCGGGTTGTAACCTCTTTTCCAACGGCCGCTGTTGAAGGATGCGGGTAGCTTGGGGTCATGTATCAGGGCAAGGTCTTCAGCTTCTGCCCACTCTTCTACTGCAGTTCCGTCAGCATTTGTGTTCAAGTATCCCCAAGTCGCACTTTGACTGTTGAAATCTCCGATTATTACTTTTTTGTCTCGGTTTCGAAAGTTATCTGTTTCGTTGAATTGAAAAGGCTGATTGGGAGGCTTGTAAATTGATGTTACAGTGCAGTGTCCTGTGTCGATGGTTAGGGTTTCAATGGTATTTTGGGAATTACATGACGTAGAGTAGATTGAGATATCAGGTCTGGTGAAAATAGCGCTTCCGTGTTTGTTGTGTGGTATTTCAGCCACTAAGGTGAGGCCAGGAATGTATGGCCGGATCTGTTCATGGCCTTGGTGAGTTTCCTGGATGCATAAGATATCGCATTTTGTAGTTCGATGTAACTCCGAAAGTATTTCTGCCTTACTCTCGGAGAACCCTTCGATGTTGATTGAGACGACGGTAAGAGCCGCATCAGTTAACTTGAGTCCTGAATTATTCTGGTGGGAGGCGGTAGTGTTGGCACTGAGAAGTGCCGTTGGGTTTGGCTCTGAGAAGAGCCGTTGTTGTGGGGCCCTAAGAAGGGCCGTTGTGGGAGGGTCCTGAGAAGGACCGTTTTGAACCATTGTGGTGAAAGGATTAGTCAATCAGCACTCGATGGGCTGATTGTCCAGGGTGGGCCGGGTGTTTGCGCAATCAAAGGTTCCGATCATAGTAACACCGCGCGGGGAGGCTCCTTTCTTACACCCCATTGTCCATAATGGACAAGATTAGCACAAGACAGAGGGGAATGGAAGAATCTGGAGGAGGTTTTTGCGTCTACAGACGTACTGGAAAATGTTGTATCCGAAGTGCAAAAATTATAAAATACTTAAGATAAAAATGTATTTTTCAGTAAATAAAGGCTTAATAATAAAAAATCACATCTGTCAACTTTGGAACTATCTGTTAAATTCGATTCGATCACAACTTACTGATGACCATGAATGAATAAGAGACAAGATAAAAATCTACTTATATAACCTCCCTAAAACTTAGCCCAGAAGCCAGGAGGTGAGGAGATAAATTATACCGGTGGGAGTGCGTGCACGGGGCAGATTAATTTTTATCCAGAACGTTTATTTCTACCTGGTGGGATGGCCTAAACGGGCGCCATAGACTTCCATCCATCAGCCATAAGACGTCCGCTGCTGCAGATAGGTCTCACCTATGGATCTCCAATAAGACCGGTTATAAGCGGCTTGCATCCAGCGCGATCCTGCGGTCTTGATGAGGTCAACCGTCCACCTTGTGGGTGGAAGTCCTACGCTGCGCTTGCTGGTACGTGGTCTCCACTGGAAAACTTTTCGGTCATCAGTCCTCCGCGCTATGAGCCCTGCCCACTGTCATTTCAACTTGTCAATCCGTTGGGTTACGTCGGTAGCTTTGGTTCTGCTCATTTCTGTTTCGATCTTACAGAGAGACTCCATAGACTTAACCAGAAAAATATATTTTAGTCGAGAGTACGTAAACGCACCCGTATACCTTGATAATTATGTGGTTTTTGCATTTAAAACTTATGGCCGCCCTCTGTGCTCACCCATGCCCGGTAAGCTGTAGAGGCCTCAGTGGCCAACAGCTACATAACAGGTAAGTCATTAAAAAAGGCTTTTGCATTTCCCTGCAAAAATGTTACGTTGCAAATGTTTTACGTATCAATTCGATATAACCACAGAGTTCGATTTAACGATAGTGACGTCATGCTGCGTTTAAATCGTCCGGATTCGATAACTAGTTTTTAATTTATTAGCCAAAGAGAATACAAACCACATACAAACTATTGAGAACGCGATATTTTTTTTACGATTATATGTAGAGTTGACGACGTAAGCTATCGATTAAAAATATAAAACAAATCGCGCATGGACATTTCTAATTCTTCCGGAGCGTTGAGAAACTTCTATTTATACTACACCTGCTCGGAAAGTACCTTGATACTTTATCAAATTTACGGTAGAAAGTACTTCATTGCATATCGAACAAATATGCGGGGAGAAAACGCACCTGAGCGGGAGAGAAAAGTGTATGAAAATCCATTTCTTACGTGGTTTTTCTTTTTTAATTTTGGGTAAGACTATGCGCTGGTAACCTAAATATCAAAAGCCAAAAAGTTTTTACAGTGAGTTTTTATCTCCAAGTTCGCAAAATGACTCTGGCCACTAGCTGTGTGTTGGATGGTGTCAAACAATTTGAAAAAAGAACATGTGAAAATTGCAGACGCCATTGGCGCCATTTTCAAGTGTTACATTAAGCTTCACTAACTGCAACAATTTCAAAAAAAATCAGTTTTACGTTATATCCATATCGTTCCCAATTCAAAGGGCTTTAACGAAAGGGTATATTTATATAACTAAACCGTGGAAATCTATACTATTAATTATTGTCTGCCTTTCTGCCTTAGTTAAACCGATTAAACCTGCAATACTGTGTGACAGAAAGCCTAGAGTTATAGAAAGTAGATAAATACCTAAGTACCTACCTACCTACCTACATAATTTTGGACACTAGGCAAAAATAAGGCGTACATCGGCTTTATCATGGAGCCTTGACTTATTTGATCGTTTTTATAGGTTAGGGAAACTGCCAAATAGAAGCCACTAACTAGTGTAGTCTGGATACATCTATTGAGTTTTTTTTCTAAGAGAGGCCTGGGGAGCGTTTTTTGTACTTCGCACGGTTTGGTCGTATACTCTTTACATAGAGATTCTTCATAGTTACAATCTGTCAATCTTACGTATACGTTCCTAGGCGTTTGAAGTTCAAAAAACGCTCTCCTGAGCGGTGAGTTTCAGTACAGGGGCCCTATTTTTCAAATTCGAATACCTAGGAACGTATACTTATCTTCAAAGACGACTTTTTTTCTCGAAATTTATTAAAAATTACCCATTTCACGCAAAACTTCAGTACTCGACATGGCAATTTTAAAAGAAACCATAGACAGCAAAGGGGGAAACCGTAAACTAGAACGTTAATTAAAAAGAAATCTCGAGAATAAGAAAGTCGTCCTTTATGATAGGTATAGTTAAACGTTCCCAGGCGTAAGAAGTTGAAAAATAAGGACCCAGTTTTGTCGCACAAGCGATATACGCACAATCAAATGTTGAGCTCGCGTAGTGCACTCGCTTAGCGGTGGATGTTTTAATCAACTTTTATCATTCAATTCAATGTTATTGTTTGTGCCAATTGGGGTGGAGACTCTGGGGCCTTGGGGACTGGGAGCCTTGCAAATTTTTAAAGATTTATCGGGTAGGCTTAAGGACTCTACAAGTGACCAAAATGCTGGCCTATATTTTGCACGACGAATAAGTTTCGCTATCCAGTGGGGCAATGCGGCCAGCATTTTGGGCACGTTGCCAGTCATAAAGGATCGTTTGAACCATCAATAGACTTTTTTGTCTATGGGTGGTTTAAGCGATCCTTTTTAGTTAGTTTTTCATTATATTTTAGTGTATAATGTTTAGTTAATAATTTAGTCTGTAGTTTTATTTAGTTTATTGTACTTTTAATTTATATTGTAAATATTATTTTGTGATTAAATGATTCTTTTCGATTCAATGTAGGTATCATATGAGTGCCTACATACGACAGGACACCCCATACAATAATGATCATGCTCTGTGATTATATCACCTACTATAACAGATCACCGTACATTTACTTATTTGACAAAAGCTTCAGCCTACAAACGTTGAAGCCCATAAAACGCGAAACACGCTTAAACATCAGAAATCACAAGCGGACCTGCCTAAATTCTAAGCGTTCCACTCCATCAAGAAAATTAATTTCGCAAAAACAATTTAAGTGTCCTCGATAAATTATTCCCAGTGGGGCTCGTAATAATGTAACCTGAGCTCGGGCTGTGTAAATAATGTTTCTAAGCCAGGGCTAAAGTGTTTATTTGCTCCGAATGCAGCCAGCGCTGACGTAAAATAAAATATGTTATTACCATTGATGTAGCACGTTGTCTCTGTAAGGACAGGGCGAGTTGTCTCGTCTTACACGAGTGACATTTCCGCAATCATTTAGATAAAAGATAAGATAAAAGATAAAATATGTTTATTGCTTCGAACTGTGTACATAGAGGTGGTACAATAAAATTTTAGACACAACAGTTTGTCCTAACAGACATGCGATTTGTTAGGACACTTTAAGTTACAAAAGAATCTCCACCACCACCTCTAGCAAGGCAAAGGGACAATTTTAAAAACAAAATAAAAAAAAATCAAATTAACTAATATGAATTGCCGACAATTCATAGTAGTTTACAGTTGTTACGCAGGTAAACCTAGCATCGTCATATTATGCATTAAACGAGTTTTTGTTTTTATTTTGTTCGCCGACGTTTGTCATAAAGCCGGACAGTTGATGGGATTGGGCGGGACACGTCTGTCGCATGCCGGACGACCGCTGGGCAAAGGTCACCACGGACTGGATTCCAAAATCCAAACGACCTATGGGTCGACCCAGACGCAGGTGGCGCGACGAACTGAGCTCGCACGACAAACACTGGGCCACCAACGCAGTAGATCGCGCAGTCTGGAAGGAGGGGAGGGAGGCCTTTGCCCAGCAGTGGGACAATACAGGCTCAAAATAAAAATAATAATAATAGTACATAGGTATACGCGTGTGACGTAGGTACCTACCTATTTTAAATGTTGTCATGCACATACCTACTTTAAATATTGTTTTCTCAGTGACGACGAACTGTTATTTAAAAGTTTATAATTAGTAGTGTTCCCATAGAAATAATGAGAATAAATATCTCTAAACCTAAGTAAAGGGATTAAACCATATCCATTTTTGATGTCATAAGTTGTCAATCTCAATCTATACCTTGTTTCCTCTACAGCCTCTTCAGGGGAATAAATTGGTCGAAAGACAATTTGTCAAGCTAAGGGTGCTGGAAAAGGTAACGACGCATTGGCAATGTCTCTATAAGGTAGTGTTACAGTAGTATGCAGTGGAAAAGACCTGACAATTTATTAGCCACTTTCTTCGATAAAAAATAATACAATTGTGCGGAGCCTAGCTCTACAAAATGCCTGCCTATCTCTAATCTGCCATTACATCTTGCTAGTTATCTTCAAATTTGTTTCATTCAGTCGAATCGCCTCTGCTCTGGCTCAAAGTTTAATATGAAAGGTAATTTATCTTGTTTAATTTATTTTGTTACAGGTTTAATTATTTTTATAATTTTGTTCATTAATATTTTGTAAACATACCTAAGCCTAACCTAACAATTTTTTTTTTTTCTAGCCTGACCTAACCTTAGCCTAACCATAGTCGAACCATGATACAGGTTGATGATTAATTACTAATTTTGTTTGTGATTTAATTTGGATTTTGAATGGTACCCTTAACTTATATGACTACGACAGAGCGGAAATACACTAAATATTTATTCAAAACAAGAATTTGAAGATGAACTTCCGCAAATTAACGCCTGATTCAATAAACTATCTTGCATAGTATTTTAATACTAGTTTGCTTTTGGGACGCACAGACTCTACGTCCATTTCACCATCTCTACCAGATACAATGTTTACATCGATGGACATTATTCTAGATCCAGAGGACATTTGGTCCGGTATGATCGCGGCAACAGCCACTGCAATGCAAATTGCTCGTATTATACTTAAAATTGAAATTTTAACCATTGCCACAGTGGAAACTAAACCTTACTGGCCAACGCTTGAGCTTAGTTCAGCGGTTGTTTTCAATGAAAACTTTCCCACCAATGATTTGATGAGGGAATGAGTGTTCTGAATATATTTGCAAGTGGTTTACATTTACACGATATAGAAAGGTATGCTCTTAATGGCGGTCCCTTGTTTTAAATTAGCTCGGACGTGAATCAGTTACCGAGACTCTGTTAGGAATATTGTATTTCAAAGGATGTTTCAGCAAAGTAAACCTTTTCCAAGTTTTTACTTTGATGTGAAGCTCAGAATTTGTATTTTATCTACATTGTTCATGAGTGCACTTAAAATATTAGCGCGAGCACTTTCAACAATTATTTTATTGTAATGAGTTATAAATATTTATAAATATATATTTATACATTTTTTTTGACACAAACATCTTTTGATTAGCTTGTAAGAACGGCCCGCCGCGCAAGCGAATAAAGCGGGAGTCAGCGCGCTAGTAGGTACCTTCCTAATACTCCATTTTACAAAATATTGCCCAATGTGGTCCAAACCATAGTAGACTTGTTGGTCTGCTATAAAAATCACGCATGAGAGAGAAAAAAAACACAGGTTCACCTAAAAGCCAGTGGAATTTCACACCACTGGCTTTTCGGTGAACCTGTGTTTTATTCCAGTCGAATTGTGTCAAAACCACGCTAGTTTACATAATCTAACACAAACATATTAAGTACCTATATACTTATTTATATTTACACACTAGCTGACCCGACGAACTTCGTTTCACGCAATGTCTTTGTAAACTAAAGCATATGTGTTATTCTGGTGTACAAGCATTACGATTCCTAAGTTTGTCATCAATCCGTTCAGCAGTTTTTGTTTGAAAGGGGAACAAACATCCATATAATATACAAACTTTCGCGATTATAATATTAGTGAGATTTACCTACACAATTAATTCTATGCTATAGGCATAATATGCAAAATGCTTGCATCTTTTCTAAGGGCAGTGACATTGTTTGATTAGAACATCTTTGTTTATGATTGGAAAAAAAATATTTTTGTTGTATTCTCATACTAGTAGAATAAGGGTTGCAAAAGTTTCAAAACAGAAGGAGCCACAATAGCCACAGGTAGACACAGGCGCCTCGCTGGCAGGCCGCCTTGAGCGACACCCCCGGGAAATGTTCGGAACAATTTTTCCTTTCTCTAAACAACGGTAGGTATACGCTTTATCCGTGTCACGGTATTGTGGTCTCTAATCTCGTTTGTATACAAGGTATACTTGTGTTATCAGGCGTGATTTGGTTATTTCGATTCGATTCCATTCGTATATAAACTGTATTGCCAAGTTCATCAACACAAATGTCAGAGATTTAAAATCGGAACATTTTCGAATGAATAATACCTAAATAGTGTGGCTTGCCTATATCAAGAATCAGTTTATATACTCGGTAATTAATGCAGGAACGTATCGAAAGCAAACGGCTTCTATTGGTTTTCCCAATAATTATTTTTCTCAAATCATGGCAAAACTGACTTCCATCGCGTGCAAAATTCGAAGAATTCGCTCGATTTGATGCATACAATTTTTATTATTGTTGATTTTTTTAAAACAGCTCAGCTGATTTCAATAAAGTTTAAATGGAGAATTTTTTGATTCGGTTCACAACTGGCAAAAAAATCGATGAATATGCACAAAAAACAACATAAAAACGAACATAGAACCTCCTTTTTGGAAGTCGATTAAAAAACTGTTTAGTCGTGGTGTAAGTAGACGATGTACGATGATGATAATCACCCGCATAAACAAAAACAAAATGCTAAAAATAAGAAGATAACACCCGAAGCCTCCAAATTTTTAATTTCCAAGCAAACAGTTCGCGGCAGGACTTGCCGCGCTCTCACGGGTGTTACCCCATAATCCCGCCTAATGGAAAGTTGCTCCATGAGGTCGCAACAAAATGATAATATCATACTCCCTTGCTTCGCGGGATTAACACTAATTACGTTTCGTTGTGAATTTTCTGCTCCGCGGCGCGTACAAAGCTGGTCGTAAATATTGCACGTTTCGGGAACGTACCGTGGAGCGTAGGTATAATGTCTTGATTCTATGTTTTGTCACAGTTTTGTTCAGTTCACGGAACGATTTAAACGATATTGTGAGAATCACATGTTCGTATCGTCGAGTGGGGTTGTACGGGCAAGCGCAGTGCAGGACGTCCGTCCACCTTAGTAGGCCAAACTGTCACCAATCTACCACTAGGTAGATTCATGACCTCATTAAGACCGCATGATGCAAGCCGCTTCCAACTGGTCTTATTCAGCATATCCACAGGGGAGGCCTATGTTCAGCAGTGGACATCCTCTGACTGATGGATGGATGATGAGATTCGCAAGCTAAATCTCCGAATATGGCTGCATATTGACACATTACCGAGGCAGATGGTAGAATGAGATATTCCTATACCAGAAGTGAAATAGACGACGCTTTGGATGATAATAATGAAGATTTGAACTAATAGCTTTCTCCTTAAATAATCTGAAACTGAATAAACTACTACTTAAAACAAGTGAATGGATCATCCACAGACCCTTGAAGGTCTAAAGATAATCCAAATGCTCAGGCCCACTGCCAGTTGCTGCTGCTAGCATGCTGGCAGCATTGCTATTCGCATTCTCCATGTATTCTGTTCAATGGTTAGAAGTAAGTATACCAAATGATCTCAGAACCAGGTATCCGTAGAGCGGATTGTACGTAACGTACGACTACTAGACGCCATACTGTGAAAATAAAAAAAATGGAAGTCAACAAAATGTATCAAGTGGGGTATCGTTGAATAGGTATTGAAAAATATTTTTAGCTTTCTTTGTTTTATTCTCTTCAGTTTTTGTGTATTCGGTTCACATTTTGAGCAGTCTGGTTTTTTTTAATTTTTTTATTTTATGTTATAAAGCGAATGAAATAATGTTCTTAAGAATCTCAGCTGCAGTGACCACTGTGCAATAAAGTATTAGGTATCATAATATGAGAAGTGTGGGACTACTTACACAACTACGGTATTTATATCTTACAGAGCATCCCTTAATATATTTATAGTATTGTTACTACATAGGTTCTTGGATAAACAGTTAAAACGCCCATTATTCACTTTTGCATTTTATTACACACAATCACTGCACAAAATCACAATAACACACGACACAGGACTACCTCGGAAGTATAATCTTTCGAACTAAAAAATAATTTTTCGATTCGGAATATCGATGAACATACACAAAAAATACATACGGACGAACATAGAACCTCTTCCTTTTTGGAAGTCGGTTAAAAAGGGGAAGGGCTACAAGCTTGGATCTCGACATTCTGGAGCATGGCTATTTTTTTATTTTTAAATAAGTACAGTATAAAAAATATATTACTTAGGACATGGACGCTATCAATATCTGACGCGTTGGAGTTTGTCTATGGAACAGTTTTTTTTTCACCTTTGAAAAGGTATACACACATTTTTACCGGGTTCCGTACCCAAAGGGTGAAAACGGGACCATATTACTAAGACTCCGATGTCCATCTGTCCGTCTGTCTGTCTGTCACCAGGCTGTATCTCATGAACCGTGATAACTAGACAGCTGAAATTTTCACAAATGTTGTAATTCTGTTGCCGCTATAACATTAAATAGGTACTAAAACAGAATAAAATAAATATTTAAGGGGAGCTCCCATACAGCAAACCTGATTAGTTTAGGAGTTTTTTTGCTCGCTATTAATTACGACAAGACTACAAGAGCAATGGGGCTAAAGGGGCTCCAACACGCCACGGGACCCTTCGTGCGCGAGTCCGACTCGCACTTCGCTGATTTTTTTTTATCATCCTAGCTTCGCAACCCGATTGGTCTCTATAATGTTCGAGTAAATGCAATTTAGTTAATCCTCCCCTACCTACGGCTTAGTGTTTTCTAAACTTTTTGACCGGCTCGATTTAAGAAAAGCGCGACAACATAGAAGAACATTAAGCCCGATTACAGAGGCGCCAGCGTAAATTTAATAGCAACGTAAAAAGCTTTCTCTCTATCGAATGCCTAAAGTGAAAAAGAAACAGAACTATGCTATTTAGCTAACATAATTACGATGTCGCCACTGTAATCGGGCTTATTGGCGACATATATACTTACTCGTACTTAGATTGTGCACTTAGGACTACCGAATCAAGAAATCGTTCAAGCACAAAATTGTTTGGGTACATTTTCCATACAGTGTCGCGGCATTGTTATTTTGTTCCAAGATTTACTCGACTGATATTTGGTTGAGTTCACACCCTTTCCCAACAGGATTTCATAGGTATCAAACTCTTTGTTCACTCAGTCGGCCGGCCAATAAGGATCATCGCCATTTTACGTTAAGAAGCGCTTATTCATGAAATGTATTTTGTTTTATAAATCTGTTTTTGTTCTTTTTACTCGACTGCGCGACGCAAAGGAGTGGTAATGTATTTATCAGCCTATGTACGTTTCTATGAAGCACTATACAGACCAAACGCCTGTACCGATTTTTATGATTCACACGTCAGTCGATTCCTCTTAGTCCATCTGTCTACGTACTATCAATATGGAAACAGAAAAAATGCCAAGTCGATGCCTACGTTCACACAATTAGACAGACGTTTTCAGGAGCTGTCGAAGCTTTGTCGATCTCGTCAGAACCTGGACCTTTTAAGCCAATTAACGTTTTCCGGCTTTACTGTGAGTGGGTTCACCACACGTCCGGATCTGCCCGGACAGTGTGTCGAGATTTCAAGTTTGGTCAAGTTACCTATAGTTGATTATAATACAATTATAGTTAGAAACCCGGGAAGTGGATCAAATTTAACTTCTGCAAGATTTGATTACAGAACAACAGACAACGGGACAGGTGAAAGTAAATAAAAGGTTGTAAAAATAGCTAGCTTTCAGGCACATCTATCTGATGTGAAACTAAGACTCAGGTCTGAGATGAAACAGGTTTACCTCGAATTCATTATTTATTTAGGTACATTTGTTTACTTTGGACTTCAAGGCACTTACTATCACTACACATTTTACGTTACCGAAAACAGACTCAGGCAAGATATCTCAACAGAAGAATCTGTGTTTAAATATAGAACATGGTGATCCTAATACTGTGATGTGAGAGAATCAGTACCAACTCATCACGCGCCGGTAGCGGCAGGCTAACGAATGAGGGTTGGAAACACGACCTACAATAGATGCTAGACTTTTAGACGTATTTTTGACCGACGAACCAAACCGGAGGAGGTACTCAATCCGACGCGTATTTATCTCGTAACTTTTTTTGTACTAAGCAGATTTCAATAATTCTTTTTTTATTGGAAAGAGTATACTTCGAAATTGGTCCCATTAAAATTTTATTGAAATCGGCTGAGCCATTTTTGATAACTCAACAATAATGTGAAAAATGTGACATCGCGCCGTGCGAAATATTCGCGAATTCCGTACACGGGTGAAGTCTGTCATGCATTTTTTTTGCGAAAAATAATTATCTCTTATTTATTTGTCACAATTACAACTACCATTACAGAAATTCCAATGCGATAGTGTAAGTATAGGTACATTGGTCAAAATTAAGTTACAATCTAGTTTCATGCATTACAAAATTCATATAAAATACCTACCTTATTTTTCCTTCGGAGAAATTGCCGTATTCGTTCTTTCAAGATATACCTAATTAGGCTGTCGTGCGTAGTGTGGGATATTAGTGTAATAATAATAAGCTTCTATCCATATTATTTTAGTCTCTTAAGTTAATTTTCAGGATAGCAATATATATTTCAGAGTAAAGAGCGCATTAGTGCAGTATGCTGGGGAGTTTTGACCTAGTCGATAGAGTTCAAAATTAACTAAATTGTTATGGCACAATAATCTGTAATGCTTAACATCTTCGATCAAGCTTAACATTAAACCCCTGTGGTCTTGACATTCAATTGTATTAGTCAAAAGTAGTCCATTGTTGAACAGAGACTTACTCTTCGAGAACTATTGATCCATATCCATCATGCTGGCTCAATACAGGGAATTGATGGTGGATTCTGATACGCCATCAAATTTCTTTTAAACCTACTTCCAAACTAATATAAATTAAAAATTTAAAAAAACCCCGACACATTGACAACCATATTGGGCACATTTGTAGAATTTTGGTTCTTCCATCCCCACTTTAACCCACCATAACTCTTAAACGGCTCAATCGATTTTTATAAAACATAGCTAAGAACACTCTCGATTAAGTCTCCTTTCATCCAAAAAAAACTAAACTGAAATCGGTTCAGTGGTTCGGGCGCTATGATGCCACAGACAGACAGACAGACAGACCCACAAACAGACACGTCAAACTTATAACACCCCTCTTTTGCGCCGGGGGTTAAAAAAGAGGTGATTTTATGTTCGTTTGTATGTATTTTTTTGTGTATGTTCATCGATATTTTCACCAATAATGGACAGGTTTAAAAAAAATTTTTTGGTTAGAAAGGGTGTACTCGTACCTATAGGTAGTTGTAAATTTTATCGATATCAACAAAAATGTGAAAATTGTATGCATCGATTCCAGCAACTATTCGAATTTTGCACACGACTGAAGATGGTTGTGCAAGTTTTCGTGAAAAATCTATTCAGGCTTCTTTCTTTCACCGACATAAAAATCCGTAGAACATGGCTTCCGAAAAAATCTTTGATACAAGACCGGGTTTCGAAAGAGTATTGCCACTTCGCTATCATGGTTTTTCAAAGAAATACGAGTAACACTAGACAATAAATATTTCGCTCAAGTCCTAACCTTAAATCGCGTCTCTGGGGCGGAGTTAATAAAAAACTTAATAGAAAAAGTTCAGTAAGACAAGTGGGCTGCAAACACTGGAGCGAATGTTCCCCGTCATTAGTCACACGAGGAGTTGCGCTACACACGGCCGTCGCCGCCGCCGCCTCTCGTGTGGCTCGAGCCTTAATTACATTAAAACTCGCTATTTGTTGAAAGAGATAAAGCTAAGCTTGCTTTATTTTATGTTAACTTTCCTGAACAAAATATAAACACGATTTACTTAAAACTACTAGATACCGTTAAGATCTATGTTCAGCAGTGGATGTCTCTTACGGTACATGTTGATGACAATGACGACTAGGCGTATTTTGTTTTATTGAATTCTATGTGTTCAATTATTTTGTAATGTTATTTATTTTGTAATGACGTTTCTAAGCGCATGTAATATGTCAATGGAATAAATGAATTTTGAATTTGAAGGTACAAAAAGATCTGGCCAAGTGGTGTAAAATTGTAAAACTATTGGAGAATTATAATATAATAGCCATTTAATGATGTAGCATTAGATTTGCAACTTCACTACATACTCGTAGTATAAAACAAAGTCGCATCCCGCTGTCTGTCTGTCCCTATTTAAGCTTAGATCTTTAAAACTACGCAACGGATTTTGATGCGAGTTTTTTAATAGATAGATTTAAATGTTTAATAGACTTGTGCGAAGTCAGAGCCGGTCGCTAGCCTTATTATAAATTATTTAGTACATGATTACCGATATCAAGTGCGCAGATTTTGGGATATAATCCAGGTCCAAGCTTTTGTTTTCCAGTTTTGCTGTCCAAGTCATATCAAATTTACCGTGTACCGTCCATCTGAAAATCTATATTTTAATTTGCAAGGAAAATTTCGCCACCATATTGTCCACATTGGTGTACAAACTTCTTGTCATGAGTTTGAATTATCTCTACGTAGGTAAGCTAAACCTTGCAGTTTAGTGCCCACAACAGCTGAATACTCCAGGAAAAATCATAGACTATTACCCCAGGAAAAATAGCGGTATTCTTTGGTCTAACTTGTGTCAATTTTTTTATTTTATAAGGTTTACGGTCCCTTACTGAGCATAAAATCACAAAATGCGGACAGATCCAGGTGGAGCTTCAAGCGCCATCTTGAAAAAAGTTTCAGGCCGATAAAGTTTCAAGGCCGATACCTTAGAAACTATGCACTTTAGGGCAAAAATTGTTGAGAGCATTATCGTAGAAAATAAAATTTCGCATCTTTATTGCTTATTACTTTTTTGTGAAACTTACCGTTTAAGATTTATGAATATCAAGCGAATTTCGCGATCATATCGGCACTGTCGTAGTTTCGTAGTTTCTTGTGTAGAGTACATGTCCCACGTGTTAATTCGTTGTTGGCCAAACGCAGCCCTATGAACGCTATGAATGAGACTCTCAGAGCCTCATTCATAGCGTTTACAGTGAAAGACGGACTTGAATAGTTGTTGTATTTCTTCAAGTGCAAACTTGCCGATGTATATTTAAATTTTTCTGTTTTAAAATCTTTGCATTTTCGATGTATAATCATTTATTTTATCATTTGTTTCATGCACGTTAAACTTTTGTCGCACAAACTTTTTAATAACTTCGCACTCGAGCTCCAGAATACAAGCATTCAGCTTAGTTTGGGGCTCACTGCAATAACTTTATCATTTAGAATACAAAATCTAGGTAACTAAGGTACATAATGTATTGTTAGATGTCATTTATGTATTCTAAAGTTTTTTATTTCTTTAAATTTTTATTTTTTAAAGAGATTTTTTTGATCAGGCATGATCACGCCACCCTCATTGGCCTTTCTTAAAAAACAAAAATATTATAATAATATTATCTACTTATTCTATTTATACTTAATTTTGCTATTCATATTCTAAAGTTGTAACGTATTTAAGTATTTATGAAATAAATCTTTGAAATCTTTGACTACAAACTTCTTGGCATGAGTTATTTTGTAGCAGAGTCTTGCGTAGCTGTATGTCACGAAGTTGGCAGCGGACGGCGCGAAGCTCCAAGACTCCGGGCACTCATCTGTCACAGCTCTTCAGTTCACTTCTCGCACGCACAGTTTAACAGAGGCACCACTTCTAAAGCTCCAGAAATCTTAGGCTTCTAAGTTAGATTTCATATTTCGTAATTCACGCGTATTTTGTTGGCCGCATTCGTCTTATTATTTCGTAGGTACGTCTATTACTTTGGAGTTGCTTTTTAACCGTTTTCCAAAAAGAAGGTTCTATGTTCGTATGTATGTATTTGTTTTGTGTATGTTCATCGATAATTTCGCCAATTGTGAACCGAATCGAAAATTTATTTTTACAGAAATCGGCTGAGCCGTTTTTAATAAATAAACATTAATGTAAACAATTCGAGCGAAATATTCGAATTTTGTACACGGGTGAAGTCGGTCATGCAATTTTTATGCGAAAAATAATTATTTGATATCTGCATATAAATCTAAATATACATTTACATAGTATCCAGGTATAAAAAAAGAAAACCGTGACGAAGTCTTCAGTAATAATAATTATTGATGCTATCACTATTCTATGAATTGTTGCTTAATACTCTTCATCTATTTCTCTCTCATCTCACTTTGCACACCCTCTCGTAGGATAGAAACATCTTGAGATAATTTTCCTAAATAAGAAATATATTGTACACATGCTTAGCAAATAAATGAATCTTTATCTTCGATATTAAAGTAAGTCAAACTAATTATTATTTATCTGTGTACTGTAATTACTTAAGTAGGTATTTGCTGTAGTATCGTTTGCGAAGAGCTGTTGTCAACTTTTGCTAGGTTTAATTGTTACACACTTTCGAGTTCTCTTTACAGTATTTTAAACCCTAATGAAAATATGAAAAGTGTTATAAGTATTACGTGTGTGTAGGTACATGTGATAAATCTCGTGAGATACGCAATTCTTTTTGATAGCTAATGCTCATGAATAGTAGGTACATTTTTCTAAATACCTTAGACCTTAGGATGATATTCTAAGTTCCTATGGCTCTCTAGGACTTCTTTTTTTTATCGCGAATAATTCCGCGCTTGACCATCAACTCGCCTGATGGTAAGCGACGTTGTGGTCGAAAATGAAGCACGCAGACCTAGAAGATACCTATTCACTCTGACCTCTCACCTTGAAAAGCTTTAGATTATATCTCTTAGGAAACAGGAAAGCAGGAAAACTGTTCCATTCCCTGGCGGTACGAATTAGAAATGTTGAGTCAAATCGCTTCGTACGTATCGAAGGAAAATCGACAGTGTAGGGGTCCTCCTACTTATTCGATCAAAATTCCATATTCCCTTATGTAGAGAATCGTCTGAAGTTACATTCCTGGCCGTACAATATTCTGCGCCTGTCTCACATTATTAACAGCAACATCTTGCTTACTGTCGCACTTCTGTATTTTCATAAAGTATCCTCACATATGCATGAAATGTCCGCCGAGGTGAGGCGTGATGAAGTCGAGAAACTCCGCCTACTTCTGAACTCCTGGTAAACAGCTCCTCTTTGTTCAACTTATATTTCACTGGGAATTTAATAAAATAAGTTGTTTGTTTCTTTGGAGTGTTTAGTGTTTGTTTTTAAGGCTTTGTCTAGTTTTAATTGAAGTAGTGTTGTTTATTGTCTAGTGTTGATTGAGTACGGGTGTGACGTTTAATTATTCCATTGTTTAATCATCAAGTAATGGTGTAAAATTATGGAATATTTTAATGTGAGTCTTGACGAGGTGGTATAGAGGATTGACGAACTTTATAGATTTGTAGGTACTCGTATGTAGGTAGCTACTGCTTAGTATTCAAAGGAGATTTGACAAGTATTTCAATATTCAATAGTTTATTGCACAAATACATACATATATCTCTTATTTATCGATTATTACATTAATCATCATCACAAATGATAATAAGTGATACTAGTTCGCTTCTTCTTCGGTTTACTTTTTGTGCTTAGAAGATACCTACCTCTTTACTCTGACGAGCAAGCCTAGGCGTAAGTAGGGTTCTTTTAAAACAAAAAATAAAATGCTAAGTCGATGGGTTCGATGGGTTCTATATTTTGTGGAGCTAAAACGTTATCGCAAAAAAAACGCTATCGTACCAATAAGAAAACAGTACAATTGCCTCTTCTCTGATTGCTTACAAACAAAATTACAGGCAATAAATAGCTCCAGAAAATAGCGTTAATATTTAGCAATACGGAAAAGTATTTCATTACATCAACACGTATGTAAGCTTAAGATTATTTCGGAAGCGGCTTAATCTCTGTTCCGCCATGACGCTGCCAGGATACCCTGATCCCATGTTAGCATTATCTACGCTGTGATATATCATCCGGTAAAAGAAAACGATAAATATTAAAGCTTACCTTGGACCAGGGGTTCTCAAACCTTTTCAGTTCACGGCGCACTCGAAACGATTTCATACGACACAACTCACACAACGCCAGCGCAACAGAAGCTGGCTAACAACATTTTTCCTGTAAACCTAGTTGTGTTGTATGAGGACTTAGTAGTATTTTGTCTCAGCAGTCTCAGTCTTTAGCAGCTTTATAAGATAGATTACCATTGTAACATAATTAATACATGTGAGATTTATTATCTACTAAAGACCGCATCACACAAGTTGGTGGAAAAACAAATTAGCTACAAGCTGCTCAATATTCAATCCTGACTGAAGCTCACATAAAGCCGTGCGTTGATTGGATATTGCGCAGCCTGTAGCAAACTTCATTTCCACAAACTTGTGTGATGCGGCATATTATACTTATTTTTTTAGTTCAAATTATTTGTCTTGCTCACGAATACTTCTTTTTGACTGCTGGAAAAGTTATAATCAGGAACTCATCACGATACCCAGTTTAATCTCTATCCAGGTGGGTGATTCTGTATGAAAACAATAACGCGCTCTAACGTGCTCTTTGTTTTTAAGAAATTTGAAAAAAAAATTTTTTCATCATATAACATAAATTAAACTCGGATTATAATTAATTTTAACGTAATTTTACATTTTTCAAACACTTCTCCAAACGAAATTCACGGAGTTAAAAAATTACTTACCGCGTTTTGTTATGTTTTGTCGTTAGAGAATCAGGCCCCAGTGCGAGGGCTCTGCGGCACACACTTTGAGAACCTCTGCCATGGTCGGTTATCGCTGGAGAGGCGGCACCCGTGAAAAACGTATAAATGTGGAATCCTCGGAAATCCCTGCGCGTGAAGTTTCGGTACGATACAGCTCGTGTGTACTGGGCTTATGTTGTGGTCTCCGTTCTTTATAAAGCCTGCTTTATACGTCATGAGTGGCAGAGCGGTGAGAACTGAAACTGTGCACTTAGGTCGTGCTTGCTTTTAGTGATACCTAGACAGATTTTGGAGAGGTTGTGTGTTTGGCTGAAGCGTGTTTGTAGTGAAGTGTAAAGATAACTTAGTGATTTAAGCAGCATAAGTCCACTCGCTACAGAAATAATTAGTCAGACTTCAGATATCATTGAAATTACCCAAGGAACAACACAGATCTTGATAACAACAGCTTAAAAAGGCAATCATAATAATCGGTTCATTCAATTCGGAAGCGTATTCTATGATCTACTGATAAAATATATAAACAGTTTCAAGTTTGTAAAGATACTCATCACATTTGAATCGTTTATCACATTACCTAATTATTCTCTATTTTTCTACTGGGTTATAGACCAGAGGTATTATGGTCGATTATTATTTTAATTAAAATTTACCGAACCAAGTCATTTTCGCTATTAAAAAACACGTCCATCAACATTTTTTTCTGGAAAAAGTGCCTTTATTAACTACAACAAATTCAATACTACTTTATATGCTAAAACTACCTACACTACTACTACTACTACTACATAAAAAGCATTGTATCATCCACAGGCCCTTGAAGGTCTAAAGATAATCCAAATGCTCAAGCCCACTGCCAGTTGGCAGCGTGCCTAGCATGCTGGCTGCATTGCCACACCGAATGGCAATGCTTATGCGTTGAGCCAAATAATACCAGCATTTTGGTCACGCGTCGCGTCCACCAGACGCTCAGAAAAACTATCAACATACATACAACATACGTAGATATGAAGTCACAAACAGACGTATAAGCAAGGTCACTATCTCCGGCATAATTACGTACTTAACTTTGATCAGCGAAAACCTTTTCACTACAATAATCTTTGCCTCGTCGAGAAAAAATATGATAGACACAGAAGAAATTATCGCGCGGTAAAATAAAGGTAGAGAGTAATTAACCTTTTTGCGGTGGGAGATAAGGGTCGTTTTAATGGAGAACCTAATCAGATTGAAGTTAATTTCCTTTTATCTCGTGAAGAAACTTTCGGAGCGGGATTTTCTACCTGTTTTTGTAATGGGCGATAGTCTACTCATGTTTTTAAGCTCAATGGACAAAGACGATGTTAAAAGTTACACGTGCCTGTCAGTAGCGAAATAGTTTGTTAACGGTTGAACCGCTTTGGTTTTAGAATATTTGAAACTTAGCTTGAAAGGTTTGATCGTCATTACTGTCTTTTAAGAAACTTGAAAATCAATTATCCCCAACGTAATTAGGAAAATTATTTAACATATTTTGCTTATCAACTAACTTTTAAATGTAATTTTAACAATTTATTGTAAGAGTTTTATTCCGCGTCGTTATTAATAGATAACAAAATACAGATCGATTTGTACAAAAATTATATTTATATTTATCAGTAAAAAATTGAACATCCCGAAAAAATAGAACATACTTATGGGTCGAAAGACCATATTTATCGTAATTAAATGGTTACGGACAGGAGTTTTTGCCAGTTGTGTGATGCTAGTGATGACATATGGAACTGAAATGTAGTCGTTTACTACGGGCCTTATGAACAAGCTCAAGAGTCCCTGAGTTTCTCTGCGAGATCAAGGAATGAGGAAATTTAAAGACAAACGAAAGTAACTGACATAGCTCAGCGAATTAGCAACTCGAAATGGCAGTAGGCAGGGCACATAGAAGAACAGATGAACGAAGACGGCCGTTGGGTCTGGGGATGGATGGGACAAAGTTCTGTATTTACACACATATAGTAATGGTTTGTATTGTGTTTCCACTAATGGCTAATTATGAAGCCAATGTATTTTATTACTATTTTTTCTTCGATTGTATTATTATAATTTAGCTCCTACTGATGTCCGGCGGAGGGCATTGCCATTCCAAAACACAGGTTTGTTCCTAGCTTGAATGGCAATGTTTCTCAACTTGCTAAGTTACTTATTGATAAGAAACTTTTGTTAAAGCCAATAAATTTCATTTTCTGTTCAATGGGCAGCTGCGGTCATCCATCTGAAATTTAACTGTGCCGTTGTTTCACTCGGAATACTATATTCATTATTCAGAATAGCTTATAGCCAAAGTAATAGCTCCAAATGACGGACAATTTATCTCGTAATCAATCAGGAACAAAAGTATGAAAAAAAATGCCAAAAAAAAATGTCGATGGTCGGAAATCTTCTCAATTTGGCGGCAGTCAGCGGCAGTAGCGCGATAACCTCCCGTAGACAATGGGGCTTCGATCGGGAATTAAGATTACAATAATACTCTTTTTGTCGCCTACCTGCTCTTTGTGGTGTAAGTTTTTTGGATTCAGTTCAATAGATATACGGAGAGAGGGGCCGACCCGGAATCGACAAAATATATGAAACAGCATTCTCGAATTCCATTCGAGAAAAAACATTATGATTCCTATAGTAAAATTAGTTCAAAATGATTGTCTGAATTTCCTACTTTTGGCTTAGTAAACCAGTTCTGGATAACTCTGTGTACAGTCGTTCTGTTGTAAAATCCTCAGTTATCTTTACCTGTCATTCTTCTGAGGAAAAATCCATCGACTTGGCATTTGTTCTGTTTTAAATTCTATATTGATAAGAAAAATTTTATTAAAATTATACGTCAGCGTAGCAACTATGCGCTACGTTCGTAACATGTTTCGTAGCGCGGAAACATGTCACGAACGTAGCGCGTAGCTGCTACGCTGACGTAACTATACGAGCGTCTTCTTATTGTCGTAAAATAGTAATAGAATATAATAACCAGAGAATTTAGTTTATCTAGTATACTCCAAACCCATATTATGAGCGTTCGAAAAATCGGCTACCCGCTTCCAGAAAAGACAGGTTGTGCCTTTGCGCTTTGCTTGGCTCGTCTTGGCGATACAGGGATACAGATACAGTGACCGCTACGTGGTATCCAAAAAAGTAAAATAACAAACGCATTAAAAATTTCATAAAACGTAAACCCGTATATATATACAGCAAAAGTACAATCACCAAAACAAATACTCTGAAGACATTTCATTTATTTGAGATTAAGTCCTCAAGTCGGCACACGAGCTCTAAGTCCTTACATAACAATGGGAATCGTTCACTCAGAACCAATCCAATTACATGGCAATAGAGCGTCCTCTTGAAGAGTTTTCGAGCTGACAACACCGGGGAATGAAGATGGATCGCTTCGTAAAAACAGCCGGATTTGTAGATGTAATAAAGAGAACAGATCGGACATGAGCTAATATTTTTCTAATATGGTGTCGTTTTCATAATTCATTTATTCTGCTTCCATTAAGTACATAGTGGTAATAAATATAAAGGGTACAAAGTGGCATATGGACCGCGCATGGTCGGGCGCAGCAAAAACAGAACCGAGGACATAAATAGACTGGACACGTGTGGGCCGATGGTACTGTGTGCAGTCAGCTACGGAATCATGCTTAAAAGATTTCGAATCTTCCTATTGTAATTTCTTCATTGAAAAGTACTAAAGCATATTGTAATTAGTTTCAAATCTGGTAAGTTTGTCCTGAAAGTTTCAGAGTGGAGCTAGTCAAGACATTACGTCCCATCCATCAGCCATAAGAAGTCCACTGCTGGACATAGGCCTCCCCTATGGATCTCCAATAAGACCGGTTGGAAGCGGCTTGCATCTAGCGCGATCTTAATGAGGTCATCCGTCCACCTTGTGGGTGGACGTCCTACGCTGCGCTTGCCGGTACGTGGTCTCCACTCGAGAACTTTTCGATCCCATCGGTCATCCAGTCTTCCGCGTTATGTGCCCTGCCTATTGCCATTTCAACTTGCCAATCCGTTGGGCTATGTCGGTAACTTTGGTTCTTCTACGGATCTCCTCATTTCTGATTCGATCTCGCAGACATTACGATTGACATTACGTCCACTCCTCTCTAATATTTTACATCCATGGCATCGCGCCGTAAAAACAGCCGGACCGGGGGCAACGAGGAAAAAATTGAGCCGTGAGAGTGGCAACACTGAACTACGCGATAATGTGTTTACTATTGTCAGCTGTCTGTCAAGTTTCCGGGAAGAATATACAAAAGCCAGCACAGGAATGTAGGAACGCAAGTGGAAATGATCTTATTGGCTAGTTTATTAAAAAATTTTTTTAATGAACCGTACTTCCGTTAATAAGTAAGTTCGTATAGGCCGGGTGGCTAGCCATGGTGTCAGAGTTTTTAGGCCGCCTGAAGGCCTCTGACTTGGCTAAACGGTTAAAACAACCGGGACCTACAATTTTACGTGTCATCCGAGCCATGGTAGTCTCAGTTGGAAAATGCCACCAGCGGTCACCCATCCAAATACTGACCGTGCGGAACGTTGCTCAATTTCGTTAATGTAATGGAGTATTTAATTATTTCGTTTTCGTAAAATGATAAGTAAGTAAGTTTGTATAGACTAGGTGACTAGCCCTGGTGTCAGAGTTTTTAGGCCGCCTAAAGGCCTCTGACATTGCTAAATGGTTAAAACAACCGGGACCTAAAAATAGTGACATAATATCTTTTAGTAGGTAACAAAAAAATGAAAGATAGAACATAAAGATAATAGATAATATGATAGTAAGAACATTACTTGACTATTTGGCTCTGTGACGGTCCAGTTCAGCCCAGACTGCGGCAAAATCACTGGAGGAAGTTTATAATATGATGTACTTACTTTCACTTGTGTGACTTGTGTTTTGTGGAGATGAAATGATTTAAAGCTATTTTTTTTGTATACGGTACTCTTGTTCCAATCTTTGGTAGCCCTTAACTGTGACTTTTCATGGTAAAAATATTAGTTTTAAGCGACAAAAATTCCTTTGCTACGGAACCAACTAATCGCGAAAAATATAATATTAGCTTTACCGAACCAAATGTCTATGAACTTCACTGGAACACTGGTCATTTCTTCGTTTCTTTTGTTATCGCGAATAAGTCCGCGCTTGACCACCAACTAGCCTGATGGTAAGCGTCGTTGTGGTCGAAGATGAAGCACGCAGACCTAGAATATACCTATTTACTCTGATCTTGAAAAGCTTTAGATTATATTTCTTAGAATCAGAAAAGCAGGAAGACTGTCATTTCGTCATTTCGGAATTGGCTCCATACTCAATGTTGGTCAATTTGGTCGTTTTGAGTAAACAAAATGGTGTTCTAAAATATGTCCATCGTCAAAAGAAACAACCTGTGTAAAAAACAAAGAAAAAATAGTGGACATCCTATGGCTGATGGATGGATAGGAAGTCTATAAAGTTTAAATAAAATCTGACCGTTTTAACAGGACCAGAATCGAGTTCGAAGGAGTCGGTAAAGATTATAAACAAATGTTATATGAAAACACAGACCAAATAAAAAAAAATGGTTTTATTGTTGGGTCTGAGTATGTAAATAATATTGTGGGCTGAAGTAAATATCACAGTATCGCAAAAACTTATTTACAAGTCAGATGTTACAGAAATACAGGTAAAACGTAAAAATAAATAAAAGCGTGTTGAAATGGCGTGAGACTGATAAGACGTGTAAAGTACTTTGAAAGTGTTTACACCGCAACTGCTTTAAGAAAACATTCGCATTTCGAAATCATAGCAACATCGATGGAACAGCGAACAGCCCGGCCGCCGGTTACCGATGGATAGAATTGTAAAACGAGAGGCTGTACTCAGGAGGACGGGGCATGGGGCGTTCTTCATACGTATATTTTATCATAACACACACTGCTGCCATCTCCAGCTTAAACTTAAACTGTAAAAAAGCTTTCAGAAACTGTAAATCGAGAGTTTTTTTTGTATTATTTAATAGCAGTAATTAATAAAACCTGTATTCACCTCGCCAATATCGGTAGAGAGTGTCCCCTCGTCCACTCAGTGATCATCAAAGTTGTTATATGTTTTTCCTCAAATAAATATCTATCTATCTATCAAAGTTGCCTCGCAAAGATTGCAATTTTGAAAGGCAGGGAGTGGATCTGATCACCTGTGCTTTACTAAAACCGAGCTAGTACGAGTTACGCAGGGTAAGTAGACCTGAATAAACTGTAGATTTCGAGGTCTATACTAAAAATTGTAGAGTTGGCTACGTTTACTGTGGCGAGCCTTCGTGGTCACCAGCACTACCGACCTCCGCAGATCGCGCGCGCGCTTTTCAAATTAAGAATGCGATCTTCTTTTGTTTTCATAATAAGATGAACATTTTCTCTTGGGTGAATTGAACAGTTTTATTATACTCGTACTTAAATATTATTTGGTGAATTTTAATACATATTTGTAAATAACTACTTGGTTTTTATTAATTTCAACGCCTACCTCTACTAATAGCGAACCTGAGATTATATTACTTCAGTGTAATTACGAAAAGAATAATATTATAATAGATCCAACCGTTCATTTTCTTTTTGACAGCACCAATAGAACGTAACTGCGTCATGTTACGCAAAAGTTCACGTTTAAATGCGAGGTTTTAAAAATATGACAACTGCCTAAGTTTGCTCCTTGATCCCGTATAATAATCATCTTTGACAAATTGAGTCCATAAGTGCAGTAGTTTTTTATAAATTACACAAAATAACAAACTTTTTTTTTACGTTCTATTGGTGCTGTCAAAAAGAAAATAAACAGTTGGATCTATTTATAGTGCAGTTTTATTTTTTCACTCCCTTTATGCTAGCTTCACGAGGTCTCTATTGGACACCACATACCTGCTAGCGCAACATAGAAAGTCTACTTACAAGAATTAAAAGTAGATGACCTTATTAAAAGTCTGGTCTTCTAATTTGTCGTCTTTTCAGCTATAAAACGACCTCTGCCGACATAGGTCTGCCTTATAGATCTCCAATAAGACTGGTTGGAAGTAGCTTGCACGTATTTTAACTATTGGATGAATGAAGAGAAATACTATAGGTACGTATGTATTGTATGTACTATAAGTGGTAATCAAATCATCACTCCATCTTAAATATACAGGGTTATCTGATTGCCCTGTGTTAAACCCAAAGGGGTGAAAGACCATCATTATGCACAACTTTTACTACGGAGCCGAGCCGGAATTTCAGAGAAAAAAATCAGCTGTTCCATACAAAACTGTAACCCGGAATCGACAAAGTGTATGAAACGGCTGTTTTTTTTTCTCAAAAGTCCTAATCACAACCTTTCGGCTTAATACCCTAGTTCTGGATAACCCTGTATCGGCTGAAACAATTCGTACAGCTTGCGCCTCACAAATCACGTCCTTAATCCGTCCTCGGACAGCTTTGAGAGCGCTTTAAAGAAAGCATCGACATGAATACAAGATCCAGCTGCAGCCGGTGCATTCGTTCACAGGAGGTATTGTTCCTGCCCGTTTACTTACCTATAAAATGTACAACAGCTCTTCAGGACATTTGTTGCAAGTTTATTTCACAGTTATATTGCTTAGCTTTTCGCAGTACTTACAGACGCGAGAAACATCTCTCTTTGATGATAGGTATAATAATAAAATCAACTTGGATGTACTAACGAATAATTTGAAACGATTTCCAAAAACGAGTCTAATAGCCTATTCTATTGCTTCGTATAAACAAATCCGTCGCTATTCATCTCTGAACCTCTCAGGTGGAAACACAGCCTTCATTCATTCATTTCGTGTCAATGGCTAGACATTTTTTTGTTTGTTTTTATATTTTTTGGTCTTTAATTATTTATTTTTTAAATTTATTTTTAAAAACAAAATTAACACAGCCTTAAGATCTGGGAAAGTATGGACACAAAAATACAACAGGTTTATTTTAAAGTTTATTTTAAGGCAAGTGTTTAGACACTACGATAACTGTCAAAGATGTAGTACCTTCTTCCCTAGATGAAAGAGCTGTGATCGGCTCATTTAGATTTCCTTACAGTTTTTTCACTTCATCATTTTATTTTTAGCCAACGACCCGCCCCGGCTTCGCGCAGGTCTATTATACACATTAATCTTTCTCTTGAATCACTCTATCTAAAAAACCGCATCAAAATCCGTTGTGGAGTTTTAAAGATATAAGCATACATGGGGTCAGACAGCGGGAAGCGACTTTGTTTTATACTATGTAGTGATAGTGAAGTCAAACTTTACGCCAAACATTGTCTTCATCTTCAGTCATCCTCACATTCCGTACGTAAATATGCCTTCTATATACAGGGTTATTTAATTTAGGTAGTAGGCAGTAGCAGGGTAGTTTAATTAGCTCCTTTTAGGGGCTTATACTGTACATCAAAACGAACTTTTGGTCTGAGTATTGTCAAAACTAAAACAAAAAATTGTTGTTCTATAGAAAAATATCGTTCACCCGCCACAAAAAATATGGAACAATTGTTTTTTTTATTGAGTTCTGGCAAAAGTCGCAGAATATAAGTTGTTAGTTTTGATGTACAGAATAAGCCCCTAAAATGACGCTAATTGATTAGAAATAACCCTGCACATACAAATAATTATATTTATCCTAACAACGAGGTATTACGTCTCATAATTCGATTCCGCCTTGAAAGAGCCTGTCTCATGAGTGGGTATAAAACGGAGACAAATAAATACATCTTACTTCCACGAAATTGACTAAATAAATCGCATTAAATAAAATTGGAGGAGAATAAGCTTTTATCTCGAAAGTGGTCTCGATTCCACAGTAATTTGTTAAAAGGCGAAGGTTATATTTCAAAGAGATCGATACGGAGCAATATGGGTTTACACGTTATCTCTTAAAACGTTCCGGATGAGGCTCGCCCATCGACTTGGCATTTTTTGTGGCTCACCGCTGTACTAATGTATTTTAAGGTGATAAAGTTAGAAAATTGTGTTAAAATAATATAACGAATATAGTTAGTAAAATATTGGCGAAGAGCGCTTTAACGTGGTAATTAATTTTTCAAAAATGAATGAAGCGCAATGCGAGTTTCCTGCACGCCGGTTTCAATGCGACTGATTTGCAACGCGTTTCAAACCGGTTTCAAATTCGTCGTGCATGTGTGGTCTCTCAACGGAATCTATGGCAGAAACTTAAATGCAACTCAAAAGTAACTAGTAGTGGTAGTTTCGTTGCATTTGCGTTTCACCGTGTGTTCTGGGCCTTAGGGATACCGGGGCATATTTGTATAGCTAAGATTTGGTAGTATAATTTAAAAATTAAAAAAAAATAATAATTAGATCAGCTTCTTTCATTATTTAGTCTCATTAGGAACATAATCAAAATTAAAATCTTACGTTAAAATTTTAAAATGAAATAATCGTAGAACTTAAACAAGATCACTGCAAACAAATGACTCTGTTTAATTATCTCTAGACTTTTGCGCTCTGTGGATTAATTTGCTGTTTGTGTAGTAGTAGCAACAGATTTATTGAAGTAAATAAAGGCACTTGCTCTATTAAAATAAAACAAATCATAGATGAACAAAAAGATCATTCAGGGGCCTCTGTATGTTTAAATTAATATGAAAAAGGATTATTCCATTGCTTCCCCCTCGTGGGTAGGCCTACGTCCTGCAGTAGACTATTCAAGAGGCTGGTAAAGTGCAGTGCATTACTGCTCAAGTTCACATACAGTTCGTAGTGTGCGCAGCATCCTGGCAGCATTACCACGCTAAATAGTCAATGCTTATACGTTGGGTCAATCATTTAAATTCAAATTTAAGTCAAAATAATTATTTAGAGGTACGCTTGATCAAAATATTCCAACAGACACTTCAATAAAGGGACAAAAAGTAATTGTATTAATACATAACTATTTGTTTAGGACCAATATTGTTAGTTTTAGTAATTAATTACCAAAACAGCTCTGAAACCATGATAATAAGATTTTGTTAAATTGTCTGGGTATATCGTCTATGATCGAGTAAAGAATGGGGAAATAAGTTAAGATCGTATAGGCCGTATGACTAGCTCTGGTATAAAAGTTCATTGGATAATACATTGTTGTTTTAGTTTCAGGTTTTTGTATATTTTGGTGTTTAATACATATATAGCTATAGGTTTACTTAATTATGACTCTTAGTGACAATGTATGTTGTCTCTGTATCTAGTTAAGAAATTCACATTCTTTATAATGTAGAGTACACAAGCATGCAAAACTACACGTAACGACTGGAGAATTAAGCGGAGCACTCACGACGGCTGTGAAACGGCGATGTTACGGCGTAACGGCGGCGTTACGGGCCGCAACGACACAGCTACGATCCGTTTACGTCCACGTTAACGAACACACGAGGCGGGCGCCGTAAAACGTACCTTGTATAGATTTGATGGCTCGGGGAGAGGAGTTACTAATAATACAGTTAAGAACTCATGAACTTTGGAAATTCGTTAGTAATTTATGAAAATACATTTGACACTAGTAAGTTTTGCAAGATCGAATCAGGAGTGAGAAAAACCAAAGTTACCCATATAACCTTGCGGTTTTTAATTTTTACGTCTTACACACGGTATCTGACCCCAAACTATGCAAAGCTTGTGATATGGCTGCCACACTTCTTATACAGATAGTACCTAAATAACACCCAGACACAGAGAAAACCCCTATGATCATCACATAAATGCTTGCCCTGGGTGGGGATCGAACGCCTCTTTTATCCAGAAGTCAGGGTCAATAACCACGGAGCCACCGAGGCAGTCAATGATTAGTATGTTGGAACGGCAGGGGGTAGGATACATAATTGGAAGAACGAATGGCTGATGAAGCTGTAAAGTCCCTGAATGGAACTACTGAATGGTCACTTACAGGCAAGCTCTGCGTAGGACGTCCACCGACTAGGTGTACCAACGATATCATTAAAATTGCAGGAATACACTGGAAACAGGCCGCCCTCAACAGGGAGCGTATTGGAAATCCACAAAGGTGGCCTAGGTCCAGCAGTATTGTAAGAATCCTACTCAAGTTGCAAGTACTAATACATAAGTAAATATCGCATCTAAATTTTTTACCACATTCATGTTCCCTGTATAGATCTTACTTGCATACGGAGTACACAGTATGCTACAGCAACAGTACGTAAAAACACGCGTTTTATAATTAATTTTAGCAAAAAGTGGCACTACCGACTTTCACTGACTTGTACAGAATTCGAATAGTTGCATCCATGTTCATTATTGTTGATTTATCAAAAACGGCTGAGACGATTTCGATCATATCTAAATGGATATATTTTTTGAAATTGGTTCACAATTGATGAAAATATTGATGAACACACACAAGAATTTCATTGTGACACCCCTTATTTATAAGAATCAATCATTAAGAAGAAATGTGTACAAAAATCTAACTGCCAACCCAATTCGTAGTAACATCTAGTTGTAAATGACTGATGGCTCTAGCAGTCAAACTGTATGTTTAAAAATTGCTTCTTGGTTACGAATAAATAATACTTATTCATAGCTTCTTCCTTATATTTCTGAAGAATGTAAGCCGAATTCACAACATTATAAATTCCGTAAGTGTCTCGTAACGATAACAAAATGATCAATGATTTGAATTTTATACGCTTGCACAGTATTCATAATATTTTCTGCTTGTTTTCTTCTTAATCACTGAGCTCTAGAGTTTTCTTCCTAACGCTGCGCTCTTGAAAGCACGGTCGTGGTTTTAATATTACATTATTTTTGGTAAGAGCAGTTGTACTACACGATATCTCGCCATCTACTAGAAGTACTGATACAGAATACTGTGTGAAACCTACACAACTTCGCGGTTCATGTTTCGATTGTGACTTTTTATGTGTCGTTTACGATCGGTGCCGATGCGGCGATCATTGACTCGGCATTGTACGGGGCTCGTAAACTCGCTGATTGTATTATCACGGCAGGTATCTGCCTGATTGTGGAGGCAATCATAGGCCTTCACGAGCACGCCTTTATGACGTAAACACTGCTTAGGAAATGTTAGGTATAGAATATGTCAAATTGTAAACCTATGATCTTTGGTGGAAATAAATGATTACTTATCTTAATATATACAAGGTTATTTTTAATCATTCTTTTAGGGGCTTATTCTGTACATCAAAACTAACGACTGTTATTCTGCGACTTTTGTCAGAACTCAAAAAAAATATCAGCTGTTCCATACATTTTGTCGCGGGTGAATGGAATTTTTCTATGGAACAATAAAAAATTTCTTTGAGTTTTGACAAAAGTTGTTAGTTTTGATGCACAGAATAAGCCCCTAAAAGGATGCTAATTGATTAGAAATAATCATGTATAAATTACACGTCACGTTGTTTGTCCGCCATGGACTCCTTAACTACTTAACCGATTTTAGCCAAATCTTGCATGCTATGTGCAGTTTGAAAAAACTTGAGAGATATGTTAGTCTATATATCAATATATAATCGCATTTGTTTATTATACTTTTAAAATCGGTCCGTTCCGGGGCAAAGCCGGGATGGGCAATGAGGACATCTACAGACGAACCAAAGTTATAAGCCGAACCATACAAGTCGGCGGATGTGAAGTTAGCTACAAGCTGCGCACTATCCAATCCAGTCAGGCTTAAACTCACATAAAGCTACTCGTTGATTGGATTTTGCAGCTTGAAGTTTCACATCCGCCGACTTGTGTGATTCGGCCTATACCGACGTACCTACCGAATTGGTAAGTTGAAGTAGCAGTGAAAAATGGATGGCGAATAGGACTATATAAGCTCTCTAATAGAGACCACGTTTTTTTTCTTCTTTGCACGCGTTTCTTCTAAGGTGTTGCAGGTTACCTCAGGATGTTTTCCGTCCCTGAAAAGTTTGTCGAGTCTCTTGTACGGACCGGAATTTGAATCCACTACCTACTAATTGTAAAGCGATTGTTGCTATCACTAAACTATCACGGCTTGAAATAATAAAATGGCCTAATCCGACTATCCTACTAATATTATAAACGCAAAAGTTCGTAAGGCTGGATGGTTGGATGTTTGTTACTCTTTCACGCAAAAACTTCTGAACGGATTGAGATGAAAGTTTGCAATAATGTAGGTTATATATATCAGAATAAAACATAGGCTATAAATTATAATGATTTTGCGTAAATTTTCCAAAATATAACGATAAGTGTTAAGTATAAGTAGGAACAATTCTGTTATCTGCGAGCTATTCTAGAGTGCGCTTCAAGAAATGTCAAAAAAACAACTGTAGAATCGAACAACCGTCAAATCGTTGTTATTTTATTTTACCCCTCCTTTATTAAGGGTAGTAAGGTAGGGCCACGGGTTTGAAAGACGGGAAGTGACATAGTCTTCTTTTTGTCCCGGATAAATAAAGGGTTCCCATGATAGCACAAAAATCAAAATATCATGCGGGCGAAGCAGCGGGTAGAAACTAGTTCATAAATAATACGCTTAATTAAATCCACTGTTTAAGATATTCAAAGTGAATAACTATAATGCCCGGGCCGAGGACTCGTAAAGCTGCAGTAACCGTTTGTTTAAATCCGGTTAACTATTGGCTAACTGTCGGTTAAAGGCCGGATAAGCGGGAGTAGTTAAACGTTATTAAAGGGTGCTTAATAAATATAACGTTATCGCATCCTTGTGGATACAAAATACTCTTAGTTTTGATATTACTAGGGAACATAATTATATAGCCAGAATAGAACATTAATGGTTAATAACAGTCTTTAATTATAAACACCAACATATCATATGTTTCCTACATAAATTAAAGTAGAAAGTTGGAAAGTTGAAGAAGCACTCTGATAAATTCCACCAAAAAACTTTTTACGTGAAGTGTTGCCAAGATACCATGACACGGCACGCACTGTTAAAAAGCTATAGATGAAATTGCCAAGAAGCCATGATGGAAGAGCCAAGCTTTTAACCTATGTACGCCTTAACTTACTAGCACTAAAACTTTAACTACAGGTACTGCACAAACTCTACACTTTAGTCGAAATATAATTAATAATTCATTTATTCTGCTTCCATAAAGTACATGATGGTAAAAATATAAAGATTACAAAGTAGCATATGGCATATGTAACTTGGTAACAAAACGGTTACCGTAAAGTTTTATTCATTCAAAGACTGAAATTTTCAATTGTTCGGTTAAACTATAAAATTATATTGACTAAGGTGTAGCAAATAGAACGGATGATAGTGTCGTCCATTTCTTGATTAGAGACTACGTCACGGTAAGTCCAGAGTAAGACATCAACAAATCAGTTAGACGATCTATTCAGTATTGAAGACCGTTGAAACGTGTTCAATGTAATCTGCTTTCAAGTGACGACATCGAAAATTCATTGGAGAGACCTATGATCAACAGCAGACGTCATAAAATGTACATAATTTTAAATTATCACCTTTTAAAAATCTAAATTAGACAATAAATTAGTATTTTCGCAATTATTAGCATTAATATTTCTTCGAAAGACTAAAATCGACGAGACCTATAATCAACAGCGGACGTCATAAAATGTACATAAATTAAAATTATCACCTTTTTATAATCTAAATTAGACAATAAATTAGTATTTTCACAATTACTAGCATTCATATTTCTTCGAAATACTAAAATATTCGTAATTTCTATTCTAGAGCGTTGCCGCTACTGAAAAGAATTGCCACATAAATCATCATTATTGCTAAATTTCAGCGTCTATTACATGTAACAACATTATTTCGCGTTAGTGAGGAATCTGCTTGTGTATTTCACATTCAATGTTCAGGGAGTTTTTGTTTTCTATTAACGGGGTGAATTATTGCTGTTTTGTCGCTGGAAGACTCTACAGATGCGATTTTTGTAACATTTTTACTTGACTGCTTTATTTTCAAAGACTTATATGTGATTTCATAAATGAGACGATCCGCATTTGAACCTTAGTTACCGACATAGCACAACGGATTAGCAAATTAAAGTCGCAGTGGGCAAGGCACATAGTTCAAAGGATCCGATGGGATCGTAAAGTTCTCAAATGGAGACCACGAACCTGCAAGCGCAGCGTAGGACGTCCACCGACTAGGTGGACTAACGATATAATATGTGTTTACTATTTTGTAATATTATGTTTCAATTCAGTACGATTTAATTATTTGCTACTAAGCAAAGATGATATTATATAAGTGGTATTATTATTTTAATAATAACAAATGTAATTATTATAATTTTTTGACGTGTATCTTTTATATTTTTGATACCAATAAATAATATGAATAATAAAGATCGCAAGAACGCTCTGGATGCAGGCCGCCTCCAACCAACCTGCATGGATATCCATGGTCCCCCATGGAAAGGTTGGTTATGTCGACTGACTGGCTTAAGTCTAGTCAAACGTCCTACGGCTGATGGATGGATAAAGGTTTGTGGTTTTGAATTAGGCTTTAATTAAGTATATATTTTTGACAGGGATAAGTAGAAGTCAATTTGGTTGCAAAATAAAGAGACAGTAAGCCCGATTACAGAGGCGCCAGCGTAAATTTAATAGCAACGTAAAAAGCGTTCTCTCTATCGAATGCATAGAGAGAAAAAGAAACAGAACTATGCTATTTAGCTGTTATAATTTGATTACGCTGACGCTTCTGTAATCGGGCTTATTACAGTATAGATGGTACAGTTAAACAATAAATCACAAGGAGTAGTTTGGTAGGTATCCGTATTTCTGCTGAACATCAGGCAGTGTGTAGTCAAACGCAAACCAATACGAAATAAAAATAAAAAAAAGGTATGGACAGTTGGTGCCACTTAGTGCCATTGGTTTTTTGCTGCAATTTTTTTAATTTCAGCATATCTAGTACATGAAATATGAAAGTGAACTTTGAGTTCCAACTAACCAATAGCTCTTGAAAATGAATATTGGAAATATTGAAGCGTTGCGCTGTACACTTTTGCATCAGTTTTCATCGCTGCTCTATCGTACCGAAAGCTTTTGAAGAAAATATTCATGTATTCAAAACGTGTGGAATGTATGCATGCATAACAACACCTGTGTTCATTTACTATGTGGTTCTAATAAAGTCATTTATGTATATGTTTTTTAAAATTTCAATTTTAGTGTAGGTATAGGAGTTCATTCATTTATCATTTAGTTTTAAATCAAATAAAACAATCATCTTTCTTATATACAGGGTTATTTCTAATCAATTAGCATCGTCTTAGGGGCTTATTCTGTACATCAAAACTAACAACTTTTGTTCTACGACCTTTGTTAAAACTAAAAAAAAAAAACTGTTCCATACATTTTAACGACATTTTTCTATGGAACAACAACTTTTTTTTTGAGAATTAATTAAAGTCGTTGAATAAAAGTTGTTAGTCTTGATGTATAGAATAAGCCCCTGAAAGGATGCTAATTGATTAGAAATAATCCTGTATATTTTTTAAATTGAAATGCTACTTGTTTAGCTTGCATTAAATACACCTACAGATAGCGCGCGAGTTGAATGCAGTCGGGGTCTGAGGTAAAGAGCGGGAGCATCTCCCCCCGCTATCCGCACGCCCCACCTCACGCGCCTGGGCGGGTTGGGCGTGCGGATAGCGGGGGGAGACATTCGCATTCCTAAGCTCTGCATTCAACTCGCGCGCCTACTGTAGTTTCTAGTACAGGAAATGTATGAGAAATACAATTTTAAATACAAATTAGAAAAATACGAAAATATTTTGATAAAGTATGTAAAAAATTCTGGTCATATCCTTTATTTCGAGTCTTTTTGGTAATTGTTACCCCAGTGTTAAGTTTATTTATTAAGGAAGTGAATAATTCATAATTTAACTGCGTTGAATGGGCTGAAAAAAGTTATATTTTCGTGAAAAGGATTTGCGGTGACAAATGGTTTAGACATAGATTAAGATATACTGCTTCAGGGGATTTTTCTCAACAAAATGGTGATTATTAAGGGCGAGCCAATTTTGTTCCTCTTTGTTATTATTATAAATAATATGTTTTGGGGTGATATTGAATTTTTTGAGATTGTCTCTAATGTACACATATTTATGGTTCTTGGAAAATTAATTTTGTATGCAATACATTTTTTACAATTGAGTAAATAGGTAAGTATTAGTAGTTAACGAAGAATTGGTAAACAGTAAACACTTTCTCACTTCTTATTCTAAGACCCGAGTTCACCAACGCTTGTTTAAGTAAAACGTGTGATTACTGAATTTAAACAACGGTTAAACTCGGTTCCTAGACCCGAGTTCACCAACAGATGTTTAATATATTATCAATACTTAATTCATCGTAGTCTATCGAAAAAGAAAAAACATTTTTTTTATTATATAGGTTGGAATATCTTAGTAGGTATTAACCTTTGTAATCTTTGCTAGAATACACTATCTTTAAAATGGAATTGATTTCAATTCAATTTTCGTATGCCACATTGGCTAATTGTGTTGTACTGTATATTTATAAAATAAGACCTTTGTAACCACAATTTCCACGAATAAATACTTTTGACTTTGACTTTGGATTATCCATGGTCGGCTTTTTAAAACAAAAAACCTCACTATGGAAACTAACGTGGTTTTCACACATTTTAATTAAGTAAAGCACAGGTGTTACTCACGTTTGATTTTAGTAGGAAACTTTTACTATAGTTTCGATCGCATTTGGCGATCTTTCTCAAGGTAGGAGTACTAGCACGCGGGCTCGTCTCGCATAGCACTGAAACCTGTTTACCAAGCACTAACCATTGTTTCAATACAGTAAACACACGATTAACTTAAACAAGCGTTGGTAAACTCGAGTTTACTTAGACTCGAGTTTACCTGACCCCAAGTCAGGTTATACAATTACGTATTACTTTTACAACTAGTCACTATTAATACTAATAAGCAAGTTCGTCTAGGAGCGGTTGCTAGCCCTGGTGTCAGAGTTTTTAAGCTGCCTGAATACCTATGATATGGTTAACCGGTTAAACCAACCGGAAACCACCATTTAACTTGTCATCCAAGTAACGGCAGCACTTAGTTGTAAACAAGTATTATATTTAAAAAACCTTATTAAAAAAAACATCTTTTACTGAACAAGTACTCGCCAAGACGAGTCAAACTAGCCAAAACTAGATAGGGTTGCTTCGTTTCATTACAGAGTTCCTATGACCACCTTCCAGCTCAATCATCAGACCCTGGTTCCCATTGAAAGACAAACTACTCGCCAAGACCATTTAAATGAACTCAAACGCGATGAGATTGTGTCGTTTTATTGCTAAGTTCCTTTGGCCACCTTCCAGCTCCATCATCAGATCAGCACCATGTTATAATATTGTATTGTCACGCGATTTACACATGTATGCAAAATTTCTGTTCAATCGGTAACGCGGAAGTGGATCAAATTTGCAAGATTTGATTACAGACAAACAGACAGACAACGGGACAGGTGAAACTAAATAAACGCTTGTAAATGACACCTACGATCACCCATACGAAGGTTCACCGTGCCGAACGTTGTTTAACTTCAGTGATCGCTAAGAAACATCTAGTTACACTACGCTATGAGCACTAAACTATACTAATAATGATATTGAATATGTGTTGAAATAAATATTTTCATATTTTATTTAACACAAAATAAACCATGGAATCGTATTTTGAATCCATTAGAAGCTCTAAAAGTAAATGAATGTAGCTACTCACCAAGTTAAGAAACCCAAGTCGAAGTTATCGGGAAGCATTCGAGAAGCAAATTCAATAATGTATCCGGTTCCGGCAGTCGTTCGATCATTTTTCGCAAATTTTGCCGGATCCGGATCGATACGACACTTCCGCTACAGTTCGAACGATTTGGAATAACCTTATTACGTATTCGTAATGTGCTTTAGGTGTAGCGCACACTGGAGCAAACTTGTATTATGAAATTTAAAAAATATTTTTTTCAATAAATGGCATAACTGACTTTAACCGAGCACAGAATACCAATAGTTCGTACGGATAGATGTAGTAAGTTTTCACACGATTCTTGATTTATCAAAAATTGCTAAGCCAATTTCAACAAAATTTAAATGGGATCACTTTCATATGATCTACCAAACAAAAAAAGAATTATCGAAATCGGACCATCCTGTAAAAAGATATGCGTGGTCAAACATACAAAAAAATATACGGGTTGTCTTGTAAGTACACCCCGTCCGTTTTGTCGGTTAAAATATTTTATCTACACTAATGTTGTAACATTCTACTTATGTTTCCAATACTTGACTTATAATGACTACTGTTATAGCGCAGACAACAAAACACTCAATTTAAGCAATTTCACATGATGTTATAATATCCACATCGATATCGTAAAATCTCATTATAACATCGCGCGCTCGCTCCTGATTGGCCCTGCGCGCGCAGCTGCGCTCTCATTGGTTAGATTTTAATGGCGCCAAGTTCACTGTGACAATACACTTACGCGTGAATTTAATGTTTCGCAATATGTTTTTTTTTATTTTTATTAGTGAAGATAAAGTAGTGTATGCAACTGCATATAACACGGGTATTAAAACACTCGTTACTATTATGAAACTCGCTGCGCTCGTTTCATAAACTCACACTTGTGTTTTAATACCCTTCATTATATGACAGTTGCATAAACTACTATTATTACACGAAATTTACATAGACTTATACATAAGAGAAATTACAAAAATTACAGTTTAAGACGTAACTGTGGGTTCCAAACTCGGCTAAGCCTGTTTCTTGGTAACCAAAGTGGAGAATTGCCTGAACATACAGTGTGAGCGCTCTTGTTTACACTATGTAATAAAAATATAAAGAAAGGGGTTGGATACAATAATAAGTAACTAATTAATCGATCAATTTTAATTACTTAAAATAACATTTAAGAACGTATCGTGCGCTTTCGTATGGTGAAATTAAAAATAAAAATTATTATAAAAGTATCAAGTCAACTTTTTCACTCTCGGACCAGCCATTTTCAGCCTGGCCATTCATCCAATTGTTCAACGTCTCCATTCAAAACTCAACGTTTGGTATCTGGATGACGGGACTTTGGGTGGCAATGCGAACACAGTCCTACGTGATTTGGAAATTCTTATTGACGAGTTTCGTCAAATTGGTTTGGAGCTAAATTTTTCGAAATGCGAACTTTTCGTTTGCGACTCATGTCCAGATAAAGATTTGGTAATTAACAAATTTAATGATTTGGCACCTAATATCAAATCGGTAGACAAGTGTTCTCTTCGCCTTCTGGGTTCGCCGATACTAGATGAGTCTTTTCCGCCTTTCGTTCAAGAAAAAAATTCAAAATTTTTTGAGTGCCTCTGATAGGCTACTCAAAATTAACGCCCACATGGCGTTTACCATTATAAGATGTTGTCTGTTTATTCCAAAATTCATGTACGCTTTACGTTGTAGTCTATTGTGGAAACACAATGAGCTCCTTTTGAGCTTAGACGATGTTGTAAAGCAGACCCTAGTATCGGTTTTGAATATTGAGATGAGTGAAAGGGCGTGGTTACAAGCCTCCTTTCCTGTTAGGCTTGGAGGGCTAGGGGTCCGCCAAATTTCAAGTGTTGCTTTACCAGCTTTCTTGTCCTCCATTCATAGTACACATAAATTAGTTGAAAAAATCCTCGCACCTTCTTTAGGCCATTCCGGCGTAGATGTAGCTCATTTGAATGAGGCAACGAATGCTTGGAGGGTCGCTAGCCCAAATTCCGAGCTTCCAAAGACTTTGTCGTCGCAGAGACTGTGGGATCGGCCGATCTGCGAACTAGCACGGAAATCTCTTCTAGATACGTGTTCTAGCGTCGCGGATCGCGCTCGTATCCTTGCGGTCTCTGTATGGGAGTCCGGTCTTTGGTTGCAAGCTTTGCCCTCTTTCAATACTGGTAACCTTTTAGACCCAACTGCATTTCGTCTAGCTGTCAGCTTACGCTTGGGTGCAAGGTGTTGTGAGGCCCATCGCTGTCAGTGTGGTACTGCAGTTGACCAGCTCGGTCACCACGGTCTCTCTTGCTCAAGAAGCGCTGGTCGGATTGGTCGCCACGCCAGCCTTAACGATGTCATTCGCAGGGCTTTTGCCACCGCCAATATCGCAGCCGTACTCGAACCGAGTGGGCTCGCGCGTGGTGATGGCAAAAGGCCTGACGGCATGACGCTGGTCCCATGGAAGTGTGGACGGCCCTTAGTATGGGACGCAACTTGTGTCGATACTTTGGCACCGTCACATCTTTCTGAGACTCAGAGTAGGGCTGGAGCTGCGGCCAATTCGGCGGAGCAGCACAAGCGGCGCAAATATGCTAACCTCGGTAGTGGTTACATATTTGAGCCATTTGGAGTTGAGACATTGGGTCCGTGGGGGCTCATATCATTTTCAAAAGTCTTTCTGGGCGTCTGGTGGGAGTGACGCGTGACCAAAATGCTGGTGTTTATTTGGCTCAACGCATAAGCATTGCCATTCAGCGTGGCAATGCAGCCAGCATGCTGGGCACGCTGCCAACTGGCAGTGGGCTTGAGCATTTGGATTATCTTTAGACCTTCAAAGGTCTGAGGGTGATCCAATGCTTTTTGTGTAATAGTAGTGTAGTTTTGTTGTAGTTAATAAAGGCACTTTTGCCAGTTTAAAAAAAAATAAAAATAAACTTTTTCACTATTTTATTTGATTTGCCAATACCTTAGCTACTACTTGATACATTAAACATAATTTATAAAATACTGCTTATACAAACTTGTCAAGAAATAAGATCTCCATTCATAACAGAGGTGACTTTGGATTTTTTTTCGATCGAAACATTCCTTGTACCTATCAACATAAATTTTTTCTTAAAAAAAGTTTTTGGTACTAAAATCTTGATTCTGGTTAGACATTTTATACACGACCGCCCCTTAAGTATATGAAACGTGGTTAGACAAGTATAAAACATCAATTCATTGAAAATAGGTTGGCGTTTCATCACATCATTATATTTAAAGCCCTTGATCGATGTACAAAATAAAACCACGGTTTTAACGTTTTTTTCTGTGATTATACCGTGACGGTATGACGGTATAACCACAGAGAAAACTTTAAAACTGCGGTTTTATTTTGTCTGTCGATCAGGGGCTTAACAGAGAGGCAAAGATGAGAGAAGTAAGTAGTGTGAGTAAGTACTTATTTACTCTAGATTCGTTCAGGGCTCCGTAGTAAAACAAGGATCCTTACAATTTCGAGGCGCCCTACAAGCGGCTTTTTACATATCTTAAATTGAATAAATAACAAACAAAAAGCAATATTTTCAAGGGTAATTCCTTGTGATAAGTGGAGCTCTTTAAATAACAACGTAGTTTGACTAGGTGATTGTCAGCGATCACCGAAATTAAGCAACGTTCCGCACGGTCAGTACTTGGATGGGTGACCGCGGGTGGCATTTTCCAACTGGGCGCTACCGTGGCTCGGATGACACGTTAAATTGTAGGCCCCGGTTGTTTTAACCGTTCAGCCATGTCAGAGGCCTTTAGGCGGCCTAAAAACTCTGACACCAGGGCTAGCCACCCGGCCTATGCGAACTTACTTAATAACAACGTGTCAAAAATAAATGAAATTAATTTCGTTACTTTATGTGGCTACAAACTCTGAAGCTATTAGAAAATTTAAATCGACCAATTTGGCGCCTAGTGTTCGCCTAGCTGCAAGTTAAGTACCGTACCCTTTATTATTTTTCATTGCATTTAATAAATCATATTTAAGCATATTTAAATTCATATTTAAGCAAGTTTTTACATGCCCCGGGCTTGCATAATCTGTAATACTATCAAATTAAAATTTTCAGTTTGATCTAATCAACGAAAAATAAATTAGGTATGAATGAATGAATTTATTTGTCTATGAAACTATGTGTAATAAAGATGTTATACAATAAATAAAGTACTCTAGCTTCTAGTTTTTTTCATTAATTTGTTTAGGTTTGTAAATCTCGTATAGTAGTGGTAATATATGGTTTAGTTTATGAAATGTTATTTAAGTTTTGTGGCAATAAATATACAATGTACTAAATTAGACAATAATAATAAATTGTCCAATATATGTTTCTCTAACTTCTACCTCTAGATGTTAACTTAAAAACTTAGATTAACATTATGCTGGAATAATTACATTTGCCAAATTAAGTGTTATAATCATGAAAACATTAAAGGGTAAGGTAATTAAGAAAAAAACGCCAAATTTGAGAATGACCGAAATACTTTGTTATTCTCAATCATATTTTCCTGATGAAACTCAGATTGCTAACACATACAAGGAAAATGATGGCCCATTGAATGCGATATTTCCAGTTACAAAACCTGATATTCAATCGTTCGAATGTCGAAATTATCGTTTTATTAAATCTGGGACCGGCCGCCGGCCGGTATAAATCCATACTCCGAGACAATCCTGATTGGTTCCGACCCCATGGCATTGTAAGATGGGATTCATGAAATTGGTTTACATATACCATATAGATTTACAATAAAACAATCCCTTAATTTATTTTTATCGTTTCTCAAATACCTACTCGTAACAATATAGAAATTGAGTCTATTTCAAATAAATAAGTTTTTTAGATACAAATATTCATAGTCATAGTCATATATCTTTATTGCGAATATGGGTAATACAAGATGGTAAGATAAGAATAATTATCCTTCAATCACCTCTAAAGAGACTGCATAGCTCCTTTATTTAATTTACTCAGTTGCAGAGCGTCCCGGCGTGCGTATTATTTCCACAATTTTAAAGTTCTTTTTTTTTTTTTTTTTGTATTAGAAACACTCTTCCGTTAAGTCATTGTGGTCCTTTGTGTGACGTAAAATGGCAGGCATTTTTCGTCGTTTAGATGAAAAATGTTTTTTTTCCCAATGCCGATTCCACTAGTTATTACGTAAATAGCGTGTAAGATAACCAGCAGACTACGAGAAGTGAATCACACATCTCACACTGTGTAAAAATAAGTGACTGTGTACATGAATATGTGTTCGACAAAAAATTAACTTATTTAACGTTTTTACGCCTTCCGGCAACACAAAACTGAATAAAATTCAAGTAAAAGGTCTTATATAATGACAGTAAGTAACTACCCAAACTGGGGAATCCATTCAAATAATTGATTTCTTCACAAGTACCTAGCAGAAAGTTTGCATTTCGTGGCTCTAATTTATAGTAACCGTAACCTTGCTAACGTTTTGTCACGATTTATAAACAATAAAATACAGTAGGTACATAAGAAAACTGGAATTTATATAATGGAACTCAATGAGTTTCAAAGATGACATCTATGTACTTGTATGATGGGCAGACAGACTGTAAGAAACAGAACGGGAAATATAGGTAGGTCTGTTTTTCTTTATATGCTATAATTCTTTCAAAGATAAGAGCCTTACAATGAAATTATTACAGCTAGAAGTACCCTCTAGCGAGAGAATTCGACAAACAACAAAATTATTATAGTTACTTCTGGAAAACTTCTCAGCGGTGAAGTGGTCAAAAGACACACTACCTAAATTATCTGTCTTGAGTTAAACTGCGTGTTTAAACGTACAGAAAAATCATCCTACAAAGGATACAATAGCACCGCAGCATGGTATACACCAATGCAAATTTTTGCACAGTATTTACTGATGCGTTATGAGTATCTCAGTGAGCAATCATTGAACGAGGACAAATGTTTTTTCTCAAATAGTAAAGTATGTGAGGTCGTCATGTCATATTATGCTTAGGAAGAGATACGGGGTCACAGCTACCACCTATTAAAAAATTTTCTCTAACAGTAAGTTAATGAACTCTAAGCGAAAATAGTATTTTTCCTTCTTCCATCTGATTAATATCTCAAATTCTGAGTATTCAAGATGACCTGTAAACAGTCCAAATACAAGTATGGAAATATTTCTGTCTCTTTCACTTCTTATTTATACCAAGCTGGTTATAAACACATTGTTTCAACGCACCATGATAGGTACTCATTCCATAAAGAATTATTACCAAGAAAATACCAATCAAAGGTACCAAGTAACATAAATTATATCAGTAGAATCATCTCTAGCACAAAATATGGTACTTATACTATACCGGACTTTAATAGTCTACTACTAAACATAGGCCTACCCAGGTAGGTACGATTGGGCCATAACTATCACTGGCCGATGGCTCTGTGCAAGTTAAATACCATAAAAATTCAACTGCGAAAATATAAACAACAAAATTAATACTTGTTATTTAGGTACCTCCCTACCTATTACACACATACCTTACATGTGATAAGGAACAGGGTCAATATATTTTTTTTAAAAAGTTATCTGATGTATAATAATAATTTTGTACCTAGTTAGACATTAATACATAAAGTGAAACACTCACTGTTGTGGTTAGTAAGCACCTAATTAGATATCATAAATCAAAGATAAAAATGCTTGATTTCATGTTCAGGGCCCTAAAAATTGAGGAATAAAATACATTAAAGTAACTATTTATGCCATATAGGTAGTTACTATCCATACTGTGGTACATGTGAGGTCTAACAACCCCTTATTTTATTTTACCTTTTGGGGATATCTTGGAAGGGATTTCATCATTGACTGGGCATTATTACATATTGATGGATTTCATAAATAGAATTTGCCATGTTGCTGAACATATATACCTATTCAATGCTTTACAAAGACCGTACCTAACCTGGTATCCCATCAAAAATGAATTCTTATACCTATGTCATAAATAATAGCCAACATGGTAGTCAGAAATTCTTCAGTCCTTCAGAAAACTAGGATGATAGGTACCTACTCGTAAGTTATTACATAGGTACTAAGTTAATTGAATTACTAACATAATTAAGCTGACTATATTAACTTATACAATTATAATTATAGGAATTGATTATTGGTTATTTAAATACAGTTTATCTACTTAAACTTTAAAGTAAATTCAGTTCAAGGGATGATATACCTTACATCTCCATGAAATACTGTGATTATGCCATGAAATATAACACCTGTGATTTAAGGGCATAATTATAATATCATACATTTCTGTATTCCTCAGGGTATATCCTGAGTACCTAAAGCTGTTTTTCTTTCTTGACATACTGTAAAGTTGTATGTCATTACAATCTACTACACGGGCTTGAATAATTAGATGCTACCTGTAAATAACATTATGAAGCAATAAATTTCATGATAATTATGCTTAACGAATTTCAGTACCTACTGAAAGTTTATTCACAAATGTGACAGTAGGTATCCATCTTATAATTTAAACTAAAGGGGAAATGGGGAGCTAAGTAAGGATTATCAAACCTAGGTTTGACTTTAAATTATATTTTAATTAATTTTTGGACTGGGATAGGTAATTATTATTGTTGTATTGTTTATTATTTTATATTATGTATGTCCCTTCATATGGGTTGTATGCCTGAAATAAATGTTTATTTATTATGAGTCAAGAACCTAGACATCAGGCTGTAGACACTGATTGTTCCTCAGGCTTTATTTGCCTACTCATACCTCTAATCATGGGGACCCAAATAATAAATACTTACATATTGATATTAAACAGTACATAAAGATAATTATATAAATATAGACATATGAAATAGTACTAAAGAATTAAGTAAATTAAAGTAATATGGAACATAATCAAGCAAAGCTGTCGGAACATTAATGATAATTATACTTATTTAAATAAAATATTGAGCCAATGTTTAAGACATCCACTTCAAATAAATAAAAATCCAGTTTTCACAGGATTTAAATCTATCTATAAATAATCTTTATTAAAATATATGGGTCAATTAGAAATACATTTTAATTTTAATAGTTAATAAGACAAAATATATTCAATTAGGTTTGTCTGTCTGAAATGACAACTGATAAGTCGGTACATCACTGTATAATTTGTATATTGTGTACCTAGGAGGTACTTAGAATATAAAAAACAAAACAGCACCAAGATCTTAATTAATTTGGCTGACCTTGTTACATACCCATTTATTTGATCTTGTATGACAAAATAATATAATATGGTATGTGGTGTAGCATGTTTGTTATAACATGCATGTTGCTGGATATTTTTAAGAGAATAATGAGAGCATGTAGTTAAATTTTATAAACATAAAAAGGGTGGCAATTTTTTAAAACCTAGACAGGATCATTATATTTTGTTAACATAACTATGGTCTAAGCTGGTATAGTTTTACAGCTCCTTATGACTTTATGTGGCTGGATGAGCTATAATATATGACTAGATAAGTCACAATAAAACAAGTATGTGCTATTTCAAGATATACCATCTATTATTACCTCTTACTTTTTTGTCTCTTAAAAAATGTAAGCTTCAGCCTTAAATAAACGACATTAATTCACCCGTTATGAATGTCCTATTTTAAAAAGTTAAGATAAGGAAAACAACCCATAATTGTTTAAAGTCTTGGATATTAGGTATGCTGGTAGGTAAGTGTCAAGGGTGACAATTTATGAAATTTAGGTAAAAATATAGGTAAGGGAAATGCTTGACATAAATATATCAATAAATAAAATAAAATAAAAATATACCTATATATATATATATATTTATAATAATAATAAAAATACATAAAAAAGCATATCACAATGGAATATTGTTACCTTTTTTTCTAACTACATGGTGAACTGATTGAAAATCTTAGATTTTACTTTACTTAATACTGTATAGATTAAGTACCTTTGTAAAGAAAAGTTAGCTGGAAATCACCAGACAAGTTGATATATTGTATAAATATATTCTAAAATCCATTGTTGGGGTCTGCATTACATAAACTAAGAGCATATTAAAGTGGCTTAGAAAATGAGCCATAATGACACGATTCAACTAGAAGATACATAATTATGGTTATGTAATTATAATTGAATAAACCTACATACTGATGCTCAAAAATAATATTAAGCTGTAAATAACAAGTTTTAGCAAACCAATATGAGATAGCTATATCAAATCAGATTATTGATAAATATCTATAAAGATTACTATTCATTGAACCAGATAGAACCTTAGTATCAAGTTTGTAGACCTATGGCTTAAAATATTAGAACCTGAAACAGGTGTTCTTTAACCATCATATTCTATAATTATACAAATAACTTCACTTCTCTTGGGTGTACAACAGTAACACAAAATATTCGATTAGGTAAGTACGAGTATATGTAATACAAAAATATAGGCATATTTGCATCAAGCAGTGGCAAAATTAACAGATCATACAAAACATTTGGGGTCAAAGGGACAAATTTGATTTATCTGGTAACGAGGAATAGCTTATATGATATATATCTTTTGTATTAAACCCATGGGTAAAATATAAAAGTAAATATAAATATAAAATATGAGGTAAAAACATTTCACAACCCTTTAAACATCTGCAACTGAGTAAATTAAATAAAGGAGCTATGCAGTCTCTTTAGAGGTGATTGAAGGATAATTAAGAATCAATCGAGCTTACCTGTTAAGTGAAGATTGATGATAATTATCCGAAATCACCGAGAAAGAGACTGCATAGTGACTCAATCCCTCCCTCCCTTGCCCGGAGGTGACACTATGCAGTTATGAGTAATTTAATCAAGGGAATTATAAGGTATCAGTATAATACAGGTAAACCTCGATCGATATCATTATGGAAGTCCCAGAAAGATAAATCTGTCCTACGCTGGTCCTTCCTGTAAGACTCAGCCTCTATGTAGAGGTTGTGAAATGTTCCCACATCTCTACTTTGAACTCCAATGACTTAACGGAAGAGTGTTGCTATACAAAAAAAAAAAAAAAAAGAACTTTAAAATTGTGGAAATAATACGCACGCCGGGACGCTCTGCAACTGAGTAAATTAAATAAAGGAGCTATGCAGTCTCTTTCTCGGTGATTTCGGATAATTATCATCAATCTTCACTTAACAGGTAAGCTCGATTGATTCTTAATTAACCGCCATATTCTACCTGTTTGGCATGCAATAATAACATCATTGTCAATAATATACCTAATCAGTGTGGGTCACACAGAACCATTATGAAAAAACCCTAAAATCGGAACCGCATAACATTAAACAATTTAAAGTACGTTACAAAGTAATTATATAAACATAATAATCAAATATGTGAACGAGAGAAAAACAAGATAGATACCTGATAGAACAAATCAAAAAACGTTAAAATTGCAAGCAAATACCTACCAATCAAGCCGAGCAATCTAACAAAGATAACCTAAAACACATAAAATATCTTAGATCTATTTAAATCATTCAAAGCATTCACTCATTCGTTCCGCAGTACATGATGACAGCTGGATCATAAAGCGTGCTATGCATGGTTATTTTTATTACAGTTAAGATATTTTTTTTAAGCTTCATATTTTATATAACATGTATTAAGTATGCAAAATGTTTTATTCAAGTAATGTAATGACTACAACTAAGATTCTGTCTCCGATATCTTTAGTTTTTTTTCTTTCTGATTACACTGTACTTCTGATTATAAAATTATGCCACACCCTATCAAACAGGGTATACATATATAAAATTAGAATTAGTTTCTATGTACATGTGTTTTGCATAAATAAATAACTATAACTATAAAAGACTATTATATTTTAAGTGTGGGCTAACTCGGATGAATCTATTTGTACGTATTATTTTGTACAGTTTACACTATATGAGATCAACCCTCTGGGTCTAGGTTTCAATGTCTTTGACTTGCATTACAGCGTTTTTGGGATATACAAACAGAATTTCCTTTTTTTAAATATAAATGAATATTGAATTTGGGGACATCTTACACATGGTCTCTGACCCCAAACTAAGCGAAGCTTGTAATATAGCTGCCAGAGACTGGTAAACTACGTACACACATATTTTTAAATACTTACTTTTATAGAAAATACTTAAATACGAGTAACACCCAGACCCAGAGCAAACACCTATGTTCATTACATTAATATTTGCCCTGGGTGGGAATCGAACCCACGTCTCTTTGACCCAGGAGTTCGGGTCACTAGCCACTGAGCCACCAAAGCAGTCATTAGTTATTTTGGCCAAAGTATAAGTTTTTAAGCCAAACATGAACTTTGAACGATGTCTCATTCAAGATCACAAAATACAGAAACAGGTAATTAAATAAAATTTAATATTACTGTACATGCCCCCAAAACTAGATTCAACAGGTTCATCCATCATCATCTATCTATTAGCCATAGGACGTCCTCAGCTGGACATAGGCCTCCCCTATTGATCTCCAATAAGACCGAATGGTACACGGTTGGCAACCTGCCTGTACCAGCCTTTTCAATAGTCTACTGCAGGACGTAGGCCTACCCACGAAGGGTGATTGGGCCATATCCACCACGCTGGCCCAGTGCAGGTTGGCGGATTGGCAACAGGTTACCTCTATGTATTTATTCAATTCAATTCATATTTATTTCGGATTATCTATATCTCCCCATCGTAGACCAGACTAAATTTTAACTTTATTTAATGAAACTTAAAAAATCCTGACTATTAGTAGATTAAATAGTTACCATATAATATTCGGACCGGAGCAGAATATCGCAACACATGGTGTTAATCTTATGAAATGTTTAGAAAAGGAGCATATTTCCCTGAAAGAATAAAGTTGCAACGTTTGGAATATCGTCGTCTCCAAATTTCACGGTCCTTACCTCCACCGTTCAGTACACTTTCGTATTAGGCAATTTAACTGCACAGGTTTGGAGCTAAGACCCAAGTTCACCAACGCTTGATTTTGTTTTTATCGGGCGAGTATGCCTTTATTAACTACAACAAAATACAATAGGTACTATACGCTAAAACTACCTACACTAATACTACCTATACATAAAAAGCATTGAATCGTCCACAGACCCTTGAAGGTCTAAAGATAATCCAAATGCTCAAGCCCACTGCCAGTTGGCAGCGTGCCCAGCATGCTGGCTGCATTGCCACGCTGAATGGCAATGCTTGTGCGTTGAGCAAAATAAACGCCAGCATTTTGGTCACGCGTCGCGCATACCAGACGCTCAGAAATACTTATGAAAATAATATGAGCTCCCGGCCCCCACGGACCCAAAGTCTCAACTCCAAATGGCTCAAATATGTAACGCTCGATTAAGTTAAACGTGTGATTACTGTATTTAAACAACGATTAAACTCGGGTTTTAGAGCCTAGTTCACCAACAGATGTTTAATTTATCAACCGTTGGTTAAATCTGAAACAGCTTTTTTACGAAATTTTGCTGTTCGGTAAGCAAAAACCGTCGGTTAAATACAGTAATCACACGTTTAACTTAAACAAGCGTTGGTGAACTCGGGGCTAAGTCAACTTCTGTCAAGATTACTATGTAGTCCTGTAAGCGCATTTGATGTAGTATAATAATAAGGAATGTGGTGGCAACCATTCCAACGAAATAAGAACTTTTGGCCTAAGAGCCGCTAAAGATTGACCTTCACCCACGTGATAACCAGATGAGATGTATTTTTTTTTTTTATAAATTATTTTTTATTTATGAAAACGTCTAGAATAGCTTGCCTATTGAAAAGCTTCTACTTATGGCAATTTTTTATTGTTTTTAAAATATATCACGAACGATTTTTTGAAGGCAAGCCTGTATGAGCTTAAGCTTATAAGCTTAAGTACAATGTATATTTATGTAGATTTACATTGTTATTACCTATGTACCTACGATATGAACCGACTTGTAACTTTTGTTATCAATAAATTGATTATGATTATGATTATGATTATGATTAATTTTGTATTTAAATTATTATAATAACAATTTTAACTGGTTAAAAGATCGGTTTCGTAGTTATATTGACATATTTGTGTCGGTGACGGCCCAAGCCGAGGTCCGTACCTTCTCAGGTGCCCTTGCGCTAGTCACCCTATAACTTAATCTTAGGGCTCAGCCGCCTTCTGCGCTCGCGCAAGTCCGGTTAGCTTTAGAGGCCTCAGAGGCCAACAGGTTAAAGTCATTCAAAAAAAAAATTACATATTTGCACATAGTTGCTTGCCAGGTAGTATGAACAAAATTAAGTAAGCAAACCTACCAAGGCATATTATCATCCCCGTTCTTTTAATTCATTTTCATCACGTTCACGCTATGCAATTCCGCGCTGTTAAATTACCTAATACGAAAGCGGTCTCTCTGTACTGAATGTTTGTATACATTAGTCGTCCCATTTGGTAATAAATTGTTTTGAAACGTAATATAGTAATGCAATAACGTTCTAATGGAATAGGTACACAATTTCTTTCAATGTGTGGAACATGAATTATGAAGACAAATGATTACGGGAGAAAATTGTTATTCGAGAATACATGATACGATGGATGTGTTTATTATGTTATTGATTATGATTAAGTATCTGTTGTATGTCATTTTCAATTTGAAAATAAGATTTCTAGTGGAGACGTACCAGCAAGCGCACCGTAGGGCGTCCACCTACAAGGTAGACTGATGACCTTATCAAAATTGCATGATCGCGCTGGATGCAAGCCGCTTCCAATCTCTTATTCTTATTTGAGACTAGCTGACCAGGTGAACTTCATATAACCTTCATCTCACTAATTCGGTCGATTCTAATTTTGATGGCGTTTGGCGCTACGAACATAGAATAATAACGCCTATTCTATGGCTACGAATGGAAGGAACATTTTGTATGGGAAAGTTAAATCGACATTTTTATTTTTTTCCACGCAATTTTCTTAATTTTTCTGTCATAAGAACCTTCTACTGACGATAACAAGAACAGCAAAAAAGAATTAGCGAAATCGGTACAGCCGTTCACGCGTGATGTCGTGACTAAGGAAAGAGCGATTAATTTTTTGACCGACGAACCAAATTGGAGGAGGTCCTCAATTCGACGCGTAAATATTTTTATTTTTTATGTATAACCACGCATAACTTTTTTTGTAGTAGTCCGATTTCAATAATTCTTTTTTTATTGGAAAGAGTATACTTCGAAATTTTATTGAAATCGGCTGAGCCATTTTTGATAAAATCAACAATCATGTGAAAAATGTAACATCGATCCGTGCGAAATATTCGCGAATTCTGTACACGAGTGAAGTCGGTCATGCTATTTTTGCAAAAATAATTATATATAGGTAGAGATATATAAGGGAGGCCTATATTCAGCAGTGAACGTCCAATGACGGAAACGATGACGACGAGACCAAATCTTAAACGTAATTTATAAACTCTGATATCAAGAAAAAACTTATTCAATATTTAAAAAAAACGGCCAAATACGGTTTGGACTCGCGCAAGAAGGGTTACGTTCCGTAAGGGAGCCCCTCGGCATAAATAATCACGTTTGTTGTATGGGAGCCCCCCTTATATATTTATATTATTCTGCTTTTAGTATTTGTTGTTTTAGCGCCAATCGAAATACATCATCTGTAAACTCTCTAGCTATTACGGTTCATGAGATACAGCCTGGTGACAGACAGGTAATAGGGTCCCGTTTTTACTCTTTGGGTACAGAACTCTAAAAAGTATGGTATCGTATATAATGAAACACAGCTTCATACTTAATCGTAATAATGTTTGCAGCGCATATAAGGTACTTTATTTGAGACACGATATACAGAGTCAGCATATATGTACACAAAGTAAATGTTAGTACTTATATATGAAGGTACTAAATACAAATACGAATCTTCAATACATTACTACATAATAATACATTTACCTACACAAGTGAAGAATTTTTTTGCAATGTTAATTTTCTGTAAAAAATATACAAAGTAAGTACGCATAACATGCTATTATTATTGAGCAAAGAATAAATATACCTAACATATTTAATAAAGAGAACGTTTAATAATATTTTAGGAGGAAAACTCGAGTCGATTTTGACAATTTGGTGTAACGTATGAGCGCTATCGAGTGAGATTATTCGGTCCATTGCCGGGAGAGAGAGAGAGGAGCATTTTTTCGGTGCTTTTCTTATATTGAGACTTCAGTTTCATTACATTTTTGTTGGAAAATATTTCCTTGTATTAGAAACCACGCTTATAAACTTACATAACGTTTGCTTATAGCTGCACTACTTTAATAGCATTCTTAGATTGCTTAGGTTTGATTGTTTGAATTTAAAATTTGCTTTTTTCTTAAAAATAAATGAATTAATATTAGGAGACATTACACACGGTTTATTACTCAAAATTAAGCAAATCTTGTGAAATGTTATTATTTATGTTAAAATTGTGATAATAATTTGTTTCTAATTATTTTTAAATTATATACCTATCGTTTAATCAAATGAAATGAATTGTGAATTATTATTACTATTTTATATAACATGTAACTGAAGTTACCAATAAATGAATTGTATTGTATTGTATGATTGATATAGCACACATACGAGTAACTCATACTCTCGCTAGATGATTGGGTCAAGAGTCAGATGCAGAAGGCAGTTGTTCGAGTGCTTCCACTCTGCCCCACCAAAGCGCCCCACTGGTGGGGCAGATTCCACTTCTTCATTTTTTTGAGTGGAATCTGCCCCACTCGTCTCATCTTGGTGGGGCAGATTCCACTCACTTTTTAGCCCAGTGGAATCTGCCCCACCAGGGGTGTCGCGCGATTTTAAATTAAATTGGTGGTGCCATGAAGTGCAAATTTTACTGCAAAATTTTAATCATTATAGCGCCCCACCGAAAGATTAGATAAGCGAATTACTCGTATTTAAGAATATAATTATCTAGATATTATGTAGTAGGTGAAGAGAGAACATCGTAAAATAATAAACCACAGAATGATTTACTAGAAATGATTTACTAAAAATCTGTACTAAGCTGTCTGGAAAAAGGGTAAGCATTTAGGATTAACAAAATACAGATACCAAAGGAAACAAGTGGCGCTATGTGCAGTATTACCATTACTGCCGAAGGAAAAAATTATAGAAGGATGGTTCTATATTGCATCGCAGAGCCCTGACGATAAAAGAAGTAAAAAATTTAGGCAATATATGTTAAGGAATTGGTTAAAAGAAGACTTTTTGGAAGTGTGGTGCGTTTATAAAGAAAAATACCGCACAAATAATGCTTTAGAAATTTGGCATTCTAAGTTGAATAGAAAAAATACGAAGAAACGCCCTAGCCTCTTAAAGCTGTTAAATGTGCTGCAAGAAGATTTTACTCTCAATAAAATAAAATCAATGCAAAAACAACCTCCCAAGCAACGTTTGCAATCTCTAGAAAACGACAAAATGATTCTCAATGCTCAAACAGAACTTTTGAATAAAAAAATTACGATCGGACATTTTTTGGAAAAATTACGATAAATACTTTTAGTCGACATATTACGTTAATTTAAACTATTACTACTGACTGATTATTTTTATATGTATTATAAGGTTTTCTGCTTATTTTGTACTAAGCCGAAAGAGCGTGATTAAGACCATCATGAACACCTATATTTATTATCCCTAAAAAAAAAAATAACACCTTTCGGTCGCGTTACAACATTTAGTAAGAAACCAACTCGAAATTCAACAAAAAATCTCCTGTTCCTCACCAACTTGCAGCTCGGGATCGAAAAACTGTATGAAACAGCTATTTTTTCCCCTCGATCTGAATGATCTTTTTTCTGCTTAGTACTCCAGATATCCTTGTACAGTGATTTTGTAATTAAAAATAAAAATAAACAAAAAAGTTACATTGTACATATTTCGAAAATCTTAACTTTTTAATGTTGATTTTTGTTAAAATATGAGTAAAACTCAAGGACAAGGGATAAGGGAGTACAAAATCACTTTTGAAGTATTATTATGTAGTTTTCTCTTATTAATGTTCTAAACAGTTATTTTATTTTTAATTTTATGTTACATTTTTATAAATCTGTGATTTTATTTAGTGATAATTATGGAAATCTGTGATTTTATTATTATTTTATATTTCTATACGTAGACTAAATGAATACAACAAGTCGTGAGAATTAGGTAGTGAGAATTAACTTGTAACAATTTTTGTGCATTTTTATTACTTTTTATTACTTATTGTTAACTTGTAACAATTTTTGTGCATTTTATTACTTACCTACCATAATTAATAGTAGGTAACAATGTTGATTAATGTTGATTTAATAACCAAAACATATGTTCTAGAAACAGTAAAACACTAAATTTTAAACTATTGATTTCGAAGCAAATTGCCGTAAAGTAAAAAATTGTTAATTTTTATAAGTACAGATTTTTAATAAATCATTTCTAGTAAATCATTCTGTGGTTTATTATTTTACGATGTTCTCTCTTCACCTACTACATATCTAGATAATTATATTCTTAAATACGAGCTGTCATTTTTCGACTTGAGATGATTAGGCTTATATTAACAATTTTAATGTCTTCGCTTATCTAATCTTTCGGTGGGGCGCTATAATGATTAAAATTTTGCAGTAAAATTTGCACTTCATGGCACCACCAATTTAATTTAAAATCGCGCGACACCCCTGGTGGGGCAGATTCCACTGGGCTAAAAAGTGAGTGGAATCTGCCCCACCAAGATGAGACGAGTGGGGCAGATTCCACTCAAAAAAATGAAGAAGTGGAATCTGCCCCACCAGTGGGGCGCTTTGGTGGGGCAGAGTGGAAGCACTCAGTTGTTCTGTATTTTGTCAGGAGGTTCCTCTCGCTGTGGCCCCAACCATCAGTAGCTTGGGCCCTGCCCCGCTGCCGGTGCACGCTTAATTTAGTTTTTTTTTCATATAGTATTTTATTTTTTCATGTTTCATATAAAAAACTTAAAGTTAAAGAAAATTTATGAATACGTGTATAATAATGTTATTACATTAATATAGAATGAATAGCTACCGACCCGGATAAAATCGAGGCTGTAGCTGCTTGTGTTGACATAAGTAAAACACATCTTATTTCCAAAGTATTTCGAGATGCTCGTATCAAAGGCCGACGGCTCAATTCAAAACGCTATTTTAACCTAAGGCGAATACACAATAAATACAAAATTCGCTTAGCAAAAAAGTCAGCAGTGAGCATATTTCAAGCGAATTATATTATGTACCTAGTGACTATATTCACTAAAAAAACAAGCACAGGAATCGACGCACAAATAGTGAAAAAGCGAACATAATAAAAAAAAGAATACATTTAAATTTTAAACCTCCTCCGCCAACAAAGGAAGTCAATTTAAAACCAAAATTGTTAGGACATTTCATATCTATTCCTGACAAAACTCACCTGTGAAAACTCGTCTACATTCATCCCTATTTCAGTTTTCTTTAAGGTAATTTTTCTGGTAAGGTTGCCTTTTAATCTGGAAAACAAAAAACACACACTACTGTGTGGCAGTTCAATAAATGACAAAGGTACTTCCCCATCGGATGAAGATACCTATTCACTCTGACCTTTTTTTTTTTTTAATTCAAATTAATGATCCACAGACTCCAGGGTCTGTGCCCTTTGTTAACTAAGTGGGACTGTACAATGGATATGGGTTAGTTTAAATTTTCTCTGACCTTGAAAAGCTTTAGATTATATCTCTTAGGAAACAGGAAAGCAGGAAGACTGTTCCATTCCCTGGCGGTACGAATCAGAAATGTTGAGTTGTTCTTTTATATGTAATATGTTCTTGAATTATTTCTAAACTGTGTATCTTGGACGAATGCTTTAGTGTGTACTCACCTGTAGACAGTGTACTCGCCCGAAGCCGTCTCTGTTTTGTTTAGGCGGCGGATCGGCCGGATATTACAACCCGACCAGCCTCGACGATTTTGTATCCAATAACGTTTCAATCCTAAAATATTTGTATCGATATAATTTAAAGTGTCTTGGCAGTTTTTGAGCTTTGCTTTATTCATTGCTTTTCAATTTAAAACAGATTAAACCTCACGCTATACTACTTGTCAGTTGAAATTAACAATAATGTGAAAAATGCTACATCGATACGTGCGAAATATTCGTGAGTTATGTACCTACACGGTTGAAATCGGTCATGCTATATTTTGCGAAAAATAATTATTAACTGTTAATTTTAATATCTTTAACGCTTCCAACCGGTCTTATTGGAGATCCATAGGGGAGGCCTATTTCCAGCAGTGGACTTCTTATGGCTGATGGATGGATGGATGGAATTTTAATATCAGTAGGCAACCCGAACGCACCTACTCCATCTTCGGCTACAACTTCGAATTCCATCAGGCGAGTTGGTAGCCAAATATAGCCCTATTTTGCAGTAAAAAAATCCCCACTTCAGCTGAATTAAACACATTTAAGTGATAATAGATTCCGTCAGAATTGGGTAAAAACTTTCTATTGCTGCATAAATACAAGATGGGTAATTTAGTAATAAAATGCGAATAACACAAAAAAAATTGCTCACAGACTCTAGCGTCGAACCTTGACTGTGTTTTTAGGGTTCCGTCCCCAAAGGGTAAAAACGGGACCCTATTACTAAGACTGCGCTGTCCGTCTGTCTGTCTCCAGACCGTACCTCATGATAGCTAGATGTTGCCGCTACAAAAACAAATACTAAAACAGAAAAAAACTGACTGAAAAAACTACGACAAATCTGAATTTTAGATGTTTTTTTGCTTCATATTAATAACGACAACAGAAAGATGCCTGAAATGTATACAGACTATTAAATTTTATATTCCCTTCAAAAATAAAGGGTAATATAATAATAACATTTCTTAACGTGGTAATGGGGCCGGCATTTTGGGAACTGTGCCCGCTGTTAGTGGGCTTTTAGATTAGGGTTTTCATCGTCATCTATACATACTTAATTTTTTTTAGCTCAAATGTTTTATTTTTTAATTTGTTTAAGTTTGTACATATAGCATAGTAGCTGTAATATAAAGTTAAGTTTATGAAATGTTTTATGAGTTTTGCCTAAAATAAATAAATAAATTTAAATAAAATTGATTAAGGGCTTCCATACTGTACGGATCCCTTCGTGCGCGAGTCCGACTCGCATTCGCCGATTATTCATTTCGATCTACAAAACGAAGAGTCGAACACTTTAAAATTATGTCCAGTAATCTCAAAAACCCCCAAAGTTCGTTCTAATAATAATAAAATTATTTGCAGTATTTAGTTTTGAAATATACTTTGCTTTAAAAAAGTTAGATAAAATGCGATTTCTTCGCACTGACCAGAAATAAATACTCAGTCACTCAGTATTCGATCATTAACCGTTTTCCGAAAAGGAGGAGGTTCTATGTTCGTCTGTATGTATCTTTTTTTTTGTGTATGTTCATCGTTAATTGCGCCAATTATGAACCGAATTAAAAAATTCTTCTTTAGTTCGATAGGCTATACTCCTGAGATGGTTCCATTTAAATTTTAAAGAAATCGACTGAGCCGTTTTTAAAAAATCAACAAGAATGTAAACGATTCTGGCGAAAATTCGAATTTTGTACACGATGGAAGGCAGTTGTACCATTTTTTGCGAAAAAGAATTATTTATTACGTAATGAAATACGTAATAATTACAATATTTACATGCGGCTCTCAAGTACCACGTTCTGTACTTTACGCTGAAAAAACATACCTACCACGACATTTTTAACCGATTTCCAAAAAGGAGGAGGTTCTATGTTCATCTGTATGTTTTTTTTTTGTGTATGTTTATCGATTATTGCGCCAGTTGGGAACAGAATCGAAAAAATATTTTTTAGTTCGAAAGGGTATACTCCCGAGGTGGTCCCATTTAAATGTTACAGAAATCGGCTGAGTCGTTTTTGAAAAATCAACAATAATGTAAACAATTCGAATTTTGTACACGATGGAAGGCGGTTTTGCCATTTTTTGCGACAAATAATTATATGTAATGAATTACCAACCGTTACTAAATAATTTCTATGTATTAAATTTTACTTTCACTGTAATTTATTCGTATAAAATATAATAGGTACCTACGCATCTAGTCACCTTTCCGAATAATCTAGAAATTCGTTTCCCGGGAGCGAGGCGAGGCAGGAGATAAGTTGTCGTCTCCTGACAGACTCAGATTAATGGTTTCCATTTGGGGCAGTCCCCTATCACTTCTCGCTTCTGCGCAGCCCTTTGAGATTTCTATGAAAAAATTGTTACGTATATTAGCGACCTCAGCGTCCCTTTAACCAGCTTTTATCCGCTAACCAGGAATTGAACAGAAGGATTGCTCACGAAGCTACAATACTCTAGTACCTATGTTATTATTACCCTCATAATAATTAATTATCTGATCAAGAATTAATTAGAAGGGTGAATAACACTTGACACGTGTCAAAATAAACAAAATAACGTATCTATAGGGATATGGAAGGATGATCCTCATCCTCTTCTTGCGTTATTTTTGTTTATGTTGACACGTGTAAAACGTAAGTTACCCTTATTTTAAATTGCTGATCAGATGAATAATTTACTATTTTGAGGGTAATAATATCATACCAAAGTATTGTAGCTTATTTTATCCTATATTTTTTAGTCATGTCAGAGACTTTTAAGTGGTTTGAAAACTCTGACACCAGGACTAGTCATCCAGTCTATGCGAACTTATTAATCCAATCTTAGGACTAATATATCGAAGAGTTAAGTTATTAATCAGATAAGCTCGTGTCATACAAATCGATGGCAACTAACTATGAAATCAGCCATTACTTAAAGCTACGTATAACATACAAACAAGAAGCTTACTGAGACTCGTTTGTAAAATTATTATAAGCAGCTCTGAAGTTATGAGCAAACTTATGATCATACATACATGTGTACACAATTATGACGTCGTCTTTTCATCTTATAGGATGCCCACCGGGCAGATACAGAGCTCCCCTATAGATTTTCAACAAGACCAGTTAGACATGGCTTGCATCAAACACGATTCTCTGGATCCTAGGGTAGATGTACTATGCTTTATGTTATGTACAGAAATACCCATAAAAATTATTATCGTCACCACATTTGAAGTCTGAGCAAGAAATATGAGCAATCATTATTTTTCGCAAAAATGACAAAACCGCCTTCCATCGTGTACAAAATTTGAATATTTCGCTAGAATTGTTTACATTATTGCTGATTTTTCAAAAACGGTCCAGCTGATTTCTGTAAAATTTAAATGAGACCATCTCGGGAGTATACCCTTTCGAACTAAAAAATAATTTTTCGATTCAGTTCACAATTGGCGAAATTATCGATGGGCATCGTGTACAGAATTCGGATATTTCACTCGAATTGCTACGACATTATTTTTTTTTTTCAAAAACAGATCAACCAATTTTTGATTAATTTAAATGGAACCACCTCGGGAGTATACCCTTTCTAACTAAAAAATAATTTTTCGATTCAGTTCACAATTGGCGCAATTATCGACGAACATACACAAAGAAATACATATAGACGAACAAAGAACTTCCTCCTTTTTGAAAGTCGGTTAAAAATAGAATAGGTATTACACCTTCTAGAGACGATTGAGGAAGCCCTCTGTGTTTTTCTAATCAATATCATAGCAGAGTAAAAGGTTTTTGTTTACGTGTCATTTTTTTGATGGGAGGAAATGTGAGCGGGGCGCCCCCGCGGGGAATCCCCAACTAATTTCGGTTGTGCCGCGCGTTTCTGATTTTGTTTTTCATTTGAACATAATACTGGTCCCGGTAGGTGCCGTTTGCGAATGAAAATAATAGAATAGCTTTGTGTTTATTATGTTTTATGTTATACCAGAGTAAAACAAAAATTTTAAGGCTTCAAACATTTTAATCACATCCACTTATAAACAGAATAAGCCTACATAAAAACAGACCATTTATCTGACAGGTATAATGTCATAGAAATAGAAACAGAATACAAAAGAAGAAAAATACAAAATCGTCAAGTTACAACTGAGACTTCACTCACTACCTGTGCTCACTGCGTTTTATTTCAAACATTGTTATTTCTGCGGAATTAAGGAACTTTAACTCGAATTACAAACAAGAATTTGTAACCTTTCTTCAATTTCTAAGCTTCAAAATTTTTGTGAATCCAAATTATTGAATAGTTTGTAAACTTTTAGTTCAATAAAGTATTTTATTTATAGAATTAGAAGAAAAAAAGGTCTTTAGGTTTTATTTTCGTCAGTGACGAAAATAAAACGTGACCGATTGGTGACGATTCGTCACTCCCTCGCCAGTCATCAGTCGTCCCTCTTCGGCATTCTATCTCCTGTGTATTTTATCTGAATATTTTTCTAAATCTAATTACCAAAATATGAAGCAATTCCAATATCAGGAGCTAAATACACAAGACACGAGCTTACAAGTTAATATAATTCTGGGTGGCGGATACTTTAATTAAGTCGGTTGCTTAGCTACCTAAGTTACAGGGTCTATTGTTGATGAAATTTCTTGTTTAATTAAATTAATGCTTAAAATAATACCAGCGAAGGTGATTGTTATTGGGGCGCTGACCTGCCTCCATATGGTTTCTCGCTTCTCTAGTAATTAACGTTGCTAGTCAAGCCGCCCTGTTTCTAGTGAGGGGAAAATGAAAGAAGAAATTTTCAAAGTGTTGAATCCGTAGTTTTGTTAAACTCTAGGTGTGGTGGTATCAATTAAAAAAAAAACCTAGTAAAAAATTGGTTGCCTGTAAAGTCGGTATACGGGCGAAAGTTTTACGTGACAACGACTTTGAGACGAATGAGAGAGAACTCTCATTGTGAGCGCATAACGTGAGCGGAGCGTAACGCAGTTTCTTGAAGTGTCACCCGGCAAACCAATTTATAAGACGTTGTCACGTCAAAAAAAGAGTAAGCAGAGAACCTTGTACTGATTGCTATTTCTTCATCTCAACATGCAAACATGTTAACCTGTGTCGAGATTGTAAAACTCAAATTATATAAATCGGTTTTATGTTATCGTCAACTAAACATGCCCGGATTTTTTGCAGAAAAAGAACAAAAGCTTGCCGCTTCCAGCCGACCTTTTTAGCGTTCTATAGGGGAGGCCTATATTTAACAGTGGATATTCTATGACAGAAATTAAGAAGACGATTCAGAAAAGTAAGGATTTGCTGTCTTACGAGTACATTTTATCTTTCCAAATATCAACGCAAGAAAAAAATCTTGACTAAGTTTATTTTTCATACAGTCCTAGTCAGCAAACATTTTCAAATTGTTAAATCTGATTGAACGTAACCATATTGAAGAGATTGGATTTCCACTCGATAATTGGATGTTGGTTATACGAATAACTACAGTATGTACACGCTAATTGGTTGAGTTTGCTGCAACCATTATTGTTCTGCACCAAAGCGCCGCCCGCGCCGGGCTATCAGTGTCACCTGTCAGCGGACTGTCAGGCGACCCCCACCAAACGACATTCCTGCGGTATTCGTATCAGAGCTTCACAACTGTCTTTCTCGGTGATTTTGTGCGTGGTCAGCGGCGGCGGCTCGGATATTATTTGGTAAGTACAATATTTATTGTAACAAATTTTACCTATTGCGTGTATGCACATTTCGCTATACAGTCCACTAGCTATTGCAGTAACACAGTAGAGGCAGCTGATCTAAAGTAGAACTTCGTTTGCCTCTCCAAGAAAAACTTAAAGATTGACAAATAAAATGTTCATTAGATCCTCGCTTAGAGCGCTAGAGTACACATCACACTGGTAACGCCTTCCGTATGACAAGAATTTACGACTATAATTTCTTGTAATTTCCTAATGAACAATATTATTTTATGCATAGAAAAAAAAAATTTTGGTTAGGTTAGTATCTATGTGTTTATTTTCATTATTAGTAAAAATATGAAAAATTGTTAAACCTGATGAGCATGTATTGTCAATGAATCAATATTGTGTAATATTTTTTTTAATATTAGGTTCGAATTATTTTATCTCATAGAAGTTGTCCATAGACGGCGGTGACAGGTGACCTCTTACTATCAGGAGGCCTATTAGCTTGTTAACAATTTTATTATATAAAAAAAACTGTTAACTGAAAGCTTATATAATGGTTAATTATTAATCTTATCGTTTAAAAATACCACAGTCTAAACCACGCACCCCCTCCCTACAAAGGCCCCCGGGTGGCTCCTTATAAAGTCTTATAATGGATGCTTTCAGCCCAAAAACGATAAAGAGGGCTCATCTGCATGCGAACTCCGTTAGCTTTAATTACTACACCCCGTGGACATGCTAAAGGTAAACGCACAAACCGGCAGCGTTTTTATTGGCAATGGGCTGGCTTACACGATATTATTATAATCTGATGGATGAGCTGAGCTTGAGATAGTGTATCAAGTTGTGCAAATATCAACTACCTATGCAATTCTACAGTATAGAACAAAGAAATGTGACAAAAAAAAAGAAAAAAAGAAAAGAGAAAAAATTGGTCGTAATCCCGAGTAATGATGATCAGTTGTCAGTGACGAGGATGACGCCATTTTAATCAAAGTATATTAGATGATTACAGTATTTGTCGAAGTAAATGTCTAGTAATAGAGAAGGCCTATGTCCAGCAGAGGACATCCAATGGCTGAAATGACGTCGATAAGATGACGGGATCCGGTTCATTGACAGATGAATATTGAATTTCAAAATAAAATTTACTTTGTTTTTTCTTGTAACAAGTGGTCTTTTCTACAGTTTCCTATTAGCCCCGACCCAAAACGAGGGTTTGGGTCGGGGCTAATAGGAAACTAATTGTTTGAAGTTTGAAGTGCATGTCTTTGTATCTGTATTCTATGTCGTTACGTCATCGAGTCCATCGGCGGTTCGCCCCACAAGCGGTTCACACCGCGGAACCGCCGCGAAGTCCTCGTTTATCTTAACTTTCAAACAGTTTCAAATAAATGAAACGGTTTTTTCTGTTTGAAAGTTCATGTAATGAAAAAATCATAGCAGGAGCTACCCTGCAGCCAACGTTAACTTATAAGTACTGTTCAGTACAACTCGTGTGAGCGAATACTTATTTTAGTTCATTAATATTTAACCCTGCTGTTCTCGCGTAACGCAAAACCAGCAGCCATGCAAGTGTGCGCTAACCTTTACTATTCGTTAAACTGTAAAGCGAACTTTCCTAAGATGTAATAAGAATATCAGGCCTTCCAAGGGGTTAGTTGGATTAAGAACCGCATTTTATGTGCAGTGGAAGCTGTGTCAACTATGCCTTTAAAACAATAGCTGGGGGTTTTAAGAGCCAACTTTGGAAATACCGTTTGATAATAATCAAACACACAACACGTGAATGTTTATCATAAAATTACAGATGTAGTGGTGTTATTTGTTTTTGAACCTTTTAATTTGATAGAGTAGATAAATAATTCGCCAAGTACGAGTCGGACTTGCGCACGGAAGGTTCCGTACTGTATGGGAGCCCCCTTAAAAATTTATTTTATTTTAATTTTATTATTTATTATTGAAGTGAATGTTAAACTAAATATTCTGTGAAAATTTCAAGCATCTACCTGTTACCATTATTAATATAGAGCGAAAAAACGTCTAAAAATTAAGGTTTGTTGTATGGGAGCCCCTCTTAAATATAAATTTTATTGTCTTTTTAGTATTTATTTTTATAGCAGCAACAGAAATACATCATATTTTGTGAAAATTTCAGCTGCCTTGCTATCGCGGTTCATGGGATACAGCCCGGTGACAGACAGACAGACGGACATCGAAGTCTTAGTAATAGGGTCCCGTTTTTCCCTTTGGGTACGGAACCCTAAAAAACGAATATTGATTTAACGAATATACGCAATTCTTAAGATATTTTCTGTTATATCAATAGATACCAAGAGCAAATTTTCTTTGTGCAACACGTTATGTAATACATATCTGGCAAAGACACTGCGAGCACAGGCTTCTCCGTAACACGTTGGGCTCTTTAAAGCTTACCAATAAGACCCAGTCATATTATTGATTAGGCCCAATTATGAAAGCACCATCGTAGTTATATTAGCAATTTAGAATATTACTGTTTCTTTTTCACTTTAGGTTTTAAGCATTCGATAGAGATAACACTTTATACGTTGCTGTTAAATTTACGATGGCGCCTTCATAATTGGGGCCTACTGTCACTTTAAACTTGAGTAACTTAGTTTATGCTTTAAATGACAAATTAAATAACAGTGACATGTACTATCTACTTATCAGTCGAGTCAGTGAAGCCAACGCTGAGAATATACATATTCAAGTCGGTGAATATTTGAAATCGACCGAAGTTAGGGCTAATTAGACTTAAAACAATATAGCACTGTACAAAAGCGAAGTTCCTAAAATAATATTTTTTCGGCCAGGGAGCTATTTTGGAAGATTCTGTGTGGGGAGTCAAATCCAGAGCGTAGGGAGCGTTTCGATTTTCGTAGCTTGAGGCAAAAAGATATAATAAATAGGGATGTTTTTTTTTACTGGGTATAAAAATCATTATTATAATTAGTCCGTCAGTTAGATTATTGAAAAATGTTAGACACATATTTTTTCTTTTATCAATCCAACAATTAGTGTCAAAGATAAACCTAGTCAAAGTTTGATAGTAAGGGCTCGTGACGGCACTAGCCGGTACATTTGATAGCGGTTAGTGACGTCACGCGGAACTTTAACGGGCTATATCTTCATCATTTTTTGTTAAATTGTCAAAAGAAAAAAATACGTGTCTAATATTTTTTGACAATCTATTTGACGGACTAATTATATTTTTTTAGTAAACAAGCCTATTATCATCACCATCATCAATCTAATTTTACGGAAGTATGCCATATGATATAGCGCCACTGTTCTCATGTACTTTTTAGAGTTCCGTACCCATAGGGTAACCGTTGTCCGTCTGTCTGTCTGTCTATCACCAGGCTGTATCTCATGAAGCGTGATAGCTAGAAAGTTGAAATTGAATGGTGTATTTCTGTTGACGCTAAAACAAATATGTAATACTAAAAACAGAAAAAAATATTCAAGGGGGCTCCAATAAACCTGATTTTTAGCCGTTTTTCGACCAATGTTAATAGCGGTAACAGGTAGACACTTAAAATATTCACAGAATATACTGTTGTTAACGTATTCATTTAAAAAAATAATAATTAAATAATTATTAAAAAGGGGCTTCCATACATACATACTGATTTATTGCTCGATATTAAAAACGGCAACAGGTAGATATGCTTGAAAGATTCACAAAATATTTAGTTGCAGGTCCCTTTAAAAAAAATGATTAAATTAAAATAAAATATATTGAGATACGCTCCCATACGGTACAGAACCCTTCGTTGGCTGATTATTAAGTTTTTTCTCTATTTTTTCTTAGTTTTTATCTTTTTACTCTTTTTCTCACTGGTTTACCTATACGCTTTTCATTTTAACAGTAGTTTGATTTCTAAGTTATGTATGTGCAGTAAACTAACCTCCAAAAATACTCTTGTAGGTACTACAAATTTACAAGACTGTAAAGAAAGGTCTGTCTTTTTAACCGATTTCCAAAAAGAAGGAGGTTTTTTGTACGTCTGCATGTATTTTTTTTGTGTATGTTCATCGAAATTGTTGCCAATTGTGAACAGAATGAAAAAAAAACATTTTCAGTTCAAAAGATTGGTCCTGTTTAAATTTTATCGCAATCGGCTGAGCCGTTTTTGAAAAATCAACAATAATGTAAAAGTTGTATACGTCAATTCGAGTGAACTATTCGAATTTTGTACACAATGGAATTCGGTTGTTGCCATTTTTTGCGAAAAATATTTATTTAACTGGCGTCTCTACAGCTATCAGCAATCACTTTTAGTCAACCAATTACATACGCTCTAAACTTCTAAAGCCTATGGTGATACCATTGCCGTTCTTGGCTGCGCGTCTTATATTTTTAAAATGAAAATAAGGACACAATATTTTTAAATAATTTAAAACAATTTCTAAAAACTAAAGCTTATTATACAGTGGACGAATTTTGAAATGAAAAACATTGACTTTATTTATAGTATTTTTGACATTTATTTTTTGACATTATAATATACCTATTATGTTTTCGTTGACATTTTATTTTTTAACTTTTAGTGAACATTTATTTACTTACCATACATAACGTGTTTTTGTTTCATGAAATATTAATTACTATGACCTACATATTTATGGTGCCTTCATCTGTTCTGTTCTGTTTTTGCTGCGCCCGACGGGGTCCATATGCTACTTTGTACTCTTTATATTTTTACCATCATGTACTTTATGGAAGCAGAATAAATGAATTATGAATTATGAATTAACCGAATTCCAAAAAGGAGGAGGTTCTATATTAGTCTATATGTATCTTTTTTTTATGTATGTTCATCGATAATTTCGCCAATTGTTAACCAAATCAAAATATTCTTTTTTAGTTCGAAATGGTATACTCCCGAAATGGTCCCATTTAAATTTTACAGAAATCGGCTGAGCCGTTTTTGAAAAAATCCACAAAAATGTAAGCAATTCGAGCGAAATATCCGAATTTTGCACACGATGAACATCGATAATTTCGCCAATTGTGAACCGAATTGAAAAATTATTTTTTTGTTGGAAAGGGTATACTTCCGAGATGGTTCCATTTAAATTTTACAGATATCGGCTGAGCCATTTTTGCTAAATCAACAATATTGTAAACAATTCTAGAAAAAAATTCGAAATTTGTACACGATGGAAGGCGGTTTCGCCATTTTTTGCGAAAAATAATTATTGTCAATAGATTCAATAAGACAAGAGTCTAAAGAGTCGTTATATCTGTGGGTATTATTTGTGTCATTAGAATAGTTAAACCCAACAATTTACTGTGGCTACTCGCCGGGAAGATATACCTCACTACCGCTGAGCTACAAAAAGAGCACACACGACTAGAACAGTACAGTCTCTCCTACAACAGTTATCTTTTAAATTGCTCAGTAGCATTTATTTTCCGTTCCCACTAAACATAATTAGGCACAAGTGAAAAACGAAGTAGTGTATGAATATTTAGGAATATTCATGGAGGCGTGTCCCGAGAAGAGCTTGCCAAGTAGTTTGAAATGCAGCGCAGTAATGAAGGCGCTGCAACTTCGGTCCGGCGCGAGCTCTCATTATTCTTCGGGGCTTTGTTGTGCCGCCGTGAAGACAAAATGCGAGACTATAATATAATTACTTTTCGATGTAGATGAACTTTTTTTTGATGTTTGCTGTATTTGTCAGGATTTAACTAAAGATTAACGCATATCACAGGACAGGAACGATTGGTTTTGTAATGCCGATTGTAAGAATTATGTGGCATAGATCATCATAAATGATGTTTTGTCTATTTTAAAATTAACAACTACATTAAATGTAAAAGTAATAAACTGTGACAAATTTAACGGAAGTATTTTTAAATATCAGGTTTTTAAGTCTTTATTAGGAGTTTGAAACGCAGCGCAGTAATGAAGACAAGGATCTTCAAGGTTCAATACGGTGCGAGCGTCTTTTTAGGATTCCGTACACAAAGGGTAAAAACGGGACCCTATTACTAAGATTCCGCTGTCCATCTGTCCGTCTGTCTGTCTTCAAGCTGTATCTCATGAACCGCTATAGCTAGAAAGCTGAAATTTTCACAGATGATGTATTTCTGTTGCCGCTATAACAACAAATACTAAAAACGCAGATAGAACGTAGATAGAATTAATGTAGAAATAGTATTAGGAATGCAGATCAAAGTACAACATTTTACAGCACTCGTGAGTAATATAGAATATAGAAGTAGATTTATGAAATATTGTACAACTGTAGCATCACGAGTAATAAATAAGAATAAATAGAAATCAATGGCTAACTTTAGTATATAATGGGTATATACTAAGAGTAACCAAATAATTATGTAAAGTAAAAACAAAAAAAAAAATACGTTACAAAAAAAATACACTAAAAAAAAAGATATAAAATTCAGAAAAAAAAAATTTAAAAAAAGGAAAAGAAAAAAGAAATCAAGAAAAACGAAAAAAAAAACTTCTTTGCGTCTTTTGTTTCATACCATCCCACGAAAATAGCATACACGTTTATAAAACCATGTTTGCTCGACTTATACCATATTAAATTTGCATAAATCGCAAGATGATGTAATAGTGCTTGTTGCTAACGTCTCCGACTTGTGTTGGAGGAGAAGTCTGACGAACATACATAAAAAAACGGGGGGCTCCCATACAACAAACCTGATTTTTTCGCTCTATATTAGTAATGGTAACAGGTACATGCTTGAAATTTTCACGGAATATTTAGTTGTATACTCGTACTTGGCCGATTATTTTGTGCCGCGGAGACTAAAGGTGCAAGGTCCAGTGCAATTGTATGGTAAACTGTACGGTATTGCACGTGCAATACCATGATCGTGATAGAAACGTGTAAGGCAATAAAAATATTTGTATGGAGCGTTTCGATACCGGCAAAATATTATCGACGATTATTTTTTGTTGACTTACGTTGATGGTACGCTGTACTGGGCATATTAGAGCGTATCAAACTATTTTTCTGTACTTGAAGTATTCTTATCATAGCGGTTTTGTTTATTACATATGTATATAGTAGTACCTACGTTATAGCGTGCAGATACCTTAAATAATTACTTCTCGATGGAAAGTAATAGGCGATAATACAGATGAACTTTGTTTTGCATGTGTTTACTGTAATTATCATTATCGCTTATGTATCTTCACAGAATCTGTGAACAAAACTTTCGTCACGTATTCCACAGATACTACTATATTTCATTCGTTCCTCCTAGTACTAGCAATTAGTTTAATCGTAGTAATATTGGGAGATTATGTTGATAGTCCAACTGTGTATAATTATTTTTTATTATGTGATTGAACTACTGGAAAAAATCTAGTTGAACTAAAAGGAGTTGATAATGTAGAAATCAATTAGAAATTAGATAAAATCTAAATTGGTATTTGATCGTATTTTTTTAAAGTTAACAGAGCATAACGTTTACGTTTGACTTTTCTTAAACTTTAATATTTAACGAACTTCCAATTGTTCATGCAAATTCCGTATAAAATACTCGTATAAGAGTTAAGAGTCATATTTATTTGTTACGTAATCATTTTCGACCAAAGTAGTCGGCAGCCAGTATTTGACGATTTTGACGATTATCATAAACGCGCAGTCACAAAATTCCCCCCAACATAAATGTTTCTCCCACCAAACGAAACAGTTGATGAAATTTAGTTACCCAAATAAATTTTCATCCAGGGAATATCCCGTCCATCTGTAAATCTATGTATATTCAATTTATGGCGCCTATTAAAGACATTGCATCGGCGAGCAGGCGTTGGCACGCGGGGCACGTCGGCAACTCGTGTTGGTGCGACGTGGAATACTGGGGCCTAGAGTCCACCAAAGCGGTAGTGGAGTGGAGATGAGCACAGCTACGTAATCCTGCTAGAAGAAACAAGGTATGATTGTCAGAAAAGGTATGATAATATTTCAGCTTAGGATGCGTATTAAAGATATTGCATGAGCGGGCACGTCGGCAGCTCGTGTTAGTGCGACGTGGAATACTGAGGCCCTGATCCACCAAAATGGTGGAGCGGAGATGGGTAGATTTGCGTAGATTGGTTTAGCGTGGAGCGTATTCACATAAGTGCCGTATGAGCGCGATTTTGTATTGGCGCGTACGCTACACCGCGCGCGAATCGAATACGTACCGCTAGTTCTCTGTACACATTGGAGTTTATAGTTTACTAGCTTTTGCCTGCGGCTTCACCTGCGTGATTTTTTTGTTTTCGTGCTATCCCATAGTAACATTTTATTTCTCCGGAATAAAAGGTAGATACCCATACATGACACTCACCGACTTTTGAAACTTGTTAGAAACTATATTTGTGCCAAAAATCAAGTCAATTCCACCCTCTGTTGTTGCGTGAAAGTGTCCAAAATCAGACACTTTCATTTATTAGATTAGTAATGGTGGTGTCTTCCTTATACAGTACATAAAGCTGGATGTCATGGGGGTCTAGTAGTACCTACTTAGTAACTTAGTGAGGTCGAGAGTTTAAATCTTAATCCCATACTAATGAGCTTAATGGAATTTATGTACGGATTTTCACATCACAGGCTTTTCGATGCAGGAAAATATCGCGAGGCAAAGTCCGTAGAAGACAATCGATGTCGTATAATTAAATGAACCCACCAAACCAGCCCGGTGGATCCTGGACTGGTCTACTTCAACTATGGCATAATCCATTGTAGACATAGATATACCTACCATAAGTTCAATTATAAAGACGCCATCGTAAATTTAATAGCAACGTAAAAAGTGTTCGCTCTATCGAATGCCTAAATTGAAAAAAAAAAAGTAATAGTCAAAATAGCTATTATATATTACGATGGCGCCTTCATAATTGGGTCTCATATTTGCTGAAAATCAAAACACGGTTCTGCTCCGTTCACTGCAGAGCTTCATATTACATTTTTGTGTGATGTTACAGAGTCTACTGTAACATCACACAAAAAGTGTGTAAAGAATACTGAAGTTCTTTGGACATATCTCCAGGAATGAGAACTCGATGGAGAGACTTGTAGTGCAGGGCCAAGTGGAGGGCAGACGAAGTCCAGGTCGGTCACCAACTCGCTGGACCGATCTAATCAAAAAAGCCACACAATCCACCGTGGTACAGTGTGCTCGTGATGCCACTGACCGGCACAGATGGAGGAACATCGCGAGACGTGCGGCAGTCCTAGAAAAAGACAACAACGACGGGGAGCCTCCGTGAACCATCCACGCAGCCACGACCACTCTGACAAGAGTGTACGAATAAGAAGAAGAGTTACATAGTCTGTTTTTCGTTAAGCATATATGGAATGGACTCTCAAGCTGCACCGCTCAGTCAGCAACCCAGCACCAGTTTAGTAGAGTATTAGCCTAACAATCCGGCCAGTTGTACTACTACGCTAGTTTGCAGAAAACTGCCTTTAGCAGACACTGAAAAATAAAGTCTAGTTGGGTATGCGAGCGGCGGTTGTGAGAAATGAAAAGAGTTCTCGCCCGGTAGCTCTGCATGGTAAATAGGATGAATAACTGTTGGTTTTAGATTTGCGCCCCTAACTAAAATCTAAAGATATAAAAAAATCTGTTTATATTTACTTCTTGTTTTTTTGTAATGTTCAACAACCAAATAGTATCTAATACAGCGGCCAAGAATGTTGATCACCATGAAAGCAAGCTCATTAATTCCGACCAACAAAACAACAAGAAAAAGTGGCGCGTGCTGGGCCATTTATTGAGGAATCTACGGCCGCTTGGCGTGCGCGCGGGACGTAAACTGGCCGCTGTGTCCCGCGTGGAACATTGACGCTTGGACGCAGTATGTGGGATCCTTACATAGGCGCAAAAATGTTATAATTACAACATCCATGTACGTACTCGTACATCATCATTAAATGGATACGAAAGTGGGAAGGTCAGGTGGCACGTTTCCGTATTCGTATACGTATTCTGCTGTTTTTAGGGTTCCGTACCCAAAGGGTAAAAACGGGACCCTATTACTAAGACTCCGCTGTCCGTCCGTCTGTCCGTCTGTCTATCTGTCAGTCTGTCTGTCTGTCTGTCTGTCACCAGGCTGTATCTCAGAAATGGTGATAGCTAGAACGTTAATATTTTCACAGATGATCTGTTTCTGTTGCCGCTATAACAACAAATACTAAAAACAGAAAAAAATATTTAAGGGTGGCTCTCATCCAACAAACGGGATTTTTAGAAGTTTTTTGCTCGATATTAATAATGGCAAGAGGGATGGGCTGAGGGAGCTCCAACACGGTACGGAACCCTTCGTGCGCAAGTCCGACTTGCACTTGGCCAATTATTAATGTTTAGAGCCCATTTCTTAATGTTGTCTGGCCATTTCCTACTCGGCCGTCTTCCACCTTCTTCTGGGATTCTGCCAGAGTATCAATCGCGAACATTCGTAAAAGGTATCTTGGTTGTATGTGACCGAATAATCCAGTTGTTACGTCACATAACTTCACCTCTATTTTGTAGTTTGCCTTTTACTTAGCTTTTTTTTATATGTACGAACCACAAAGAACAAGTCCGTGCTCCTTGTTAGTGAAATTTACAATTAGTTGAATTCTACTGTACAAAGAGAGGGGTTAATTAATTTCCTTAGTGTAGGTATTTTTTTCACCTTAGCATTCCAGGCGAAACACAAAGCACACGCAGTAAACGCAGTAATTTAAGTGTGCACACTGCACAATAAAACGCCTCTAGCTATTTATTTGCGAGCTTATGTACTGACAAGAGTGTCAAGCACATACGTAAGAAAAGAAAACCGTAGATGCGATGTGAGTCAGAATTATGAACCCGGAAAGCGGGAACTATGGCCCAAATGGGGCTGCGGGCCGGAGTCTCCCTGTAAGTTGGCTCCGGCGCGGTAAATCAGCATGATATGCTGCGTACTAAGGGCACCACTGACCAAGCTTCCAAACAGACGACGTCCATTCAATGTTAGCTATTTTGTCGCTAGAAGTGACGAATTTTCTTTGTTAAAACAAAGAAATTTCTTTGTTAAAACAAAGAAAATTCGTCACTGCAAAAAAGTTAAGAATGACTTATCTTGACTTGAAAAAAAAAAGTTAGTGATTTATCTATAACTACTTAAAATGTATTTTTGGTTACCTTTATCTTCAAATGATTGTGTAAAATATCAAGTCAAATGCAATTCAATCGTACTATTTCAGATGAGAATCGATATTAAAGTCAAAATGCATTAAAAATAATTAAAACTACCTTAGCCTATTGTTGGGTTTGGCATATAGTTGGGTTGGGTTTGATCCGGAACGCTGAACACTAACTTTTGTTCAGTGCTGCATTATTAGGCAGTCCAGGTCCATCCTCCATTCAAACAGCTGTAGTTAGGTGTTGGAGCTGGAAAAATTAACTACTCTAAATTAACAATATTGCCCACATTCATTATCGGAGTCGTTGTCGGTTTGGAAGCACTATCAGTGGAGCCTATTATAGGTAGAACCAGTCTTATCATCAAACAATTCTGGGCTACAGTATCTCTACTTTCGAATTGCCATATTATGTTAGATTATATGATTATTCTAAATTAATTTACACAAAAATTGAAAATGTAAGTTAGAAAATGGGGACGAGACACTAGCAACACCGAAAAAGGTGTGAGCTGGAGGATTTAAAAAAAACAAGAATCAGAAAATGGAGAAAATAATTTAATAACAAAGCATTTAATCTAAATTAATTTACGTAATTATGGAGCAGTTAAATATAAATAAATATGATTTTTTTATAACATCACCCAAATAAAAGAAATGGGAGAGGTACAAAAAGCTGGAAAAAAAGATGGAGGAATTCAGCTGTGAGAATAACAAAAAGTTTCAAAGGAATAGACCAAAAAGAACACAAAAATACAGGAAAGGTAGTTGAAAACGTGAAGGATGTGACCAAGTTAAGTATGCATTAATTACTTACGAATAGGGGTTCATGCAAAGGGGTAAATGTTGAGAGAAACCTATGAGGCGCTAGGACGCTAATAGATGTACTCGTTATGGGATTGATTTATGTTACATAATGCTCCGTCACTAATGTTATTCTGTAGAATACACAAGACTTCCAATAACTGTTGTTACTGTACCTGTTAATCTGTATAAAATGTAACCCGTTACAGTTCCAGGTTGCCTATTGTATTAAAGTGTATGTTGAAGGTAATGTATAATAAATGCTGTGTGTAATGGATAATTTCTGTGTTTGCAATTGTGCTTCCCTAACTAATTTAGTAAATCTAGCCTCCTAAAACGTCATCATGACCTAGGTTCTCTTTGGAGTGTAGGGCTCTAGTCTCCAACCTTGCAGGGATCAGTAGACTGTTGCTCACAATTATTTCGTCACCTACCACCCTAAGATGAAGGAAATTAATAGGCTTGGAGTACTCACCTCAGATTTCACCTCTTGAGGGAGGTCGATACTGTAGTTAGGTCATTGCCTGGATATACATGTACCGCCCTAATACTCCTGTTCTAACAATTAGGGTCAATTCAGGGAAAAATGCCGTATACGCTCGCTAAAATCGCAATGCCTAGGGGGAAGGGGTCCTCCAGGAGGCGCTACGACAGCCCGATATTGCCGTACCTTGCTATCTAGTCTACCATATTTTCCAGAAACACGACTAGAATAGCCGTATATTACATCAATTGCCGTATCAATAATAACTCTGAACGGCACTGACGATGCGCCCGAATAGACGTCGTACGTTTGGACGCATCGTCAGTGGAGCCCTATTATTACGCTGAGATCATAAACAGCCCGCCCTTGTTCTACTTCCAAGGGAATTGATTACAATTGTGTTGGCAAATGTTTCGGGTGCTCATTGCCATGTATTACGAGGATATTAGGGCTGGGGTTAGAGAACTGTTCAAATAATAGAGCCTACGGTGTCTAAGCATATTTCACAGAATTATAAAAATATTTTTAAAGTAATTATTATGATAAAGAGTTTTCAGTTCCTGGAATGTCCATAAACACACTCGATTAAGCCATTTTTCAGCATATTTTTAACAATTATCCCTCAGTTAAGAAGCTAGAATGCTATAGACAAACACACAAATAAACTTTTTTTATATTATAGATTGAAAAAGAAATGCACGAATATCTGCATACAAATAGCAGCAAAGTTACGTAATATAAGTAAAATAGCCACAACAAATGCAGCTGAAATCAGATTTTTTTAATTTTTGAGTCCTTACCACCTGCAAACAATACATACAGCACAAAAGGCAATTTATTTGTCCTTGCTCTTATACTTATACCAGAACTCAATTCAACTAATCAAAACAAAAATTCTAATAATTAATTTTCGCAAAAAATGGTAAAACCGCCTTCCATCGTGTACAAAATTCGAATATATTGCTCGAATTGTTTACATTATTGTTGATTTTTCAAAAACGGCTTAGCCTATTTCTGTAAAATTTAAATGGGACCACCTCGGGGGTACTTTCGAACTAAAAATGGATTTTTCAACATACACAAAAAAATACGTACAGAACATAGAACCTCCTCTTTTTTTGAAGTCGGTTTAATATATAACAAGGCCTCATACATTCGATGGGGCCACGTGATTTGCATATTGCACGTTAAAATGTCACTAGCAATGACCACCTGCGATGTCCACCGCACTCAAAGCGTTCTGTTCTACGTAAACCCGAGGTTGTTTTGATTGAATTACAATGCCTAAAACAGGCTGTTATAAATTAATTTTGTGACGCACTTGTGCTACAGTATACGGAAGTCCAAGTACATAAGGTCTATCGTTGATTTAGATCACTCTATTTCAAATCAAATCAGATGTTTTATTGTTCCACTGAGTTTAAGTAAGTCGTCGTATTTTCCAGTTTTCCGTTTTTTTTCTGATGTTTGTTAAATTTCTTGCGTCTATAAATTACTCGTACGTATTTGACGTAGTCACAAATTGGTCGTACATAGTTATTGTCGTGACCAACCAAGCTTTATAGCATAAACTTTTCGTATGATGTTGCCTTTTCCTGCTCGCCCTATGACTCGAAAGTACTTACTTGAAATAGTAAGTATAAGCGCCACACAAATCGGCGGATGAGAAGTTAGCCGCAGATGACATTTCGCCGTGATTCGCTAATTATTGCGCATGTGTGCACAATGCCGACGTCGCGTGTCGTAATGGTGAGCACGGGCATCGGGAGCGCGCGGGAGGCATGAGGTTGGCGGGGTGTGCCCCGACGTCTCGTCTCTTTGGCTCCCGCGCATACTTATATTACGGCTTTTGCGCAGCGTTTTGCGCATAGCTTCCCATCCGTCAATTTGTGCGGCGCCTAGTATACTTAATAGGATCGTAAATTGATCACTGTTTTCGCGTTTTCGAAAATCGAGAATATTTTTGTTACATTTTTGATAAAATTTACATTGTGGGAGAGAACTCTTTTCACTCCTTAAATTTTAATAAAATCATATGTTTTTGGTGTCTTGAGTAAGAAATATTTCACGCTTGTACGTTACATTTTTTCAGAAAACTTTTTAGTTTATGTATATACTTTCAGCCATATTTTTGTTGACTTTGACTTTTGTAACTTAAGGTCATACAAAAACTGTAAAAAATAAGACGTTTAATTCTAGCGATTGAAATGCTGATTACATGAAAAAGTCACTCAAATCGGAAAATATTTAGAAGTAGATAACAGCTTATTGTTTTAGTATGGCCAAGGACGCGCTTATTTTAATCGCTTTCAAAGAAGATAGCAGTAATATCCTGCTATTATGAGATCTAAGTTTTAATTCAAATAAGTAAGTCCTTAGTATAACAAAAGGAGATCTTGCAAAGTGGGCTCAGACTTTGTACAGTAGCCCAATAAAAGCTTTGAAATATTGTAAACAAATTCACAGAAAAAAACAACGGCATTCAATGCTTAATTACAAAGGAATTTCGTATTTTCTAATTTGATTTTTGTTCAAGGCCGCCATCGCGCCGCCATATTTTACAAGCAATGTCAAAAGATAATAAGATCCGAATATATGAATTCCTACTAATTGTGATTGATACTAAAGAAAATAATAAATGAATTAATAACAGCGGGGCAACGCGGCGAGTATTTTGGGTCCATTTGGCTCGGCGCGCAGGGGACTACGGGACTAATTTTTTGGACCATATTAGGTATGTAACCATGAATTATACACCATGGATATAATATCTAATTTATATTTTAAAAGGAGATTGACTGCACGTATCGGCTTATTGTGATTTTGTAATTTGTAATTTTTTCTTTTGTATGTAATTTGACATAAATACCTATATGAAATATGTACTAAGTAGATTATAGACTTTAACTATCCAAAAATGCTACTTAGATCACTTCTGTTGAACATTTCAATTATTGTAGTTTCAGAGCTCTCATTGCCAATAAATAAATAATTCACTAAAAAAAGTAAATTATTTTCCAAAATAAATGAAATCAAATAACTAAATATATACTGTACCTGGTAATGGCCCAAACTCGATAGATTTTTGCATTATCTCTCTTTAGAGAACTAATCACCTTTTCAAAGTAAGAAGCTTCACAGCTGTAATCGCATACAGAAGCTGTCTGTGTCGCCAGTTTGTTAGCGAAGTGGCCACAAAAGAGCCGTCGAGGTGAAACAATTGCCAGCCTGAGTACCTACATCAGCCGCTGCAGAGGCCCTTTGTTACTTATGTTTGATAGTATAAATAATTTACAAACTCATTTGTATCCAGAAGATAGGTATTATCATGGACGAATGTAGCGCTTGTAGCGTAGTTTGATTAGGTGTTTTTCAGCGATCACCGAAATTAAGCAACGTTCCGCACGGTCAGTATTTGGTTGGGTGACCGCGGGTGGCATCTTCCACTCCAACTGAGCGCTACCGTGGCTCAGATGACACGTTAAATGATAGCTCCCGGTTGTTTTAACCGTTTAGCCATGTCAGAGGCCTTCAGGCGGCCTAAAAACTCTGACACCAAGGCCTTTACGAACTTACCTACTTGTTTACAACTTGTTTGCCGTGGCCTATAATTATATATAATAAATTCGTAGACTAGTAAAACGTAATAATTATGTTTGTCTGCAGTTCTTGCAAATTTCACCAAAATTGGTAAGATAAGTTTCTTTTAGCAACTTCATAATTAAATGATTTTAATTTTATAGTGCATTCCACACTAGGTTTATCTCAAAGAGTTACTTTTTATGATAAACATTTCAAATATTCGTCGCGGATGCAGGATTCGAACCCTGCGTCTTCGGATCACTAGCCCGACGCTCTGACCACTGAGCTAACCCGCTATACTGACTCCGCGCCAAATTTTGTGAAGTGTTCATCATTTTTAACCAACTTTTGAAATTTGTGAAATGTTTATCATAAAAAGTAACTCTTTGAGATAAACCTAGTGTGGGATGCACTATAAAATTAAAATCATTTAATTGATTAGCAGTGCGCCATCTCTCGTCAATACAGAAGTTCTTATAACTTCAATTGAGTGATAACCTGTCTAACACGGGTATAACAGTGGCGCCGCCAACGCTATAAGTTGGTTTAAAATGATAAAAACTTCACAAATTTTGGCGCGGAGTCAGTATAGCGGGTTAGCTCAGTGGTCAGAGCGTCGGGCTACTTCATAATTGCTGATATTTTTTGTGAAACCTTGAGAAAATTTCCTTTTTGGAAAAAAAATTTGACAACAAAAGAGCACTTAAGTAAGTAAAGAATAGATGTCAGAGTTCCTAAACCACCTGAAGTCTCTAGACAAGGCTAAATAAAATATAACCGAACAAGTGCGAGTCAGGCTTGCACACCGAGGGTTCCGTACAAATCTTGAAAATTGTAAATTTGGGAACTAAGTTGTTAAAACCTCAAAGCGTAGTAACCATAACATAATCATCGATGAAATGTTTTTTTTTTTACTTTTCTCGTTTTTTGATTTACGATGCATGAGCATTATCTTAAGAATTATTAAAAGCCTGTTTTAGCTTGTGCTAATAAAGATCTTTCATATGATACCCCACATGATAGGTACACTTAATGCACTTTGAAATTAAAGCACATTTTTACCATTTTTGTGATAAAATTAAAAATGTACAGTTTTCAGATTTATTTCTATATGTTTATGTGTATTAAAAGTCAATGCTCTCTGCCAAGTTTCATAGTTCTAGGTCAGCGGGAAGTACCCTATAGGTTTTGATTCCCTTGTGGGTGTCAAAACATGCGTTTTTTACGACATAAATGTATCTAACATTTTTCTACGATAACTGAGAAGTATGATTTTTTCACAACTGCAAGAGGCCGTAGATATACGCATATGGTTTAAATTCCAACTCGTTAACTTTACACGTTCTCGAGATAAAAGGTCTTGACATACGGACAGACAGACTGCAAAGTGATCCTATAAGGTACGTATCCTTTTGAGGTAAGTACGGACCCCTAAAAATGCAAACCTATTTTAAAAACCTCCAACCTAAAACCTGTCGCCAAAGACTCTGTATCCATAGATTATCCCCCACCGACTAAAAAGCTTCTCCGTTTAACTAAGCTATACAAATAGAGAATTTTCCGAGACGACTATATCTTCACATAGCTTTGTACGGATTTATCACCTCTTACGAGTCTTGCAGCAAAGGAGATTAGTATTCTTCGTACGTTCAGCGGAAACCTCATTTATTTAAATAGCAAAAACTGGAGGAGGAAGTCATGTTTTGACTTAATATTTCCGAGTTTATCTCCTTTGAAATAAATTGAGCAAGATGAAATCTTTTGTAAAGTTAAATTTTTAGCGATATTTATTTTGACAGTATCTCGCGGAAGTTGGCGGAAATCTGAAAGGTGTACAGTTGCTTTACTGAATTTTGTACTTAAGACTGATTTGTTATGACTTTTGGAGCAACAGAAACTTTTCCTTCCTTCCTTCCTTTCAGCCATAGGACGTCCACTGCTGAACATAGGCCTCCCCTAAAGATCTCCAATAAGACCGGGTGGTAGCGGCTTGCATCCAGCGCGAACCTGCGGTCTTAATGAGGTCGTCCGTCCACCTTGTGGGTGGACGTCCTACGCTGCGCTTGCCGGTACGTGGTCTCCACTCAAGGACTTTTCGACCCCATCGGTCATCAGTCCTCCGCGCTATGTGCCCTGCCCATTGCCACTTCAACCTGCCAATCCGCTGGGCTATGTCGGTAACCTTGGTTCTTCTACGGATCTCCTCATTTCTGATTCGATCGCGTAGAGAAACTCCGAGCATAGCCCTCTCCATGGCTCGTTGGGCTACTTGAAGCTTACTAATAAGGCCCATAGTGAGAGACCACGTTTCTGTGCCGTAAGTCATCACTGGCAACACACACTGGTCGAAAACTTTCGACTTGAGGCACTGAGGTATGTCGGACGAGAAGACGTTACGCAATTTTCCGAACGCTGCCCAGCCGAGTTGGATTCGGCGATTGGCCTCTTTCTTGAAGTCGGACCTACCTAACTGGACTACTTGTCCTAGGTAGACGTACGAGTCAACGACTTCAAGAACCGAGTTCCCAACTGAAATGGGGGTGGGTACAACATGGGAATTACACATGACCTTTGTCTTGTCCATGTTCATTTTAAGACCCACCTGTTGAGATACTCGATTGAGGCCTTCGAGCATCGTACTGAGTTCCTCCATCGACTTTGCCATGACTACGATATCGTCGGCAAACCGAAGGTGAGTGAGGTATTCGCCATTGATGTTGATGCCGAATCCTTTCCATTCCAGGAGCTTAAAGGCGTTCTCCAGAGTAGCAGTAAACAGTTTCGGAGATATAACATCTCCCTGTCTTACGCCTCTCTTCAAAGGGATCGCCTTGGAGCTCTCTTCCTGTACTCGGACCGACATAGTGGCGTTATTATACAAACACTTCAACACTTCGATATACCGATAGTCAATACGGCATCGTTGAAGAGACTCAAGCACAGCCCATGTCTCGACCGAATCAAAGGCTTTCTCATAGTCCACAAACGCTAAGCAAAGTGGCTGGTTATACTCCTCAGTCTTCTGTATAACCTGCCGCAGCGTATGTATGTGGTCCATGGTACTAAAGCCTTTTCGGAATCCGGCTTGTTCGGAAGGCTGGAAGTCATCAAGCCTGCGTTCGAGACGATTCGTAATGACTCTTGAAAACAACTTATAAACATGGCTCAGAAGCGAGATGGGTCTGTAATTCTTCAATAAGGTGTTGTCACCTTTTTTAAAGAATAGCACCACCACGCTTCTGTTCCATGCTTCTGGCGTTATGCCCTCGAGGACGACGGTGTTGAAAAGCTTCTGAAGGACTTTAAGTACCGGTTTACCACCCGCTTTCAGAAGCTCTGAAGTGATTCCGTCGTCACCCGGCGCCTTGTTGTTCTTAAGTTGGTTCAGGGCCATTCTAATCTCGTACAGGCTGATGTCCGGGATGTCTTCGGTGAAGTGTCGGGTCAGCTTGGCTCTTGGGTCTTTAGCCGCGCTGTTTACAGGCTTTGCTACCGAGGCGTATAGCTGTCCGTAGAACTTTTCGATCTCCTCCAATACCTCTGCCTTGGTCGACGCTGTACTGCCATCTTCTCTCTTCAGCTTTGTCAGCTGGCTTTGCCCAATAGACAAATGCCTTGCGAACACTTTGGAGCCTTTGTTCCGCTCTATCGTCTCCTTAATATGTTTGGTATTAAAGAGACGAATGTCGCACCGCACTGATTTTGAAATTTGTCTATTGAGCCGCCTGTATGACTTTGCATCATCGGAAGACTGCAGTCTTAGCGAGCGTCGTTCGGCCATGAGATTTAGAGTATGATCGGAAAATTTCCGAGGTCTATCAGAACGGCGGGGTCTAAAGAACTTAGAACCCACCGTTTGGACAGTTTCTACGAGCCCGTTATTGATCTCGTCCACCGACGCAAAGTTCTCCAGGCAAGCAAAGCGATTTGAGAGCTCGAGCTGAAAGTTCTCGGGGTTTTGTATATGAGCATGAGTAGGTCGGAGCGTAGACTTCATCAGGCGGGACCTTTCGAGTTTAACGTTAATATTCAGTTTGCCTCGCACAATTCTGTGATCACTACCGGTTTTTATCCTGTGGATCACGGAGACATCGTTGAATATCCGTTTCTCGCTAGTCATGATGAAGTCTATCTCATTTCTCGTAGAACCATCGGGGCTCATCCAGGTCCATTTCCTGTGAGGTGGCTTCTGAAAGAAAGAGTTCATCATGAAGAGTCCCTCTTTCTCCAGAAAATCTGCCAGCCTCTGGCCCCTGAGGTTCCGTTGCCCATATCCAAATTGCCCCACTCTCAACTCATCATCGCTTTTTTTGCCCAACTTTGCGTTGAAATCTCCCATAACAACCGTGAAGCGGGTCTTAGACGTATGTATGGCCCGACTTACGTCCTCATACATAGCCTCCACTTCATCATCTGGGTGTGACGAGGTCGGTGCGTATACCTGAATGACCTTCAACGAATATCGTTTAGATATTCTGAGTATTAGGTATACAACCCTGCTCGACACACTTTCAATGGTAATGATGTTGTTAACGAGAGACTTGTGGACGAGAAAGCCGACACCACCTTGTGACCGTTGGTCACCTTCCCGGTAGTAAAGTAGGTTGCCGGATTTCAGGGTTATCGTGTCCTCGCCCTCTCTACGGACTTCAGACAACCCCACAATATCCCATCGCAACCTACTCAACTCTTCTTCCAGTTCCGCAATCTTCTCGTCAGTCCTCATTGTGCGCACGTTATATGTTGCCAGGGCCAGTTGTCGGGTGGGGTGGCAGCCGGATCTCTTCCGGCGATTCTTAGCACCCCGTGCTCCGCCGTTACCATGGCCGCTGCCGGAGCCAGGAATAGCGGCGCTGCCGGGGACTGGGGGCCTGGTCTTATTTTCATTTATCATTAGGGGGTTTTGCCCGTAATTGCCGCGCTGGGCAGGCGTGTTGGCAATCGCAGTGCGTAGCTCTCGCGACGGGGATGCTGCTGCCCATCCCCGCCCTGTTGCACTTGAGCTACGCTGTTTTGGATGGATATACCGCCATCTGTCGGTTCCGTAGTACCTCAGTCGGCTCTTACGACCCCTGGTACAAGAGGGGGGTGCTATTCTACTCTGCCGGCACCCCACGGCCACAGAAACTTTTAATTGTATGCAAAGAATATATTTATCGTAGCGCTGGAAGCAAGCCTTTTAAGTTCTGGTTTTATAGGAGAGCGGTGCTGTCATATAGATAAATGAATCAATTCTTTATTGTCACACCAAAAATTAAATAAACCAGGAAAACAAGTTTAGTGGATCTTATAGGTAGCTAATGTTACAGGGGTAACACTGTAAGCAATTTCTTCCAGGCAACCGTTACTTGTAAAGGATAAAATGTCATAATAATATAGTGTAATTCATAGCTGTATATGCCTGTTATTATGGCGGTCACTACCGCAAACTGTCCTAGGAATCCAGAACTTTCCGACTACTTCTATTGGAAATCTGTTGAGAAGGCATGTGTCCAGCAGCGGAATTCCTACAGTAAAAATGATGATGATAAATTTTACACGTTACCTTTTACACGTTACCCACCTACTGTCCAATAAATAAAATGATTTTTTATTGTACCCATCTAGGTATTGATAAGGTTTGTAACGGCTAATTTTGTGCTCAGTTGCATTAAACAAAATATTACATTTTAAGGAAAGTATAACTATAAAATCACTAGCTTTTACCCGCGGCTTCGCCCGCATTATATTTTGATTTTGGCTAATGTTTATGTCGGCTGCGAAACCTAACCTAAGCGACAAACATCAAAATACCTTAGAGGAATGCTTTTGTTGGTTAAGTTACGGTTGGAGTGTATATACCACCCCCCTGTGTATTCCCGCCTTGTCGTGGCGGGGGAGGTCTAAGGCAGCTGATAAGGCGGCGCTCGAAGTCTCCCTCTTCTTTGGGTCTTTCCCCCAAGGCAGCTTAGAGGCCGGCACTCGTTGTTCAGCCGTTTTTAACTGAAGCAGCTGAGAGGATGGCCAGTAGGTTGCCTGCCTTATGAGGAGTGTTGCTTCTGAGGCGGGCTGCAGTGCCGCTCTTGCGACGCTGCAGCCGAGGATTAGGGGCTGCGGTGGGATGGAACTGGTTGTGTGGGTGCCGCCACCTACACTGCTTTCGGCCGTCAACCTGTTGGCAGACGCAGTGGGGCTGCAGGGGAAGAGAAGTGTCGGTATCGCGATGGCCGTTCTCACTGCCCTCTGCAGTTGAAGAGGCAGGCGCTGGGCTACTATAACTGACCCGTTGCACTGGGTCGGACAGCATTCCAACGCCCTGAGGCGTTGGAATGCTGTCCGACGCTCAGTGCTGGTTAGTCCCGAGTGGTTGATGACGATGTGTCTTGTGCTCCGAAACACTCCGTCATTATGGAGGGAGCGCAAGCTCCGCTATGGAGCCCGTGTCTGGGCTAGCGCTGTTGAGTGCCGCGATAGGAGTGCGAAAAATGTAGGAACGTCCTGAACTTGAAATGACAGGTTATTTCTGGCGCTTAGACGGCTGCTACCGCGGCCCGCTCGCTTGGTTTTTATCCTATCCTACGGGAACTGTTAAAGTTTTTGGGATAAAAAGTGGCCTATGTCACTTTTCGTCTTTCAAACTATATTTATGCAATAAGCCAAGGCAATCCGTTGCTCCGTTGCTGAGAAAAAGTTATTGTCTTATCCTACGGGAACCGCAATTTTTTCGGAATGGAAAGTATCCTATGTCACTTTCCGTCTTCCAAACTATGCCCACCCCAAAAATCAAGTCAATCCGTTGCTCCATTGCTGAGAAACAGTTATAGTCCTATCCCATGGCAATCACGAATTTTCTCGGGATAAAAAAGTATCCTATTATAACTTTCTTTCTTTTAAACCCACAGAATAGGCCCTATTACACAGGGCAAGAGTCGCTGTTTAAACCATAGGTATCCATACCAAAAATCAAGTCAATCTTTTGCTCCGTTGCTGCGTCAAAGAGGAACAAACCAACAAACTTTTCGGATTGATAACATTAAAGTAGGTATGATGATTCTGTACCATAAAGGTAAAATAAAGAGACATGTTAAACCTTTAATGATAGTGGATTTAAAAATATATTTAATGTCAGACAAAATGACGGCCTGGTATTAAACGTCATAGTAACATGTGGCATGCAGAGGGAAAAAAACATTTTCTCTAATTTTAATGTCAGTTGTCAGTTTCAATCCATACTTTATTTCCTCTTCAAGGATATAATGGTGGAAAAACAATTTGTCCCCTTGCCATGTTACCTATGATTTATAAAAGTCTGCAGACAATATCACCTGTCATCTAATTACGTTTCGCTGTGACGTGTCGTTAATCCATATTAGCGTCATAGAGGAATTAATCACTTAGCGTCTTTGTGATAGTGGCGACAGTTTTGCTTTCGATAGTTTTTGTCCTGTCCTACAGGAACTATGCAATTTTTTGCTTAACGTCTAACGCTTAGCATCTAAATCTCGACGCGCTTGGTTTTGCTCTTGAGTCTCAGCAGTTCTTTGCGCTGCGTGATGCTCAGCATCTAAAAGTCGCCGCGCGCTTGACTTTCAACTTTAGTCTCAGCAGCTCTCTGAGCTGCGTGACGCTCAGCATCTAAAACTCGACGCGCTTGGTTTTGCTCTTGAGTCTCAGCAGCTCTTTGAGATGCGTGGCGCTCGGCATCTAATGTCAAACGCGTTTAAGTGTGCTCTTCAGACTCTTGGCTTCTAGCAATTTTCTTTACGCGAGCTCCGCTAGAACTACGCGCTAGATTCGATTTGCGTTTTGTAGGCATACCTATTAGAATGAAAACTACGTAATTAAACTGAAAAAATACATGTAACCTTCTCTAAATTTTACAGGAAAAGATTGATTGACTTTGACATTTGCAACTTGAGCAGCCTTGAATGGGCATTGGGCATAGAGAATGTAATTTGGAAAGTCAAGATGCAAATTACCATTTGTCATGGTAGAAAATAAGTTTTTTCTTCTAAGATGCTAGCCAATGCGTTTTCATTCCCCGTTTTCAACCCTTTAAAACTATTTTTTCGAATCAAAAAGTAGCCTATGTCCTTTCTCAGGCTCTAGACTATCTGTGTACCAAATTTCATTCAAATCGGTTCAGTAGTTTTAGCGTGAAAGCGCGACAGACAGACAGACAGACAGAGTTACTTTCGCATTTATTAAAATAAGTAAGGATTTGTACATTTATTGCAAATATATACATAATTCAGTCAATCAAACTTGCTTATTATACATTATACATTTGTACATATATTTCATAACTGCGCTGCGCGAAACTCAATAAACGTGTTTTTTAACCGACTTCCAAAAAGGAGGAGGTTCTATGTTCATGTGTATGTATTTTTTTTTGAGTATGTTCATAGATAATTTCGGCAATTTTGAAACGAATCGAAAAATTCTTTTTTAGTTCGAAAGGGTCCCATTTAAATTTTACAGAAATCGTCAGAGCCGTTTTTGAAAAAACCAACAATAATATAAGCATTTCGAGCGAAATATCCGAATTTTGTACACGATGAACATCGATGATTTCGTCAATTGTGAACTGAACCGAAAAATTCTTTTTTAGTTCGAAAGGGTATACTCCTGAAATGGTTCCATTTAAATTTGACATAAATCGGCTGAGCCGTTTTTGATAAATCAACAAAAATGTAAACAATTCGAGCGAAACATTCGAATTTTGTACACGATGGAAGGCGGTTTTGCCATTTTTTGCGAAAAATAATTATTTGTACACGTACATATATAATAACTCATATATATGTTAATAAGAAATAAAGGTAAATAAAATCATACTTTGATGAATGGAAAATCGTGTTGAATTCTGTTGGCAACATTGAATTATTTTAAATTACCCATATCGAAAAGCGAACAATGAGTTTACCTGTTGTTTAGCAACCTTTTGCAGTACAATACGATATTTGGTTATTTTGAATAATTTCACTATCAAAATGTTTACTTACAAATACCTATTTGGTAGGAAAAAATGTAATTGTAGTGTATTTAGAATTATTTTGGAAACCAGCTATTAATTAATTATATCTGGACAACAAAATACTAGGGTATCATTAAACTTAGTTTTATAATTTTTGTAAAAGATCAGCTCACGATCAGCGATCACAAAATTAAAATAAAGGGAATAAAATCCAAAGCTCTATATACGGAGACCGCAAATAAAATTAATTACAATGTAGTATCATTGATTCATTATTATCGTCATCATCTACCGAAGCATATCACACGCTCTTGACAAATTAATTAATCGTTATTCTCGTTACCATTTAACAGTTCTTGTTTATTTGGCTCAACGCATAAGCATTGCCATTCAGCGTGGCAATGCTGCCAGCATGCTGGGCACGCTGCCAACTGGCAGTGGGCTTGGGCATATGGATTACGAGTATCTTTAGATAGATTGAGATTTAAATATGATACCTTGAAGAGTATGTGGATGATCCAATAGCTTGTTATGTAGGTAGTAGTAGTAGTTTATGTAGTTTTAGATTATGTAAGTTTTGTATTAGTGGTAGTTAATAAAGACACTTGCCCTTTATAAAAAATCATCATCATATCGAGTCGTTACCCTCGGTCCTGGTGGGTTGACCCTTTACCGGATGCACAGGTACTTTTAATTACCCGTGGTCCCATGGCATTAGGGATTGTTCCTTCCAACTTTATCGATAGATCACTTGAGTGCTGGATCTTATAGCCTTTTTAATCATATAGCCTTATAGGTTTGACGAGGAGCGTCGGCCTCGCATCTGTCTCAGCTGAGCCGGAGAGAAGCAAGTAGGTACCTACGGCAGCCTAAATGATTAGCGGCGGCCGCTCGGCTTTGTTTATTATGCAGAGCTGGTACTTGAAACTCGTACTCGTAATAACTTGTAATAAAATTGTAAGTAGAGAACTAGAATACATTTGTCAAACCTAAGCTAGGTTTCATAGTGTTTTAAGTTTATAACTCGTGTAAATTTTATTGAAATAAATTAAAAAAATAAAAGGTTTTCCTTTGATTGGAATTAAAAACGACTTACATCCAACGTATTCCTGCGGGCTGTACACCATCTCGATTCTTGGTGGACGTTCTACGCTGCGCCTGTCGGTACGTCTATGGATATCTCCATCCATTCATCAGCCGTAGGACGTCCACTGCTGAGCATAGGCATATTGATAGGCCTATGGATTTCAAAAAAAGCCAGTAGGAAGCGGCCTGCATCCAGCGCGTTCCTGCAATCTTAATTCTAAGGATATCTAGGCAGCAAATATTAGTTTGAATAAATACACAATGCAGTTAATTCCAGGGTTGGAAGCGGCCTGGCTGCATACTAATGACAATTTTCAATTTGCGAGCTCTACCCCGAGCGAGAACGAGCGAATCTATGATTTAATCTGATTCTTTCCGCGTTCCTTCGCCACTTTAATTAGTCTTGTTTGTTTCATAGAGTATTTTTAATTTTGTTATTTTTGGAAGCGGTTTCGTTTATTATGTACTATAGCAACCTGCCCCGGCTTCGCACAAGTGTATTATACGTATAAACCTTCCTTTTGAATCACTCTATCTATTAAAAAACGCATCAAAATTCGTTGTGTAGTTTTAAAAATATAAGCATACATGGGGACAGACAGCGGAAGCGACTTTGTTTTATGCTATGGAGTGATGATTGTGTTTATGTCAGCGCGAGTCACTTCACCAAATCAGAAAAGAGCAGAAATGGGCGTTTTTGCTTTTTCTCATTTGTTTATTACTCGGGAAATATAGCATTATTGTTCTGTAATTCAAGGATTTCAACGATTAACAAACGATTAAATCAAGAAAGAAGCAGAGCAGATTCCGCTTCTTTTAACCGTTTAAGCCATGTCAAAGGCCTTTAAGCAGCTTTAAAACTCTGATACCAGGGCTAGTACACTCAACTTGTACGAATTTAAACAAATGTTGAAAACGTTTACATTTAAGACAATCTCTTTCGACGATGGTCTACATCTTCAATTCTCCAACCATGTGTGAGAGCGATTTGGATCAGAATCCATTCAGCAGTAAACATAAAATATAGAATACATTGGGTAAACTCCCGAATAATATAGTATCGGTGAAACAATCGGTTATCCCCCGTAATCATGCGTTTTATTCCCACACGGTTCGAGCAATTCAAAGGAAAAATACATTTCAATTGTTTATTGAATCCGTTCCGCGCTTGCCATAACTCTGCTCTCTGGGGCTTATGGTCACAGAAAAACTAGTGGCCAGTAGGGTAGAGCTAAACCACAGAATAAAACCTATAAGTGCTATACGTCCAGAATGACCACTCATCTTCTCCTTCGTAAGGATAGATAAGCGTGCAAAGCCCGAAGGAAAGCATGCTACAGCTGGAACAAAAAAGTATTGGTATTTGATTGTTACTGAAAACATTTGACAATCAATCGCAAAATCACATTTATTTAGTTTTAAGAAAGTTCTTTAAAAACGTAACTTATTCATAATTAGCATTTAACAGCCACCTTATTGAAGATAATTATATTTTTTTTCACTTAATTTGATTGTTAAGGCTTCTGATATTTGACGCAATTGATTACCCGTAACTGGCAGTAGTGGGTAGGTTGCAGAAGTGCCTCTGCCGTTGCCAACCAGTTTGAGTTGCCGTTGTCTCTTGTAAGACTGTCTCTAATAATATTCATCTTCAACTTACGATTTCTACCCAAAACATTCTACGAAATTTCATTCTACGAATCCTTACATGACAACGGTTAGCTCCTGCTATACACGTAGTGTGTATTTTATATCGTTTGCGGCATATTCTAAGACTTTTGTTGAACAGCACTTGTCCTTTAGGTCAAAAATAGCACGACATGATTTGATAAGGAGATCTTCTTTGAAGATAAAATATTATATCGGGTAAGAAATTAGGAACGCCGCTTACGTACCAAAGTTAGCCCAGCAATAGTTGGGGAATTTGAGAATATATCAGAACAAAGAAAAGTTATTCCATTGGTTTGGCTAGTTACTTGGGTACGTAGTCATAACTGTTATTGGCTATCTCAGTCCTAAATAATTTTTGACACTGCTAAGTATTAAGCAATTTTCACACACTTTTTACATTTTGCCTAGAGGATGCCTGTTTTTGTGTAGTGTTTGCAAGCTCAGCGCATGCTTAATATTGGGACCTGAAAAATGAAACAGCATCTCGATAAAAAACCTGTACCTAAGTACCTAGGTCTGTACTAGTGTTAAATCCTGATATTAATGTTTTAGAACGAGGATTAATGAGCATAATGTATCTTTATTATGAGTAACATCCTTCCCTTGTAGTGTGTATGGTTTCACACAAACAAATATCTATATCATACATATATTTTACGTTAGCCATTTATTTCAATTTGAAATGTAAAAGACTAGCTTTTGCTAGCGGCTTCGCCCGTGTGATATTTTGATTTTTGTGCTATCCGAGAGGAACCTTCTATTTTTTCGGGATAATAAGTAGCCCATGTATATATGCCAACAAACCAACAAACACACTGTTATTCATCATAGGTTACAGTAACATTACAGTTAAAACCAAGTTGATGCTGTCCAATCATGTGAAATATGAGACACAAGCATAAAAAGTACAATCATTACTAACATAATTGACATTATGGTTTTTCGCATATTTTCAGTGCTACTTCTGTGAAATTTGCCAGACTACATCCAAAAATATCAATCTCTTTGGCAATTTTATTCAATAATGTTAGAGCGCGCGAGAGATTTATAATATTGTGTCAAATCGGCTCCTTAAGGTTCCTAGGTGCCTTTGCACCTAGGAACCTTAAGAAGCCTTTGCCTTTGCCTACCTTTGTAGGCAAAGGCACCAAGAACCACCCGGAGCAGGAGTCACCTCCACTGTCTTTGTTTCTCTGCCCAATGCGCAATGTCTCCACCGCAATCAGTACAAAACGATAAAACACCTTCGCAACATACTACCTAGCTATAAATTATTTATAAATTTCTTACTGTTTTCTTGGATGTTTAGACATCGGCGAATAAAAATTCACCCTGATTCTGCTTTACACACTCGTATGTGGTGAAACTGATAAATGTGTAATGCTCTGGTGAGTTTAGTTTATTTCACAGACTATTTTCTTAGTGGATGTACTTTGGGCCACCGGTTGCATCTAGAAGCTGCTGCTGCTTTCTGTACAAATTTGGCATTTGCTGTTTGAATTTAGCCCGAGAAGCCTTATATTAGAAAATGGTTACATTTTTTTTCTCCGATTTCCCGGGCTAATATACGTTTGGAGATATGGGCAAAGGTACGGTAATATTGGTTTTGATAGGTTTAATTTGAACTCATTTTCTTATAGGTACCTACTTTCTTTAGCTCCTTGGTTGTATTAATTTTTAGCACAGGTAAAGAATAGAAACTATGTCAACTCGTGATCATCTAAAAAGCCGTAAAACATTATGCTTCCCAAATATAGTTAAATAATGATACAATAATATCGATGATTTTTTGACGTGATAACGTCTTATAAATCGCTTAACGCCAGCTGCACGCACGAAAAAGCATTATTCATTGTTCAAGTAGAATTTTAGAGGCGCCATCGTAATTATAATAGCAATTTAGAGTACATGCTTAAAACGCGCAAATGTGTTTTTCGCCTAGCATCTAAGTATTGGTTAAGGTTTGGAAGTGTTTGTTGTCTTCGTCTGGATGCGAAATATATACGTATTACCATTGACCAACTTGTTTCATTTGTACCTCCGTGTACACTGTTAATTTTTCACTTTAATCATTTGATAGAGTAAGCACTATTTTACGTTGCTACTAGTATTAAATTTACGATGGCGCTTTTAAAATTGGGTCTATTGTGATCACAATATTTGTGGAGAAAACACAGTTAAAAGGAAATATAAAGTGGCCTAATTGTTAAGTCGCGAAGTTTCAGAGCTAGATTAAAGAATAATTAATGAGCCAAGTTTTTTGCTGAAGCCCTTCAGAGTTTTAAGAAAAATGCTCAAGTTTTCTGGTGGGTTGTTTTATTATTTTGTTCCAAATAAATTAATCCCATAAATAAATGAGCATTTCGGACTTTGAAACTAAAAACGGCTCTAACCTGCGAATTAGTACACTGTAATAACTATGTTTTACAAGCTTTTATTTGAGGAGCTGGGGAACAAAAGCGGACTTGTCCACTGTACTCGAATTTTTTATTTTTATTTTTTTGCACTCTTTAAGCTCATATCTATCGAACCCCGGAGTATTGTGTATCAAAAGCGGTCCGATCTTAGAGAAAAAAATTGTTAAAAATGATGATTTCGTTCAAAAGCGGACTTGTCCTGTTAGAAATTTATTAAAATTCTAAGGGATTTTTTCTCCAATCAAAACCGGACAAAAACGTAAGGAGAATTGCCGTTAGTACGAAAAATGTCAAACAAAACCGGACAAGTCTAAAAAAAATCATTGTTTTTTTGTTATGATATCCCTAAATCAGTTGTGGCAACACTGCTAAATTAAAAAAAAGATAATCAGCTGTGTGACGGTCATTGCTTTCGTAATTTTGAGAAGAATTTTCCTAGAAAACCGACAAAATTATGGACGGAATCGAAGAAATAGTGGCCAATATAAATGACGGCTCACGTAAACGAAAAAAAACAGGACGGCAAGCGCAAAACAACAGGGAATCGAAGTGAGTGTAAAATTATACCTACCGGTGCGTGTTTGTTATTATTCTAACCTATGATGAATTTAAAATTGCTATTATTTTGTTTTAGGTACGCAGATAAAGACCCCCTTGCTTTGAATTTCGTGTCTGCGTGTGAACATAACAAGGGAAAATTTAAGTGCCAGACTTTGACATTAAACGAAATTGTTTACAACCGCAAACTACTATATGAAAAAATTGGCAAAAAATTACAGGATATTTACTTGTCACGGCTCATATCACCATGCCCCATAGAAAGAGAAAGATCGAGAGAGGAATCTCGCAAACCGCAGAGGAATAAGTACTTTGTGACATACTTTCTCTTCCGTGATTCAAAAAGGTTAGTAAAAGTATGCAAATCTTTTTTTTTGGCTGCTCTTGGGCTCAGTAAGCACAGGGTAAACTTAATTGCGAGCAAATTATATGAAGGCAAAACGCCACTTGACGGCAGAGGAGGAGACAGGAAAAGTTTCAAAAGTATTGATAAAAAGGAATCTGTAAGAAAATTTCTCGGTGGTTTGCCAGCAAAGGAGTCACATTACAATCGAAATAAATCAAAAAGAGTGTACCTGTCATACGAGCTAAACGTAAAAAAGTTGTGGGAGTTGTACAATAATTCAGCGACTGATGATTTGAAAGTCTCACAAACGATGTTCCGAAATGTTTTTGAGAACGATTTTAATATTGGGTTTGCGTCACCATCTTCCGACATATGTAGTACCTGCGAACTGCTGAAAAATAGGCAGAAGACTGAAAATAATCCTGAAGAACTTCAATCATTGAAACTTCAACTCCGAGTTCATAAAGCTAGAGCCAAAGCGTTCTTTTCCCTTACCAAAAAAAAACCTGAAAATTCTATGACAATATGTTTTGATCTCCAACAAATTCAATCCCTTCCTAAAACGCCAATCCAGGAATGTTTTTATTTACGACAAGTTGGACTTTATTCTTTCTGCATTACTGATATTGCATTACAAAGGAGCCACATTTCTTCATATGGACAGAAAACCAAGCTAAAAAAGGCGCCACCGAAATTGCGTCTGCCCTTTTAACATACCTGATGTTTACTGATTTTTCTGAAGTGGAAGTTTTACGCCTTTTTTCGGACGGGTGTGGAGGTCAAAATAAAAATGCACATGTCGTCCACACTTTGATTTTCTGGTTGAAAAACTACGCCCCTCAAAATGTCGCCAAAATCGTACTAACCTTTCCTGTACGCGGTCACAGCTTCTTGCCGGCGGATCGAGTGTTCGGGAGGGTCGAAAAGGATTTGCGGAAGATGCCTTTCATTTTGGATCCAAAAAAATATCATGAGGTTTACGCAAAGCATGGCAAAGTTCATATTTTAGCTGAAAACTGGAACCTTTACAACGTCAAAAACCTTGAAGACTATTACAAGAAAGTGAAAAGTATTCGTGATGCAAAGAGAATAATAATAGAAAGAAAGTCAACCATCATCCAAACAGAAACTCCTAGTCAATCTCAACAATCAACACGAAGAAGTCAGGGCCGTAGTCGTGGCAGAGCACGTGGCCGAGGCACTGCAAACATACGAAGAGATCCTACTGCACGTTTAAATCACGTAAACTTTGGTGTGAAAGTCTTAAACACCTATCATGGAGATGAATCATCAGAAAATGCTGTATCATTGTTAAAAATGACAAAAAACCATCCGAGTTTACTACAAAGATTTTCAATGGTTAATGAACTAAAACCAAACAAGAAAAAAGATGTTGAAACACGCTTAAAGAAACAATTCGGAGATAATTGGATGGATAATCAAGAGCTTGATTGGTTTAAAAACAATATATTCCATACCTCACCAGTGGCAATTGCTGAAACAAGTCAAATAAATGACGAAGACGACGACCACAGTGACGATTGTGACTGTTGCGAACCAGATGTGGGAGAGTTCATATAATTTTTAAATTAAAAAATACAATAATAGAATCTAGTTTTCTTTCATAACCGGACATGTCCATAACTCTTTCAATCATAACCGGAGTTGTCCACCTTTTGTAATCAAAACCGGACTTGTCCATTACAAAAAAATAAAATAAAAATTGAAAACGCATAGTTTTATGACCAACAAGCAGGCTATTAGTTATGTTGTATTAAATACTAATTATACTGAAATGCACAAAATTACAGCCCATATGCATATACCTATTTCAGTTTTTTTTTGCTCTAGTGTAAAATTTGATTAATTGGACAAGTCCGCTTTTGTTCCCCAGCTCCTCATTTAGTTTCACCTGTCCCGTTGTCTCTCTGTCGGTCTGTAATCAAATTTTGTAAGTTAAATTTAACCCACTTTCCGGTTACTGATTGGGCTGAAATTTTGCATACATGTGTGAATCGCGTGATAATGCAATATTATGATAACATGGTGCTGATCTCATGATGGAGCTGGAAGGTGGCCAAAGGAACTTAGCAATGAAACGACACAACCTCATCGAGTTTGGGTTCATGTGAATGGTCTTGGCGAGTAGTTTGTCTTTCGATAGTAACCAGGGTCTAATGATGGAGCTGGAAGGTGGTCATAGGAACTCTGTAATGAAATGACGCAACCCTATCGAACTTGGGCTCGTTTAATTCGTCTTGGCGAGTACTTGCTTAGTATTTTTTTTAGAATATTTAAAAAAATGTAATACTTGTTTTTAAATCCAGTCTATATTAATGGCGTAGTTCTATAACTAGGCGTTTCTAAGCTATCTCCAAAGCACGGCTTCGGATGGGTGACCGCGGGCAATATTCACAACTGAGACCTATTGTGGCTCAGACTACATTCCTCATAGATCTCGTCTGTTTCATCATATAACTATGTCAAAGACCTTCGAGTGGCTTAAACTTTGACGCCAGGGCTAGCCAAAGGACGAATACGAACGTATTTACTTACAGACCTAGATGAGATAGTCAGCGTTGTTCATACCATCTTTAAGGAACGTTAAGCATCTCTCCATCAGCCGCAGAACGTCCACTGCTGGACATAAGGCTCCCTTAAGGGTCGGTCGTGTATAAAATGTCTAACCAGAATAAAGATTTTAGTACCAAAAACAACCTTCCTTCTTAAAAACAACCTTCTGTTGGCAAATCATATCTGATACGTACAAATATAACTTCGCTCGATCGAAAAAAATCCAAAGTCACCTCTGTTTGAACGAAGATCTTATTTCTTGACGAGTTTTTACAAGTAGTATTTTTATGTATTAAGTAATAGCTAAAGTATTGGCAAATCACATAAAACAGATAAATAATTTGATATGAATTTTTTTTGTTCATTTCACCACATGATGACATGATCACCAGATAAAGCTCCCATCGACCCTCGCCGTCTCACTTTGTTCGCGGAGCGCGTCTACGCACTATACGCTCGTAAGTATTTCCAATGTGGCTGGTTGGAAGCGGCCTCCTGTATTCAACACGTTCCTGTGGTCTAATAAAGTAAAGGTCTAATAAGGTTATTAGGACAGCATTATGGTTAAACGCATATCTATCAGGTCCCCTTTAGAATTTTATATAGGGCTATAGGGTACTTCACGTTAACCTAGAACTATAAAACTAAGCAAAGAGCATTGTCTTAGAATACACATATTTTAGGAAAAAAACTGAAAATTGTACATTTTTAATTTAATGACAATATTATGCATAAAAAATGGGCTCTAATTTCAAACTGAATTAATTGTATTATATTACGCGGCGGAAGTCAATACGGTTCAGAAATGACCGACGCCGCAGCCAATAGCATGCCAGCCAGCCGCCAGCCGACACGCCCCCTCGCGCGATGCCTCGCGTAGCTCTGCCCTGCCGCCTGCCTGAGAGGGGACGTGTATAAATGCCAGCCAGCCAGCCAGCCAGCAGACCTCATTATTGCTTGAAAAATAAAAGGATAAACTGCCACTTTTGAGTGTTTCGTCTTTTATCTCGTTATAATTATGTGGTGTATCATATGAAAGATCTTTGTTAGCACAAGCTAAACAGGCTTTCAATTATTTTTAAGATATGAGATTTACGATGCATGACATGAAACGTAAAAAAACCGTTTTTATATAATAATCTTTGAGTTTTTAACAACTTAGTTCCCAGTTTTGTGCAAACTTCAAGATTTGTACGAAACCCTCGGTGTGCGAGCCTGACTCGCACTTGTCCCGTTTTTTTTTCACTGCATCAAAATTACTCGTCTACTATGCACATACCTACATTCAAAATCTGCTGATTATAAGAAAATATCTGTGCTGTTATGGGAAAATGGATCATATTGCATGCAGAAAGAGTTGAAAATAGACACGTGTGTGATCTTGATGTTCGATTGGGACGTACGTGGGTGGCAAACACGAGTTTTCACTGATTGCGAATGTTTGACCATCGCGGGACCGTCAGCAAAACAAACCAGGCATTGGGCATAGGCAATAGACACGGTAAACTGGACTGGACTACTCATTGGAGTAATCGTTACGGAAAACTAGTAAAAATAATAACATTAAAAATACCACAGAAACATAAGAGTACGTAAGATGCATTTACAACTATAACGAATAGATGCTACCACATAACTAACTGTCTGATGAACGAAAGGAAATAAGATAGAAAAATATATCTCTTCTCCTTCCCCATACACCCCATCCATTATTTATACGCTTTCTGTTCTCTCCATCCTAAGGTTGCCTGGCAGAGATCGCTAAGCTAAGTATGTATTTAAAAATATGTAGTATAACAGTGTTTGGCAGCCACAAGCTTGGGTTGGGTTTTGAATAACAGAACACGAACCTGAGGATTGTGACACTGTTAGGGGGGGTCACGGGGGTGTTTTTCAATAGTCCCTATGAATTCTGGCTTATAATTAATTATACAAAAACTTGAAAAAATCGATTTAGAGGTAAGCAAAACACTTCACAAATTACTTCTCAACCCGTAAAATGAAACGTATATTTAGCAAAATTCTTACTTTTTAAGTTGGGTCTTTCAAAATACTAATCATCGCGTAAAACGGAACGTATATTTAAGCAAAATTCTTACATTTTTAAGTTAGGTCTATCAAAATGAAACGTCATTTCATTGACATTGACAGCTAATCTGTCATTTCATCTCCCATCATTCTTGACCCCCCCTCCCCGCCCCCAAAATCGTGTTCGGTTATTCAAAACCTGCTTAGTTGCTTAGTTTTGGGCCAGAGACCGTATGTAAGATGTCCCCAAATATTTATTATTATTATTTTATCTATCTATCTATTTTGTTCTCGTTCATTAGGCTATATTACTGTATATCTGATCTGCGGCGTGATTTGCATTGTGTATTTTATAATTTTATAATTTTTAACATTTAAATGAGACCACCTCTAAAGTTTGATCTATTAAACAATTTTTTTTTCAAAATCGGAGGCGAAGTGATCGCGTAACATGCATACAAAAAAATAATACGGTCGAATTGAGGTCCTCCTTTTTTAAAAAGTTATTTATTATTCCGTTGTGACCACTAGAACATGTAATTTCAATAGCGATTACGATTATTCTGCTATCCGTACGTACTAACGAACCAATGTGACAAAACGAAAAAACGTGTCAATTTATTAAGTTGAAAAAATGGACTTTCGAAAACGAGGACCATTTAAAATTTAAGGAGAGCTACGAGTAAACTACGAATACAAATTGCTAGCTCATAAATTAGGTCAGACTAGCATTTGGTAAAGAGAACTAAAAGTTTGTTTAATTAAAAATGACCGTTAAGTCTATACACATACCTACAGCGTTTTTAGTTTTTCAACAGAGTTCAGCATTTGTTTAATAGATGGTTACAGACGAGTCGTCCTATCTGGTATTATTTTATCAGAAAAAATGCCAAGTCGATGTTATTTTTCAAAGTTAAGTAAGTTCAAAGTTAATGTATTTTATTTAATGCGTATTTCTTATTCAAGTTTATTTATGTACTAGTTTCTGCCCGAGGCTTCGCCCGCATGATATTTCGAGGCCCTACCTTACCACCCTTAATAAAGGAGGTGGAAAAAAATCGATTTGACAATTTTTCGATTCGACAGTTCTTTTTTGACATTTCTTGGAGCGCACGCTAGAATAGCTCGCAGACGGCAGAATTTTTCCTACTTACTTAACACTTTGGAAAATTTACGCAATATCATTATAATTTATAGCCTATGTGTTATTCTGTTAAATAAGCTATATAATTGCAAAGTTTCATCTCAATCCGTTCAGTAGTTTTTGCGTGAAAGAGTAACAAACATCCATACATCCATCCTTACAAACTTTCACGTTTAAAATCTTAGTAGGATTCTTCTAAGGTTATTTTTGAGTGAAAAATGTCAAAAATAAGCCTTAGCAAAAACGTACCCGTGGTGGTAATGACACCCGCCTTAAAACTGTGAGGTCATGGGTTCAAATCGCGGTCCCGTACCAATGAATTTATTGGAATTTATGTAGGTACGGAATTACATACTACTGGCTTTTCGGTGAAGGAAAACATCATGAGGCAACTACGAACCTGAACTGGGCCAGCGTTGTGGATATGGCCCAATCACTCTTCGTCGATAGGCCTACGTCCTGCAGTGGACTATTAAAAAGGCTGGCACAGTGCAGTACAGTACAGTGACGTTTAGCCGAGATGACAAAACTTTCTTATTCTTGCCGTCGTAGATCCATCTCTTTCAGGACATCCGAACGCATTAAAGGTAGTTCAGATTACTCTATGTAGCATAGTAATGTAAATACTGTGAAGTACTTCATACAAACAGAGATTGCGACAAAACACAAGTAGATACGCAGCATCCTGAAGCTCAACATTTAATACAAAAGTTTAAACAAATACCATAAATAGAAAAGCCCAGCTTAGGGAGTCAACTAGGTAATCTGACCATCGAATAACTTCATTCCGAACATTCCTAATCCGACCACTAGATACCAAGTCTAGAAAATTACCGCTTACATTCTTGACTCTTCTGAAGACAACATTTTATGGAATTTTTGGCTAACAATTGTCAAGCTCAAGTCTATCAAAGACCACTAATACCTTGAAGCCGTAGTGGTCTAGTGGTAATGACACTGGTCTTACAATCGTGAGGTCGTGGATTCAAATCCCGGTCACTGACTTTTCGGTGAAGGAAAACATCGTGAGGCAACGTGCATACGTCCGTAGATGAAATTCGATGGCATATGTGAATCCATCAACTCGCACTGGGCTAGATTGGTGGATACGGCCCAATCACAATCCGTGGGTAGGCCTACGTCTTGCAGCGGACTATTTAAAAGACTAGTACAGTACAGAACTGATACCTATCACGAAAAAAATCGTGCCATAGTAAATCAGCGCATATCTTGATTGACCGCGCTGAATACTCTGAGTAACATAACTTCTCAAAAAAGTAAATAACTCAGTAAAAGTTCACATACAAAGAGATCGCGACGCAAGTACGCCGAACAGCTCATACAGTTAATACAAAAGTCAAAACAAATACCACTAATTAACAAACCCTGTTCAGACCAAAGTCGATGGATCCGACCGCTGGTACATGATAACGCCATTCCGAACTTTACTAATCCGAACACTGGATACAAAGTCATCCAGGGTGGTTTGAGCTCTTTGATACCAACATGCTAAAGCTTTATGAACTTTCTCTAGGTGAAATGGAATCAAGTTATTTATACCTTTGGTCTGTGTTATAAAAATTGAAAGAGGTATTCAATTAAATTCAGTTCAATTAATTAATTTACTCAAATATAGGTACAGCAGTGTACCTACACTTATGAAAGTCAATATTTGCAAAAAATAGTCAAAGAAATTATATAAAACATAACTTAAAATTTATTATTATTAAAATTATGCAATAACAAAACAATAAAAACTTCAATCAATCAGAAAATCATAACAATAAAGTATTTAATTAATAACATGTCAATTCGCGCACAGAGTCCCCGTCAGAAATAATCCTTGCTGATCGAAGATACATAAACTTTCAACTATTAAGGTATCACCGTTCTTGAGATAAAACCTAGTGACAGATAGACGGATGGACGGACGGACAAAGGAGCCTTAGTATCAACGGATTTGAGGTCCGTTCGTCTATGGTAATAGGGTCCAATTTTTAAACTTTAGGTACGGAAAAAAAACCCTAAGAAGATACTTTTTACCCCAACAATTAATGGTTTCGAGGAAGGTTAAAAAAAACAATCCTAACCAACTATTGACCCAGGCCTGTGTACTCTACATTTCATTTTTCCAAAAATACACACACTTAAAAATTAATTCCTCCTCCGGCCGCTCATTGTCGCCACCAGCGTAATTAGTACAATACATTTTCTTTGTACCAACAGCTTTGTGTTGGCAGAGAGAGTGGGCGTAGCAAGGATTACGTTTCAGGGGGATCAAAGCATCTAGATTAATTATTTATCTTGTAGGTTGTGATTTGGATAATTAGTTGAAAGGATTAAAATTAGAATAGATTTTTAGGTATTCAGACTTCTTTAGTATTACAAACTTGCGCACGTAGAAATATAGCGTAGGATAAAAAGACAAGACGCGCGAGACGGGCTTCTCTGTGATAGGATCGAGTACATTGTTGTTTGTCGGTATTAAGTTAAATTGGGAAAATAGTTTGAAATGAAATCGACGCTTGTATTTTCTAAATATTTAGTTTGTTTTCGAAATTGGGTACTATTTTAGTAGGTACCTACTCGACATCAAACTTTTAACCTAAGTTTCAAAAAACTAGACTTAAGTAGACTAATGATAAAATCGAGGCCTCAAGTCACTTCCAATTCTTTTTATGTCCAGTAGTAGACATCTTACGGGTGATGATGACATTTAAAATTAAATTACTAGAAGCGAAAGCTTTCTGAAACTGTTTCTGAGGTAAACATAGTAGGAGTTCCTAGGAAGCGCTAAGTGACAGTCATGGTACATAGTTCATTTATTCGACTAATGTATGTCAGAGAAACACTTTTAATAGTCAACAAAAATCTACACAATGGCAAAGACTTAACAAGAAACCAATTTCTTACATAATAAATCATCCATTTAAACTTAGTAATTCACATCAATTATCACATTGCATCTAGTAAGTAAGTAAGTTCGTATAGGCCGGGTGGCTACCCCTGGTGTCAGAGTTTTTAGGCCGCCTGAAGGCCTCTGACATGGCTAAGCGGTTAAAACAACCGGGGCCCTACAATTTAACGTGTCATCCGAGCCACGGTAGCGCTCAGTTGGAAAATGCCACCCGCGGTCACCCATCCAAGTACTGACCGTGCGGAACGTTGCTTAATTTCGGTGATCGCTGATAATCACCTAGTCAAACTACGCTACGAGCGCTACATTGCATCTTGTTACATTATACATTAAAAAAAGTAAACACAACAAGGTGCCAATTGTATGAATGATGAACCTACCAGATCCATCTAATTTGGTAGATTTTCGTCAGTCAGTATAAATGAAATAGAATGTCAAATTGTAAAAGTAAAATGTTAAAAATTGATAAAAAAAAAATTGTCAGCCACAGAGGCAGACTAACAAGAACAACATTTTATTACAGCGCGCACTGGCTAGCGGTAGAAGTTCCTAAGAAGGCCCTCGATGGCTTCTAATAGATGCCCCCTAGGCCTACCTTAATTACGTCTCTGCTCTCAGAGATGTTTATGAAATAACCGCACTTCTGTTTTCGTATGCGCGTACAGTAACAAAGAGTTAATTTTCTTCCTTATTTCGTTTTCTTCGCGCTGTAAATTATTTATGTGTACGGCGACCACGTTTGACGAAGGGGTGAAACGTGACGGGCTTGTAAATATGAAACGTGACTTTCATCAATATAATAGTTATAGGGTTTTGTATTAACCAATATTGAATAAGGAGGGTGACGAATAAGAATTATTATTGTATGGGTTGACGTCCAATGATAAATATCAAGGCATCTGTATCGTCACCGAGTCTCACCGAGAGAGAGAAAGCTGCCGCCCCATCCATCGACTTGGCATCTTTTTTTTTCTTTTTATTTCTTTTTTATTTATTTATTTATCCTTAATATAACATACATAGGTAAAATTAAAAAAGTACTGCCAAACAGCGAAGCGGTTTGTAGGCAGGATAGCTCTCACATTAGGTACTTAGTAACTATGTACAAGCAGATATACATTCCCGTGTTATTATTATGGGTACATGTTCTTACATTCCATATTGATCCGCCCATTGTATTTCATGGAAGTGTCATAGATTTTTTCTCTTCTAGAATGTTTCGGTTGTTTCGGAAATCATTTCTACCCGAAGCTTTCCCAGAGAGATATGACTTGAAACTCTATTTAGAAATCCTCTCTCTAAAGGATTCCTCTCGGTAAAAGTGGGCGACGCAACGACAGCACTAGGGTTGTATTATACTCGTATTTATATATCGTGGTAACCTTTTACCATCAGGAAGCCCATCTGCTTATTTACCTTGTTGTTTTTAGGGTTCCGTACCCAAAGGGTAAAAACGGGACCCTATTACTAAGACTCCGCTGTCCGTCTGTCTGTCTGTCACCAGGCTGTATCTCATGAACCGTTATATCTAGAAAAAAGCTGCAATTTTCACAGATGATGTATTTCTGTTGCCGCTATAACAACAAATACTAAAAACAGAATAAAATTAACATTTAAGGGGGGCTCCCATACAACTAACCTGAATTTTTAACTGTTTAACGCTCGATATTAATGATGGTAACAGAGGTAGAGGCTTGAAATATTCACAGAATATTTAGTTGCTACTCGTAATTCAATTCAATAATAAATAATTAAATTAAAATAAATATTTTAAGGAGTCTCCCATATAGTACGGAACCCTTCGTGCGCGAGCCCTACTCGTACTTGACCGATTATTTTTGTGAAGGCTAGCTCTGGTGTCAGAGTTTTGAAGCCGTCGGTAGGCTTCTAACATGGCGAAACGGTTAACAACTGAGACCCAGAATTTAACGTGTCATCCGAGCCAATACGGCGCTCAGTTGTACATGCCTCCCGACTGGCCGTGTTGAACGTTGTTTAACTTCGGTGATCGCAAAGAAATATCCAGTCAAACTACACCATGAGCGCTACATTGTATTTAGTTTACAACTAGGTACATGAAACGTACTGTGCCAACTCCGCCTAGTGGGATAAGGACAGGAAGAAGATGATGATGAAATGAAGTGAGTAGCCACCAAACTAGAAGGGGAATAACCCGGTACAATTCATTTTATAGTGCAAAAACACGTACTAGTAAAGGCCAAGCTAAGAAACAAGTAAGGAAGAAAAAGAGACAATCATGGGCAAAATTCAGTACAAACATTGAATCAAACCATGAAGCAAACAGAATTAGGAAAATCCTAGCGGCCGATACTAAGCGTGAAATAGGCACGCTTAAAAAACCGGACAATTCCTACACGAAAACCCTAGAAGAGACACACAACTTGCTACTACAAACCCACTTCCCAGGATGCCAACTGACAACACATACTGAATGGCAGGATGGTGAGACAACTTTGGCATCAGACACAGATTGGTCTGTTGCTGATCATGTGGTAACTAGTGAAAAAATTACATGGGCAATAAAGTCCTTTGAACCCTACAAAACACCTGGCCTGGATGGTATCTTCCCTGGACTCCTACAATGGGGGGAGGAAATATTAAACGGGAAAATGACCATCCTCCTAAGAGCCTGCATAGCACACAGATACATACCTCTAGGCTGGAGAGAAGTCAGAGTCCTCTTTCTCCCCAAACCAGGCAAAAGTGACTACACAGACCCGAAGGCCTACAGACCAATTAGCCTAACTTCCTTCATGCTGAAGACACTAGAAAGACTCTGTGATCGGCACATAAGAGATGAGGTACTTAACAAAATCCCACTACACCCTCAACAACACGCCTACAGCTCGGGCAAGTCAACAGAGTCTGCCCTCCACAAGGTAGTACAAACCATAGAACATGATATCAACAGTAAATCACTTTGTCTAGGAGCATTTATAGACATTGAAGGAGCTTTTGATAAAACAAACTTCGACAGCATAAGCAATGTACTCAAAAAACACGGGGTACATCCAACGCTAGCCGAGTGGATATTAAACATGTTAAGCCTAAGGGCCGTAAGAACAGACCCCAAAAGCACAACCAGAGGATTAGTAGTGATGGGCTGCCCACAAGGAGCAATCATATCACCAATAATATGGAACATGATAGTAAACACACTGATCACTATACTTAATGCGCAGCGATTCCTCACAGTGGGCTACGCAGATGACCTGGCAATCCTGATATCGGGACACTTTGCAAGTGTAGCCTGTAACCTTATGAACCATGCACTGAAAATTGTGGAAAAGTGGTGCAGGGAATACGGCTTATCCGCCAACCCAGAGAAAACAGAATTAGTAATGTTTACAAATAAAAGGAACCTAGGACCACATACTTTACCGTCCTTTTATGGTAAACAACTGAAACTTTCCGAAGATGTGAAATATCTGGGCATCACACTAGACAAAAAACTGAATTGGACACAACATGTGGACAACAAAATAAAGAAAGCAACAATCTCATTTTGGCAGTGCAGCAAAATGATGGGTAAAACTTGGGGCTTGAAACCCAAAATAACCCAATGGCTTTATAATACCGTGGTCAGACCATCATTATGTTATGGGGCAATAGTTTGGTGGCCCAGAACCAAGCTAGTGACTGTAAACAAAAAACTAGAGAAACTCCAAAGAACAGCCTGCATAGCTGCAACAGGCTGTATGAGATCTGCACCCACTGCGGCATTAGAAGCCCTCATGGGGCAGATGCCGCTGCATCTCTTCATACAGCAAGAAGCAGCAGTAGCTGCCTATAGACTACTATCATTAAACCTTTGGGTACATGACAAAGCAGCAACACACACCACCATAATTGAGGAATTTGCAAATTGCAACCAAGAAATTCTTTCGGTCTATGACAGGGTGCCTAAAAAACATATCTTCACAAAGAGCTACTCAATACAGCTACATGAAGAACAAAGTGACAGCTCAGGTATACAAGAAGTGAGGATTTATACAGATGGCTCGAAAACTGAAACAGGTACAGGGTCAGGTACTTTCTCTGAAGACCTGAATATACACATCGCAACAACCCTGGGTGAAAACAACTCTATCTTCCAAGCGGAATGTGTAGGTATCATCCAGGCTGCTACAGCAGTACTCACCAGAAAGGTAACTGATTACAATATTAGAATCCTCTCAGACAGTGCTGCGGTGCTTAAGGCACTACAACGATATGAACACTCCTCAGGGCTAACCTTACAGTGTCATGATCTATTGGAAGAAGTAAGTAAGAAAAATAAAGTCACTCTCCAATGGATCAAAGGACACAGCGGGTCCAGAGGAAATGACGCGGCGGACGAGCTAGCCAGGAGAGGTGCAGGTAGGCGCCCAGTAGGGCCTGGACCGATGATACCTTTGCCTTTTAGCCAAGTCAGATCCTGGATACGCCAACACACAGCTAGACAACACAAGGAATACTGGGCAAGTACTGAGGGTTGTAAGCAGTCTAAAGAAGTTTTCCCGGAGTTAAATCCGAGATACTCCCGACGCCTGCTGAACCTTAAACGAGACAAACTCCGACTCATAGCCGGAGTAGTCACGGGGCATTGCTCTCTAAACAAGCACCTGTTTAAAATTGGTGTTACAGACAGCCCTCTGTGCAGAGGTTGCATGGAGGCAGAAGAAACAACCGCGCATATGCTGCTTGAATGCAGCAGTGTGGCGGAACAACGCGAAAAATACCTCGGGGCACCGAGGACACTCCGGGAGGCCTGCGCCGGCGTTGGCGAGCTGCTGGACTTCCTGGAGGACACCGGGTGGCTGAACTAGCTGCAGCCGGGTGACCTACATAAAACGGGCCCATTGGAGGGCTCAATTGTGGAAAAGGCCCGCAGCAACAAGTAACAAGTAAGTAACAAGTAAGGCCAAGCTACAATTCCAAAGAGATTTCAAAAGCAATCACTACCAACCTATAAAGCGAGCCATTGAAGCGGCGACTTTACCGTCTGCTGGAAAAATTAAATGATTGTTTAAACAAAAGTCGGCGGCACGTAATTACGGGACTCCCCCGGGAAATCGGCGGCGGCGGCGGTCAAGATGGCGCCGCTGCAGTAATGCGATTTCCCTCAGCGCTTTCTAATATCAGGCTGTTTTATTGCGTGTGTGCTAGATTGATTTCCGTGAATAGGAATCGTTAAAAATATGTTGGAAGTTTTCTGGGTAGTTAAGTACTTTTAAATCGATTTATCATCAGGAATTAGTAAGCATCATTAATAGTCTACGTTTTGTGTTAAATTGATACAACCGAGATTTCTGACCAAACTGAAATCTTTTGCCTTTTGGAAATAAGTTTAAGAGTACAAGTGTACAAGTACTTAATTTAGGGTGCTACTTAAGTTTCTGGCCTCAACAAATAGTGATACCATGAGCAGACAATCTCAGTTTGCAAATGGTATCACTAATAGGGATGTTTACTGGGTATAAATATCATTATTATAATTAGTCCGTCAGATTATTAAAAAATATTGGACACGTAGTTTTTCTTTTATCAATCCAACAATTAGTGACAAAGATAAACTTTGTCAAAGTTTGAGAGTGGGGGCTCGTGACGGCACTAGCCGGTACATTTGATAGCGGTTAGTGACGTCACGCGGAACTTTAACGGGCTATATTTTCATCACTTTTTGTTAAATTGACAAAATAAAAAATACGTGTCTAATATTTTTTGACAATCTATTTGACGGACTAGTTATATTTTTTTAGTAAACAAGCCTATTGTTTTCGATTGTAAATTGTACTTTTTTTTTTAAAGATTTAATTGTTATATGATTTTGTTAATTTGAGCGTGATTAGCTTTATTTACAGTGTTTTAAATAATTTTGTGGAGCTAAAAACTAAATCAAGGTCTATCTATCTACAATAGGTATTTTTGTGCACTAATTTTACTTAATTTTCCACGGCGATTTATGATGACAAAACTGTATCAGTGAACTTATAATCTATAGTACAATAAGGTAATACATATTTGAATTTAACGCGGTAATGTTCCTACCATATTGGGAACGCTATCAACTGGACTTGAATAATTTAGATTTTCGAAGTTAAATCTTTTTAACGGCGTTGTGCTCTTTTTGGGACGGGTAAAAAATGTTAAACCCGCGTCAAAACACGCGACCTGATTGAAAATTTGTAAGACGGAGGGAGAGTAGACCGCCGGCGCGGCGTAGGAGAAGAAGTAATATCCCCTTCTCCTTCTACCGCGCGGAAAAAATGTAACATACTGCTTCTGCTGTTTTATTTAGGCGGCGCAGGGCGCTTGCGCGATTGTGCGTGTGTGATATTGTATTTTACTACATAAATGATAGTATTGTACTTTATATGTTCAAGTTTTCACTTCTGCCGGCACTCCCGGAGAGCAACTCGTTGTTTTTTTTAAAACATGAAGGGCATATGAATGGTCTGATTGATTTATTAGTAGCAGTTTAAGCAGGTTTATAAATTACACTGTATTTTCTGCTCTCAAATAAAGCACTTACCCCCAAAAAGCTTATGTAAACAAAATTATTTATCTAAAGATTGTATCTACAAAAAATGTTTTTAAAAAATACTGAGACGGCTCGCCTGCCAACATTATTTTCTGTTTTTACGAAACATGTGCACGGTAAGTAGGTAATTTAATTTATACATTTTGTTTCACGCAGCATTTCTGCCGTATGTAATAAAGGGAGACATTCAAGGCGCGAAAAAATGTGTGTGGTAGATACATGTAAACAGTTAAATGTACTTTTAAGTCGCAAGCCATGAGCTTAGTTTGAGGCTCATCGAAATAACTTGTACTATACCTAGAATACGAAACAGAATTACAGAATTAGTAATCCGTTGTCTGTTCTTCTACTCTGTAATTTAAATCTGTAGTACTGTATTCCTTGTACGATCATTTTCTGTGAAATAAAATTATCTTATGTTATCTTTCTTAGCTTGGTTAACTAATAAAATATTTTTAAAATTAACTGTTACACTACCGAAAATAGGCCTACCCACAAAGCAATTGTGTCATATTCACCACGCTGGGACAGTGCAGGCTGGTGGATTCGTATACTTCACATATGCCATTGAATTTATCCACGGACATATTATGCAGGTCGCTTTCAGCCTCATGTTTTTCTTCACCGAAAAGCCAGTGATGTATTAGACACACGCCATGTGTTAATTTTAAGTCATTCCGCATCTCAATTACAATAATAACTGCAGAAAGTCCATTAGTACAAAAATATCCTAATATCAGTTCCTCTTCCGCTTCGGATCTCGTAGTATTCGGACGTGTGTGTCCACGCTCAGTATTTTAAAAGCAATTAAATATTCAAATATATTCAAGTTTTTAAGTGCAGTCATATTAGGAACACATCACAGGCAGGAGATCTCAAACACATTCGAGTCCTGAACGCCTGGTACTCCAGCCCCACCACCGAGATACCGTGAGTCACACCTTGCCACTAATTGACCAATAACAATCAAAAAATTTGTCGGCCATTGACTCCATCAGCTGTTATTGGAACCAAGATTACGCTGAGGTGTGGCCGCTGAGCACACATCTGCATATTCAATAGGCCTAGCGCTACACACTTAGATATCCCCACCACTCAATCTCATAAAATAGCTACACGAGTGCGCCGCCTTCACCTTGCACACATTGACATATTTAACTGAGAAGCACTGGTTTCGGAGCAGAAACCGGCTCCCGACGGAAGCGCATTTAGGCCTACAGCACGCAAAACCCTAAAAATGTCTAAGATTATGCACTCACCGCCTAGTAAAACTAGCCCTTCTCTGTCTGGTCAATTTACCAAGTCTCCCAAGGAAAAAAAAAACCCCTGGACCGCATCCCGAAAAAGGAACAAGCCCGATGCTGATTTCAATGAACTAGACACTTTTAAAACAGAGATGAAAGAAATGTTATCGGAAATGTTCTCAACTTTCACTAAAAATCAAAGTGATCGGCTTTCTGCCTTGGAACGACATATTGCAGAGGTAAAATTACAAACTTCGTCGATAACAGACATGGAAAAGTCAATTGGCTATATTTCGGGGCAAGTTACAGATGTTAACAAAAAAATAGAACACCTCGAACGAGACAGAAACGTTATTAGGAAAGAAATGAGCGATCTAGAAGACAGAATAGACAATATAGATAAATTTTCCCGAAAAACATCGATAGAAATTAGAACCATTATGAAAAAACAAGGAGAAAGAAAAGAGGACCTTTTTAGCATGATAAGAAACCTAATGAAAACCCTGCAAATAGATGTTTCGTCTGCGGATATTAGGGATGTCTACAGAATCCCAAATAAACTCAACAATAATAGCTCAACCGTGGTTGCCGAGTTTACCAATACGCTCCTGAAAAGCGCAGTTCTAGATCAAGCGAGGCGATACAACAAAAGTCGGGATACCAAATTGAGCACTACAAACCTAGGCTTGGATGGTCCTTCAGCGCAAATATATGTATCTGAACTACTTACAGTCAAGTCTAGAAGAATATTTTATCTGGCTCGCGAGTTCGCTAAATCAGAAAAATACAGATTTTGCTGGCCGTCAAATGGCTATATATACCTAAGGAAAAGCGAAGGAATGCCACATATTCTTGTAAGGAACGAAGCCCACATAGAGGACCTCAAAAACTCACCAGTGTCGTCGGCGGTCTCGAGACAGGCATGACTACATACGATCATCACAGAACAGTCTAGGAAATTGTATTTATGCATGTTTTTATTATTGAACTTGATTTGCTCCGTTAGGCTATATAAAAAAACAAAATCAACTAAAACTAGTAACGCACCTATTGTATACAAATTGTTCAGTCTGTTTGCCGCTGTTATCATATCATATTACTTAATTTTCATTTATTATTGCACGTATTTATTTGTTTACTGGAACACAACTAATCATACCATTATAACCTTACATAATATGACGCTAACCAACGCCAATCTTGTTTACTCTAATACATTACAATATTTACAATTTCGTACATTAGCCCAACAGCATTATAAAAATAACAAAATAATAATAATAAAATCTTCCTGTTTTTACCGTATATTATACGGCCAGACACCTAAATATAACAATGCATTACTCACTCGTTTCGAAGCCCTCCTACATAAATGTCCAATCCGTAAATTCAATAACACACATTACACTTTCGCGAATCAAAACTATCCAACACTGTACCACGAAATACCTCTGCGTCTAAGCATCAAAATTTTAAGTAAATTACGAAATACTTTCTTTGAAAGCAGGACGGGCACTATGACGTCCTTCCGCGACTATGTCACAATCAAACTAGCTAATGTAAACAATTATCGGTTCTGCAAGCATACCTGCCCTGTAAACCTATTCAATAACTCATGCGACTCGATGCAATCTATAAATAGAATCAACTCTCGCACACCTATCTTTCTATTAATAATTATTTATGGATAGTAAACAACTTTTAACCAAAATAGACAACCTAGAAATAGTTAACTCGAATTACACTTTTGTTCCAGAGATGTGCAAATTATATTTAGGGTTAAATGATGGAAACGATCAATTTACTATATTTGCTCAAAATATGCGCAGTATACGAGCGAACTTTAAGCACCTATTAGTGTTCTTGACTAGACTTAATTACCTACCACATGTGATTATACTTACGGAATGCTGGACCGATAGTTCGTTTGTCGGCCTACACCTAGATAATTACTTATGTAATTTCACTAAAAAATCATTCAATCAAAATGATGGAATTGTAGTCTACACCAGATTGGGCCTAGATATAATAATTAAAGAACCTCCATTTAAAGATGCAAATTGCTTAGTAATGGAAGTAGCTAAGAATTACAATATTGTAGCTATCTATAGATCACCTTCTAAGTACAATGTTACTGCTTTCAAAAACAGCCTGGATTCGGTTATTAGTAACTTATCTTACAAAACGGCATTTTTAGTTGGTGATTGCAATTTGGACATTTCTTTAACAACGACTGATGCAAGGGCGGACGAGTATCTAGAATTATTATTAAGTCATGGCTTTATCCCTACTCACCAATGCCCCACACGTGAAAAGAGCTGCATAGACCATGCATTCGTCAGATCCTCATCATCTTGTTCTGCTGTGGTATGCATGTCCGGTATAAGCGATCATGATGCTATCCTCTTGAACTTGCATGAAAAGCCTAAAAGTAGCAGCTATAACTCGAAAATAATTACTAAAATTAACTATGACTTGGTTCTGAAAGATTTAGAACAAATAGATTGGTCAGAATTCTACGCTCTTACCGACATAGTTTTAACTGTTAAATGCTTCGAAAATCTTATAAAAACAATAATATCAAAACATAAAACTGTATCCGTAGTTCCAAATTCAAAACATATCAGAAAAGCATGGATTACTCCAGGCCTACTTAAATGTATTAGGAAACGTGATCACTTACAAAAACTAGCCAAACAAAACGGTAGCGATAAAAACTTTCTCTTTAAATATAAGTCATATAGAAATATCTGCAATAATATAATACAAAACTTGAAAGACAACTATGAGCGAAATAAAATAAAGGATAGTAAAGGAGACAGTAAGAAATTATGGAAGGCGGTAGGGGATGTATGTAACCTTAAGTCTCACAAAACAAACTGCAATAGTTTGTTGAACTCTGCGGAGTCACCAAATCTAGCTCTAAATAATGCCAACCAGTTTTTTTCAGGTATAGGGAAAACTTTAGCGAATAATATTCTCAAAAAAAACAACAAAACTGAAGATGATTTAGCGCAAAGCGTGAAACTACCTGATTCTCCACAAAACTCACTATTTCTGGTCCCTACGAATGGTTCAGAAATAAGCAAAATTATTAGTAGCCTTCAATCAAAATCAGCGCCAGGAGAAGATGGCATCTGCAACAATCTGCTAAAGCTAGGAAAACACGTGCTTTCTGCTCCTATAGCTCATATTTGTAACCTGAGTTTAGAGACTGGAACTGTACCAATGGAATTTAAACAAGCTATAGTTTGTCCCGTTTTTAAAGCGGGGGATGCCTATGACGTTTCGAACTACAGACCAATTTCATTGTTAAGTACATTATCCAAAATTCTTGAAAGAGTGGTTAATAAAAGTCTTATGTCATTCCTCGAGACTCAAAATATCCTTTCTGTTAACCAATTTGGATTCAGACCTGGCAGGTCTACTGAAGATGCTGTTATAGCTCTTGTTGACCACGTATCAAATGGCTTAGACTCGGGACGTAAGGTTGTTGCCACGTTTTTAGACCTAGCTAAGGCTTTCGACACGGTATCCAGACGAATACTCATAAAGAAGCTAGAAAACATAGGCGTGCGTGGAATAGCTCTAAAATGGTTCTTGTCCTACCTCACTGACCGCAAACAAAAAGTCAGGGTTGAAGGACATTGCAGCGACTCGATGGAAGTGACGTTCGGAGTCCCACAAGGAAGCGTCCTTGGGCCAACACTGTTCTTAGTCTATCTGAATGACCTATGCTCCATCACTTTGAGTCAGGCTAAATTATTTGCATTCGCAGACGACACAGCAATAATTTTTGATGGCAAGGACTGGGATGAGGTTAGTGAGAAAGCCAATGAGGGTCTCAAAAAGGTTGCTCTTTGGCTCCAATATAATCTACTTACCCTCAATGCCGATAAGACTAAAGTCGTTGCATTCCGTGCATCAATTCGTAGTAAGCCTAATGAAGCGCTATGTATAAAACTCCACTCATGTGAAGATTCAAACCATATGCAATGTCAATGTCCAATTTTGGGTCAGGTAAAAGACGTGAAGTACCTTGGTGTACACATCGATGAGCTCCTTTCTTGGAAAAAACAGATCCAAGTCCTTAGTGGTCGTATTAGGAAACTAATTTTCATCTTTAAGGCCCTTAGAAACGTCGCGGATGATAAGGTAATCTCCTTAATATACACGTCACTTTGTCAGTCACTATTAAGCTACTGTGTCATATCCTGGGGTTCCGCTAACTCTAGCCACCTCATTCAGTTAGAAAGAGCTCAACGTGCGGTCTTAAAAGTAGCCCATAAGAAACCCTTTAGATATCCAACAGACCAATTATACAAAGAGACGAAAGCATTAAGTGTCAGACAAGTCTATATCTCGGCTACGGTGCTAAGGTTTCACAAAACTGCACTTAATACACAGGTCGCAGCACTTGGAAGCTCAAGTTCCAGACGTAAACCCCACTGGCCAGTTACTCAGACAAGAACACTAATAGGTCAAAGAAGTTATAGCTTTCGCGGAAGTTATTTATACAAAAAAATTAACAAACAAATTGATATTTTAAATTGCACTAAATGGGAAAGTAAACACAAAATTAAAACCTATCTTAATAAACTAAATTACAAAGAAACAGAAGATTTAATACGAATTGTCAGTTAAACAATCATACATAATACTTGGTAATAATAGCACACAAAAATATCATAAGGCATACCTTCTACTACATTTTCACTGTTGTTCCATACTTACCTTTATGCTAAACTTATTTTATTATTATTTATCAACGCATGCTTCTAAATATTAATATTTTTAAAATACGTTTATTTATTACATTTTCACAAAGTCATAATTTCCTTATCCCTTGGAAGAGACTAGTCATCGCAACACAGGGTATCCTACAGCGATGACTAGAGTATTTAGTAGTATTCGAAAATTCGAAGATAACTATACCTATACCGATACTATACCGATAAGAAATACCTATGTAAATCAAGTTCAATAATATTCAATACCTATAAATTGTTTTTTATGTCACTTTTGTTACTGAATACTATGTTAAGCATAATATTATTGGCTACAAATAAATAAATTATTATAATAGGTAACAGCTGCAGGACCAGTAATCTACACAGGTCTCATATATATGATCGTTTGAAAGCGACTTACCGACATAAACTTTCAAATAAAAAACGTATTAAACGAATTTAATACTTTTTATTTGTCGCGAGTTAAAAAAAAAAGAGATATTAAAGTCCCCATCTGTGCTTTCCCGTGAATGTCCTAATAAAATGACTTTCAAGTCTCCTGTTTCACAAAAAAAAAGAAAATTCACTCTCTAGGCGCATACTCGTACTCGTATTTACCTTTATGTTAATAATCTGCTTTACTACCCGGAAAAGACTGAGTCATATACACTGATGCTATCTTCTCTGTCTTGTACCTGTTTTAAAAGCTTAAGTAAGCATTTAATGTATTTGTAGACCTTATATTAAAAAAATAAGAAATTGTATGGTATCTCCAAGTAACTAAAGTAAAGTAATAGAAACCGTACTAAAATAGCAAGAGATATACATCACTTTGTCCCATTTTAAATATAAAATTTAAACGGTGTTAGAAAAAGATGCATATACACCCGAACTTACGTAATTTCGAAAGGTTTCACAAACTAGCATTGAGTATCGGGTGTCCAAATTCAAACAGGTAAAAAGTAGGAAGGTAAAATGATCAGAGATATGAACCTTTTTACTGGAACTAGATGGTCCGAATTTCCGAAAAAGACAAATGACCAAGTGAAACCAAATTTTAACTATTTTGTTCAATACAACTGGTGATTTAGACGTATGCGACAGAAATTGCGTTTTTTTTGTCCATTCACTCTCGCGTATGCTGTATAACCAGATATGAATAAGACAGCTGTAACGTAGTTTTTATTTGAGTAAAATTTAGCAGTACTTCTATTACTTGTCATTCTTCTGAGCAGTAGATACAGATTCAAGTCCAAACAAAGTGTACGTCGCTACATTCTACGCAATCGTAGATATCTAAACATTTACTTACCCAACCTAAAAAGCATTCGCGGAGCTGAGTCTTTTTCCATGTTCAATGCAAACAACAATGCTAATAGCACTTTCCATAGCACTCTGCCAGTGAAATAACATTCATAGTCTGGGCTAGTCTTGCTTGCATTTCAGATTATCGCCCTACAACATAAAATGTCCGAAGAGATATTGCTTTCTTGTTTTCTTAGGACCAATGTGGAAAATATTCCATTTGATTGAAAGCGTCGGTCTGTTTGAGAGAAGAAAAATATATTTTTCATTGAATTTTAATAACACTTGGCTCGTATGTAACAAGTATATATCTAGTTTTCTATTTTTTGTCATAGCTGACTATACATAAATAAAATAAATAAATAAAAATAAAAAAGCCATTTATTTTACTACGGTCAACAACTTACATTGAATTAATTTACAACTTAATATCTATCCGTAGAAGTTGCCTCTTCGGCATAGGCCTCCCCTAGTCCCCCCCCCCCCCCCCCCCCGAGTGGGTTCCCGCCTTGTCGTGGCGGGGGGGCTTAGTAGCCAGGTCTTCCCAGCCTGGTGAACGAAGAGGAACCCGAGGTGGGGCCGGCTTCCCCGGGTTTTGGGCCCAGACAAGCCCGTGCGGAGGCTGGCCAGTAGGTCGGCTTGCCGACTGAGGTGGACTGCGGTGTCGCGCTTGTCGCGATGCCGCGGCCGAGCCCATCGAGGCGGGGGCGGCGACGGGATGGATGGGCGGCGAGAAGGCCGCTGCCTATCCGTCCTGCCAGCGGCCCTAACGGGTGCCGCCAACGTGTTGGCGGAGGCGGTGGGGCTGCAGGGGAAGAGGAGTGTCGGTATCGCGACGGCCGTTCTCCCTATCCTCTGCAGCCGTAGTGGCAGGCGCGGGGCCACTTTAATTGACCCGTTGCATCGGGACCAGGGCTGTCGGATACGGGTGCTGTCTGACGCCCAGTGCTGGTTGGTCCCAGGTGGTGGATGACGATGTGTCTGGTGTTCGGCACATCGTCATTCTGGCGGAAGCCGAAGCTCCGTGGTGGGGCCCGAGTTGGGCCAGCGCTGTCGGGTTAGTTTAAACACAATAATGGTTCACTTGGTGTCAAATATTTCCCCTGCCTGTATATTATAGAGGCTATCAATTCAGTTATGTTTTAGTTCTTGTGCCTTTCTATAGAAATATTTTTTATTTCTAGTGCTCATCGTAGTTTGACTAGTTGTTTGTTAGCTATCATTGAAGTTAAGCAACGTTCAGCACGGTTAGTCTTCGGATGGGTGGCATTTACAACTAAGCGCTAAGTAAGTGTTTCCATACAGCTGCTAACATCTAGCAGGTAAGTTAAAACTGTAAATCGGAAAGTTTCGTAATAAAATAATGCGAAAAAATGATTTAAAAACTTCAAAGAAAACTATAACACAGTTCGAGACTGACAATCTGTAATATACTTTATAGTAGAGTATTTGCATTCAGTGACCGATTATTAAAAATACAATTTTCGCCACTAACCACGCTTCCCCACACCTGAGTTACCATTACAATTTGCCTCTCACCGCCTAATGGCTCGCTTGAGGCAGCAACGTCCCCAAGTTATCGTATTTGTCCGAAATTACCCTAACTCCTTTGTCCAGCGCCTCAGAGCTGCCATCGCACGCTTCATATAACTCGGACGGGCTATTAATCCGGGCATATTCTCGGACGACTCAGTTAAACCAGATGCACACCACGCTCCGTTAGCTACAATGGAAATTTCTAGGGAACTGACCTCGTCTATTTAGATAATAATTATAATTACAAAGTGTCGAAAGCTCTGAGATGGGATCATTTAGCTTGGGGCTGAAACTGGCTGGCTTGAATTTAGTGTGATTGCGGAGATAAGTATTATTAAAGTCTTCACTGTCTACGTTTTACAAAATGGTTAATTAATATTACTGAAATGTAACCAAAACACATCGTTATTTTAACTGTTGATGTTCCATAATTATTTTGTCTAATGATAAGTGATCCTGAACTAAATACCTACTGTATCAGCCATTTTAATAGTCTATTGCAGGACGTAGGCCTACCCACGAAGGGTGATCCACGCTGCAGTATGCAGGTTGCCTCACGATGTTTTCCTTCACCGAATAGCCAGTGGTGTTAAATTCCGTTCATAAATTCCGAAGAACTCATTGGTACGGGACCGCGATTCTAACCCACGACCTCACGATTGTAAGGCAGGTGTCACTACCACTAGACCACCATGACCTATATCTACAACACCAAATACCTACAACACTTTAAATCTTCGCATATATTTCGTACATATCAGTCTCCTAGGAACTGTCTGGAAGTAGTTAATTTTAAGTGTGTTACTGCAATTTCTTTTAAATCAACTTAAATGATTAGGTACCTGAGAGGAATATAAAGGAAATCTGCTATTAGTAAGGCCACATGTGGCCAAAATGCAGGCCTCCACTTTGCCCAGAGGATAAGCATCGCCATCCAACGTGGTAATGGGGCCAGCATCTTGGGAACTGTGCCCACTGGTAGTGGGCTTTTAGATTAGGGCATTCATCAGCATCTATATAATATTCCTTTTTATTTAAGGGTTTTTTTTTGAAATATTTGTTTAATTACAACAAAATACAATAGGTACTACTTTATACGCTAAAACTACATACACTACTAGTACATAAAAAGCATTGGAAAAAAAAGGTTTTATTAAAATGTACATGTAAATACACATACATGTAAGTACATAATGTTTTAGTAGTTTAGTGGTTGTAATTTATTTTTTAGTTCAAATGATATTTAAGTTTTATTGAAATAAATGCTCTATTGAATGTGTGTCCTAAACTCAACACTTACACACCTACTCTCTATGTGGTGACGTATGTATATCATATCGAATATTACTCGAGGCCCGTTGATGTCCCCCGACTCTGATCTACGCCGGTGTCGGACACAAATCATGGCTCTATCCGCAATTAAGTTATAAGCAAAGCCTTGCGCCGCTGTTTTTCTCCTCGACATATTGCAGTACAATATGTATATAATAGATACATATTTATAAAACTGTAGTAAGATACTGGTAGGTAGACACAGATGCACGTCAAACTTATTTTTATATTTATTTATTTTTTGTAAAATAGGTTGATAATTTATTGCTTGTGATCGTCAATAAAGCTTATAATAAAGTGCTCTATTTTTGCTGTTAGCATGTAAAATAATAATAATAATTCTTAACTACTTAATTTATGTTGTTGAGTGAATTTTAATGTTTTTAAATTGAAAGTGAAATATTGTAAGACTTATATGACCTGTAACTAATTGTTATAAAAAAAAAGTATGAGTATGAGTATAAGAATATTGTTGTTGTTGCTATGGAAAAAACTTCAAGATCATTATTAAAATATACATACATCATCACAAAGCTTGATTATAATATATACTAGCTGCCTGTCCTGGCTTCGCCCGGTTACGGATGAGTTATAGCTATAAACCTTCCAGAAGAAATAATCCAAAAGATAGTGAAAACCGTATTGCAACCTCTTATCTAGTTTGTAAGAAATATAAGCGGATACACAGACAGACACACGAAAATAGCGGTTTTGCTTTATATTATGTACTGATGGACCTTTTGTATTACATGAAAGATTAATATTAACACAATATTTAGCTTATCTCATTCAATACCGTAGATCACTAAGCACTGCAAATAATAATAATAGATTTCAGTTCGCAGTGCAATATGCCCCTATCCCGACACTTACGCGTCACATACTCTCACAGTTAAGTGGTGACGTATGCGTAGGTAGTGTCCGACATTCCTCGAGGAGTTGATATCCCCGACATTGATCTACGCCGGTGTCGGACACAAATCACGGCTCTATCCGCAATTAATTTGTGGACTGCCAGCGCTGAGCAATATGTTTGTGTATATTGTGTGTATGAGACGATGTTGAATTATAGAGGAAGTACTAGTGCCATTATAAATTTTGATTTACAATATTTTGTTAACAAGAGGTTCATTTGAGCCGTAAGATGTCTATTAAGGTTATCCCTATATTTCTAGTTTGGAACAAGTGAAGTCTAGTAGTTATATAGCGTTAGAAAGTGACTTTTTAGACTACCTCTATAATAGCATGTTGTGGGATGCAAGTTGATTTTGACTGGTATTATCAAAAATCAATTGAGAAAGCTGTCCAGTAGCAGATAAACTACGGCTAATGCAAAAATGATGATGATAATTATATGATAACTTGAACTTTAGAACAAAGTGAATTATGACTTTTCCTCAGTATTTTATTTATTATTATAGATTTATAATAAAACAATAAAATAAATGTGAGTAACGAAAAAAAACAACTGGGACCTTCAATTTAACATGTCATCCGAGCCACGGCAGCGCACAGTTGCAAAATGCCACCCGCGGTCACCTATCCGAAATAGTAACAATTTCAAATTATATTATCAATTATCTATGCTTTTACTAAATTTCAATTTGTTTGTCCGGGACAAAACTACCTAGCCTACTAATTAACCTACTTTACCCATAACAATCGCGACACTTACTAATCACTATACGAGGGTAGGGTCAAACGTCAAACTGTTAACTTTTGTTCAGGACTAGTTTATCATCTCCAAATGGCCAATGATGTTTTACTACATAGAACACTTTGTCAGCTCCTGTTTTCGAAGATAGAAAACCAGGTAAATGCCAGGAATGAACTCAGTCGCGTTCCAGACATTGCATGCCCCTGCGAAACTGTGCAAACTACATTATTTAATGTTCACAGTGTTATAATGTATGACGTCATGGGTAACTTTGATTAATTACTTATAACAGTGTCCTCTATAGGTTCTCTATAAACTCTCAACATAAATATCCATTATAGATTTCCAATAAATCGGGATTGCATATAAGGCATCCCCACACTCTTGATCAGGTCGTCTCTTCTCCTTATCAATTGACATTCTGTCTACTTCTGCTGCTGTTACAGCTTTTTGTTTCCATCTATCTGATACTTAAGAGTAAACAAGTCGCTCAAACTCCTCCCAAACTTTCACTCCATACAAACGTCGGTGGGTAATGACACCAGTGTTTGCTGTTGAATATCTAAAACTAAGATTTATATCAATTTGTCTTTACAAAATCTATACTTCTTGCTAATAAAACTGTGAAAAAAATTCTCCACTCAAATGATAAGTCTTGAAACATTTGAATTTTGACTCAAATTTTTAGAAAACTTTGGATGAAAAAATAAACACAGAAGAACTAAACTGAGTCATCTTTTATCATAATAGCGGCCTAGTTTTTGTATCTGTTAGTTCAAATAACTATTATTTAAATAAATCCATTCAGCAGTTTTTTCATAATTTACCACGGAGAAAACCTTATGCGCATTTAGTACGCAGTCGTGTTAGGTAATAATTATAGGTATTTTAAAACAAATGCAAACAAAATTACATTGAAATGGGTGCAAGCGCACTATATCTACTGTTTATCATCGAATCTATTTCTTCAGACAATACAGCTGATATATGATTTATTTAAGCTACGAGTACGCCAAATCTGAGTTCGTGCCGTCAATTAGTTTCACCGTGTGAATCAATAAAGATACAAATCTATAAATGTTTGCCGTTCCGTGATCTTCATTTGAGAACGTCACTCTGTCGACAACGTGTCTATGTATAGAACGTCATTACAAAGGCCCTACATACAACTGGGTTGCCATAAATCTGGCAGAAGTACCTACGACGAGCAATCTCCGAACTTCGCAACTTGAGCAAGTTGTTCCTCATCTCGCGTGTGAATGTTTTATATGATTTTCAATGGGCTAAATTGGAAATGAAAGGGACGGATGTTTGTTTTGGATCCCTTAAATTTCTCTGCGTAACTTGTTAGAAGGGTAGAACTGTTAGAAGTCAAGGTTCCAAATTAGATTCGCTTTTTTGAATACCTTTATGTAGTCACTTCGCGTGACTTGTAAAGGGGTAAAGAACTTCTGAAAGTCAAGGTTCCCTTTCCTTTGATACGCTTTTTTGACTGCGATTGTAATCCGAGCATTACAGATTTAATGTAACTTTTTACCGACTTACAAAAATGTTTGTCTGTATGTATTTTTTCGTCAATTGTGTGTCAATTCAAAAAAACTATTTATATAAACAAAAAAAAATTAGAAATAACTTATTTATAAACATCAGTGCCATAATTCAATATAAAAAGCCAAACAATTAAAAAAAAAGACACACACACATTTGCCTAAACTAGGTTAAACCTGTGTTTCAGGCTGGCAAAGAGCAAAAAAGAAAAGTTATAGAAATACTCTATTTATTTTTATATAGATATACTCCCGAAGTGGTCCTATTTAAATTAAATCGAAATTGACTTAGTCGTTTTTGAAATCAACAATAATGTATATGTACGTCACATCGATTCGTGCAAACTGTTCGAATTCTGTAAACGGTTGAAGTCGGTGGTGCATACAATTGCAAGACAGTTGTTTTTATTAATATTCAACGATCGTGCTGGATGACCGGATGCATGTTACTTATATCAATTCTATTGAACACTTATCGTGAAGGCCTGTTTTCAACAGTGGGCGCAGAAAACGGTTGATAATATGATCAGGATGATAATAGCTCTACTTACTATTAGTATTAAGCGAAGTAACTGGTCGTCGGTTACCACAGTCAAAGTAATCTTTTAACGGTTATTAAAAAGTAATGAGCAGGATCGTTCATCAGTTCTCATATTTCCTAAGCACCGTTTACAGCTTTAATATAGCCAGTAAACGTTAATAATGCTCCTGGCCTTAATAAAGTCATTCAATCACCGGTCTTCATGGCGCTTTCCACCGCCAGACATAAAAAAACCTGACAAATAAAGAATTAAGAGCTGAATTATTCATACTAACCCCTTTATGTCACCATGAGTATTATTTACAACTCGGAATGGAGCTATAAAGGCGGGGATAAAACTTAGGTGCAGAAATGAAGGAAGTTTATACGGCTACTGGTATGGAAGAATATATCATGTGAATCTTTTTACCGACGAAACGGAGGAGGTACTCAATTTGACCCGTTTAACTTAACCCTTAATTAACCACGCATAAATTTTTACGTAGTAGTCCGATTACGTTTTATTTTTTATTTGAAAGTGTTTGAAATTGGTCCCATTTAAATTTTAACGAAATCGGCTGAGTCATTTTTGATATGTCATGTCCTCATGTCCCCATGTATGCTTATATCTTTAAAACTACACAACGGATTTTGATGCGGTTTTTTTTAATAGATAGAGTGATTTAAGAGGAAGGTTTATATGTATAATAACCCTGTGCAAAGCCGGGGCGGGTTGCTAGTCAACAATAATTTAAAAAATGCTACATCGATCCGTGCGAAATATTCGCGAATTCTGTACACGGTTGCAGTCGGTCATGCCATTTTTTGGAAAAAAATTATTAATAATTCTATGCTACTGCTTCACCTGCTTAAATTTCTGCATAACGTCATTTCTGCAATTATAGTTACTACTGAAAATAAACTGCATGCTCTAAACAAAGGCAAACGGAAACTTCAAGTAACTAGCGAAACAATAAATCCATATTAGTAACTAGAAAAAAAGTTCCATCCATCAGCCGTAAGACGTCCACTGGTGATCATAGGCCTCCCCTATGAATTTTCCATAAGAACGTCCTACGCTGTTCTTGATAGTACGTGTTCTCCATCCGAGAACTTAAAGCCCCACCGACTGTCCGTTGCTTAGTAAAAAAAGTTAGTTTTATAAAATCACCCCAAAATTGCCAGTTTCAGTTCCCGATAAAATATTCAACCGAAAACTGAAACACAAACAAAATGATTCACCATTTCACAATCGCATTAAACAAGTGGCAATGACTGTAAATCTGGGGAATCACCGTCGCGGAGCGAGCGCTTATTTTTTAGAGCCAATAGTAGCGCAGGAATAATGATGACGTCAGCATTTAACGGGCTCTGCAGACTTTACGATGGCAAATAATAATCACGGGCCGTTTTTAATTTGGCAAGTTTAAACCTTTTATTTGGACTATTACGGCATACGGTTAATGACTTTTTTTAATTAAGTTAGTCAAAATATGGTTTTAATTTGAGGTGAGCTTACAATTGTTCATGTCAAGTTTAAACTGTAGTGTAAAGGCAATATGCTAATAAATTTTTGTTAGGTTTAGAATCTGATACGAGATGGTTCTTAGACCTCAATAAAATCTGTTATTGGGAGTGTCAGTAAGAAAAGGTAGTCTGCGCTTTTACGAGTACGTAGAGATGTTAGAGTTTGTAATTTGCTAGTGTATACAGTGGAGCAACCGGTATGCGACACATTATAATTATTTTTCGCAAAAAATAGCATGACCGACTTCACCCGTGTATAGAATTCGCGAATATTTCGCACGGATCGTTGTTACATTTTTCACATCATTGTTTATTTATCAAAAATGGCTTAGCCAATTTCAATAAAAATTTAATAGGACCAATTTCGCTATTTCCAATAAATAAAGAATTACTGAAATCGTACTACTACGAAAAAAGTTATGCGTGGTTACACATAAAAAAATATATTTAAATACGCGTCGAATTGAGTACCTCCTCTGGTTTGGTTCGTCGGTCAATTAAAATACCATGTCATTCGAGGCATGGTAGTGCTCATTTGCATTTTTAACTGTGCACTAATCCGGAAACTGAAAATTCTGACAATAGACTAGATGACTAAAAAATGTAAGGTAGATTTAAAAAAATTTTAGACACAAATTTTTTCGTTTGTCGATTAAACAAAAACTTACGAAGTATAGACCGTTAAAGTTCCGCGTGACGTCACGACGTCGTAGACTACGTCGCACTAGTGACAGCACGACGCCCCCACTCCCAAACTTTGACAAGGTTTATCTTTGTCATTTATTCTTTGATTGACAAAAAAAATACGTGTCTAAAAAAATATTTTTCTATAATCTAACTAACGGATTAATTTTAAAGTTTATTGTTGTGCAAATCACATTGGCGCTTGCTAAGGAACAAACTATAGGTTATTTGTGTGAGCGAGTCAAGCGAAGTAATACTCTACTTTACTTCAGGGTAGGGAGTTTATGATCACATTTTCTTCGGTATAAGTATTGTATCGCCCCTCTAATCCCTGTCACATTATAATCTAATTTTTGATTAAACTTCTAAAGTAAGAAAATGCAGCGCCACAGTCAAATTATTAATTACATAAGCGTTTGTTGCAACAATAAGTTTCCACTGCGAAACAAATACCTCCAAGTTACTAAACAACACGGCGCTCTCAAGAACACAAATTACAATTTAATATTTCAAGCGTTTTCTTAGTCCAGTACTTGAAATGTTTATGTAATTTTGTGTGCGAGTAATTTTTTGAGAGATCCCAAGGAAACATAAATCTATCTGTTAGTCGATGCTTACTGTATATAGAAGTGTGAAGGATTAAAACTGGATGACTTTTCAAGGTATTTCGCCTGAAGTGCCTTAAAATAACCTCATTGAATGATTGTCAGAACTATGTGAACATAGTGCTTTCTAAGATCATCGACACAAAGAAGAAGAATACCGAATGAGCTGTAGAAGTCGGTCGTTGCGGTAAATTAAATAAATGAACTTTAACTCTATATAATATTAATTCTTTTTAAAAGCTTTCCTGTATGGAAAAGTGAGATGCAGAAATCTTCATACCTTCAAAAAAGAAATTTGGGCATGTGACACTACTAACACGCAACTGACCAGTGTAATTAAAGAACAAATCGTCTTTGAAAGGCTAGATAGATAATAAAATATTGATACGGGAAATGCGGTAGGTAATTGATAAGCAAATATCTATGGTGTACAGAGGTGGTGCTTAAAACATTTTGCTCATTATGAGAATCTGCATCTTTTGTTCAAATATCATCTGCATTGATTTTTACCAGTAAAAGTGGGTTAAGAAAAGTACCTGCTGCATGGTTTGTACTCGTATACTTACGATTCTTGAGCCTTTGTCTATACAAAGTGTAGCAGTTCGGTAACAATACTATCTCAGCTTAATTGTGAACATAAATCTTGCTTTCCTGAACTAAAACATAATTTAAATGCATAACAATGTCACAGGATGCAAGTGATAGTGAGGCGTAGGGATGTGCAACGCGCTTGTTTGTTACCTGTTTGTAGTTCTTTTACTGTTTGGAGAAAAATACCTCGTTTTTATCCGTCCATTATGCCTTATTCTATACCAATTATCCAGCTAATTTTAAGTAATTTAATTGAAAATTGTTAAGTTATGACTTTTTGAATGATATGTAATTTTACTTTGTGTATAATTGAATGTTTGGGATCTGCTACAAATCTTGCCACGAATTTTGTTACAAAGCAGATATAAGAAACGAATTGTCTAAATGGTAATGCCACGCTGAATGGCAATGCAGCTAGCATGCTGGGCACGCTGCCAACTGGCAATGGGCTTGAGCATTTGGATTATCTTTAGACATTCAAGGGGCTGTGGATAGTCCAATTGCTGTTTATGTAGTAGTTGTTTAACACTTTCACTGTCCCAGTACAAAGTTATAATCTGTATTCATACGTCCACCTACAATCTCGTTCTAGCTGGAAAAAACTGGCAACATTTAACAGAGGCTCCTTTAATATTAATGGTAACCTTGTTACTTAGCCATACGTCCATGAGACATTTTTGTTTTTGTTCATACGTCCAGTCAAATAAAAATCATCAATTTTACCTTTAAATTGTGACTCCAACTAGAGTCGTGGACGTAAGCCTTGGGTACAGGTATGACTCCTTTTGGAGTCATTGGACAGAGAACGTGTTAAATAGTTCTAGCTTAAATAAGTAGTATTTTATTTTGATGTAGTTAATAAAGGTATTTGCCGTAATAATAAGAAATATGAACCTCAGATTTTTTTTGAAGTGGCCGTAAGCCAGGGTGCAGCAAACATCAACTGGTGACTGATAGAGCCGTCAGTTTTAAAACACATGCCACAAGCAAGCCTTGCCGTGGATGCCACCGTAAGACGTCTAGTAGATTCAGGAGGACAATTTAATTATTTTGCTAAATGCAAGCTGCATACATCTAAGTATATATAAATCTAAGTATTTTGTGACCAGCAGTTGATGTCCTATAGATGATGATGATAAATGTTGAGGTATCCTAACAAGTCACAGCCATTTACATACCTTGACACTGCACCTAACTTTAGAGCTAAGAAGCCTCACTCCAGCTACAATGTTCACTATTTGTCCCGCTATCGGGCTCCGTCAGCGAAACTTGGTGAAATAAATCTGCATAGTTAGTGATAACGCGAGTAGGACTTGGGTGTTGTACTGTTTACTGTAAGAAGTTTGAAGATCAGTGGGGATAGGTGTGACGTGGCTAAGGGCAATACATGGCAAGCTTTGATGATATTTATTCAGCTGGGAATCCAAGTCTCACTTTTCGGAAAGACGTATAGTCTCGGAGCAATGAAGCGTCCAAACCTTATACAGGGTGGGGAGCTGACGCGGACATTAAATGAAATCACATATTTGCTCTATTGTTTTAAAGCCTTAGTTAGATATTTTGTACATTTTTCTAAAGCATCATTTTGGAGAAACCTGTATATAAATAGTGTATCACTTTTTTTATTAGTGTAATGTCAAAATTATTGCTTTTATGATTACTGGTTACAAACTGTAATTATTTTTGTGGATTAAATTTATGTCGTCGTCAGCTCTCCTTCCTGTATGTTCTTGTGATTTACTGAGTGATCCGCGAATTAGTCAAGGGTAATAGTTTTATGATTTATACTTTTTATTTTGGCAATATAATTATTTGGCGAGGAAGGTTTCTTTGGTTTTTTAAGATTCACATACCTAACCATTTTTTTGGGTCAAATTCTTCACAATGTTTTATCTGCGCTGGAAAAGAATGCCAATGGTACGAGACCGGGATTTGAACGAGAGCTTTCCCACTATGCTATCACGATCTCTCGCACTCATCCATGTCACTAAAATTTGGAAAAGATAAGTACTTATGTAAATATATAAAATACTTTGTCATTTTAGATCAAAGTATTCCCGCCATTCATCTACTGAGAAATCAATTTGAGATTACCCGGAATAGAAAATTTGTAGACTTTGAGAGCAGTCTGGAATGTTTCTGTCACCAGAATACCAGCGTTGAGTCAGCCACTCAACATTTATAGCTGAGGTGAGTCCCTTTCGACGCTTTTTATTTCTTTTTAATTTTATAAGTTTTTTGTACCTACCTATAAGTATGTCGAATAAAAAAATTTCATTTCATTTCATTTCTTAACTGCAAGGTCGATATTATGAAAGAAAATGATACCATTTTTGTTTTAGTTTTGCGGAGCTACGAATTTTACTTGTACAGATTCAGAGATAGAGTTGAAATAGCAACAATAGCAACATCCACTAATGTCAGATACCTAGATAAGATAAGACTTTCTAAAAGAAGTAAACTGCCGAATTTGTAGGATCTTAGCAAAACGACAATAAATCTGTCTTGCGACAGGCGTTGCGACGCTGAGATTTTAGTTTTTTTTGGAAAAAACTAGAAGCTCCAAACTAGAAGCTAAAAAATACGGTGCTTGTAGCTTTATAACCGACTTCCGAAAAGAAAGCGGTTCTTAACTAGGTCGGTTTTATCTTGTGGCTACTAAATAATATTTCAATTGCGCTAGGGTAAACAGTTATTTCTAAAATCTTAAATAATAACTGCGCCCCGCGTTGTTACCCGCGTTAGTGCGAGATAAAAAGTAGCCTAAGTGTTAATACAAGGTCTAAGCTACCTCCATACAAAATTTCATCTAAATTGGTTCAGCCGTTTGTTCGTGAAAGAGTAACAAACATACATACATACTCACAAACTTTCGCGTTTAAAATATTACTAGGATTTTTAGGAAATGTTCTGTATTTACTTACACAGACAGGAACAAAATTGTTATGTAATTGCATCAATATTTGTAGGACGGCTCGCGTGTTATTTTTTCTCAAACTGTAATATCAATTTGCGAAATAGTTAAATACAAATTTAATTTTTGTTCGCATCGATAGTGTAGAAGCAGCTTCAAAATGTATGACAAATTTTATAGCGCAACAAAAAAAGAAATAGCAAAAACCTTAAAGCGAAACATTATAAAACTTTAAAGCTTAATAATACAACAGTAGTTTATTATTAAAAGAAAACTAAATACAGTATAAACAAAAACCTACAAAATAGATTAAAGCTAAACTATCAACAATACTACCCTTATTGTTTCATTTTCGTCAAACTAATAAACTTGTTTCAATTTGTGTGATAGCGTTATAATTGAAAATTTCTATTCTGCACGAGATATTTGTAAAAATATCCGGTAACAACAAACAATGGGAAATATCCGGCTTGGCAGACATCGGAAAAGTATCCGGTTTTAAACAAAATTAATTTTGGCAGCAGCAAGTTTTATGACGTACGTTTCAGTCTATTGTCTGAGATGAACCCGAAAATGTATTTCACATTGACTTTTAAGAATTCCGTATCTCGTTGCGAAAAAGATAAATGAATTGTTGTTTTTATACGATTGCCCGAAATGGGAGGGCTAAATATGTTTTATTTACCGTAAAACCGTAACAGTTAAATGTTAGTCTGTATGTTAGTTAAGGGCTATATTTCACTGGGACACTAGGCAGCGCAACCAGTCGCATACATGCTCATAAAAATATACAATGCTCTACCTACCCACTTAAAAGACGAACTTGATGAAAAATCTTTTTATAAAAATCTCAAAAACTTGTTAATAAATAAATGTTATTACAGTTTAGACGATTATCTCACTGATAAAACTAAATAATAATAACATTTAAAGTAGCTTGTAGTGTAGTGGTCTAGAATTTATGTCAAACTAGTTCTGTCTATATTATGTTTTGTAACTGAAATTGTGTACTATGTAGAATTATACTATGTCTATGCATAGTCATTTAAAATAAGATTAGCTTAGTAAGTAATTATTAAGATATTCACTTACCTAATATTATGATGTTTTGCTATGCCCTACTAGGCAGGGTGTATACTTAGCTTTTAATCTCTTAGCTCTGTATGTTATGCAAATAAATATATTCTATTCTATCCCAAAGTTAGGTGCAAAAAAACTTCATATCCTAGAGCACCGGCCCGTAGGGTTGCGAGTCTGTCTATTTTATAGGATTCATTTCGTAGAGTGTGCATCTGAGCTACACAACCTTATCCTGCCTTCCCCTTTTTACTACAGGACAAGTAGAAAGACGCCTCACTACCACCCCTACACTGTCGATTTTCCTTCGATACGTACGAAGCGGTTTGACTCAACATTTCTGATACGTACAGATTCGCCAGGTAATGGATCAGTCTTCCTGCTTTCCTGTTTCTTACAAGATATAATCTAAAGCTTTTCAAGGTCACAGTGAATAGTTATCTTCTAAGTCTGCGTAATTCATCTTCGACCACAGCGTCACTTACCATCAGGCGAGTTGGTGGTCAAGCGCGGACTTATTCGCGTTAAAAAAACAGCGCAATAATAATTAGTGGTGGCGTGACCAGTATAACATTTGCACGAGTCCGAGGTGGTGGCGCCGCCAGATTGATTGCGCAACCAAACAGACACCAGGTGAATAACTCTCTTTTAAGCTGTATACATTTTGTTGGTAGCAGCGACTTGTTGCGCCGTCATGGTGTCCCAGTGAAATATAGCCCTTAGAGTCTAAGGGCTATATTAAGGCTTCAAGAGGATAGAAAGCGATTTACAAATATTCTCGTCGCCATTTGCTGTTAAATGCGAGGAGATTGCAGAAAATTATCAACTTGAAATAATTGAGCTACAATGTGATGAAACATTAAAGCAGCTCCAAAATAACAACAAAACACAAACACAAATAACATAATACTAAGCTTGATTTTAAAAAAAATCTTCCTAAATCTAAATTCCCCAATTTAATTAGACACGATCAGGAAATTATTTCAATGTTCAGGTCTTCATATATCTGTGAGCAAGTATTTTCTTCAATGAACCACCGCAAAAACATATAAAGGAACAGGATGTCTGACCAACATCTGGAGTGTGTTTTATGAGTTATTTCAAGTACCTTGGAGCCTAATTTCGACGCTTTAATTAACAAACAGTCAAAATTTCATATTTCACACCGACCCAGCACATCAAAACAATAAATGTATTATAGGTACCTAGAATTCTACATGATTTATTTTTGTTGCCTATCTACTTGATAAGAATAAATGCTCCTTGGCTCGCGGAAATGTTGAAATTATTTTATATTGCCCATGTCTAAGATCTATTTCCCCATCCCTTTTTTTTTTTTTTTTTTACCAGGGGAAATCTTTTATAGATACCACCGCACCTCGAGGGCAGGCGGGTGGTTATGTGGGAGTCCTGCCGACTGGACAGTATACCCACCAAAACCCCTGGGTATTCCACCACTGCGCCTGGTGTCGGGGCTACGGGCACGCTTGCGCACTCCTCCGCGGCACCCGACAGCGCTGGCCCAACTGGGGCCCCACCACGGAGCTTCGGCTCCCGCCAGAACAACGATGTGCCGAACACCAGACACATCGTCATCCACCACCTAGGACCAACCAGCACTGGGCGTCAGACAGCACCCGTGTCCGACAGCCCTGGTCCCGATGCAACGGGTCAATTAAAGTGGCCCCGCGCCTGCCACTACGGCTGCAGAGGATAGGGAGAACGGCCGTCGCGATACCGACACTCCTCTTCCCCTGCAGCCCCACCGCCTCCGCCAACACGTTGGCGGCACCCGTTAGGGCCGCTGGCAGGACGGATAGACAGCGGCACACTCGCCGCCCGTCCATCCCGTCGCCGCCCCCGCCTCGATGGGCTCGGCCGCGGTATCGCGACGAGCGCGACACCGCAGTCCACCTCAGTCGACTTGCGACCTACTGGCCAGCCTCCGCACGGGCTTGTCGAGGCCCAAGACCCGGAGAGGCCGGCCCCACCTCGGGTTCCTCTTCGTTCACCAGGCTGGCGAGACCTGGCTACTAAGCCCCCCCGCCACGACAAGGCGGGAACCCACTCGGGGGGGATTTCCCCATCCCTGCCTTGGACGTTTAGTGAATGTTCAAACTTAATAAATGCAAATACACATTATTGAGTCTACACAAAATAGGTACACAAAATTTCATGAAGTATGTACTGAGATTTCAATATCTTCGATAAGATATTAATAAGGTAAAAACGAATCATACATATTATTAGTATAATATTTTGTTGACATCTGATAAGTAGTTCGCTGGTAACAGATACTTGTTCTATATTATCTATCTGATACTGATAACAAAGTTAATTGAATATTTTTGGTTTCCTAATTACATTTAGGTACTAATTAACGATTTAGATAAATCCAGAGGTCTGTTTTCGAATTCCCGTGCTCAGAACTTCATTTTTTGTTGCGTACTTGTATTGTTAATTGCTGCTGCAGTTACATTTTTAACTGACTTCAAAAAAAAAAAAAAAAAGGAGGTTCTCAACTCGACTGTGTGTTTTTTTTTGTATTTTTGATATTGCGAGCACTCCGCCAATAAATTCTGAACCAATTTTTGATGATTCTCTTTTTTGTTTGATAAAACACAGGTACTTCAGAAGTGGTCCCTTTTAAATTTTATCGAAATGGCTGTCGTTTTTGAAAAATCGGCCAGGTACGAGTTGGACTCGCACATGAAGGGTTCCGTACCGTATGGGAGCCCCTCGGCAAAAAAACACGTTTGTTGTATGGGAGCCCCCCTTAAATATTTATTTTAATCAGTTTTAAGTATTTATTGTTATAGCGGCAATCGAAATACATCATCTGTCAAAATTATCTATTACAGTTCATGAGCGACAGACAGACAGACGGATAGCGAAGTCTTAGTAATAGGGTTCCTTTTTTACCCTTTGGGTACGGAACCCTCAAAATCGACAATAATGTACCAACCCGCACTGGGCCAGCGTGGTGAGAATGGCCCAATTAGCCTTCGTGGGTAGGTCTAAATCCCACCAGTGGACTATTAAAAAAAATGGTACTGTACACGGTTGAAGTCGATTATGGGTTAAGCCATTTTTGGCATAAAATAATTTTAATCTATAGGTTTTATTAGAGTTGAATCCTTCCTTATCCACTTCATCAACATAGATGAACATGCAGATAATTAACATAAAGATAAGTATTGGACATTAGCCACAAATAACAAGTATAATAAAAGGCGGAGATGTATAATGTTATGTATAAGTTGTGTAACAGTGCAATACGAGATGTGGAATATAAAGAAATAGTTTAAGGCAAAAAACATAACATGTAAAGAAATGTGGAAATAGAATAGAAGAAACATGTCTGTAATATAATCCTGGAATAAAGATCCAGGGACAGGAGCCACAATAAATTAAATAAAAATCCTTATCCACAGAACTATATTTTTTCGTTGCGTACTTGTATCATTAACCTCCGCTGCAGTTTTTAATCTAGAAGTTTTATAAGTTTGAATTGCAAGACGAAACTCTGTTTTTTTTCAATAAATTAAATGCGTACCTACTGTTGAAAATTGCTAGCCTCCAACATGAGAAAATCTGCGTGCCTCAGAGATATTGTGTGCATTCGTTGATAGAAGTATTGTCCTCAAAGAAATGTGAAGTATGTTAACCCATATTTGGCGAAAGCGTTTCGCACGCGGTCGTCGCAGTATCACGGCACACCAGGTCCTTCACATACTTCGCCGACAACGAGGAAGACGCCATCAGCCGCTTTGTGCGGCGTGCGACTACTGCGTCACCTAAGGTCATCGTAGACTATAATTTAAAGATGGCCATTAAAGACCGGAACGCGGCGGTGATGGAGGCCCTGAGCAGTATAAGTAGTTATTTGGAAAATAATGAATAATTAATTTAATCGTAGTTTAAAATCGTATTTAAAGAGAAAGAAAATTAGATTTAGATTCATTTTAGTGTCCTCTTGTAAAGCCTTTAGTTATAAGCAATATTGTTCAAATCATTTTAAAAAAAATGTTAATCTTAAAAAGCACAGACCCTGGAGTCTGTGGAGTGTAACATTCAAATTAAAAAAAAAAAAAACCCATATTTGGCCAGCATATTATGATTAACTGAAAGCACAGAGTGTACTGAGCACTCTGCATGTTAAAATGGCATTGGGCAGGCTACGTTGAGAGAGCTACAAATGGTCGTTGGAGTAGAAAAGTTCTGCATTGGTGCCAGAGAGAAGACACACCATTGAAGGGACGGCCGAGAAGGAGGTGGCAAGATGACATCATATGTAGAGACAGCTGGGAGTACATTGACAAAACCGGCACAAGAAAGAAAATCGTGGCAACGCGTAGAGGAGCCATTCGCTCAAATTTGGGTATCCAGTAGACCACGAAAAAAACTCTTTTCGACGTGTGAAAAGTGACAGTTATATACTGCGCCATAACTCTGTCTCGTTCTGACACGTCGAAAGCAATATTTCGTGGGGCGCATCCTAGTCCGGTTGACCTGAACCAAATTATTAATACTTTATATTTTGAAATGTTAAAAAAAAGGAAATAAAGGCTGGATTTTTTTATTTTATTATGAATAACTGACAGACTATCCTTTCAAATAAGGGGAAGGGATACTTAATTTTGTTGTCGATTAACCTTTGACATTTTTTGACCTATAAACTCCATTCCATTCCAAAAGCACAAGTTAATCCGTTGCTCTATTGCTGCGTGGTAGAGTAACAAACATACTTTCGGATTTGTATATTAGTAGAGTTCGTGCAAAAAGAGAACCGTCGTGGCGTTACAGTGAACTAACAATAAGATTTTAATCAGCAGCCAAGGTACCGACTATACTTGGTAGACGCGAGTACTGATGAAAACCGAATTGGTGTCTACCAAGTATCAAACACAGTTGTACTAGCAACGACAGAGCAGTGTTGTCAACGTAACAAAATTAGTAAAATGGCACACGGTCGACCTCACCTACGAGTACGTCACTTTGCACAAACTCTAAGAATTCCATTAAAAACAAAAAATCCAATTCTATGAAGAATTCACAGGTCAGGCCAGGTATGCCCAGAAATGGACTTGTAACTTTGACTCGTAAGAAATGGTGTTATGAATAAATGACTACATGGATGTTCTTCGGCGCATTATGCTGATGTAAACTAGCAAATTATACAAAGCCACGATTAAGTCAATGACATTTCAACAGACAGTTGATAATACGATACAATACAATAACACTTTATTGACACCGCAAAAAGGAATAAAAGTAAGAGAAGAAAGGCAAAAAGGGGTCTTATCACAATAAGTAATTTCTTCTAGACAACCTCTTATAATAAGAATACAACGTCTGCAAACTGCTTCCGGCCATCTTATTAGAAACATAGGAAAGCCCTATGCTCAGTAGTAAACATGACACCGTTTTTAGGGTTACGTACCCAAAGGAAAAAACGGGACCCTATTACTAAGACTTCGATGTCCGTCTGTTCGTCTGTCCGTCTGTCACCGGGTTGTATCTCTTAAACCATGATAGCTAGGCAGCTGAAATTTTCACAGATAATTTATTTCTGTTGCTGCTTAAACAACAAATACTAAAAACAAAATAAAACAAATATTTAAGGGGGGCTCCCATACAACAAACCTGAATTTTTAAACGTTTTTCGCTCTATATTAATAATGGTAATAGGTAGATGCTTGAAATTTTCACAGAATTTTTAGTTTTATATTCACTTCAATAATAAATACTAAAATTAAAATAAAATAAATATTTAAGGGGGGCTCCCATACAGTACGGAACCCTTCGTGCGCGAGTCCTACTCGTACTTGGCCGATTATTATGATGATGACGAACATGTCGACGTATCGTACATTGTTTTATAATAGCAATAACTATTATTTGAAATGGCGTGCTTCTGAAACTATAGCGCAATAGTATTGTTTTGGTATAACAATGAAAACACGTTTATATTTATGCCAATGACTTTTATATTACGTACTTATTATTTACAACAAGAACGATTTATTCGAGTACATTTGCCTAGTTTTTTAAATTATTAGTTTGCAACTGATTGTAGCTTATTTTATCGCGACAGAATTTTGCTTTTGATTGTGCTTTTTTGTAAAAGCAACTCTACTCTATCACTTCAACTTCAAAAAAGCCAATAAAATTCAGTTTTTTAAATAAAAATTTACTAACTACATACTCCAGGGCCTGTGCCCTTTGTTAACTAAAATTTATAATTATTAGACTATACCATACAAAGAGAGTTAGTAGTAGGTACTTGAAATAGCCTAAGTTAGTCAATGCACTGCGTGAATGCCACGAGCAGACCAGCGACCCGCAAGCAGCACCCGATCACGAGTGTGACACATGAGCCAGCCATCATTCTCCTTGACCATATTTGAGGGAGGAGAACGACCCGACACATGATGCCGCCGCAAGAAGGAGCCTTCGATGGCGAGCTTGAATGCTTGGGGCATGCACACAATGCTTATTTCTTATAAATTTACTTATAAGAAATAAGCATTGATATTTATATTAATTCTGACATTTAAAATATGAAAGAATGATATGAGATATGAAAGAAGAGAAAATTAAATCCTGACACTTTATCACACGTTATCTTCAGACATGATGGAGGAGATACATAGATTATGATTGCCAAATTGGAATCGAACGACAGTAGGTACCTAAGCGATAGGTACTATTTCGCAATTGATTGTTCATCTACTGCTTATCGATAAACTATCGGCATTTTTGCGATATCGGACGATAAGTGTTTTATATACTTAGCGTGTGGACACAGTCAGTAGTGCCAGGTGTATAGTGGCAAGTGCCCAGTGAGCCGTGTAGTTTTCTCTATTTTTCTTTCCGAATAGAATAAGGTCAAGCTGCAGTCGTGCCTATGTTGGTCTTGAAACCTGCCTACATCAGTTACAACAGTTCTGAAAATCAATTCTGGGAATGGCTGGTGAAAATCACGCTATGAACCAGGTATTTATTTTGAGTAATTTTGAGTTTTTTACATAAAAGCGTTCGGGTAGCCTACTGATGCATAATTAACAGTTAAAAACGCCACTAACGATCACATTCAGCGTTTGTTTTGAATTCTCAAAGTGTGAGCAAACGTTGAATTTTTAAGTTTTTCTATTCACCTTTGGGGTAGCTCAAAACTGAAAAATATGCCATCACGAACTTCCACTTTTGATCCACCTGTGGAGACACTAGGTTCATTGTGATCGTTTTCTGACATTTAGAGTTTGGCGTTTAGCACACAGACGTATAAGAGTAAGCAGACCTAACATAACATAGGTATATTGAATCCATAGTTAACACATACGTAATGCCATTCGGGCGGGGCCGAACTAAGGCTGACAACTACGCATAGTAGAGTAGTCCTCACAGGTTAATACTAAAATTAAGTCGGGTAATTAAATGTATTTTTATGTACCTACAACGACAACTTATAAACTTTATTTACAGTCCGTTCAGTTATTTTACCTCTGGCATCTTTAGCTGTCTTCACACCATCAAAAATGATATATTTGTATCTCTGTTTGACGTAGTGTAGCAACCCATAAACAAAAATTGAGCGTGTGGTGCTGTGTTCCAAGCCATAGGGGCCGTTCAAGTATTATACGTAATTTATTGCAATTATATAAACCAGCTCCAACCACTGTCAGCAAAAGTAGGCAAGCTCTTACCCAAATGCTTACGTAAACATTGGTACCTGTGTGCATTTTTCTACCAGCAGATTTAATTTTAGAAATAAGAAAGTTTTCTTATTATTCTTAAGCGGCGTGCATGCAGTGCTTTCCCGCCATATTAATTAGGTACATCGTAAGTCCAAGTTCGTAATTTATAATAATATAACAGGTACCTTATATTAGACTTCTATTCTATGACATTGGTATGTAGTTCTTTAATCACCAAAAACCTCAATCCATAAATTACCATAGTGTATTGTAAAAATATTATTTAATAAAACGAAATAAATTAATATTCAGACTGAGTCCAACCCAGTCCGACCCTTCGTAATTTTACTAGTACATGAGACGTCAAAGTATGGTTGCGTTATTTGAAAAACAAATAATACACAAAACTAGTCAAAGCGATAAGTCTATAGGTATTAGAAATAACTCAATAACGTTATTGTGTATGTTTTATGGGAATATTTTAGCATTCTAACTGCATAAACTAAAAATCAAACGCGATAAGAACTTGCTCTAAACAAACAGACGCAATACATACCGGTGAAAACTTAATCCAGGTGTTTTATTATAAGTTGCACTGTTACAATTATTCGCACTGCATTTCACCATTTTATTTCACCAGTTCACCAGCTATTAACACAAAATCCACTTATATTTTGCTCAATTACTCCGGAACGTTATCGCCATTGAATTCGCAAACGTCACTCACGGCCACTCATTAATATGGCGACCGGCTTCACGTCATCTTTTTTTATATGTGTTAGTTAGTATTGCCACAAGGGAAAACAAAGGATAGCGCATATTACTAGATAACTAGGAAGAAAGAGACGACATGACGTAGATAAAAGTATAACTTTATAAATTATATAATGTTAGGTCTGCTTACTCTTATACGTCTGTGGTTTAGCATTCGTTTTAGGTAGTGAGCAAAAGTGACATTATTGGAAAAAAGGGTGAAATTCCCAAAACGAACGGTTTACATTTACACTAATTTTGCAAACGCTAAAAATGCCATGGAGCCCAAGAAGAACGGACCTAAAGTTAGACTGAAATAAGTGACTTATAAAAGGAAGACACTGTGCTGTAATCGTATGATTATGGGATAAAATGACGATTACACTTTTTTAGGTATTACAATTTTAATAATCATACTGCTGATTATGAAAAAATATGTACCCAAATTTGGTGATTATTACATCGATGCTGTAGTGCGCAAAATTACAACAACACTGATATATTTTTTGCAAGATTTGAATTTTTTTGGTTGCCTTTTTTTGTGGCCTTGAAAATATGTAATATAGGTATTATGAGTTGGATGATCGTTCAGATTAATTAAATCTGAACGATCATCATAATTAAATTATACTATAGACATGTTATACTGGGTCATAGGTTAATACCTAACGCAATAGGTTAACGCAAAACCTTTTAAGGACGGATCTAGTACATCTGAACAAACAACTTTAGTACTACGACTTTTAAAAATTCGCAATAAAATGGCTTCTTCATACATTTTGCCGCGCGTTGACGATTTTTTTGTATGAAAAAGCTGATTTTTTCATTGTGATTTTCCAAAAGTCCTAAAACAAAAGTTGTTTGTCTAGATGTATTAGACCCGCCCGTAAAAGGTTTTGCGCATCCTGTATAAAATGGTCAATCTTAAAAGTTTTTTCGCCTTTAGAAAGCTAACTAAATTTTATTTAAAATTTAAAGTATTTAAACATATACCTTACAGATTTGGTAGATTTCGAACATGTTTTTGATTGAGGCTATAAAAATGCAGCATCTCCGTGTAGAGAAAAATCTGAGTTTGATTGACCGCAACATAGGACAGCGGGAGGTAAACTTCCCAGCTCCTCTCTCTCCCTCTCCCTCCAGTACATTGTACTACCCGAAAACATGATATGATAATAATAAATCTTAGAAATAATATAGTTTACAAAGGTATGGAACCTTAAAAGACAAATTTAAAAAGCCTAATTGTCAAATTTTGTAAAATCACGATAATAAACGTTCACTGATACAAAGTAAGCTAAACCACATGGTACACGAGTAGTTAACCCGCTAAATTCACCACAAACACCAAATTTCACCCACAAAATAGACAATCCTAAGAATGGTCTATCGAGACTATATCCAGCAGAAGAAAGAACAATGAAGAAATCCTTGTAATATCAAATAACATCGTTTGAAAATAAAGTTTTGTTACATATTATTGACGGCTCTATGCATCCTCGTACGGGTTATCAACAATTCTTGTCTCTGATAGAACGATAGCACGAAACGGAAAACACTTTAAATTTTAGGCAGTTTAGCCATGGCAGAAACCATGTAGCAGCTTCGTAAAGAAACTAAAGTCCAGAACTAAAGTAAGCCTATCGGTCCATGTGAAAGTAGAAGTCAACCTTAACCTGTACTGTACTGTACCAGCCTTTTTAATAGTCCACTGCAAGACGTAGGCCTACCCACGAAGGGTGATTGGGCCATATCCACCACGCTGGCCCTGTGGCTTGGTGGATTTACACATGCCATCGAATTTCTTCTACGGACGTATGCAGGTTGCATCACGATGTTTTCCTTCACTGAAAAGCCAGTGGTGTGAAATTCCGTACATAAGTTCGAAAGAAACTTGTTGGTACGGGACCGGGATTGAACCCACGACCTCAAGAATGACAGGCCAGCGTTACAACCACTAGACAACCACGGCTTACCTTAAACCTTAACCTACTAAGTACTTTTATCGTACCATTGCTAACACTTTCTCAAATGTGTGTTTCTTTTTCAAATGTGTATTTGCTTGGCAGATTCCGGCATCTAAACGTCACACTCACGAATAATTCCTTCACAAAATTGTACGATACGTAACCCTGATTACAAAAACAATCAGTACATATAAAAATCTGATTCTATTCGCTGATACGGATGATAATGTTAATCGTTTTAATCTATTGTTAATACTAATAGGATGGTTGGAACATTTCTTCAAGTCAATAACACGAGTGCTGGAGACTGCTAGCGTTTGTCACTGTGAGAGAGATTATCGTACTTTTTTTAATTAAAAACGAGTAATTCGTGTATTTATTGTGAAAAGTTATGACTGATCAAGTGAGTACTTAATCTTTATCTCAATAATGTAGTACCTATGCTACGTAGTAGAGTAGAAAAGGAACTGGAATCTAATTAGTGCTTATCAATTTTTGTCGAATTGATAGTACGCAATGTGTTTCGTCGCAGCTAAATTCTATAGTAAAGTCAAGTTTTGTAGCTATTGTTGATGGGTCTTAGCTTATTCAATGATATTTATTTTGTTATGTAATTTCTCCAATGTAGAAAAATTCTGTTTGATACGTAATTCGAGTATTTAAGTAAATAATGTCACACCCAATGTTAAATAGCAAATTCTGTGTCATACCTAATTAATTTGGTATTTAAATTCCAGTTTTAAAATACTCGAGAATAAAATTTACCCAAAATTAAAAATGTAGCGACTCTACCCCACCCCTGTCTAAACTAATAAACATAATGTATGTGCCCAAGAAGTTGAGCGCGCCGCGCCGGGTGCCGTGCACCGGGCGGACGACCAAATTCCTTCATCCATCCATCAGCCATAAGAAGTCCACTGCTGGACATAGGCCTCCCCTATGGATCTCCAATAAGACCGGTTGGAAGCGGCTTGCATCCAGCGCGATCCTGCGGTCTTAATGAGGTCATCCGTCCACCTTGTGGGTGGACGTCCTACGCTGCGCTTGCCGGTACGTGGTCTCCACTCGAGAACTTTTCGACCCCATCGGTCATCAGTCCTCCGCGCTATGTGCCCTGCCCATTGCCATTTCAACTTGCCAATCCGTTGGGCTATGTCGGTAACTTTGGTTCTTCTACGGATCTCCTCATTTCTGATTCGATCTCGCAGAGAGACTCCGAGCATAGCCCTCTCCATAGCTCGTTGGGCTACTTGGAGCTTACCAATAAGGCCCATAGTGAGAGACCACGTTTCTGTGCCATAAGTCATCACTGGCAACACACACTGGTCGAAAACTTTCGACTTGAGGCACTGAGGTATGTCGGACGAGAAGACGCTACGCAATTTTCCGAACGCTGCCCAGCCGAGTTGGATTCGGCGATTGGCCTCTTTCTTGAAGTCGGACCTACCTAACTGGACTACTTGTCCTAGGTAGACGTACGAGTCAACGACTTCAAGAACCGAGTTCCCAACAGAGATCGGGGTGGGTACAACATGGGAATTACACATAACTTTCGTCTTGTCCATGTTCATCTTAAGACCCACCTGTTGAGAAACCCGATTGAGGCCTTCGAGCATCGTGCTGAGCTCTTCCATCGATTTTGCCATGACTACTATATCGTCGGCAAACCGAAGGTGAGTGAGGTATTCGCCATTGACATTGATGCCGAATCCTTTCCATTCCAGGAGCTTGAAGGCGTTCTCCAAAGTAGCCGTAAACAGTTTCGGAGAAATTACGTCTCCCTGTCTTACGCCTCTTTTTAAAGGGATCGCCTTGGAGCTCTCTTCCTGTACTCGGACCGACATAGTGGCGTTATTATACAAGCACTTCAACACTTCGATGTACCGATAGTCAATACGGCATCGTTGGAGAGACTCGAGCACAGCCCAAGTCTCGACCGAATCAAAGGCTTTCTCATAGTCCACAAACGCTAAGCAAAGTGGCAAGTTATACTCTTCGGTCTTCTGTATAACCTGCCGTAGCGTATGAATGTGGTCCATGGTACTAAAGCCTTTTCGGAAACCGGCTTGTTCGGAAGGCTGGAAGTCATCAAGCCTGCGCTCGAGACGATTCGTAATGACCCTTGAAAACAGCTTATAAACATGGCTCAGAAGCGAGATGGGTCTGTAGTTCTTCAATAAGGTGTTGTCACCTTTCTTGAAAAACAACACCACCACGCTTCTGTTCCATGCTTCTGGCGTGATGCCCTCGAGGACGACGGTGTTAAAAAGTTTCTGGAGGACTTTTAGTACCGGTGTTCCACCCGCTCTCAGGAGCTCTGATGTGATACCGTCATCACCCGGCGCCTTGTTGTTCTTAAGCTGATTCAGGGCCATTCTAATCTCGTACAGGCTGATGTCTGGGATATCTTCGGTGAAGTGTCGGGTCAGCTTGGCTCTTGGATCTTTGGCCGCGCTGCTAACAGGCTTAGCGACCGAAGCGTATAACTGTCCATAGAACCTTTCAATCTCCTCTAATACCTCTGCCTTGGTCGACGCTAAACTTCCATCTTCTCTTTTCAGCTTTGTCAATTGGCTTTGTCCAATAGACAAATCTCTTGCGAACACTTTGGAGCCTTTGTTCCGCTCTATTGTCTTTTTAATATGTTTAGTATTAAAAAGCCGGATGTCGTGCCGCAAGGATTTAGAAATTTGTCTATTGAGACGCCTATATGACTTTGCATCATCGGAAGACTGCAATTTTAGCGAGCGTCGTTCGGCCATGAGATTTACAGTGTGATCGGAGAATTTCTGCGGTTTATTTGAACGGCGGGGTCTAAAGAACTTAGCACCCACCGTTTGGACAGTTTCTATGAGCCCGTTGTTTATCTCGTCCACCGACGCAAGGTTCTCTAGGCAAGCAAAACGATTCGAGAGCTCGAGCTGAAAGTCCTCGGGGTTTTGGATATGTTCACGAGTAGGTCGGAGCGTGGACTTCATCAGGCGGGACCTTTCGAGCTTAACATTAATATCTAATGTGCCTCGTACAATTCTGTGATCGCTGCCGGTTTTCACCCTGTGGATCACGGAGACATCATTAAATATTCGTCTCTCGGTGGTCATGATGAAGTCTATCTCGTTTTTCGTGGAACCATCAGGGCTCATCCAGGTCCATTTCCTGTGAGGCGGCTTCTGGAAGAAAGAGTTCATCATAAAGAGTTCCTCTCTCTCCAGAAAGTCAGCCAGCCTCTGGCCCCTAGGGTTCCGTTGCCCATATCCAAATTGCCCCACCCTCAGCTCATCGTCGTTTTTTCTGCCCAACTTTGCGTTGAAGTCCCCCATAACAACAGTGAAGTGGGTCTTAGACATATGAATGGCCCGACTTACGTCCTCATACATAGTCTCCACTTCATCATCTGGGTGTGACGATGTCGGTGCGTATACCTGAATGACCTTCAGCGAATACCTCTTGGATATTCTGAGTATTAGGTATACCACCCTGCTCGACACACTTTCGATGGTAATAATGTTGTTGGTGAGGGACTTGTGAACGAGAAAGCCAACACCACCTTGGGACCGTTGGTCACCTTCCCGGTAGTAAAGCAGGTTGCCGGATTTTAAGGTTATCGTGTCCTCCCCCTCTCTACGGACTTCAGACAACCCCACAATATCCCAACGCAACCTACTCAACTCTTCTTCCAGCTCAGCAATCTTCTCGTCAGTCCTCAACGTGCGCACGTTGTGTGTTACCAGGGCCAGTCGTCGTTTACGGGAGTGGTAGCCGGGCGTCTGCCAGCGATTCTTAGCACCCCCTTCTCCGCCGTTACCGGGGCCGCTACCGTAGCCCCGGGCTAGCGAAGCTGCTGGGGACTGGGGGCCTGGTCTTTTTGATTGTTCCATATTGGGTATTTGCCCGTAATCGCCGCGCTGGGCAAGCGTGGTGGCGATCGCAGAAACGTAGCTTCGCGACAGGGATGCTGCTCCCCATCCCTGCCCTGTGCCATTTTAGCTACGTTTTTATTTGAATGGTTATACCGCCATTATTCGGTTCCGCTGTACCTTAGTCGGCTCCTACGACACCTGGTACTAGAGGGGGGTGCTATTCTACTCTGCCGGCACCCCACGGCAAATTCCTTCATAACACTACTCAAAAGAGAATCCATCTGCGACGACTTCAATCATCTTGCACAATCCTAAACATTTACATCTAAAACAAAACACAAAACAGATTAAATACAACTCAGCTAACATCGCGCTCTTAATAAACAAATAGATTGTATCTCATTTCCAAAATAGCGAATTATGTGTTTCAGATGCAGTAGCCTAATTAGATTAGCGTATTTTAATGGTCTTAAATCACTTCGGAAAATAAAACAGAAAATTGTCTATCCTACACCACTCCAGTCGAAACTAATAAACATAAACTATGTTCCCAAGAAGTTATGCGTGCCGCGCCGGGCGCCGGGCGGCCGACCAACTCCTAATTTAATGTAGTTTTATTAACAATAGCACCATTCAGATATATAAGGATTAAAAAGCAATGAAAGACCAAAGAAAATATTTAGCTGCTCTATTCCACTCCTGTCTAAACTAATAAACATAAAGTATGTTCCCAAGAAGTTGAGCGCCGCGCCGGGCGCCGTGCGCCGGGCGGACGACCAACTCCAGCATAACATTACTCGAACGAGAATCGAACTGCGACGACTCCATTCATCTCGCACAATTCCAGACATTTACATATAAATGAGAACGATTATTCCCTTGTTTGAAGAGATTAAGTTTTCAACCACTTCCCGATTTTCGCCAAGTTCCGGTAATTACTTTATTGGTGATTACTAAACTAAGACACCGGTAACTGAATAGATTAGCCGAAAGTTTGCAAGCTGCTGGCTCGCTTTTAGATGATTAGATTACAAAATGAATGGGAAGTTATTTTGGGTGAAAGCTAATTTGTTCTTAAGCGGCCATTTGAATTGAGTTTTCTAAGGAAGTTTATCTTCATCTTGTTATCTATTTGCAAATTAAATTATTCGAATAAAATTGCAAGATCCGTGAAGGATAATTTCTTTTGTACGAGTATGCTTTATTCGTATTTGGAATCTTGGAGAGTTTCAGACAAAGCACTTTTGATGACTTTAAAATGAATAGAAACTGTAACTCAAGAAATTTAATATACCTAATTAAAAGAGAATCTAAAAGGTTTGCAGAATTATTTACATGTATTTAACTATACAAAACACAGAATTGTACTGTATTTTGAAAAAAATATATATATTAGAGACAGTTTGCAGTAGAGGTGTCTAACATTTTTTACAGGCAGAATCGAACTTAAAAATGTCTATGAGACTATATATCTCATAGACATTTTTAAGTTCGATTCTGCCTATAAAAAATGTTAGACACCTCTACTGCAAACTGTCTCTGATATATATTTTTCTTCTTTCTTTATGCAGTAGTATACACAAACTGAAGCAAAAATTGATGGATCACGACATAAATCAGAGCCCCGTGTTGTTAAAATAGGTATACCCCAGGGTTCATCTTTTGGAAATGTTATCTTTATTATGTTTGTTAACGACATTAATACTATGGATCAACATCATTCAGTATGCAGATGACACTACAATAATACTGTCTGATGACAACCTTGACAATCTGAAAATTAAAATCAAACATGCTTTTTGCAAACTTAAGGAATGGTTCAGTATAAATGGACTCCAATTAAACCCGGACAAAACAAATATTATGTTTTTTAATGCCAAATCAACAAAGGTAGATACCACTCGGGTAGATGTAGGAATGTCTATGTTACAGAGTACTAACCGTGTTAGAATGTTAGGTTTTGACATTGACTCATGTTTATCATGGAAAGACCATTTAGATTTCACATGTAAGAAAATGCCGAAAGGAATTTTTGCCTTCAAACAATTAAGAAGCATTACTACTCCTGACTACCTAAAAGAATTTTTTTATGCAAATGTTCACTCCATAATGTCATATGGAATTATTATGTGGGGAAATGCAACATACTCTGAACGAATTCTGAGGATGCAGAAACGTGCCATTAGAGTTCTTGTGCATGGAAAATATAAAAAATCTTGCCGACAACACTTCAAAGATTTGCAAATCTTAACATCTGTATCTCTATATATATATGAAATCCTGAAGTATGTTCGACAGAGTCTAAATGAGTATCAACTTCATGACACCAACAGTGTAAGATCTAGTAAAAATAGAATATATAATAGCCAATAATTAAAAAAAATAAAAATAGCCAATTCGCCACAGATTATGTATTTCCCAACGCCTTCCATTAATAAAAGGCGATGCTATTGCAGAAACTTTAGAGTACTATTACGCAATTTTTGACATGTAATTTTAGTTATTTTAAACTGTTATTTTTGACGATGCTATTGCAGACATTTCAATTACAGTAGGTATTTCTGACATCTTAATTTTTTAATATTGTATTTTGAATTTTATGTAATGTACCAAATTTTAATTAATTTATTGTAATATTATGCCTAATAATTGTTATTTTGACAATTCGTAAGGTGTTGCTCATAGTATATTGTTGTATCCCAATGTATGTAATTATCCTTACAGAAAATAAATGAATCTATCTATCTATATGAGCCTGATAGAGTCAAGTTTTTTTTGTCTCATATCTCTTCTGAGATTCTTGGGTAAAGTTTTAGTGTCGAATGATGGGGAATGGCACATTTTTTCTAAGATTTTATTTTCAATAAAAAAAGCATTAGTGAGTAAGCAAAACAAATCTAAAATAAATAAAAATAATACATAGAAATTACAGTAGTTTTATCACGTTTTTTTACATTCTATTTATGTTTACATGTTATAGATGCTGTGACATTCCACCTCCATCATACCTTGTGATAGATATGTTGGAATACAAGTGTTTTGTCACAATCATATTAACAGTATACCTTTTATTTTAGCCAGAGGCAAACGGGAAACCAGTACCGGAGTCGGACTCCAGGTCCGAATCCAGCGGCACTCCGGAGCGGGCGTCATGGGGCCGCCCGCTGGAGTTCATTCTGGCCTGTCTCGGCTACGCTGTGGGGCTGGGCAACGTGTGGAGGTTTCCTTATCTCTGCTATAGAAATGGAGGAGGTAAGCTTGTGGCCTATCTATCTTAGGTCAACTCTCCATGAGAGGTCGTCATAGAGCCGCCAATGAAACTCATCCTAACCTGCCTAGGCTATGCCGTGGAGCTGGGCAATGTGTGGAGGTTCCCGTACCTCTGCTACATAAATGGAGGAGGTGAGCATGTTCTTTGTCTGTCAGTCAACTCTCCATGACAGATCATCATAGAGCCGCCCGCTGGACTTCATCCTAGGCTGCCTCGGCCACGCTGTAGGGCTGGGCAACGTGTGGAGGTTCCCCATCTCTGCTATAGAAATGGAGGAGGTTAGTGCACTGTGTCAGTCAGTCAGTTCAACTCTCTTGACAGGGAGTAGTGCAGCTGCCCGTTGAGGTAGTCCTGGCCTGCCTTGGCTTCGCCGTGGGGCTGGACGACGTGTGGAGGCAACCGTACCTCTGCTTTACAAATGGAGAAGGTAAGTGCTCTGTGTGTGAGTCAGTTCAGCTCCATTGACGAAGAGTAGTGCAGCCGCCCGCTGGAGTTCATCCAGGCCTGCCTCGGCTACACTATGGACTGAATTGGACTGGGTAAGTGTGTAGTTTCTCTTTCACCTGCTATAGAAATGGAGGAAATAGGCATGTTAGTCAAATTTTCTAACAATGCGTCTTAGGGCTGCCTGCCAGACTTTACTGTCTGACTCGGCTACACTGTTGAGCTAGGCTTTGTTTGAAGATTCCCTAAGCCTGAACGGGGCGCTGGGCATCGTACTTCTGATGAAATTTCATATAATTATATTATATCAAACAAACTCCTTTTGAACCAGATCAATTTGTATTTTTATTTGTTTATTTAATTAGTACGGCATTAAACCAATTACACTAATTACTATGACATCAGTTAACAATATGTACTTAATAACAATTTATGCACAATTAAAAATGAAAATAAAAACATTAATGTCACACAATAGTTGAAAATAGCACAATTAAAAATAAACTAAAAACATTAATAAAATAAAATTAATTCACTATTTAAAAATGGTTTTACTAAAAAAACATCTTGAACTTAATACAAGTTTTTTTTAGTAGATGTGATTTCAAAATCACTCTTTGTTGTAAAAAATATTACGTTCTCACTATAAAACACTGATAAAAAGAATCATAAAACCGATTGCACCGGTTATAATAATAGCCAGTTACTACGATAACACTAAAACGGCCACAGGAAGTGGGTTGGTCCGATTTTAATCCTTGATTTTGTTTGATAAAACAACTACGTAACGATTAGAGCAACAACGTGATAAGAAACATTTTTTAAAAACCTACTGTATTACTTCTTACAAATCAAACTATTAAAATTGTCTAGTCTGCTTAAATATCCTTACTTCCTTACTAATATTATAAATGCGAAAGTAACTCTGTCTGTCTGTCTGTCTGTCTGTCGCGCTTTCACGCTAAAACTACTGAACCGATTTGAATGAAATTTGGTACACAGATAGTCTAGAGCCTGAGAAAGGACATAGGCACTTTTTGATTCGAAAAAATAGTTTTAAAGGGTTGAAAAGGGGGGATGAAAACGCATTGGCTAGAATCTTAGAAGAAAAAACTTATTTTCTACCATGACAAATGGTAATTTGCATCTTGACTTTCCAAATTACATTCTCTATGCCCAATGCCCATTCAAGGCTGCTCGAGTTGCAAATATCAAAGTCAATCAATCTTTTCCTGTAAAATTTAGAGAAGGTTACATGTATTTTTTCAGTTTAATTACGTAGTTTTCATTCTAATAGGTATGCCTACAAAACGCAAATCGAATCTAGCGCGTAGTTCTAGCGGAGCTCGCGTAAAGAAAATTGCTAGAAGCCAAGAGTCTGAAGAGCACACTTAAATGCGTTTGACATTAGATGCCGAGCGCCACGCATCTCAAAGAGCTGCTGAGACTGAAGTTGAAAGTCAAGCGCGGCGACTTTTAGATGCTGAGCATCACGCAGCGCAAAGAGCTGCTGAGACTCAAGAGCGAAACCAAGCGCGTCGAATTTTAGATGCTGAGCGTCACGCAGCTCAGAGAGCTGCTGAGACTGAAGTTGAAAGTCAAGCGCGGCGACTTTTAGATGCTGAGCATCACGCAGCGCAAAGAACTGCTGAGACTCAAGAGCAAAAAACCAAGCACGTCGAATTTTAGATGCTGAGCGTCACGCAGCTCAGAGAGCTGCTGAGACTTAAGGAGAAAGTCAAGTGCAGCGACTTTTAGATGCCGAGCATCACGCAGCGCAAAGAACTGCTGAGACTCAAGAGCAAAACCAAGCGCGTCGAATTTTAGATGCTAATCATTAGACGTTAAGCAAAAAAATGCATAGTTCCTGTAGGACAGGACAAAACCTATCGAAAGCAAAACTGTCGCCACTATCACAAAGACGCTAAGTGATTAATTCCTCTATGACACTTAACGAAACGTCACAGCGAAACGTAATTAGATGACAGGTGACATTGTCTGCAGACTTTTATAAATCACAGGTAGCATGGCAAGGGGACAAATTGTTTTTCCACCATTATATCCCCTTGAAGAGGAAATAAAGTATGGATTGAAAATGACAACTGACATTAAAATTGGAAAAAATGTTTTATTCCCTCTGCATGCTACATGTTACTATGACGTTTAATAACAGGCCGTCATTTTGTCTGACATTAAAAATATTTTTAAATCTTCTATCATTAGAGGTTTAACATGTTTCTTTATTCTACCTTTATGGTACAGAATCATCATACTTTAATATTATCAATCCGAAAAGTTTGTTGGTTTGTTCCTCTTTGACGCAGCAACGGAGCAAAAGATTGAATTGATTTTTGGTATGGATACCTATGGTTTAAAAGACAGAAAGTGATAACAGGATACTTTTGTATCCCGAGAAAATTCGTGATTCCCATGGGATAGGACAATAACTGTTTCTCAGCAATGGAGCAACGGATTGACTTGATTTTTGGGGTGAGCATAGTTTGGAAGACGAAAAGTGACATAGGATACTTTCCTTTCCGAAAAAATTGCGGTTCCCGTAGGATAAGACAATAACTTTTTCTCAGCAACGGAGCAACGGATTGCCTTGACTTATTGCATGAATATAGTTTGAAAGACGAAAAGTGACAAAGGCCACTATTTATCCCAAAAACTTTAACAGTTCCCGTAGGATAGGATGAAAAGTAAGCGAGCGGGCCGCGGTAGCAGCCGTCTAAGCGCCAGAAATAACCTGTCATTTTAGGTAGTTTAGGACGTTCCTACATTTTTCGCACTCCTTCGCGGCACTCAAAGAGCTAGCCCAGACTCGGGCTCCATAACGGAGCTTGCGCTCCCGCCATAATGACGGTGTGTTTCGGAGCATAAGACACATCGTCATCCACCACTCGGGAGTAACCAGCACTGAGCGTCGGACAGCATTCCAACGTCCTGATCCCAGTGCAACGGGTCAGTCATAGTAGCCCAGCGTATGCCTCTTCAACTGCAGAGGGCAGTGAGAACGGCCATCGCGATACCGACACTTCTCTTCCCCTGCAGCCCCACTGCGTCTTCCAACAGGTTGACGGCCTAGCGGAAGATAGGGTAGGTGGCGGCACCCACACAACCAGTTCCATCCCACCGCAGCCCCTAATCCTCGGTTGCAGCGTCGCAAGAGCGGCACTGCAGCCCGCCTCAGAAGCAATATTCCTCATAAGGCAGGCAACCTACCGGCCATCCTCTCAGCTGCTTTAGTTAAAAGCGGCTGCGTTACGAGTGCCGGCCTCTAAGCTGCCTTGGGGGAAAGACCCAAAGAAGAGGGAGACTTCGAGCGCCGCCTTTTCAGCTGCCTTAGACCTCCCCCGCCACGACAAGGCGGGAATACACAGGGGGGTTGTATATACACTCCAACCGTAACTTAACCAACAAAAGCATTCCTCTAAGGTATTTTGATGTTTGTCGCTTAGGTTAGGTTTCGCAGCCGACATAAACATTAGCCAAAATCAAACTATAACGCGGGCGTAGCCGCGGGTAAAAGCTAGTAAAAGTAATAAAGTAGTTATTTTCGCAAAAAATGGCAAAACCACCTTCCATCGTGTACGAAATTCGAATATTTCGCTACCATTGTTTACATTACTGTTGATTTTTCAAAAACTCCTCAGGCGATTTCTGTACAATATTATTGGGACTATTTCGGGAGTACATTCTTTCGAACTTATAAATAATTTTTCGATTTGATTCAAAATAAGCGAATTTATCGATGAACATACACAAAATTAAAATAAATGCAGGCCAACATAGAAGGAGGAGCTTCTATGGAGCTCTTCTATTTTTAACCCCCGACGCAAAAGAGGGGTGTAATAAGTTTGATGTGTCTGTTTGTCTGTCTGTCTGTCTGTCTGTGGCATCATAGCGCCCGAACCACTGAACCGATTTCAGTTTAGTTTTTTTTGGATGAAAGGAGACTCAATCGAGAGTGTTCTTAGCTATGTTTTATAAAAATCGATTGAGCCGTTTAAGAGTTATGGTGGGTTAAAGTGGGGATGGAAGAACCAAAATTCTACAAATGTGCCCAAAATGGTTGTCAATTGAAAGTTTGTTGTCAAATATTGTTGTGTCGGGGGTTTTTTAAATTTTTAATTTATAATTTTTGGAAGTCGGTTAAAAACACTAATAGATAACTTACGTTGCACTTAGAGTACTGTCACGATGTAAGGATATAAGGGTATCAAAAAGGCAAACAAACGTAACAGAACCTGAAAGTAAACCTCTGATAGTGAATTAAGAAAAACATTCATAAAGACTCCGGTCAAGCTTAAAAACCCAAGAAGTTTATAAGACAACGGAGCGTATTTTTTTTAAATAGATTATATTGAAATATATGAAACTAATAACAATTTCAACTACACCTGCTTGCAAATGAATTGCTTAAAAATCAACACAGTCACCAGACACATGATGCTTCAGACAATTACAGATTATAACACGCGTCTTTTTGGGAGGGCTGTGAAAAAATGTGTGCATTTATCACATTATGATGATTAACATGAAGTTACATAGTAAAGTTTATCGTACGCTCTTAATTTTAAAGAACGAATTATTTTAAAAGATAGAGTGATAAGATAAGTAAATTACTTGCCTGATGATGATTAGCACGCGAGGTTTTTCTATACAGTTAACATTTTTATTGCAATGTGTAGCCACAATATTTAATTATTACAAGCTTTTATTTAACTTGCAATGGATATAACTATGTAGATCCAGGTGGAATCTTGCAAGTTAAATTTGACCAACTTCCCAGTTTTCGATTGAGCTGAAATTTTTCACGCATATGGATATTGCGTGACAATGCAATAATTAGTGCCATAGAGCTGATCTGATGATGGAGTCGGAAAGTGGCCATAAGAACCCCTGTACTAAACAAGATAGACCCGTCGTATTACTAGATTTGGGCTTGTTTTACTTGTCTTGCCTTGCACTCTGCTGCTAAATGATATTCAGGATCTCAAAATCTTGTATATTTAAAAAGTTATGACTATCACTACATAGTACAAAACAAAGTCGTTTCCCGCTCTGTCTGTCCCTATGTATGCTTTGCTACTGCTATCTATGCTATCTTTAAAACTCCTCAACAGATTTTGATGCGGTTTTTTTAATAGATAGAGTGATTCAAGAGAAAGGTTTACTATGTATAATACACCTGTGTGAAGTCGAGGCGGGTCGTTAGTACTTTATAGTTTATTTGAACATCATAGAATACTGAAAGTAAGTAGGTATGTGTGACATGCCTAAAATTTTTATGTACATTTAATACTTAAATTCACCCATAAATACGTGTAAAATAAGATGCGATGTATGCAACTAAAATTAAATTTATAGCAAACGTATACTTTTCTATAGATGGAATTATAGTTTTAGTTAAAAGACGGTTTATTAAATCTTCTTACGATTAGAAAATATTTTTAAAGATTTTATACATACTTGTCACACAATTGAAAATGAAATGAAATACGATGGCCTACTTACTTTCCTAAAAAAGTATACTTAGGTATACATTGATATTCAGCGTGGTAATGCTGCCAGCATACTGGACACGCTGCCAACTGGCACTAGGCTTGAGAATTTGGATTATCTTGAGCCTTCAAGGGTCTGTGAATGATCCGATTGCTCTTTATTTCCCTATCTATAGCTTAGTTTTATAGTTTTACTGTATTTTACTGTAATAAATAAAGACACTTGCCCGTAAAGATAAAAAGGTTGAATATGACATAACTTGTTGAATATGACATTGAGCTGGGCTGGCTCGGGTAGAGAGCTGGGCTGGCTCGGGTAAACGCTAGAGGGGGAAATGCACAAAACACCCCATGCGGGACGTCAGTGCAGGACTTATCGCCCCTACATCGAATAAGAATAATATGACATTACTTGTATTTGTTTCAGGAGCGTTTCTCATACCTTTCTTCCTGATGTTGATTTTTATCGGCCTTCCGCTTTTCTACTTGGAATTGTACATTGGCCAGTACACCGGGGTGGGTCCGCTGAAAGCGTTCAGCTCGATCTCTCCGTTCTTCTCTGGCCTGGGGTACTGCACGCTCGTGGTCATCTCTATCATATCGATATACTACATGATCATCGTGGCTTGGACACTTTTCTACACTTTTGTGTCGCTGAGTGGTAACCTGGGCTGGAGATACTGCGATAAGGAGTATAACACTGACTGTAAGTATACTTTAATTTTTTTTACGATTTGGCATTCTGTTTTATTTATTATTGACTGACATAAATCTGCAAGATGAGAAGATGATGATGAGGATCTGAAAGATGGGTTTGGTAGGTTTTCATCACTTCGTTGTGCTTTTGTGTTTAATGTTTAGGTAACTTGTTGTATTAGTGTAAAGTAATTTAATTTATTTGACTGAGACTAACTTGAATTTGACAATTATTTAGCATGATTTAACGATTGTAATTTTATACATGTGACTAATTGGATTATTTTAGGTGAATACTGCAGTATTAAATATTCAGAAGTGTGTCTTTAACACCCATTTGTCGAATTAAATAAAATGACACTGAAATAGCTCACTATAAATTTAACTTTGCATTAAATTCCTATCCAACTTTTTTAATAAGGTTTATGATCACTAATTGAACCGGTTTTTCTATCGCGGCCGATAACTCTTAATATACTCGTATTAGGTCAATCAATAAAAACCGGTTCATTAAATTGGTCATAAATCGTAAATGGAAAGTTTTACAACAATGTTTACATCAAACAAAAGATGCGAAATTTATTATCTACAATAATGTTGTTTATAACTTTCACGATTTGAACACATTATTATTATGTACTAAGGGACTAATCGCGCACTTAAATTACGAGATAAATAAATACCTCATCATCCCGACGTTTCGACCGAGTTGCATCGATCGTGGTCACGGGTAGACCCGTCCCGTAGTACATAATAATAATCTACAATAATGATCTCCATGACTTGCCCTAAAGTGATATCGATATTCCGAGATATCGGCCAAAAGCTCCACCTAGATCTGTCAGCATTTTGTGATTTCATGCTCAGTAAGTGATCCTAAAAAAATAAACCTTAAGTGACCTTATAAAAAATGGATCGGAAAAAAAAATCGTCTGTTTTTACTTACCTAAAAGTAAATGGAGTTTTTTTATTCTCCTATTGTCTAACGTGGTTGGATAAGGCTGAGTGCAACTATAGAAACGAAGCTAATAGCAGACGGTTTGAACAGGTTTCGTTCAGAACAATGATTGGGGAGGAGTATTTTTTTAAATTTGGGAGCAAAATTATTATGAATATTCAATTTTCAGCTTGCTACAGCGGAGAGTACGACGCGCGTTGCCGCGTGAACAACACAGGAGGAGCAGATGATCTGACTTATTATTTAAGGACATGCATGTCAATTGGAGAGATCTGTATTTCGACTGGCTTCGAGCCGTACGACGGAAACTATTGCTTGAACGGCACCCAACAGATTCCTTGGTACACCAACGTGACGAGGGTTCTGGCTGCCGAAGAATATTATAAGTGAGTGGCACTTCTGCATCTTTTTAATTCTTTATTTCTGAAGTTTTTTTCATTTTTTCTTTGACTTATGAACGTATAGAGTTCATTTTTTTGGGTCCGTACCCAAAGGGTAAAAACGGGACCCTATTACTAAGACTCCGCTGTCCGTCTGTCCGTCTGTCACTAGGCTGTATCTCATGAAGCGTTATAGCTAGAAAGTTTAAATTTTCACAGATGAAGTATTTCTGTTACCGCTGTAACAGCAAATACTAAAAATAGAATAAAATTAATATTTAAGGGGGGCTTCCATACAACAAACCTGATTTTTTAGCTGTTTTTCGCTCTATATTAATAATGGTAACAGGTAGATACTTGAAATATTCACAGAATATTGTATATTCTTACTTTAATAATAAAATTAACATTTAAGGGGGGCTCATATATAGTACGGAACCCTCCGTGCACGAGTCGGACTTGTACTGGGCCGATTATTTTTATATCTACTCTATCAAGTTAAGAAGTTTTTGAAACGAAAAAAAAATTATAAATATACGAGTAGGTAAATAACAATTTATGGGATTGTGTTGTGATTATTTGTCTCTTTGATGTGGATATGATCGAGCGAGATTAAAAATTGGCGTACTCGTATTAAGGATTACTTATCCTTCTACTTGAATCGGGTAGATTCACCTTTTGTGGCCACTGTCCCGGTTTTGGCTATTTGATATCAAAATCGTTGCATAAATAGATTATGAAAAATCTACTACAATAAATATTGTTTGAGTAAATATCAAAGTTTGAATAATTTTAATTTTAAACAATAACGTTAAAATTGTCTACATAATCATTAAAATTCAAAGTGGCTAAAAATGTCACAAAGATGGCCACAACCGGTGCATCTACAATAAAAATCTGTCCAAAGTGTTCTTCCTCCTTACAATGTGAGTACGATAGTGGTTACTCACATTGATTTTACTAAAGTTACCAATTGATTTTCAGTAGTGGTTTTAACGGCAGTTACATTGAGAACTTTGCAACGGAAGGCTTAAAATTAGATTTGCATACACAATCCGATGACCTCATTAAGACCGCAGGATCGCGCTGGATGCAAGCCGCTTCCAACCGGTCTTGGAGATCCATAGGGGAGGCCTATGTCCAGTAGTGGACTTCTTATGGCTGATGGATGACACAATCCGTATCTTATCCAAAACTAAAACCACTCAAAACTTTTGTAAATATTGCCTAAGCTTCTTTGCTCTCGTACTTGGCGCAAAGGATGGCCATCGCCATCCAGCGAGGTAATGCGGCCAGCATTTTGGGCTCTTTTGCGCCGGGTATGGTCGGGGATGGGTTGTGTGTTTAGTTTTTAAGGTTGACCATGTTCAAATATAAAATTGCCTTAATATCAAAGTAAAATTTACAAGTACATTTTTGCATACAACCCGGTCACAATATCTGTGCACCTGACTTCGTGACGTCATATCGAATTATCGGGACGTATATACATCACCAGACGTCTAGTATACCGTTCGGACGTAAATTATTATCGGGTCGTGTATCGGCAACGAAGATGCTAACCGTACTGTCGCACCGGGGAGTGCGCGGAGAGGTGATAGGGGAAGCGGAAGAGGCGCCGCCAGCGAGGTGCACTAATATTCTGACCGGGTTGTATACCTACAGGGTTATCCAGAATTGATGTAGGTACTAAGCCGGAAGAAAGTGATTCAGATCATCATTAAAAATAACTTTTACTATGGGGCCAACCAGAAATTCGAGAAAATAAAATCAGCTGTTTCGTTCATTTTGTCGATTCCGAGTTGCAAGTTTGAATGGAACAGCTGATTTCTTTTTGGCCTCATAGTAAAAGTTATTTAAACGTGTAATGTTGGTCTAAATCACGTTCCTTCTGCTTAATTCAAGGCAAGCGGATAATCCTGTATTACATGATATTAGGCAGTATTTATTAACCGACGAAAAGGAGGTATACAAATCGACGAGTATCTATCTATCTATCTATATTTATAAAAATGAATCGTGGTTGTTAGTCTCGCTAAAATTCGAGAACGTCTGAACCGATTTGGCAAATTTTGATCTTGATATATTTGTGGAAGTTAAGGCAAAGAATATACAATAATACTGTTAAGGGAAGGTTTAAACGTTGAGAAAATTAATAAAACTTGCGAGAAAAATAGTAAAAACATGGATTTAATTTTCCCATACAAAATGTTCCTGCAAGTAAAAGTTGTCATGAACTGTTGATGACAGATGGTGAGATGAAGTTCACCGGGTCAGCTAGTATATTTTTTTTTTATGTATAACTTTTTTATAGAGTAGTCCGATTTCAAAAAGTTTTTTTTGTTCGGTATATCATACCTCAGGAATGATCCCGTTTAAATTTTATCGAAATCAGTTGTGTTATTTTTGATGCATCAACAATAATTTGAAAATGACTATCGATGTACCGTGCGAACTATTCGAATTCTATACAAGGTTGAGGTCGGTTATGCCAATTTTTGCGAAAAATAATTACTATTAAATTATGAAGTGCCTATATTAATAAAGTGTTCATATCTCTACATCAATCTCTATTTCAACAGTGTACTCAAACTAAGTGCAATATTATCTTTTTTACTGTTGCCAAGTACTCGAACATTTTATCTTTAGACGACCTTACCATAATCAGTCAACACTGATATGTATTGTGAGTATTCATTTTACAACTGAATTGGCGACACTAGGGATCTACTGAATTTAGCCACGATATGATATGATTTTTACTTTTCACATTAGATTTTATCTCAAAGAGTTATCTTTGTGATAAGCATTTCAAAAATCTGAAGCTGGATATGAACATGACCCTTCGGAACACTAGCCTGACGCTCTCTTCTGAAAATGAATAATATTTTAGTGAAATATTTATTTCATGTATTTATTTTTAGTGAAAGAGTTTTGGGGCGAGGAGACGCAACTTGGGAGAACTGGGGCAGCATTCAGTGGCATCTGGTTGGGACCCTGTTCCTGTCTTGGTTGATTGCTTTCTTCTGTGTTATAAAGGTATTGTCACAGAGTTTATTTGATCCATATTAACTTATATGGACATAATTGTTAACAAATTGTCAACTACTTTTTATAGATATTTTTTTTGCTACTTCGTTTCCTTCCCATGCAAATACGAGACTTTTTTTCCGCGTTTTTTTTTTAAATTTTTACGCAAATTATTTTGCGTTCGACCACCAACTCGCCTGATGGTAAGTAAATTCACAGTTTTTAGGCCGCCTGAAGGCCTCTGACGTGGCTGAACTGTTAAAACAACCAACTATGCTATGTTACTTATGCTATGGGACCAACCAACTGTTCAACATTATTATTATGTACTACGGGACTAATCGCGCACTCAAATTACGAGATAAATTAATACCTCATCATCAAACTACTGGGCCAAGTCAGAACGCCGAAGGATGTCATTCCGTTTCAGACTCCAGCGGGCTTAGCATACGGACCATAAAATTACTCTATCGACGTGTCAGAACGTGACAGAGTTATGATGAAGCATATATCTGTCACCTTTGCACACGTCGATAAACTCTTGTCGTGGTTTCGTATGCTAAGCTAGCTGGTGTATATAAGGTGGATTGCAGCTGCGGTAGTTCCTACATAGGTCAAACAAAGCGTAGGGTAAGGGGAGGTTATTTCGTGATACAGGTAAAGTCGTGATAGTTTTTAAACGTTGGCCACGGCCTTGCCTGTGGCAGAATCGACGTGAATACGCGCATTGGGAAGTACTAAAGAGTGAGCAAGATGGCAGTACGAATCTCAGCTACATAGCGTTTGCAACAAACTTCACATCGACATTTAAACTTCGCGCGGGCGTGGATCGCGATCAGCTGTCAGTGAACGAGTCGGCTTTCGAAAATCAAGGAGATTTTAATGAAAAATAAGGTAATTAACATATTATTTATGCAATAATCGTTAGTATATTGAATTATGAACCCAGTGAAGTATAAAAGTGATTGAATTTCCATGATTATCCATTCAAAGATCCTTAAGTTTGTGTTTGATATTTTAAGGTTTGAATCGAGATTTTTCTTTGTGGTTGGAGTGAGGTGATAAATTTTGATCATCATTTTAGTAGTTTTATGTAGTTATTGTGTTTTTATGGTTAACTATACATAATTGGGAATGCGTTTTAATTGTTCAAATGTGTAAATTGCATTGTTTTTTTTTGTCACGACATTACCTGTTATCACGAAATTACCTATGTATAAATAAATATTGCTCCTGATGAGGATGATTTATACGTACAATGTGATGTATGTGCTGAAATGGATGAATAAAGTCAATGTTGGTGTTATTTTTGTTGTTTATTTAATTAAATTCCTATTTCTTTTCTATCACGATATTACCTTATCACTATCACGATATTGCCTGTACCACTCACGAATTTACCTACATAGACAATGCCTCAATAAAATATAGTATATTCTCAGTAACCAAACCTATATCGACATTCTGTTTCAAAATACTTAATAGTAAAATATAAGTACGCCTCAAATTCGTAGTCACTTTGTATACAAATTGGTAAAGTACAATTCTAAGATTCAGTAAAAATATCAAACATATCACGAAATAACCTCCCCTTATACTATTGCTGAACGGATCAAAGAACATATTGCGGCAGCCAAAAACCGCCAGATACAGAAGTGTTCACCATTTGCTTGACGGAGGTACTGGTCATTGGATCGAGCTCCACGACCCAAAAGTCTTCTCCACGGATCGACACTATTTTTCAAGAATAGTTCGTGAAGCGGTGGAAATCAAAAAACATAACAATTTCAACCGGGAAGATGGATTTAAGCTATCAGCGTCGTGGAATCCTGTTGTCAACAAATGTAAATCGCGTAGTGTAGGTAGCTAGACATTATTATATACCTTCAGTGTTGTGTGTCGGAGTGACAATACTGCAAGTTCAAGTTGAATTGGCCGTACCAGCTGTTTCACATTCCAGTCTACCCGTGACCACGACCGATGCAACTCAGTTTAAACGTCGGGATGATGAGGTATTTATTTATCTCGTAATTTGAGTGCGCGATTTGTCCCATAGTACTTAATAATAATGTGTTAAAATCGCGAAAGTTTAAAAACAATAACTGTTCAACACAAAATGTTCCATGTTCTTCGAAAAAATTTAGCTCATTTTATATTCACGATTTTTAAGACTTTTACTTGTGTAATTAGGTTCAGGATGACAAATTACACTTCAGGGATCTTGTTTTTCCAATATATTTCATTTTACAGCCATATCTTGTATTTTAACAAAAACAACCGCACCGCCATGTTTTTCTCTATATCAAACAATGTTGCCACTTTAGGGAAGTTAAAGTCGCCTAAGAGATTATTTTAACAAGTATGAAAATATTCAGGCATTGAGCGGTAGCACAGCTAATTATATTATATCTGACGAGTGAATTAGGGGACGATAAGGTATGCTCTGTAACATTCGGCCATCCTGCATTCGCCGCGTCTCGCGGCGCTCAGCACTCTGCAAACGGAAAAAAAACAGCAGTATTTTGTCTCTTTTTTTTTTTTTTGTGTTCGAAAACACGGAATAAATAAAATGGAGTATCGTAATGACAGGAGGTTATTTAAGTTGAAAGAAATGTTTTACAGGATTATAATTACAGTAAAATACAAATCGCTCTTAAAAAAAAGTTGATATTAGTTAGGTACGTAATTTATGTATTTAGCGTATTGTCTTAATATTTAATTATGATGACGCTTTTGTTCCTTTATTGTCTTATTATGTAATGTTGTTGAGGCGTCCAGTATGTCGTTTTCTAATAAATACAAAAGCCGTACACTCTATTAGTTACGCAGTACAGCCTTTTCCGTTACACAAAGCGTGATATGTCGCAGTAATAAATATTACGTACAGTATACCAGGCCACACAGTGTTGTTTCACACAGCGTGTTATATCATAGTATAGTATATATGTACATAATCGACATAATCATACAGCAGGTCTATTTAGATACTGATATATTCACTACGTTGTTTCAATGGAACAGGGATATTATAAAGGACTGGATCACAAAGCTATCCCAATAGGACACGGATATAATGAACTTAGCTTGAATAGTAATTTGATTATTATTTTATTTTAATTTATTTCATGTACGAATTTGTGTATATACCTAAGTACTTATTTCTAGTTAAGATACAACATCTTATAATATTGCACGCCCGTTATGGGTCCACTATTGGAACTATAATATTAATTTGTAAGAACATTGTACATAGTGTTGCAATAAACGTTTTCTGATTTCTGAATTATTATGGACTTGTTCACAAAGCTGTCCCAATAAAACACGAATATAATGGACTGGATCACGTAGCTGTTTTAGTAGATTTCAGATACGCGGAATTAATGGCATTGATCTCGTGACTGTTTTTATAAATTTCGGATGTAATGAACTTGATCACATATTCATACTCTTATATTTTGTCAGATGTAAACTTGATTACATAACCGTCTTAATATTATATTTATATCAGATGTAACTGACTTATTCACATAGCCATTTCAATATAACTCAGATGTAATGGACTCGATCACATAGCCGACATAGTAAATATCGAAGGCAACGGACTTGATCACATAGCCGCCCAGGTAGACATTGAACGTAATGGACTTGATCACGTAGCCGTCCTAATAAATATCGAACGTAGTGGACTTGATCACATAGCCGTCGTAGTAAATATCGAACGTAATGGACTTGATCACATAGCCGTCCTAATAAATATTGAACGTAGTGGACTTGATCACATAGCCGTCCTAGTAAATATCGATCGTAATGGACTTGATCACATAGCCGTCCTAATTAATATTGAACGTAATGGACTTGATCACATAGCGGTCCTAATATTATAATAATATGTCACATGTAATGGACTTGGTCACACAGCTGTCCTAATATTATATGTCAGATGTACTGGACATGATCACATAGCTGTCCTAATATTATAATAATATGTCACATGTAATGGACTTGATCACATAGCTGTCCTAATATTATATGTCACATGTAATGGTCTTGATCACGTAGCTGTCCTAATAATGAATGTCAGATGTACTGGACATGATCACATAGCTGTCCTAATATTATATGTCAGATGTACTGGACTTGTTCACATAGCTGTCCTAACATTAAATGTCAGATGTACTGGACATGATCACATAGCTGTCCTATTATTATAATAATATGTCACATGTAATGGACTTGATCACATAGCTGTCCTAATAATAAATGTCAGATGTACTGGACATGATCACATAGCTGTCCTAATATTATAACAATATGTCACATGTAATGGACTTGATCACATAGCTGTCCTAATATTAAATGTCAGATGTACTGGACTTGTTCAAATAGCCGTCCTTATTTATGTTTATTTAATTTTTATTGTATTTATTTTTTGCAAACATTTTCATGGTATATGTCAGGTGTAATGGACTTGTTGGACCTAGCTGTCCTAGTAGATAGTGGATACAGCGAACTTGAGAGCGTAGCTTGGTTTGTCATGACACCAAACCAAACCAAAAACCACCAAACTGATCAGACATTCCTACTCAGTGCCATAATTTGAAATAAAGTTGCTTTCAATGAATGTGTTAACAATGTAGCGTTTTGCTTGTCTCACAATATATACAGCCATACAGTAACAAAACAGCATTGATAATTTTGTGCAGCATCTGGTCATGACAGATGATTACTATAAAGATAAAACAAGCTTTTTATGACTTCTATGTGTGTAATGTATGTATTATGAGTACCATTTACTGTTATTTTAGTTTGGAGGAATTGGTCAAAATAATTATTTAGCACACAATATAAGGTAAGAAAATATTCACTTTGATATACCATTTTGGCTAGCTTTGTAGTTTATCTTGACTTCTCCAGAATAGTACAATGATATTACTGGTATCAAACACAGCTAATTCTCATAATAATTATTTCAACTATTCAAATATTTTAAGTCTTAACACCCTCATCATGAAAGCTGTTTCACTGTGGATCATGCAGCCAGCCCAGACAAAATCGCTTCCCGACAATGCGACGTTCTACTCAGTAAGTTCGTATAGGCCGGGTGACTAGCCATAGTGTCAGAGTTTAAGCCGTCTGAAGGCCTTTGACAGGGCAAAACGGTCAAAACAATCGGGACCTACAATTTAACGTGCCATCCGAGCCACGGTAGCGCTCAGTTGTAAATGCTACCCGCGGTCACCAATCCGAAGACTGCGTGCTGAACGTTGCTTAACTTCGATGATAGCTAGAATCATGTTTATAACCTGAATCATTGTAAATTATTGTTTATTTATTAAACCTATTTGATTTGTATTATCTGTATTTATATTGCTGGAATATGTATATGTAAGTTTATAAACATTTTTTTTCTTGCAGCATTAACCTCTTATATCTCATAATTCCAGTCAATCTCTTTCCATCCACAGATTGCCTAGAAGTGATCACTGTAAGTGATAAGGCCACCCTTTTCTCCACCCTATAATGTTTTGGTGTTCTAGTATAAGTGTCTTACATGTTTAGGTGTTGTATAATGTCTGTTTAGTTCTGTTATACAGTTAGTGCACACATAAAGGACTTAATGTATGGTCTGGATCTGCTATTACATCATATAATTTATGTCATATATCAAATAAATTATTTAAAATTAGTAGGGCTGCATGTTATTATACTATTTGTGAAATATTGTAGTTTGCTGAATCACATGGCTTTTATAATGTTAGGTAAATTTGCTCTGTTGCTATTTTTATTGTGTCAATCAATTACATGTTTTTATCGCCCATAACCATTTCTTTTAAAACACTTTTGAATTTTCTAAAAAAAAGTCAAATATACATAGATGAAAGCTTTTAAGTAATTTGTTGTTACTATTCAAGTTATGTATTGCATTATTGTAGTGGCTATGTAAGTATGTTGTTAAGTGTATAATATATTTTTTTTCTCTCTGTATAATATTACTTGGTATTTGTCACATTCTGAGTGCTTTTGCTACCTATTGTTAATAGGACATAGCATAGCCATATGTTTATACTACTTTATGATAAATTCATAGCATGAACTCCAAAATTAGATTTCAAACCAGAACATTTTCTAAAAGCTGACCAATATGGTGATATTCACTGAGCAATTACATATTAGTTGGCCATTTGATTTTTGATCTTATTTGTTCTGTTTATTATATTGAACAATGCTATTTACCCATCGACACTAACAATCAATATTTTCTAGTTGTGTTAAGAACATGGCATACCTAGTTAGCTCAGTGTTATAGAATTTATATTGTAGGCAGTAGTAGCAGTAATTTGTGTTACATTCTCTTAAATTATCATAATGAAAATTACAACATACCATCTCGGTCGTCCATACCAGAGCATTGCCTAAAAAAAATGAAAGTAAGTAAAGAATATTCATCACCTTTTTCATTCTCTGTGTAGATCCAAATCACCATCTGGCAGTTGCTCGTCCAGGGCACCTTCAGTAGAGGAAGATTTTTGATTGAATTGGTATTTGCATCTTCTTCTTCTTAGAGTTCCTCTCCAACTAGTGACGGTTGACAGTCAGCTCATCATATTATTTGATCTTGTACTTGGCAAGGCAAAAGAGTTCAGTGGCACTCTTTGTACCCGTTTAATCTGGATACATATTCATGTGATTGTAACTTTTGTAGTATGCTGCAGCAAGGACAATCCATAACATGGCATCTTCTTATTGTTTTGGTCAACCCATTTGCAAAATTTCTTCATTGGTGACTATCCGAGTTCAAGGTATAGCCATCTTCAGCCTGCAGGTTCACATTTCAATTGTATCTTTATGTTTCCTGACATCTTCCATTATAGTTCATGCTTAGTATCTGTATAGAAGTAGCTGTAGCCAAATGTAGTTCTCTGATTTTGACCCATGGATATGTGTTGGTTGTATCATTTACATATTTCAGTAAATGTTAATTTTAGTGGCTTCTAAGGTTGTTAGATAGTGCACACACATCGGTCATGCAAGCGAGCTGTGTTATAGAATCACATAGTAGATCTGACCGAGTGTTTTGTCTCTGTTAGTGATATGTTGAGGTATTTTGTTTCGATCATTTTACTCTGTTATTGATGTATTGGAGGTATTTTGTTGTTTTACTGCTTCAATCAATCTCTCTGTTAGTGATGTATTTTGTTCTTTTACTGCTTCGATTATTTTTCTCTATTAGTGATGTATCGAGATATTTTGTTGTTATACTATTTCGATCGGTTGTATTATTGAACAGTTTTACTGGGTGTCTTCACAGAAGACATCACTATTGATAGATATATAATGATTGACTAAAAATATGGTCAGTAGGTAGGCATTTTCGGTTGACATTTTCACACTTCGGCTTAACGTAATCATATGGTTGTCTCTGTCACAAGTTGATGATCTAATGTAACAGTCATGAACATCATCGTCCTTTAAGCTTACTGATCATAGATTTTAACGATGGTAACTTCCAGGTAAGAAAAATTTTATGATTCGGTAGAGGGTAGGTATGCTTCCGGTTATGCAGATTCCCATGTTTCTTCGTTCAATCATTTATTGTATTCCCTTGTATTCCATCCATAAACGTCATTGATTCGGTCAGTATGTCAAAAGTTCGGTGATTATCGTAGCAATCATAACTTTTACAATTTACATTTTTGTAGATTGAAATTTTCTCTTGCACGTATTACGTAGGTTCCCAAGGTCGTGCCTGTTTACCAATCAAAACTTTTGAATCATTTTGCCTTTCTTCTACGGAAAGTTGCTTCTTTTTCTTTTCTTTTATGCACAAGACATTCGAAGAAAATTTTTTTTTTGATATTTTCGTCCGATTTTAGGTTATTTGTTACTTGGTTTCTTTGCACTCTTATGGGCAGGATAGGTCCATAGATCCCACTTCTGAAGTGTAATTAGGTTCAGGATGACAAATTACACTTCAGGGATCTTGTTTTTCCAATATATTTCATTTTACAGCCATATCTTGTATTTTAACAAAAACAACCGCACCGCCATGTTTTTCTCTATATCAAACAATGTTGCCACTTTAGGGAAGTTAAAGTCGCCTAAGAGATTATTTTAACAAGTATGAAAATAAATTAATATTCAGGCATTGAGCGGTAGCACAGCTAATTATATTATATCTGACGAGTGAATTAGGGGACGATAAGGTATGCTCTGTAACACTTGTTTAAAAAAAATGAGTTATTTGGTATGTCCGGAATTTCACACTTCTGGCTTTTCGGTGAAAGAAATCATCGTGAGGCGACCTGTGTACGTCCGTAGAAAAAAAATCTATTGCTTATGTGTATCCATCAGCCCGCACTGAGGGCAGGCCTGCGTCATGCAGTGGACTATTAAAACAGCTGCTACAGGTACTTAAATTACCTGATGCAGATATTGCAATGAAATTTTGCAACTTAAATGGGTTGCCTGGAACAGATCGCTTCCAGCGATAAGGTCGCCTTGAGTTACACTGGCATAAGTACATTTCTTGTATTATTGTTCGTCTTATTTTTTTGCGTACAATAAAGTGTTATATCTTTATTTTATAGGGGGTACAATCGGCTGGAAAAGTGGTGTACTTCACGGCTCTGTTCCCGTACGTGATGCTGACCGCGCTTCTGATCCGCGGCGTGACGCTGGAGGGCGCGGGAGACGGGATCTTGTTCTACTTGTCTCCGGACTGGAACACCCTGCTGGAGCCCCGGGTGTGGGGAGACGCTGCTTCCCAGGTGAGACTCTCGTCTAGCGTAGCGTAGGACGTCCGCGGCGTCACGCTGGAGGGCGCGGGAGACGGGATCTTGTTCTACTTGTCTCCGGACTGGAACACCCTGCTGGAGCCCCGGGTGTGGGGAGACGCTGCTTCCCAGGTGAGACTCTCGTCTAGCGTAGCGTAGGACGTCCGCGGCGTCACGCTGGAGGGCGCGGGAGACGGGATCTTGTTCTACTTGTCTCCGGACTGGAACACCCTGCTGGAGCCCCGGGTGTGGGGAGACGCTGCTTCCCAGGTGAGACTCTCGTCTAGCGTAGCGTAGGACGTCCGCGGCGTCACGCTGGAGGGTGCGGGAGACGGGATCTTGTTCTACTTGTCTCCGGACTGGAACACCCTGCTGGAGCCCCGGGTGTGGGGAGACGCTGCTTCCCAGGTGAGACTCTCGTCTAGCGTAGCGTAGGACGTCCGCGGCGTCACGCTGGAGGGCGCGGGAGACGGGATCTTGTTCTACTTGTCTCCGGACTGGAACACCCTGCTGGAGCCCCGGGTGTGGGGAGACGCTGCTTCCCAGGTGAGACTCTCGTCTAGCGTAGCGTAGGACGTCCGCGGCGTCACGCTGGAGGGCGCGGGAGACGGGATCTTGTTCTACTTGTCTCCGGACTGGAACACCCTGCTGGAGCCCCGGGTGTGGGGAGACGCTGCTTCCCAGGTGAGACTCTCGTCTAGCGTAGCGTAGGACGTCCGCGGCGTCACGCTGGAGGGCGCGGGAGACGGGATCTTGTTCTACTTGTCTCCGGACTGGAACACCCTGCTGGAGCCCCGGGTGTGGGGAGACGCTGCTTCCCAGGTGAGACTCTCGTCTAGCGTAGCGTAGGACGTCCGCGGCGTCACGCTGGAGGGCGCGGGAGACGGGATCTTGTTCTACTTGTCTCCGGACTGGAACACCCTGCTGGAGCCCCGGGTGTGGGGAGACGCTGCTTCCCAGGTGAGACTCTCGTCTAGCGTAGCGTAGGACGTCCGCGGCGTCACGCTGGAGGGCGCGGGAGACGGGATCTTGTTCTACTTGTCTCCGGACTGGAACACCCTGCTGGAGCCCCGGGTGTGGGGAGACGCTGCTTCCCAGGTGAGACTCTCGTCTAGCGTAGCGTAGGACGTCCGCGGCGTGACGCTGGAGGGCGCGGGAGACGGGATCTTGTTCTACTTGTCTCCGGACTGGAACACCCTGCTGGAGCCCCGGGTGTGGGGAGACGCTGCTTCCCAGGTGAGACTCTCGTCTAGCGTAGCGTAGGACGTCCGCGGCGTCACGCTGGAGGGCGCGGGAGACGGGATCTTGTTCTACTTGTCTCCGGACTGGAACACCCTGCTGGAGCCCCGGGTGTGGGGAGACGCTGCTTCCCAGGTGAGACTCTCGTCTAGCGTAGCGTAGGACGTCCGCGGCGTCACGCTGGAGGGCGCGGGAGACGGGATCTTGTTCTACTTGTCTCCGGACTGGAACACCCTGCTGGAGCCCCGGGTGTGGGGAGACGCTGCTTCCCAGGTGAGACTCTCGTCTAGCGTAGCGTAGGACGTCCGCGGCGTCACGCTGGAGGGCGCGGGAGACGGGATCTTGTTCTACTTGTCTCCGGACTGGAACACCCTGCTGGAGCCCCGGGTGTGGGGAGACGCTGCTTCCCAGGTGAGACTCTCGTCTAGCGTAGCGTAGGACGTCCGCGGCGTCACGCTGGAGGGCGCGGGAGACGGGATCTTGTTCTACTTGTCTCCGGACTGGAACACCCTGCTGGAGCCCCGGGTGTGGGGAGACGCTGCTTCCCAGGTGAGACTCTCGTCTAGCGTAGCGTAGGACGTCCGCGGCGTCACGCTGGAGGGCGCGGGAGACGGGATCTTGTTCTACTTGTCTCCGGACTGGAACACCCTGCTGGAGCCCCGGGTGTGGGGAGACGCTGCTTCCCAGGTGAGACTCTCGTCTAGCGTAGCGTAGGACGTCCGCGGCGTCACGCTGGAGGGCGCGGGAGACGGGATCTTGTTCTACTTGTCTCCGGACTGGAACACCCTGCTGGAGCCCCGGGTGTGGGGAGACGCTGCTTCCCAGGTGAGACTCTCGTCTAGCGTAGCGTAGGACGTCCGCGGCGTCACGCTGGAGGGCGCGGGAGACGGGATCTTGTTCTACTTGTCTCCGGACTGGAACACCCTGCTGGAGCCCCGGGTGTGGGGAGACGCTGCTTCCCAGGTGAGACTCTCGTCTAGCGTAGCGTAGGACGTCCGCGGCGTCACGCTGGAGGGCGCGGGAGACGGGATCTTGTTCTACTTGTCTCCGGACTGGAACACCCTGCTGGAGCCCCGGGTGTGGGGAGACGCTGCTTCCCAGGTGAGACTCTCGTCTAGCGTAGCGTAGGACGTCCGCGGCGTCACGCTGGAGGGCGCGGGAGACGGGATCTTGTTCTACTTGTCTCCGGACTGGAACACCCTGCTGGAGCCCCGGGTGTGGGGAGACGCTGCTTCCCAGGTGAGACTCTCGTCTAGCGTAGCGTAGGACGTCCGCGACGGGTGACAGATGACTCAAATAATTATTTTTCACAAAAAATGGCAAAACCGCCTTCCATCGTGTACAAAAATCTAATTTTTCGCTAGAATTATTTACATTATTGTCGATTTTTCAAAAACGACTCAGCCGATTTCTGTTAAATTTAAATGGGACCACTTCGGGAGTATACCCTTTCGAGCTAAAAAATATTTTTTCGATTCGGTTCACAATTGGCGAAATTATCGATGAACATACACAAAAAAAGACACATACAGACGAACATAGAACCTCATCCTTTTTGGAAGTCGGTTAAAAATGTATGTTCTTCACACCATTAACTAAAGACATTCTACGATGTGTTCCTATACGTGACGCGGACAGATCTTCTTATTCGCGGCACCATACTGAAAACTTGCTCGTTCGTTTCCAACGCAATTTTTCTTAAAAGTCTTACCTATCCTACATGGTCGAGGAATGAAAGATAAAATGTCTGAAATAACTCTTTATTTTTAGTAAGATCTATTACTAGCTTATTACAGTCACTCAATCATTTTATGTTCCAACATCCACATGTTAATTTTTCGAGCAAGAGTTCAATTTGCGATTATAATAAATAGATACAAGGTCTCAAGCCAACTTCACTTAAATTTTTGTAGTAGGTAAAGATCTGCAAAATCTTTACAGATTTCACTCGTTTTTAAAACGAAATTAAAACTAGCTGTCACCTAAAAATTTCGAGAATTGAAATTATAAACTCCCTTCAAAATATCAAACTAATGAGCGAGTTCATTGTTTAATTAAAATTTCGCAAGTTTTAGCAGCTCCCATCAATTTGATAGGTTGATCCGCCGAAACAGTGAGACCTGTGCCCTAGCACAAGTTATACCGCGAATCTTAGGCTAAGGATTTACGGAGCGGTTTCTAGCCGCGCCCGCCGCGGTTGCGGATCCGCAGCTTCTGTAGAATGCAGATAATTATATATTATACTAGCTGCCCGTCGCGGCTTCGCCCGGGTACGATTGGCTAAAGAAGACAAATAGTAATGATCCCTATTTTTTTTTAAAATATAATATAGCCTATGGTCACCAGGAATAGCGTAGCTTTTCAGTAGTGAAAGAATTTTTCAAATCGGTTCTGTAGTTTCGGAGACTATTTGATGCAAACAAACAAACTATCAAATCTTTCCTTTTTATAATATTTATGATGATGATGATGATGATATAAATGTAAAAACTTAAAGCAAATCTCACGGTGCGTTTTACGCCCGCGGTGTGCGCGGTTGTTTGTGGCTCCCACTCGCGCGGGCCGCGGTCAACCGCAGCCTCGGCGGTTTGCAACCGCGCGCTGTAACGACGGCCGCGTAACCGCACACATAACCGGTCGCGTGAATATAGAAATAAAACCGCGGTTCCGCCGCCGCCGCGGGCGCGGGAGAAAAACGCTCCGTCAGTTCTTAGCCTTACTATTCTCAAGGTCTTGGACATAGCGTCTCATAGAAATTTAAAAAAGTTAGTGAATTTTTATCAAAAGCATAATTATTATGAAAAACTACTGGGCCAAATTTCTTTATTTAGCACTCACACTATTAGAATCATCGACCTACAATATTCGTAGATCTACTACCGCAAAAAAAGTTGTTTACGAGCTAGAGTAAAAAGTAAGGCATAAGTCCTAGAAGTCCGAGTAGCGTAATTAATTCAATAACTATTTAATAAGAGCATCAAAATTGAATAAAAATGAATGAAAATATTTTTATTTGACAACTTAGATTACTTATAACAAATTAATGTCGATTACCCTACTAGGCTGAGCCTGTATCAGGGCAACCTGTGAACCTGATTACAAATGTCTTAAATTATTAGACCTCGTTTACAAGACAGTCTTTTTATGATTTTTTTTTACACAGCTTACAAACTAAAATTTAAACTTAGACATTTAAACAAAAATTGATTTAATCAAATGGATTTTCACAAAACTAGCATAAGGAGATCAAAATTGTTATACGCGAATCTATGAAATGTAAGAACTTAATTCCCACAAACTATAACAGGTTTTGGGTTATTTTTACGCTGTATTATTCAGTTAAGGAGGAAAAATAATCCCCTTTTGTCGATGACTGAATTAGCTGTCTTCTATTTTTTCCCTAAGGTTTTACACGGTTGAAAAGTTTTCTTACAATTGTTGGAAAGAAACAAAGAAGAAAGAAAGAAAGAAAATCTTTATTCACCAAAATATGATTAAGTTAGCAATGTCAATAAAATTATACCAATATTGTACCTAACTATACATTGAAATCAACAGTGGGTCCCAAACTCGGCTAGGCCGGTCTCTTGGGAGCCCTTACAAATGGAGTTATCCTAATCAAATTCGCGCTTTAACATTTAAAAATGGTGGAATTTATACGGAAACCTCGGTGGGCGAGACTGACTCGCACTTGTCCGGTTTTTTTTTCTTTTGAGGTACGGAGCCCTAAAAAATGCAAAAGGTGTAAAACCTGCACGTTTTCACTTTAAAATTAAATATGTGTAAGATTTTTCGATAGAACTTGTGCTAAGCACACTGATAATAGACATCATTATTCCTTTAATTTTATAAATGGCAGTTAATTACCCAGAAAAGGCAAGGGCGAGGGTGATAAATTATTAACACGTTATTGTGCGTCAAATTGGGAGGCAAATAGTAGAACGGTGAAAGCAAATACGTGCTCTTGCGAAAACGAAGCTCTTTAGTTTTAGTTTGTTATTAATTAGTATCTCTAATTAGTAACAAATGCTCTACTACTCGTAGCTACCTACCAACCATCTACCAACTCGCACTATGTCAGCGTGATCAATATGATCCAATCGGTTTTTGTCGTAAGTTTTATTTTTTCTAGACTTTGCTATTGGAAAAGCCTAAGGTGCAGCGGGGCAATCTCGACTGGTAAAACCTAAACCACAACTTTGAAGGTATAAAAATATAAGATGATATAGTTTTATTAAAAATGTAATGTATTGACGCTCCAGAGTCATTATCTGTGTATTATTTTTACAAACTCATATTGAAAAATATTCAATAGATAGGCTTAAAAATGTGTTTTTGTCAAAAAAAGCAAAAATAGTTGTAATTCCCCCTCCGTGGGGCAATTTCAACTATTAATTATAATTTCTCTTCTAGAAAGCTTAGCTTGATGTTAGTCAGTTGCAGAGTTTTTTTATAGGGATGGTAATCTAAATTGAATCTTGCCATATATGCAGCTAGGCTCATTTTTGAATAAAAACACGTTAAAGGTTTAGGCGGGGTAATTTCGACTGCTCGCCATAGTTAATAGTGATGGGAACGTAATAAAAAATAAGTCGATAGATACACCATAAAATAATTTTGGTCTGCTATCTACTAAAGGTACTATATCTACTCACTAATCATAAATCAAAACTTCCATTTTAAGAAAGGAATATGTATTTAAAATAGAACCAGAGCACCCCTCGTCCTAAATCTACAATTGGTCATATAAACGTCTAATAAAATAATATAATATTATATAAACGTTTTGAAGGGATTGTCGATTCCACTTTGGCGGACATATTGAGATACCAAAACAGCTACTTCTTTTCTAGTTAACGGGAAACCATGTTTTTCCATAACATGTAAGCTATGGGCAATTCTTCTCTCCACATCTTCCCCGAGAGCTATAGGTCTTCCAACGTTGTCGTTCATGTGATTATTGTAAACTCTTGTTACAATGGTTGATCTAGGAATGCCATATATTTCTTCAGCTTGGTAACTCGTCATTACTTTATTTTTGACATCTTTTACTGCTTGCTGCAATTCTGCCATTGTGTATGACTTGTCCGTTTTTTTTCTATAGTGGCGAACCATCTGCAATAAATTAATAAAGTAGTAAGAAATTGAAAAAATCCCTCGAAATGCATCGATTTGAATCGTGTTGCGATCCTGCGAATAGAAAGATTACAATGATATAGCTACAAGTTAAATATTTGTAAAGTATTTACATCGACAAAACATATCGAAACATGTACATCACTAGTATTTGTTCATTTCCATATAAAATCTGGTGGGGCAATTTCAACTGCAAAAAAGTTGAAATTAGCCGCCATTACAATCCAGGTGGGGTTATTCAAACTCAAACCAAAATGCTGTTAAAACGCAAGTTACAACAGAAAAAAATAGCTGAAAACATGAAATAGGCTTTAATTAAATATCTTACCTTTGAAAATCTTCGAAAAACACATTAATTACCACTTTTTTTCGCAAAAATGTGAGACACTAATTTGCACGTGCAAACAAGAAAAAGAGAAGAAAACAAAATGGCCGTGTCGATCAAACAGTTTTGGGTCTAGCAGTGCCATCTATGTAGAAATTATGAAATTGCTTTTGAGCTATCCGGTCATAGATGGCACTTATTCAAATAAAGTAAAATGTAGAAGTTATGAAGATTAGTTGAAATTTCCCGCTGTCGAGATTGCCCCGCTGCACCTTATATAGTATAGTAGTATCCACCAACCCGCACTGGGCCAGCGTGGTGGATATGGCCCAATCACCCGTCGTGGGTAGGCCTACGTCCTGCAGTGGACTATCAGAAAGCCTAGTACAGTACAGTATATAGTATAGCGCTATTCGCAAGCCTCTCTTTGTCTCTGCTTAGTCCTAAATAACCACGCAATTGATTCTGATTACTGTTCCCTTTTACTTTATAATTATGACAATTTTATCGAAATAAGAGTTACGCAGGGAAAGTAGACCTGAATAAACTGTAGATTTCGAGGTCTATACTGAAAATTGTAGAGTAGGCTACGCTTACTGTGGCGAGCCTTCGCGGTCGCCAGCGCTACCGACCTCCGCGCGACGCGGCCGGCCCCGCGGACCGTGCGCGCACTTTTCAAATTAAGAATGCGATCTCGGAGTTTTGGCGGGAACGCGGAAGAATCATGTCGCCTAATTGTATGTACGCATAAGATATCCTATTTTATTCAGCATAGTAAGTTGCCTTATTATTTCAAAAAACAATGGGTTGCATTCCGAGAGTAATGGCTTAGGTGAAAACTTGAACGTGAACGTTGAGCATTTTTGAATATTTAGGAATGGTTATTTTCGCTGCGCGGTAGAAAAAGAGGGCGATAATACGCCGCGTCGGCGATCTACTTTCCCTCCGTCTTACGAATTTTCGATCATTTACGTGTCCTGACGCGAGTTTAACATAATTTTGGCTCGCTAAGCTAAGCATTATAGATATTAATAAGAATAAGTATAGGTAACAAGGCCTTAGATAACTCTTTGGATTTAGGCTGATGTCTACATTCTATCCGCCTAGCAACAAAAAAAAATAAAGCCGCTGTAAACACTGTTTAACGATGCAATTTGTACTGTCTAAAGCTTGCTTAAAACTTTTGTTGTGAGACGGTTTATGTAATTTTGAGTTTTACTAAAGGTATTTTAAGAAAACCATAGTTTGGCAGACAATTTTACCGATCCTCATTTTATGGTTCCCCAAGATAACAACGGTTTATTACTTGTTAAACATTTCAACGAGTTTTCTAATATTTTCTTGATAATATTTTAATGATGTTAATACTTTCCAATGGTACAAAGAAAATGACTCGGACAAAAAACGTGCAGATCAACACATACGTGACCATAATCACGACATACCTGATAACATTTCTGGTACCTAGTGATGTATTAATAGCTTTTCATTAATGAACTATTACGACTTAACATAAATTCTTGCTTTATCTGATTACCAGCGATATACGTACTCGTACGTGCAGTTTAACTGTATATACCGTACCAGCATTTTTGATAGTCCACCGTAGGACGTAGGCCTACCCACGTATGGTGAGTGTGCCATATACACCACACTGACTCAGTGCGGGTTGGTGGATTCACATACGCCATCAAATTTCTTCTACGGACGTAAATGTCGATGTTTTCCTTCACCGAAAAGCCAGTGGTGTGAAATTCCGTACATAATTTCCAAATAATCTCATTAGTACGGAATCGGGATATGAACCCACGACCTCAAAAATACAGACCACTACGGCTTAGTTTAACAAAATAAAATTAAAAGCATCAATAATAGAACACAAAAGATCAAATTAACAGGACTGCTGCGAAATTAAATCACAAAAAAAAACAATAACCTCTAGGTCCACAAATGCCGTTTTTTTAATGTTAATTAGGTTAACATAGTTAAAACGTTGTCCTATTCTGTATGTAATTCCGTGGCATGCATGAATAATTGAGAAGTTATTAATATAAAATAATACATTTGATTGATTTATGAACCTAATTATGTACGTACATAGAACTAATGACCGATAGGTTCGTAAAGGTATCGGCAAACGTAGGACATAACGAACAACCTCTAGATGAATAGGTGATCTTATTAAAATCGCTGTATCGTTCTAGTAAACTCGTTCTATTGGGGAGGCCTATATGTCTAACCATGAAAGTGTTACCTTTTTCTATTTTCTATGGGATTTATTTTGGAGTGTGCATCTGAACTACACGACCTTATCCTACCATCCCCTTTTTACTACAGGACAAGTAGAAATATGCCACATTACCACCTCTTAACTGTCGATTTTCCTTCGATACGTACTTACGAAGCGGTTTGACTCAACATTTCCGATTCGTACCGCCAGAGAATGGAACAGTCTTCCTGCTTTCTTGTTTCCTAAGAGATATAATCTAAAGCTTTTCAAGGTCAGAAGGAATAGGTATCTTCTAGGTCTGCGTGCTTCATCTTCGACCACAACGTCGCTTACCATCAGGCAAGTTGGTAGTCAAGCGCGATAAAAAAAGCTATTGTAACGATGATTATGACGTGCTTAGTACCTACCAAGCTTACGCATTATATTACTCTCTTTTATTTTCCAGATCTTCTACTCATTCGGTGTGGCGTGCGGGTCTCTAGTGACGCTAGCTTCGTACAATAACTTCTACAACAACTGCCACTTCGACGCGTGTTTTGTGAGCTTCGCGAACTTTGGCACGTCGATCTACGCTGGATTTGCCATCTTCTCCGTGCTCGGCTTCCAGGCACAGCAGATGGGAGTCAGCGTCGATGGTAAGAGTCAAATCCACTTTCAAAGAACTTTTATCTAGCGTTAAGAGCGTATCGTGCGTGGACGCGCTCCGCGAACAAAGTAAGACGGCGAGGCGCGAGAGGAGCGCGTCTTCGTTTGGTGAAATAAAAAAAAAAAACATATGAAATTATCAAGTTTTTAACTGTTTTATATGATTTGCCAATATTTTAGCTGCTACTTAATACATTCCATCCATCCATCCATCAGCCAAAGGACGTCCACTGCTGGACATAGGCCTCCCCTATGGATCTCCAATAAGACCGGTTGAAAGCGGCTTGCTTCCAGCGCGATCCTGCGGTCTTAATGAGGTCATCCGTCCACCTTGTGGGTGGACGTCCTACGCTGCGCTTGCCGGTACGTGGTCTCCACTCAAGAACTTTTCGACTCCACCGGTCATCAGTCCTCCGCGCTATGTGCCCTGCCCATTGCCATTTCAACTTGCTAATCCGTTGGGCTATGTCGGTAACCTTGGTTCTTCTACGGATCTCCTCATTTCTGATTTGATCCCGTAGAGAAACTCCGAGCATAGCCCTCTCCATAGCTCGTTGGGCTACTTGGAGTTTATTAGTAAGTTAATTAAGTTTGTTAATATTCTTAATACATTACACATAATTTAAAAATTACTACTTTAAAAAACTGGTCAAGAAATGAGATCTTCGATCAAACCAGAGGTGACTTGGACTTTTTTTTTGGATCGAGCGAAGTTATTCCTTCTACGTATCAGATATGGTTTGCCAACAAAAAATATGCTCCAAAATAACACATAATTGTTTCATCTTAAAAAAATGTTTTTGGTATTCTTGATTCGGGTTAGACATTTTACACACGACACTTAAACAATGACTGCTATTTCAACACGTATTCGCGAGTGACCAAGCTTCAGCGATTATCAAAGTTACGCAACATTCAGCACGGTCAGTCTTCGGATGGGTGACCGCGGGTGGCATTTACAACTGAGCGCTGCCGTGGCTCGGATGACACGTTAAATTGTAAGCCCAGGTTGTTTTAACCATTTACACTTGTCAAAAATATTTTTTCAAGATGACGTGTCAGGAACGCATTCTCTGAACGGCCGAACTTTAGTGGCCTGTATGAACTAACTAGCTTCAACAAACTCTCATTTTTAGAGGACAACTTAAGTTTACCTTATTTACTTGTGTTATCATAAGTATTTAAAAATGCCTACTGCCTAAGTTTTATATCTTGTACAATAGAACGGAAATCGTCCATGACTCCATCGCACGTAAATATATTTTCTTTAGTCGTGTGTGAGTGTAACTTAAACTGGGAATTTCTATTTACTATGTTTTTTCAATAATAACTTAGTATGAAATCTTTTAAAATAATGTATAAATTTCTTTTATTACACTATCACTACAATTTAGTCGAGTTGCGCACAAAAAACCGATTTAAGTAATTGACAGCTGAAATATAAAAATCGGCCAAGTACAAGTCGGACTCGCGCACGGAGGGTTCCGTTCTTTATGGGAGCCCCCATTAAATTCATTATTTATTATTGAAGTGAATGTACTTACAACTAAATATTCTGTGAAAATTTCAAGCATCTACCTGTTACCATTATTAATATATAGCGAAAAACGGCTAAAAATCAAGTTTATTGTATGGGAGCCCCCTTAATTAATTAATTTAATTTGATTCTGTTTTTAGTATTTGTTGTTATAGTGGCAACAGAAATACATCATCTGTGAACATTTCAGCTTTCTAGTTAAAACGGTTCATGAGATACAGCCTGGATACAGACGGACAGACGGACGGACAGACGGACAGCGGAGTCTTAGCAATAGGGTTCCGTTATTACCCTTTAGGTACGGAACCCTAAAAATGCACTTAGAAAAGTTAAAACACTTTTCATGTTTAATCTCGCCAATTCAGGCTTCAAAAATAGTTTTAAAGCTTCACGTTTCATTGAAATCTAAAACAATTCTCAATTAAGCACTTGCGTCAATCTAAATTATTCGCAAGTCCATTAGTCTTAATAATTTATCTTTTGAATTCATCTCTAGGTACATATTATAATAATATCACTACATAGTATAGAACAAAGTCGCTTCCCGCTCTGTCTCTATGAATGCTTATATCTTTAAAACTACGCAACGGATTTTTATGCGGTTTTTTATAGATAGAATAATATTAAGAGAAAGGTTTAAATGTATAATACACCTGTGCGAAGCCCGGGCGAGTCGCTAGTAATATACAAACTATTGATTTACAAAATAGTCCTTCAGAAATAGGTATAGGTAGTGTATACTTATCATTATTACAAGCTTTTCCTGTGACACCAACCCCACAATTGCAAAAAAAATTGGCCAAGTGCTAGTTGGACTCACGCACGAAGGGTTCCGTACCGTGCTGGAGCCCCCTTAGCCCCATCGCTCTTGTTGTTATTAATAACGAGCAAAATAATCTCCTAAAAAATCACGTGTGTTGTAATGGATCCCCGCGTTAAATGTTTATTATTTTTAGTATTTGTTGTTATAGCGGCAACAGAAATACATCACCTGTGACAGCTGTCTGGCTATTACGATTCATGAGATACAGCCTGGTGACAGACAGACAGACGGGCACACGGACAGACAAACATCGAAGTCTTAGTTTAATAGGGTCCCGTATTTACTCTTTGGGTACACGGAACCCTAAAAAGCGATTACGTATTGTTTAACGTGTCATCCGAGCCACGGGAACACTCATAAATACTACCCGCGGTCACCCACGGTGCCTAACACATTAACATCGATAACAAACACCTAGTGAAACTACGCTTTGGGCGTTACACTTTTATAGAACAAATAATCGGTCAAGTGCGAGTCGGACTCGCGCACGTAGGGTTCTGTACCGTACGGGAGCCCCATTCCTCTTGCCGTTATAAATAGCTAGCAAAAAACTCCTAAAAATCACGTTTGTTGTATGGGAGCCCCCCTTAAATATTTATTTTATTCTGTTTTTAGTATTTGTTGTTACAGCGGCAATAGAAATACATTATCTGTTAGAATTTCAGCTGCCTAGCTATCATGGTCCATGAGATACAGCCGGTGACAGACAGACAGACAGACGGACAGACGGACATCGAAGTCTTAGTAATAGGGTCCCGTTTTTACCCTTTGGGTACGGAACCCTAAAAACTTATGTTGTTTCGCAATGTCGCGGTTGCCCCTTGGTAAACTTAATCATTATGTATTACTTTGTCAATGAATTTAATGAGGTCATCCGTCCTCCGCGCTATGTGCCCTGTCCATTTTCAGTAAAAAATACCTAGCTCAAAATCAGTAAATATACCTACAATAATAATAATCTGTTGTATACTAAACTTATAAATATTATCCGATTTTAGTGATATTTTCATGTAGGTAATCAGTACTTCAATCGTTGATTATACGTCTTAGTTTTTACAGATTTTTAAATGACCTTAAAGTTATAAGCCTCAAAAAAGACATATTTTTACGCAAAAACTTGGCTGACAAGTATACATAAACTAAACACATTTCTGAAAAAAAAATACGAGCGTGCAATATTTCTTACTCAAGCGATTAAACACCGGAAACATAACATTTTGTTACAATTTAACGGGTGAAAATAGTTTTCTCCCAGAACGTAAATGTTATCAAAAATGTACCTATATACCGAGAATTTTCTCGTTGTTCTACAGGAAACGCGAAAACACTGGTCGATTCACGATTTTCTTAACAAAATGGAACAATGTTCCAACACAAACAAAGTAGTTAAATAAATACTGTGTTCCAAAAGGGTGAAGAAAATGCCAATATATTTCAACTATAGCGATTCGTTGGAGAATACTCGATCCCCGCTGATTTCATGTTACGAATGTATCGACGCCATGGATGTGAGAAAGAGGAGGAAGTTATGAAGTCACGTGAGCTGCACGCGTAGCACAGTCACTATCGTTAAACAACAACATGACATACAACTACATAAATGGAGCCCTCACATGTAGCCACTGTCCTAGGACATTCACAATTAAATTTACAAAATTGGGTACATCAGCCATGTGAGGACCTATCAGTAAACCACATACGGAATAATATGATCGCCGTGGCCGAAATCGGCTTGGAAGACATCATCATCATCATTGAACTTTCACCACGAAATTAATAGCAAATACAAGGACATTTTCTTTAAAATTTTTTATTTTTTTTTCTTAGCTAATAATTATATTTTTTAGATTTAACAGTCCTAACAAGAGACAATTAAATTGGACTCTAAAAAGATTTGCAAAAATCCGTAAGCGAAATATTAAACAAATGTATTTCGAAAAGAGCACTCTAAAATGTATTACATGTCAAATATCATACAAAAAACAAAAAAAATTCGAAATCAATCAAATAACCCACCCCTGATGGCCCCCGGTGCAAAGGTGCCCAATGCTAGCAGCATTACCGCGCTGAATAGCGATAGACATCCTTTGCACCAAGAACCACCCAGAGCGGGAGTCACCTCCTCTGTCCTTTATCCTCCGCTCCTTCTTTAAAATTGACATTATAAGTGATTTTATTATGTTCTTAATTTCAATAAAACTTAAATAACATTCCAACTAAAAAATAAATTACAACTACTAAACTACTATATGTACAAACAAACAAATAGGCGTGTCCAGTACTAAATTGTTGTGTAAAAGAGATAATTCTTTTGAATATAATTAAAATGACCAATTTGACGCAACGCAGTACTAAAGACGGCTATTCTAAAAGAAAAGGTAAACTGCAAACTGCAAACGATGAAAGCGTCAAATGGAACGTCAAAAGCGGTTTGAAATTTGAAGTTTTATTAACGTCAATTAGCGGATTTACGATGGCGAACAGCTTCAATGTAGAGTGTAGAGTTCACCGAGTGGCTTCACGAAAACAGTTTTCTTACATCCATGATCGGTTCAGAGATAATGGATTGATTAAACTGTAAATATTTCATTGCAGTATTGCGGTTTGGGAGCTCCACTCGACCGGTTTCGTTCTGGCTAGAATTTTCACTTACTATTGTTGTTAAGTGTACAATACCTGTTGTGGTATTGTGTACTTCAATAACAATTTATTCCATATTTCATTTCATTATTATTTATTTAGCTTCCACAATTGTGACATTTGTTAGTTATTACGTAATTGTTGTTAGTTTAGCTTTGTTTGTCTGACTGTTCAGCAATTCAATTCAATTTCAAAGTCTTTATTTACTCCTTTTATATCACGTATTTATTTATATTTAAGAGAAGGGGTACTCTCTTAAATATAAACAAATTTCTGTATTTCCGATTTTCCTCATTTACGATTCGCTCTAGGTATAACAGTTACGTGGTATGTAATATTATTAGGTACATCAACTGCCAGCGAGCTTGAGCATACTTAATTATCCTTTTTCGCCTAGTTATAGAAACTCTTATGTGTTACGTATGATCTAGTTGCTTTTAGCTATTTATTCAGCAGTAGTTTATGCAGCTGTATCACATTTTGCTGTAGTTCATAAGAAACGCTTGCTCTAAAAATAAACTAAATCCCTAGGGCGGTAGGGTAAATCTATACTTCATACAGACTTGATTTCTCAAAACAACAGTTAATTTGGTCAACACGAGAGTATTGTCCATAGCCTTATCGCGCAATAAGCCACGTTATGACGCAGTTACGGCGATCGCTGGCGGGATAATAAAACTGTTATCGATGGTACTACGAGCTGTAATTAATTGATATCGGAAACATGCGGCGCAACTCTCGACTCGTGATTGTGATTCCTGCTAAGTTCATAGTTATAGTTATTTATTTATGCAAAACAAATGTACATAGAAACTAATTCTAATTCTAAACATGTATACCCTGTTTGATAGGGTGTGGCTTCGATCAGTGTATTTCTGATCGAAGGGGTGTGGCAAAATTTTATACTAATCTTACCAGACAGTGTAATCATATAGGCCGGCTAGCTAACCTAAAGCTTTTTGAACCAGGGAAATTTTTAAAGGATACCAAAACCAAAACTTTATGTGGGAGACCCCGCCGACTCGTCGTATACCACTAAAAACCCTGGGTGTTCCATCAGAGCACCTGGTGTCGAGACTACGGGCACGCTTTTGCACTCTTCCGCGGCACCCGTCAGTGCTAGCCCGATTAGGGCTCCACCACGAAGCTTGCGCTCCTCTCCGCCACAATGAGGATGTGTCGGAACACCAGATACATCGTCATCCACCACTCAGGTCCAAACAGTACTGGGCGTCGGATAGCACCCGTATTCGACAGCCCTGGTCCCAGTGCAACGGGTCCACTACGAGTATAGTGAGGATTCAATTCAATTCAAAAGTCATTTATTCCATTGACATATCACATGTGCTTAGAAACGTCATCACAAAATAAATATCATTGCAAAATTACAAAATAACTGAACACATAGGATAGGGAGAGCGGCACCACGCAATATCGACGCCAGCAATATACGGATGCCGCCTTCTTCGTCTTCTTTTCGAGTCAGCGATTCGACCATAAAATTTCTATTTAGCTAGATATTGTTTGACCTGTAAGAGGCCACGGAAACTGCTGCGGTGTTGGCTTCGTGGTAGATCTTCTTGTGTGCAAGTGTTAGGGCACAGTTGGCATTGTAAGCCACCTGAAGGCATGGCCATGGCTAAGCGGTTGAAACAATCGATGCTTATAATATTTTACATTGGCATTCAGACGGATATCCATCCAAAGACTATAATTAACTACAAATCTCGCAAAGAGGAACCTGTCGTCTCGATCTTGCAAGGCCTAATTTTGCTAGAAACTCAATTTATAAATGATTCAATACATTATATTCTAGATAATATATAACCTAAAGGTTTTGAAAGACAGAGTGAATTGGTATCTCCTAATTCTGTGGACTTTATCTTCGACAACAATGTCGCTTACTATCGGTGAGTTAGTGGTTAATCGAAGACTTTTTCGCGATAATATAACTTCAAACTTGATGAAAAGACGTACCATGGCTTCAGTGAGTTTAGTTTTTCTAAAAACGAATAAAATATTTTTGAGAGAACTCATTACTGGTAATTGAATTCATTCAAACATGAACTGAAAACGACACATGTCATACTCGTATACGTGGAACAAAACGGAAATACGGATGGAAATTCCATAGATAATTTTGGAGACATTCATTACCCGCTGTAAGTTGATTCCCACGCACATTCTGCGTTTTACGTTGTCCGCTCATCACACGCTATGATGTATTTAAAGACGCCATTAAAATTGTACCCTTACACAAATAGTCTTTAGCTCATTATAAATTAACATGGGGATGGCATTTACAACTGAGTGCGCCGAGGTTCGGATGAAATGTTCTATTGTGGGTCCCTATACTCCCTATGGTGGTAAGGTCTATGTTATGTCAATTAATACAATATAGGTAATACAATACTTTTAGCCACGTCAGAGTTCTTCAAGCGGCTTAGAAACTCAAGGCCTGCGAACTGGCATATATGAACGTAATGACTTAGTATTTAGACTTATTACTAGGCGCACAAGACACTGAGCAAAAAAGATTGTTAAATGAGAATCAATTTTTCTTATTTTCCATATATCATACCGGACACACACCGGATGTCGGCAATCTAACTTTTGGACACTGTATTGTAGTTATTTGCTCGGATTGTATCAAACTATTGCTGAGAACGAAGATTTTCTAAACTCTTACCAACTTTTACTAACTTGATAGAAGTTAGTACACCGTTCACATTGTAACTGTGCTAAAGTTTTGCAGAACAGTTACATTTGCAGATTTATATATCAAGTGTAGATTTTAGCAGCTTCAAAATGGTCATAATATCGATCTCAGACCAAATAAAAAATCAAGACAGAATGTTGATAAACAAACAAGTGAGGCCGGCAAAACTACGCCTCGCCGTATACAGACACAATTACACACACAAACACGTACAACGAAACTATGCATTGGCTCGTCAGTCGAACTATGGCGGAGCAATACCGACGCACTCACCACATGTATAAAAACTGGCCTCACTTGTCTGTTCACGACATTCTGTCTTGATTTTTTTATTTGGTTGAGAATATCGATGTGATAGATAAGGCCTAGGTGTCCAGTATAGCAGTGGACAATTTGTAATTGTATGATTTAAACAATGATGATACGTCAGATCTTGTTGGAAAACACTAATGTAATGTTCTGATAAGGTCTTGACCTATATTTTGGCTACGATTGATACTTCAAGTTTCTAAGATTGCAAGATTTCTTGTAATCTCAGATACTGTCGTGCAGAAAGCTAAGTATGTTTTGTAACATATTTCTAGATAAAGATACACATATCGATATTTTATGTCACTGTTTTCACTTAACTAAACGTAGTTACGCTGCATTTATTAAATACCAGAAATGTCTTAATATGGACGTGACGATGCATTTGATATGTTGCAAAAAATAATTATTTTTCGTAAAAACTGGCAAAACCGACTTCCATTGTGTACAAAATTCGAATAGTTCGCTCGAATTCATGTACAAAATTTTTACATTATTGTTGATTTCGATCAAACGATTTCAATAAAATTTAAATGGAACCACCTTCACCTTCAGAAGCCTATCAGAACCGATGTCTCGTGAATACGAGTTGTTTTATACAAAATGTGAAAGATTTTTTGTACAAATACTATGCCCACGGGGATATGTAGGTACTTACCAGGGACATGTCTACACCATCCAAAATGTTAAACTATAACAGCTGAAAGGCACGGCACAGCATTGGTCCCATTAATGATTTTATGTATTGTTCTTATTAAACATAACAAAGACTTAATGAAGAGTTTTCCATTTCCTTGAGGAGTTTTACTTGAGGAGTTTATATTTTTCGCGCTCACGCTGGAATGTTTTATTCCAAATCCTTTACAATTTCTTTGCTTTTTATTAAAAAAACTCGCTGCCTGTGCGGACTTTGCCTGGCTCCAAGACTATCCAATACTTTAACTACTACGTTAAAGAGTAACAAACAGGTATATTTTCGGATTTATACTATTAGTGAAGAGGGATAAGAATTATACCTTTAGATACTTATAATATGTGTATTTGTTTGACAGATGTGGCAGAACAGGGTCCAGGACTAGCGTTCGTCGCGTACCCTGAAGCTATACTCCAGATGCCGGCGCCGCAGGTGTGGGCTATCCTGTTCTTTCTGATGCTGTTCATCCTGGGACTCGGAAGCCAGTTCGCGGGCATTGAAGCCATTAACACGGCCATCGTGGACCGGTGGCCGCATCTGAGGAAGAATTACTGGAGGGTATGAAGCGATCACATTATGATAATCTTTTTCTGAATCTTAACATTCTGCATCATTCATTCACATTCATGCTTGGAAATGTGAGCATTACTTTGACCACCTTCTTCGAGATAAATCGAAATTGAGCAAACTGTGCAACTGTGTGTGACAGTTGTCCAAAATAAAATGAACTTTCTAGACGAGCTATTTCTTATTTCTTAACAAATAATTATTATTTATTTATTTTTTTTATTTTATTATTTATTATTATTTATTTATCACAATTACAACTACCATTACAGAAATTCCAATGCGATAGTGTAAGTATAGGTACATTGGTAAAAATTAATTTTACAATCTAGCTACAATAATAATGATATTCTAAAATTATATAATTACAATTTTAATTCTAAAAAACTTAATATTATTTACATTTTATTTGGCTAACTGCATAAACCTAATTACATATTTGCATTTAATAGAAAAATAAAATCGAAATTTGAAATCTAAATCTAAAAATATTACAAATATTATACAAATTACTGTAATACAGAAAAATTTTCACAGTACATTTGTAAATGTTGTATAAATGTTGCGTGTTTGTCGGCGCAAATGTCGATGTGAGCTTGTGTGGATAGGAGAGTGTTGAGGTGGCGTTGCGCGCGGCACACGGGAGCCTGCTCACGCGCGACCGTGCGGGCCGGCATGGGGGAGAAGAAAGGTACGCATCCACTGCGGAATCGGGCTCGATTTTCAGGCACAGTGAGGCGACTTGCTTCGGATAGTAGTTCGGGACAGTTTAGGGTACCGTTCAGTACCCTATACAAGGTTAGTAATAGATCGAGAGTACGACGCGTTTCTAAAGAGTTAAAGCCTAACGCTCCGAGGAGAAACTTTGAGGGATAATACAATAAGTAAGACAATACACACTTCAAACATCGAGTCCCAAAAGCATTACTACTCCAAGAGTTTGAATCACATATCTAGTATCAAAGAACAAATTAATTTGAATAGCGCAAAGGAATTTCACACTAAATTCACAGTGCGATACAATAATAGCAAATTACAACACTGAAAACCTTACACCAAATAGTTCCCAAAGCAAATTAAGCTTATTCCAAAACAACTAAAACTGTGAAGCCTCTGGCTCTTTCAAACTGACCACATCAAGCCCCTACTGGATATGGACGAGGGGAGAATCAACTCGGTTAGAGTAACCTTCTGTCTTGCTTTAATGTCACCAGTAGTATGATCAAATTTTCGCACAAGGACATGGAAGATACAATGGATAATATTTTTTCTCCAAATATGGTACAATTGAGTTCAATAATTGCAGGTTGCGTAAAAAAATTGAGTAGTTCACTCGACTCGATGTAGGCTATATTTAGATTGTTGTAGATTTTTAAAGACAATACAACCTTCCTCATAAGAACAGCCAGAATGTGGAACGCTTTGCCTGAGTCTGTCTTCCCGCTAAAGTACAATGTGAGCGTCTTCAAATCCCGAGTAAATAGGTATCTTCTAGGTAAGCGTGCTACAACTTAGACCGCTTATCTGCTTAACAACAGGCAGTATGTGGTTAAACGCAAACCTATTTCAGAATAAAAAAAAAAACAATATCGATACAATTTAAATGAGACCTTCTGTTCTGAACTGTGATCTATCGATCTATTCCTATGGCACTAGTTAGTACCGGACGTGGTGTTTTATCTCGATGAGTGTAGTTTGGTCATATGGCCAGCAAAGTCATATTCCTGTAGGTACATTTATAATAATTTTGATGTAAGTTGAGACGTGTGTAAGTTGTTATGATTTTTATTTGGCAAAAAATAACAAATCATGATGACTAATAAATAAAATCGGCCAAGTGCGAATCGGACTCGCGCAAGAAGGGTTCCTTACCGTATGAAAGCCCCATTCTTCTTGCCGTTATTAAAAGCGAGCAAAAAACTCCTAAAAATCAGGTTTGTTGTATGGGAGCCCCCCTTAAATTTTTATTTTATTATGTTTTCAGTATTTGTTGTTATAGCGGCAATAAAAACACTATCACCTGTGAAAATTTCAGCTGCCTAGCTATCATGGTTCATGAGATACAGCCCGGTGACAGACGGACAGACGGACATCGAAGTCTTAGTAATAGGGTCCCGTTTTTCCCTTTGGGTACGGAACCCTAAAAACTATCTTTTTAGAAAATATCAATTCACAAAAAACGAAAAATTAATTCAATTGTCTTTCCCATTCAACTAAAATATTCCTTGATGAACGAACGATAACAATCATAACAAATTGCGGTGGGTGGCCAAAACCGCTCGTGGCCGGTTCCTGACATGTCCTAAACTGGGCCGTGCCAAATGTAGAACGCAAAACGCTCTGACAAAAACTGGCCCTTACTCTCTTTGTATGAATATCATAACTGTGATAAAACTGACTAACGATGTCGACTTTTGCATACAATTCCTTTGTTCGAAATTTCACTCGTTGTTTTTTTTTTGATAAATTTTTGCTCTTGCCTTCACACCTGGTAAAGAAAATTTTCGAAACACATTTTAAAAATGTATACTTTGTTTTACACAACGTGCACGTGCACCTGTAGAACAACTTTATATCGGTTCGATTTACGTAAATGTATTTTTTTTACAATATAGGTATTTTCTAGTGTTCTACAAACATAGTACTGGTAGCGGCACGTAATTGTAGCGCTGAGCGAAACCTATTTCAACTATCTTTCAATCAGATTTTTTTTTTAAATTGTCGTGTTTTTGTGTTGTCATATAACTATCATTGAACCACAAAAAGTTTAATAGGTATCTCCGCTATCCGTGAATCTGGATCACGAGTGAATACGATAAGTCCGCTTAAAATAGTTGATAGACTGATTTAAAATGATTCCTTTTCTAGCTTTAGAAATTTTACTTCTAGATGTTCCTATAATTTCATTTGATTCAGTATTTTTTAACAAAAAACGAGTTGCTACAATTCCCAGCTTTAATTTTCCTCTTTTTCAGGTGACAGCCTTCACATGCACCACGTGTTTTATCCTCGGCATCCCGATGTGCTTTAGCGGCGGAGTCTATCTCTTCACTCTGCTGGACTGGAACACGGCGTCCTGGGCCATTCTGCTTATTGGCATGGCTGAGGTATTGTCATCTTTTAATCTCTTATCACACTAACAGCAACACTATGGTCATCACCTTAAACCTAGCGATCGTAGCGTAGTTTGACAAGATGTTTGTCAGCGATCATCGAAATTAAGCAACGTTCTGTACGGTCAGTAGGTATTTAGAAAGGTGACCGGCTGAACGCGAGTGGCATTTTCCAACTGAGCTATTCAGCTTCCTGTTGTTTTAACCGTCTAGCCATGTCAGTGGCTTTCAGGCTAGCTACCCGAATTTACTTACTTACCTTAAACCTTTGTTAAGGATTTGAACTAAGTATATTTTTATTTAACCTATCAAATGTTTCCGTCATTCCAGTGTGTATCAGTCTCGTGGTGCTACGGGATCAACCGCGCGATGGACGATCTGGCTTTCATGGGGATGAAGCTCAACAAAGTTCTGCGATACTACTGGATGGCCGTGTGGACTGTCATTGTGCCGTTCGCTAGTATTGTAAGTAACTTTGCCGATGGCAAAAAAAATGCAAAATATCAAGAACCTGTTTTTGGAAAACTTCTTCAGCGGCGTTGTGCACTTTTTGGGATGGAAAAAAAAAGTCAAACTCGCGTCAGGACACGTGACCTGATCAAAAATTCGTAAGACGGAGGGAAAGCAGACTGCCAGCGCGGCGAAGAAGAAGAATATCTCCCTCTCTTTCTGCAGCGCGGCGAAAATGTACGCCTGCTCCTGCTGTTTCGTTTAAGCGGCGCAGGGCGCTTGCGCCAGTGTGCGTGTGTAATATTATATTTAACCACATAAATGATGGTACTTTATAAGTTCAAGTTTTTACTTCTGCTGGCACTCCCGGAGTGCAGCTAAGTGTATAAAAATAAATTTTATTTGTTGCTCCGTTGCTGCATGAATTAGGTTTGGTTTTAAGTCCCTAATAACTGAAATAACTCATTGGTGCGGGATAAAAATTATTATTACCCTTCCGTTCTCCATTGTATAAGCCCAAAGTAATGCAAAAAGGAAATACGAAAGCGAGTAAGATAAAAAGCTATCTTTCTTCCACTACACCATAGCCTATAAACGTGCCTAGTGGCAAGTGTAACAGACAAAATATGGTACGTTTCAGGGTATCCTGGCGTTCATCTTCTCTGACTGGACGCCTCCTGCGTACGAAGACTACGTCTTTCCTCTATTCGCCGACTTGCTGGGCTGGGCCGTCGGGCTGTCGACGCTGGTGCTCTTCCCTGTTGGCGTTGGCTGGGCCCTCTATCATGGATACGTGAGTTACTACATATAAAACTGCTGAAAAAAGCTTTTTTTTCCGTACCTATAGGTTTGCGTTTGACTACATACTATCTGATGTTAAGCAGGTTTGCGGTCTAATGCGTGTAGCACGCTTACCTTGAAGATACCTATTTACTCGGGATTTGAAGACACACCCACGTTGTACTTTTGCGGAAAGACAGACCCAGGCAAAGCGTTCCACATTCTGGCTGTTCGTATGAGGAATGTGGACTTGAAACGCTTGGTTCTAACGCGCGGGATGTCCACCATAAAAGGGTGGCGCTTTGGTCACGTCTGTCTAGCCGTACGATAGAAGAAAGGGGCAGGTGGGACCAGATTGTGGAACTCCTGGGCACACTCTCCGAAGTGTATCCGGGGTAGTTACTTTCCGCAGGGGAGTGAATAGCCACTTACAGCCTATTGTCTACTACTTACTGCTTATTGTCTACTGACTGGCGATGTGAGTATCTGAGCAGTCTCGCTATCTGGGTGTTCAGTCATAATAGTCAGCATGTTCCTCATAACTACAAGCTAGCAAAAATTAAAATACAAACTAGCTTATTCTAGTGCACGGGTAGTTAGATTGAGGCTTAATCAGCTATAGAAAATTGGTACAGCCACGGGAGAGAGAAATTTCCAATAGAACCACTGGTCGTGCCAAACTATTGCTTTATGGAGAATTAACGAAACTTATCACGAAACTTATTGACGCGTAGCTTTAGGATGTAATGAGTTTCTGGAGTCCTCTTCCTGGTAATTGTAACTACTTTTTAATACTTATTTTTCAACTTTCTAGCGCGGTAAGGAGCTGTTCTCACCCACCGCGGAGTGGAAGTCAGCCGTGAAGCCGCTGGACGGTCCACGCTCGGACTCCATCATCACCGCCAACTCGGTGCACACCGGCCCTTACGACAACGTGGGCTTCATCATGTAGATCAGCTTTATGCTGCCAAATGTACTGGTATATATGCTTCTTGATGATTTTATTTCCAAATTTAGTTTTGTGTCATATTTACGACCAAAGTATAACAGGTTTGGTATACCTACGGTACACGGTATTTAGGGACTCTATCCTACAATAAAGGCAGCGTATAACAGGTAAAAACATCAACAAAAAACCACGTCCTGGGTGTAGAATACTATTTAGTTCAATAATTTATTGTAATACTCGTATAATCCAATTAGATGAACAATTTTAACGATCATTTTATACCCGTTGTCTTAGATAAGTGGCTGATACGGCGAAGAGCGGAGAGAAGCGATTCAAAGGGGATTTTTGAATCAAATTGTCAAGGTACATAGCATGTATTAATACAGTTACAACAATCCGTGGTAGAACTAGGTATCTCTCTCAACCGCAGTGTGAGATAACGAAATCATGTGAAAAATGCTATAAAATGCTCATAGCTATGTAAGTTTCTAGTCAAGACATTCCTGTTAAATCTTCAACTAAAAAAGCGTTAATCACTGACTCACTCATCACGAAATCTCAAAACGACAAATAATGACAGCTTTCAAGTTTAAAAACATGACAGTTATCAAACTTAAAAGTGGTATATCTCCGTGACTGTCAGTTTTAGACCCTTGCTGTATTCACAAAAATTAGAGCTCAACGACTTCTAAATTTCGCATGACAGCTGTCAAGCCTAATAGTTCTACTTTGGTTCAGCGAGGCAACGCTGCCAGCGTTCTGGCCATGTTTCTTTCTACAAAAGGGCTTTTAGATAAAATTGTATGATTTAGTTTTGTATTTACTTACATATATTAGCTTAGGTATTTTGTATATATTTTAGTATAAGTTAGAATTAATTAAACTGTTACCCTTGTTTTGTGAATAAAGTTGTTTATCTCCGTAACTGTCACTGCTGCTGTTGCTGCACTGACAAAAGTGGGGTAGAGCTTACCGAAGTCTAGTTTTCGGATGACAGATATCAAACTGAAAAGTGGTTTATCTGCGTAACGAAAATAAAATTGTTTTGAACGTTTTTCTAAATGTATATATTGTGCAAATTAAAGCTAAATTATTACATTATAATTACTTTTTTTATTCATTCAAACTCATTTAAAACCTATTGTCGAAAATAAAATGTTATTTTAAAGTAACATGTGCGTATTTTTAAAATATTTGTGTGTCTGTATTCAATATGCAACCTTGTAGGCCTGGCAAGAGGTATAGTTATCTAAACGAATGGACTAAACTTATATGTCGCACTTGCATATTTGAATACCTCTTATATTTATTCACTAAGCATTCAAAAACAGGCTGAGTACTTCGCTTCGCATTATCGATGGACACATTTCTTTTATTTCACTCATATTCATTCCAATTACATGGAAGTTTTTGAAAGATAAACATAAAATAAAAATCAAACGCAAAACCTTTCAATTCTTCATCTAGATTATTTTATTTAACAGTTAAAATATCGTCTAGCTAAAGCCTTTAAAAATAATAACAGTTAATTAAAAAGTCAAGAAAATATTAAATGTGAAATCCGGTAGGACTGAAAACTGATATCATCTTGAATTAATTAATTTTTCAGCGCCATCGCAAAACAACTCAAATCTATGGAGAATTTGAGTTTGTATACGTCACTATGCATATAGAAACAGTACGGGCTCTTGACTCATACAAGGGTTTATGAAATAGGCACATTAAATTAACTTGATAAAAAAAAAACAACGGATTGCACTCCGGGAGTGCCGGCAGAAGTGAAAACTTGAACACTAACGTTGTACATTTTTGAATATTTTAGAATTGTTAGGGTATAATTTCCCACGAATTGCTTTATTGATCAATATAAAAGTGTTATCATTATAGTTCAGCCGTTCAGAGAATGCGTTCCTGACACGTCATCTTGAAAAAATGTTTTGGCCGATATCTCGGAAACTATGTACTTAAGGGCAAAAAACATTAAGATCATTATTGTATCGGCCAAAAACATTTTTTCAAGATGACGTGTCAGGAACGCATTCTCTGAACGGCAGTAATATAATGTGGTAAAATACAATATTACACGCACACTCGCGCAAGCGCCCTGCGCCGCTTAAAAGAAACAGGAGCAACCGGAGCAGACATTTTCGCCGCGCGGTAGAAAGAGAGGGGATATTACGCCGCGCCGGCGATCTACTTTCCCTCCGTCTTACGAATTGTCGATTTTTACGCGTGTCCTGATGCGGGTTTTACATTTTTTACCCGCCCCAAAAAGTGCACAATTTTAACTTCTGTAAACTTCTTCACTTCTTCCAAAAGCCTTTTTCACACCCACATAAGATTAATTTCACCCGCACAGATATACTTTTGTGGTATAGGTATAATATTATTATCTCGATGGAAAGGATGGTCAAAAGAAAGATCCAGTCGTAGTTTCAGCCGTCGTTAGGCGTAGGCCTCCCTTATAAATCACTAATAACCCGGACAAGAAGCAGCTTGTATCCGTCCGAATTGTGCGTGTACGGCCTACGCTCCACTTGCCAGTACGTGGTATCCATTGTCGCAGTTTATCTCCCATAAGTTATCCTTACTGCCTATAAATCCTGACTGAGCTCTTCGAATTAATAATCTCCGGATTTAATATGGATTTAATCACAACAGACGTTCTTAAGTGTCCGCTGGGCCTCCTTATCGGAAATTTTATTATCTCTGAAGTTAGTCGTCGTTGACTGACAAGTAAAACTGTGGTATTGTTCCTTTATTTAGTAGCTTAACTTTCCCTGCGATTTTTCCTGCTGTCATATTCATGCAGGGTTGCCATCAAAAAAGAATTCACCGCCGTGTTTTAGTCAAGAAATTGCTGTGTTTTGAAGCAATATTTGAAAAATTGCCGTGTCACATACATTTTCATACTTTTTCTGTCCTGTGATTGCTGTGTTTATGATACGGCAGTTTTTGATAGTTCTGCCGTGTACCGTGTTTTGTTTTTACCAAGTAGCTCCGATTTCCGTATAACACTTTAATTGCCGTAGTACAAGTAATGGCAACTCTGTATTTATGGTATTATTAAGTTTCTTAAGACAAACAATGACAATTTATGCTCTCAACACACCATCTCTTATATTATCAGCGCTGTGTATGGTGTTGCATTTATAGAGTGTTATTACACGATAGCGTAGCTTGCACTGTTCACTGCCTTTCAATTTGATATTATTCTGAGGAAGCAGTATCACGTCGAGTAATCCTGTAGAATTGTCGTTTTAGCGCGTTCAGTTGCTTCAACAATATCACTTAATTGCTCTCAACTCGATCGATGTTACGTCACTATGATTGCTTCTAACGTTTTAAATGTAATCCTTTTGAGTCGCACAATATCCTATCGAGTAAGCCCGCAGGATTGTAGCGCGCGCGTCTGTACCAAGCTGCTGTAATAATAGCTTTAATGACATTGCTCGTTCGATGTCACATAACGGACGATATTAGTTTCAGCCTAATTTCTTCTTACATTAATTCCTATGAAATAAAAATTACAAAACAAACAATGACACTTTACTAAGATAACCACATCACTACATAGTACTCGTATAAAACAAAGTCGCTTCCGCTGTCCCCATGTCCCCATGTATGCCTATATCTTTAAAACTATACAACGGATTTTGATGCGGTTTTTTATTATAGATAGAGTGATTCAAGAGAAAGTTTTATATGTATAATAAACCTGTGCGAAGCCGGGGCGGGTCGCTACAAATTAAAACAGGACAAAAAGTACAAATAAATTATCCCGTCGAGTGAACTTGCAAGATTATAGCCCGCGCGTTTATAACTGGCATTATAACAGCTCCGATGACATCGCTTGTTTTCAAGTCCGTGTTACGTCACTTTGATTGCGTCTAACTTTTTAATTAAATATCGTGTCGCGGCGCCGCCGTCGTTTGACTTGTTTTAGACTTCTGTGTGACGAAGTTCGTTTATTTTTTGTGTGTTGTTTAATTGGATTTTTGCTATTTTATTTTGAAAGTTTCATATAACTACGTTTTATAATTCAAAACTCTATAAAGTGTTTTCTCGTCTGATGGTAAGTGAAGATATATTGTGGTCGAAGATGACGTACGCAGACTTAACCCACCTATTCGCGTATATAGGATATATTTTGTTCATAATGGTTAGATGTTTAAAATAGGTAATTATATGTTTTTTATTTATTAATTTTTTAGAAAGTTCATGTTTGTTACCATTTAAATATTTTTCAGAACAAAAATTGTTTCAAAAACAAACATTCCCATAAAATATTATTCTTCAAAACGCGCACGCCACAATGAAATGCACAATCAATGGAAAAACCCGCTTTAGTAGCTCGTGTCCATTTACCCGTTTCCATATCCAATCTATAAATCTAAAAAGTAAAAACGGTTTAAAATACTCTGTTATTTTTTATCGCAATCATTCATGTTGTTATTCACATATAGAGCCGGATGGAGGTAGAGCAAATATCGACCTAATGCATTGGTTTACGTTTCCATTTTTTTGTATGTTTTTGAAATATTAGCTGTGCATTCAGTGTCGTATAAAATTTGGTAATAAAAATCCCAGTTTTGAGAATTAGAATAAATCTATTGTGTTTCTTTTTATTTATAAATATTGTAGCTAGAATTTCCCTACGGAAACATTTTTTCCTATGTTACATGCTTTTATTTTCTAAGACTTGGGCATTTTATCACTCTTGAGCATTTTTGCAAAGACTCACCATTTGGAGTCTTTCTATAAATACATAAGACACTAGTTCCAAAGGAGTCTCAAGAAAATACGCATGGAAATTTTAATAAAAATAGAACACTTAAATAGGCCCAATTATGAAGGCACCATCGTAAATTTAATAGCAACGTGAAAAGTGTTCTCTCTATAGAATGCCTAAAGTATAAAAGAAACAGAAATAGTCTAATTAGCTATTATAATTACGATGGTGCCTTCATAATTGGGCATATTGTACACAAAAAAATATATAAGACGAACAGGAATACAAGAAAAATTTATGCTAGTGTAACTCAAGGCGTCTTTAATATAGGCACTATGGTGCTCACTTTTTGATAAATACATTTTCAAAAAACGCACCAACATATCTTATTAAGATTTAAGACTAAAAATGCTCACAATAAAATTCTCAGCAGACTCAAACTTCTTTAATTCTTCCTAAGTATTTTACAAAACAAAAACGTAACTTACAAAAAACTTCACAAATTTAATATAAACAAGTAATAAAAAGCGCTTAACTTAGACAGCGCTTAAATTATTAGTAGAAAAAGCAATAAACGCTGTGTCAGAAAATATGCAAAGCACATTTTCTTGCAGGAGTTTCGAGAAAAAGGTTTAAAAAGCAGCAATCTGAAGTCGGAGTTGTGTAACAAGTTAGCGCCTACGTCTGCAGCCGCCGCACCTGGGCCCAAACTTTGCCTGGATTGTTCCACTAGCACGGGCACTCGGACTTGAATGCAAAGATTAAAATTTAAATGGGTTCTGAATTTTCGCGTTTTCTGTAGAACATTGAGATAATTTGCGGTATATTTTTGATAAAATTTACGTTCCGGGAGAAAACTCTTTTTACCCCTTAAATTGTAAAAAAAATGTGATGTTTTTCCTGTCAATCGCTTGAGTAAGATATTATTATGTTGCACGCTCGTACGTCTCATTTTCTTCAGGAAATTGTTTAGTTTATGTATATTGTACTTTTCAGACAGTTTTGAGTAAAAATATGTCATTTAGAGGCTTACGAGTATGACTTTAAGGTCATTTAAAAAACTGTAAAACTAAAAGTATACGTCCTAGTCATTAAAGCTCTGATTACATAAAAATAAAATCACTCTGATCGGATAATATTTAGAGGTAGATTTTTTCTGGTTATGGGCAAAAGTGTTGCTATGCCATCATGCTGGCCGCGCTACCAAGTATTATGGATATTGGTTTGAGAATTTATCTTTACCTACATTTAGACTCCTATTTAATTCTAGGCTTATGTTTATTGACATCTTAATTTTAATGATAATGTTGATAGGTACAGACTATTTGTAGTGTTCATGGCGTAGTTTGACTTAAGTGTTTGTCAGCGATCAACAAAGTTAAACAACGATTGACTCGGTCAGTCTTTGGATGGGTGACCGCAGGTGGCATTTACAACTGAGCGTTATCGTTGCTCGTATGACACGTTAAATTGTATCTCCCGATTGTGTTAACCGTTTAGCTATGTCAAAAGCCTTCAGGCGGCTTAAAAACTCTGACACCAGGGCAAGCCAACTGGCCTATACGAACTTCCTTAAAAACTGATAAGTATGAATTTTTCAATGCTAAGTAATATGGTCAGATCACCACAGTAGCATTGAAAAATATACCGTCTTACCACAAAGGTTTTACGCATGTGTTAGATTAATAATGTTATAATAATAATAATAACGATTACAAAATGTATTAAGTAATGTAAGACTAATTGTAAGTAGCTAAATGGAACTGAGAAATATCATGACTTCCGAATGTCGGCCATTGTTGTTTACATATACCATTTATTTAATACTGTGATTTCATAATGTTATAGATGACTTGAAACGTATCAATAATTGTTCTAATAATTCTAATAAGTATGAAATACAGTTTAAGATGATTTTATGTTTAACAATTGTGTAAAATGGAGGCTACCACCGTGCCCGCCATCTTGCTCGTTCCCTATTGGTCGTTGGCAATGTTTACATCGAGCAGTTGTGGTAAGGCATGGTGGGAGCTTGTGAAATCAGTATAAAACAGTCTGTTGGCGCGGCTTCGTGTCTTAATATCTCTGAATATCGCTTAGTATCTTTGAATCTCTCTTGGTGTTCTCCCGGTATTCTGATAATAACGTTGAAGTCTTGCTTAGCTAGTTATGCTGAGTGTCGGTACCTTTTTATATTCGAAGCCAAGCCGAGTGGACGTCGCCATGTTGCTAAAGTTAAGTACTTTGTGTAATATCTAAATTAAGGATTGTACATTGCATCAAAAGATTATACTGATGGCGTCTTGAGTTTCTTGCCACTTCTTCTCAAAACGTCTAGGGCTTTGCGAACGTGGCATAATTATTGCAATACATGGTGGTACCCTCGAGGGACCCATGAAGTATATGAATAAACAAATAATACTTACCTACTTGTTTACTTTACTAATTTAGAATCCTGAACATTAGACAAGTACCCTCACGAACATTTTAGGATCAGATTGAAGAGTTTCTTTGTTATTAAGTTAGAATCAGGGTTGCTGCATTAGTTTATAGTAAGATTTCCATCCTAACAGTAATATTTTGATAGAAAATAGACAAAGTAACCGCCTCTTTTAACCCTGATCTAACACATGCTTTAGATAATGTTTAACAGTACAAATTGCACGGCTAAACAGCGTGTTTAATTTTTTACGGTAAAGCGGTCAGTCTCTAAAAGAAAGATTAATTTCTCCAAGAAGTTAGAGGCATATCAGCGCGAAAATAACCGGGACGGGCCGCTAGGAAAAATAACATGCCTAACTAACAACAATACAAACTAGTTTCATATTAGAGGCGTTGAATTATAGGCAAAACACGACGGAGCAAAAATGCAAAGGTTGCAGAGTCGGTACTTAGTTATTAGGGACAATTTGTTACCAACTAAGTTTTAGCGCCGGCGCGGCGGCGTTCAGGTGAAACGTTTTCAGTTTACATCTTGTTTATTTTATTTCTTAAATAGCTTCAACATTAAGTTAGCAAGGAAGTGCTTGTTTTATTGCCCGACTGCTAGAACGATTTATTGTTTGAAATATATTTTTGAATGCAATATAGATATGAATTGAGTGCAGTTGTTGGAATTTACGTAAATTGTTTTTTGTGCACTGTGTTAGTTATTAGGATTGTTAAAGGGTTCCGTACATCAAAAGGAAAAAACGGAAAGTGATCTCATAAACTTTGTTGTCCATATGTCAAGACCTTTGTGTAAAGTTAACTTGTTGAAATTAATAACATACCTACGTATATCAACGGCTTATTACAGTTGTGAAAGAAATCATTCTTCTCAGATATAGTATAAAAAGTTAAATCCTTTTATCTCGTAAAAAATGCATATTCCGACACTCACAAGGGAATCAAAACCTAAAGAATACTTTCCTTTGATCTAGAACTATAAAATATAGCAAAGAGCATTAATTTCTTAATGTACTTATACGTACACTTATAGGAATAAATCTGAAAACTGAACATTTTAAATTTAATCCCAAAAAATAGGACCTCAATGCAAAAATGGGCTCTAATTTCAAAGTGAATTAAATGTATCATATGAGAGATCTTTATTAGCACAAGCTAAAACAGGGTTTCAATTATTTTTACGATGTGTGACAAGAAAAGTAAAAAAGACCGTTTTATCGATGAGTAATTTAGTTAGTTACGCTTTGATTTTTTAATAACTTAGTTTCCAATTTGGTGCAATTTCAAGATTTGTACGGAACCCTTATCGTGCGAGCCTGACTCGCACTTGTCTGTTTTTAGGGTTCCGTACCTCAAAAGTAAAAAACGGAACCCTTATAGGATCACTTTGTTGTCCGTCTGTCCGTCTGTCAAGACCCTTTTTCTCAGGAACGCGTGGAGGTATGAAGCTGAAATTTATATCAATTACTCAGGTCTACTGTCCTAAGCCAACGCAATCAAAAGATACAGCCGTTTATGCCGCAAATTTTGAAACTCGCAAGTACTCGCAAGGGAATCAAAACCTAAAGGGTACTTCCAGTCGACCTAGAATCTTGAAATTTGGCATGAAGCAACGTTTTATAGCACACATAAAGGAAAAATTCCGAAAACCTTAAATTTTTAGTTACATTACAAAATATATATTTTTTAATAAATATAAACTTATTACTTTTTTTGTCGTAATGAACGAACTTTGTAAACCTTGCAGGTTTGTACGGAACCCTCGGTGCGCGAGTCCGACTCGCACTTGGCCGGTTTTTATTTTTTGTGCACTGTGTCACTGCTGTGAGTTATTAAGATGTATGCAATAATGATGTATACAATACATAGATTTTTATGCGCACCTTATCTTCTACGTCATTTTAAAATATATTCAATCCAAAGTTTGCCTGGAAAAGATTGCTTTACAATTAACGTGTTAAATTGTAACAGCGTTCATAAGTTTTACTTGTACATCTAGTTTTTAATTTTGTAACAACAAAGATAAACTAGGTATATAAATTCTGTAACACCGTTGATAGAAATTCTTATGCTCAAGTAGGTATAAGAAGTGCATCAAAATGGAGACGTAAAAGTGGCACGCAGTAAAATACGATCCTCACCAACAATGTAGAGCGGCTTTCTGAATAAATCATATTTTATTAGAAAAATTTACTGCCTCAGTTACTTCTAAGTGACTTCATAGATGTTATCAGGAACTAGGTGCTTTATAAAGAACGTTATTAAGTCGAAAACTCGGTATTGGCCTCTGCCAAGCCATAATCCTTTGACTAAATAACTTTAAACATACTTAAATAAAATAAGCCTTTATTACTGTAAACATTACAAACACTTCACAGATTAAATAATGTTATCATCGGCGTCCGGGTTTTCTGTTTCAGCCTGTCCTTCGACAAAGGCCTCCTCTAAAGACTTCCACTCTTTCCGGTCTCTCGCTTTTCGGATCCATGTTGGTCCAGCTACTTGTTCGATTTCGTCCTTCCACGTTTTTCGATTTCTTTTGCTATCTCTAGGATACCATTATGTTATAAGTTTGGACCATTTTGCTTTTTTGTCTCTAATCATGTGACCTGTCCTTCTCCATTTTTGTTGCCTGCACACTGTTTTTACGTTTTTAAATTTGGTTATAGCTTTGATCTTCTCGAGTTTAACTCTGTCTCTTACTTTGACTCCTGTAACGCTTCTTTCTATACTGTTCTGGCATACATTTATTTTTTCAGCGAATTGTTCTGTAAGCGCCCAGGTTTGACATCCGTACGTTAAGCATGGAAGGATACAGGTATTATAAATTTTTCTTTTTTCTTTGATAGGCATTTCTTTATTTTTCATAACTTCGCTGAGAGACCAAAACCTTTTCCAAGTATTAGTTACTCTTCTTTGTATTTCCTTTTGCATTGAGTTTTTTGTAGAGACCAATTGACCTAAATAAATATATTCGTCTACGTATTCTATTTCTCTGTTGTTAATTTTGATGCTTTCTGATTGCGAGGAATTCGTCATTATTTTTGTTTTTGATGTGTTCATTGACAGACCTGCCTTTGCACTTTCATTTGATAGTTGTTGCAGCATGTTTTGTAGGGTTTTTGAGCACTCTGAAAAGAGGATCAGATCGTCAACGAATCTCAATTGTCTTAATTTTTCGCCATTTAAACATACTTAGTAACATTTTAATATTGCAAGATAAGAAGGTACCTATAAATAACATAAAAAAGGAAGCTATACCATGCATATCGTGGAACTTTTTCTTTTATTTTGACTTTTCGATATGAGGGTAAGTAAAAGTTGTTAGTCTATATTTACCTGAAAGCTACCGGTAAACAGAGGTTCTATTTTTAAAGCAATAGCCCGCTAGAATAGGGTTTTTGAGCACTCTGAAAAGAGGATCAGATCGTCAACGAACCTCAAGTGGCTTAATTTTTCGCCATTTAAACATACTTTGTAACATTTTAATATTGCAAGATAAGAAGGTACCTATAAATAATATAAAAAAAGGAAGTTATACCATGCATATCGTGGAACTTTTTCTTTTATTTTGACTTTTCGATATGAGGGTAAGTAAAAGTTGTTAGTCTATATTTACCTGAAAGCTACCGGTAAACAGAGGTTCTATTTTAAAGCAATAGCCCGCTAGAATAGGGTTTTTGAGCACTCTGAAAAGAGGATCAGATCGTCAACGAACCTCAAGTGGCTTAATTTTTCGCCATTTAAACATACTTAGTAACATTTTAATATTGCAAGATAAGAAGGTACCTATAAATAACATAAAAAAGGAAGCTGTACCATGCATATCGTGGAACATTTTCTTTTATTTTGACTTTTCGATATGAGGGTAAGTAAAAGTTGTTAGTCTATATTTACCTGAAAGCTACCGGTAAACAGAGGTTCTATTTTTAAAGCAATAGCCCGCTAGAATGTATGGTCACGTGACCGAGGAGGAGCCGGGGCAAACATTGAGAATTGATGTTACTGCGACCGGGATATCATAGTCTGTAATTAGAAAAGTCATTTTGTAAAGTTTTAAAAATTTAGCACATTACACACAGCTACATTGCGTGTATACCTGCCAACTGCAGCTGCCAACAGCACGTGCAGCGGCTGGTACACACTATAATAGTAGTGCAGCTGTGGTCAAAACAAATGAAGTCGTACGTCGACGTACCACCTGCTCGTACTAAGCGATTCGCTTCTTCCTTCATAATGCGGACCGTCAGGGATTGGAATGCCACCGTCATTGTTTCCTGACTTACAATTTGGTTATCTTCAAATTTAGTCCAGAGTGAATAGGTATCTTCTAGGTCTACATACTCCTTCTTCGGCTACAACTTTTCCATCAGGCGATTCGGAGGCCAAATGTAAATTATAAAGTCAGCCACAGTTACACTAGTTTGTAACAGCCGTTGCATGTGCTGACAGCAGTTACAGCTGGCAGCTCCGTTCCAAATAGCACCTATATACAGGGTGGATAGCTGACGCCGACATTAATTTGAACCACAAGTAAGAAATTTTAAAAAAAATCTTAAATTGAACAAACTAAATTTTCAAACAAACTAAACAATAAATAAAGCAATTAATTAGGCAATATATTTTATAAGCAATTCTTTCACGCCATTTTAACATAAGACTAATCAAAATATCTGTACTCGCTATTTTGACTCGCAAAATAGCTCAAACCGCTGTTAAGATACAGTTTGCTTCAAAATGTTGTAATAGAAAATTGTACATAACTAAGTAAATAGCTTTATTTTTTAAGACTAGCTGACCTGGCAAACTTCGTTTCTCGGAATATCTTTTTAAATTATAGCCTACTAGCCCGCCCCGGCTTCGCACAGGTGTATTATACATATAAATCTTCCTCTTGAATCACTGTATCTATTTAAAAAAACCGCATCAAAATCCGTTGCGTAGTTTTAAGATATAAGCATACATGGGGCAGACAGCTGGAATTGACTTTGTTTTATACTATGTAGTGAAGTGATGTGTTATTATGATGTATACTAAGCATTACTATTGCAAAGTCTTATCTCAATGCGTTCCGTATTTTTTGTGTGAAAGAGGAACAAACATCCATATATACAAACTTTCGCGCTTATAATATTAATAGGATAACATGTCGAATTAATTCTAGACATGTCGAAGGCTTTAAAATAGAAGACCAAATATGTGATTTTATTTTCGGCGTCAGCTCTCCATCCTGTATACGCTTTAAACTTCGAATAGTTCCAGTTCCCACAAACATTAAAACAAAATGTAAAACTGTAGTGGAGCGGAGCAGCACCCCTTAGAGGGTCATAAATCGGTCAACACCTTGTTTTATTTAATTACAACCCGAGGTGAGCTACATTTTATTCGAACAATTTCACGAACTGTGGAATTGTATACTGAGTTTTAAAATAAATGCGGTAATTACTTTATTGTAGTTTAACAAACTCCTTTTGAACAAAATACAGGATTAATTAACTTAATTAGTGCAGCGTATTACCAGATGTTTAAATTCATTGTGTGTATTAATTTTGCTGTTGGATTTATATTTGGTTTTTGGTGAATTAAAACATCTCCAGAAAAATATACACATACGAATGTTTTTCGCATAATCGTGATGGTATTTATTTGACTGTAGGTATACTTGAAATAAATTGGATATAGTATTATGTAATCATCAAATAATATATTAAATTATTGTTTTATGTGAGATTTTATGCTATGAGCTATTAGGGGTATTACAACAATGATGTTTTTATTTAAGTACCTACCTATTACCTAACTCATTATCATCATAATCGATCTTGATCAACATTATTCAATAATTTCATTTATTGACTCATTCGTGAAATGCATGGTGTATATCTATGTGGGGCCACTCATATATAATCCGAACTAATTCTAGTTTTCAAAAATCTATCTGAGCGTCGGTAATACAATAGGATGCGACGAGTACCTAACCAAATGCTAATGATTATTTGGCTCAACGTATAAGCACTGTCATTCAGCGTGGTAATGGTGCCAGCATGCTGGACACGATGCCAACTGATAGTGCTGTACTGTACCAGCCTGTAATAGTCCACTGCAGGACGTAGGCCTACCCACAAAGGGTGATTGGGCCATATCCACCACGCTGGCCCAATGCGGGTTTGTGGATTATCAACGGATACTAATTACTACTTATGTCTAATCCTTCTTTGAGGACGGACGTCTTATCAAGACCGCAGGATTGGGCTGGATGTAGACGGCTTCCAATCGGTCTTGGATATCTATAGGGGAGGCCTATGTCCTGCAGTGGACATCCTATGACTGAAACTAACAAATGAACGAATCTTTCTGTGAATGTTTTTTTGTGTATGAGTAGCTATAGATGTGTTGTATTGTTGAAAAAAACCTACATTCGCCTATATAAAAATGGAATAAAAATATGTGCATACTATCAAAATAAATTGTTATTGTATGCCAGAGGGTAATTCACACTCTTATTAAAACACATTCTGCTTCTACGAACATTACGTGATAAATTCGCACTTCAGGCTTTATTATTCTGAAAGGTACCTTACTTGAGAGTAACAATTCTAATAAAAGTACCTTTTTCAGACGTGACTATAACCCGTCATTTTCATTACACACCTACCTGAAATTTATGTGCAATTTCTTTGCGAAACGCTCTATATGTCGGGAGAATAATGTGATTTTGTACTAAAACTGTTTACTGCTGCAGAATTTAGAAAAATAATGTGTTTTGTTAGAGTTTTTGCAAGAAAATACCATCGCGGCGTTACTGTGAACTAACGAAATGATTTTAATCAGCAGCCAATGTACCTACCGGCTACTTGGTAGACGCGAGTACTGATGAAATCCGATTTGGTGTCTACCAAGTATCAAACAATTTTTGTTGTACTAGCAATGAGAGAGCAGTGTTGGCAGCGTAACAAAATTAGTAAAATGGCACATGGACGAGGTACCTCACCTAGGATGCTTCTTTTTTTGTACAAACTCTACTATGTAACGATTTGTTTTTAAATTTTTTATTTTTTTATTTTTAAAGAAGTATCGATAAGAACACAAAGAAAATCGGCCAAGTGCGAGTCGAACTTGCGCACGAAGGGTTCCGTACCGTATGGGAGCGCCATTAATTCCTCTTGCCGTTATTAATAGCAAGCAACAAAGCTCCTAAAAAATAAATAATTCTTTTATTCAGTTTTTAGTAATTGTTGTTGTAGCGGCAACAGAAATACATCATCTGTGAAAATTTCAGCTGCCTAGCTATCATGGTTTATGAGATACAGCCCGGTGACAGACAGACAGACGGACAGACGGACATCGAAGTCTTAGTAATAAGGTCCCGTTTTTACCCATTGGGTAAGAAAAAAAGGTTTGAAAAATTGAATTGACAACACAATAAAATTTCCTCTGCTAAACACAAATGCACATTTTACTAAAAGTAGACAAATTCAGAATTTACAAAAACTGGATTCAGTGAAAGTCTACTGGTCAGACTAAGACAACAAACAATATGTATTCTTAAAAATACTAAACAGTAGGAATAATATTTCAAGGTAGGATTTTAGTATGACTATACTCTAACATTTTGAGATGTAGCAACATATCTCTATGGATTTTTCAAAGTTGAATTTCAAGGTAGTATTTTAAAATGCCTCTAACTCTAATATTTTGCGATATACATATGTACATGCGACATATCTCTATCTATTGATAAATAATAAATCTGGGAGAATTCTCACGATTTTTTAATAACAATTTACAATGATAAAGTTTAGTAATAACATTGTCTTAAAACCTAACTTAAGTTTATCTAGACAAACTATAGTTCTCTAAAGTATACTACAACTATTACACCACAACTATTTAGGTACATGGTCATGTCAAAAACATTTATTTTGTGCTTGGTTAGATAAGAATGGAACAGTTAGCAATTACAGTATTTATTTGCATTATAATTGCAGAAAGCTAGGTTATGACCAAAGATGAAGTTTGGAGATCTAGAAGATATTCAAGAAGTTCATGAATTATAATTGAAAGATTCAATCAATGGCTTATTATAACAGGAATAAAAAGCTTAAGTCAGCGAAATGAATGGCTCACTCGAGTATCAAGTTAAATGAGTCTAGAAGGCTGACTTTATCTAGAGCTCTAGCCTGCTCATCCAAGATTTAAAGAATATGAAAGTGGCTTATGTGATATTATCTGTAAAATATTTTGATGAAAATTATAAGAAATATGATACTAGTATTATAAACGCGAAAATTTGTTTGTATGTCATCAAATTTAAAAAATAATAATTAAAGGCTTTTTTATTTTATTTATTTAATTTATATGTCATCAAATTTTCCAAAAAATACTGTTTGTATTTTCTTTTATCATTTTATTTAGGTACCTTTAGATCAACAAATGCAATTGTTATTTATAAGGCTGATTGTAAACGACAACAGCCACAAACACCGATCACTAAACGAAAGTCGAATCTCAAAAAGGACTATAGGTACTGAAGATTTTGAAGAAATTTGGAACTTGGATAGAGTTTTTATTATTATAGTCAAACCGTTAAACTCAGACATCGCCTGCGCGGTACAGGGGCGCCGGGGGAGACGACACAGGGGACTGAGACAGGCGCGGGCAGCGGGTCTCCGGCGCCCGCACCTGTCTCAGTCCCCCTTTGTCGTCTGCCCCCGCGCCCTTGTACCCGCGCAGGCGATGTCTGAGTTTAGCGGTTTGACTATAGTTTATCTGTAGAGACGGTATTTTCAATAAAGCTAATTTCTTTTCTTCGATTTTTTGCTCCAAGCGAGCTCAGTCGTTCTCTAGTTATGGCCCCATTATACTACTCGCTTTGCCACTCCGTCGGAGTCCTCGACGAAGTTACCCGAAGTTCGAAGTGACCGTCCACACACTTGGTCAACTTCGCGAAGTGCCCAGTCTCTCGGAGTCCGCGCACGAGGCAACATAGACGTTCAAATGGCAGCTGCCGTTGCAACGTGCACCATATTACGAGCACATCGGACGGACTGTGAACTGAATTGAGGCAAGTAGTGTCTCCACACTACGCTTCGTATTCGAAATCAGGAGCGCTCCGAGCCCTTTGACTCGGGCGAGAAAACCGATAACGATTGGAAGAACGAAGTCGAGCGAGGTAGCACAAAGCGGAGTGAAGTTTGCCACTTCTATGAATCATAGATCGGAGTTTCGCTCCCAATAGATTTCTTCTGGATTTGTCGGCTTAAAGTTTAATTAAAGATGCAGAGAGGAAAGCTCTCCACTAATAGTTTCAGCTCGCGCCCGCTGATACCAGGGATTACGGGAGGAAACTAATAAAGATGGGAAACCAACTTGCACTTGTACATAATGGCTGGCACGTACAAACTATAGGTACACTTCATTCTTATATACTACGGGACAAATGGCGCACTTTTATCAAGTTTAAGGTGAATTGGCGGTACCAGCTGTTTTGCATTCCAGTCTACCCGTGACCACGATCGGTGCGACTCGATCGAAACATCGGGATAATGAGGTATTTATATATCTCGTGATTTAAGTGCGGGATTCGTCCCGTAGTATATAAGTATAATGTGCATAATCGTGAAAGTTTAAAAAGCAAAGTATAAACTAGTCTATATGATGATGGAAAACAGGTTTTAGCACATTTCAATTACAATTTAACATACAATTATCACGCGTGGTTTTTTAAGGCAGACAGCAAGTCTATTACTTTTTTTTTTGCGATTTCAGCATTTGATCCGCTTGGCAAAAGTTATTTATAGTGGTGAGTTTCTATATTATTATGTATATACCTACTAGCTGACCCGGCGAACTACGTTTCACGCAATATCTCTATAAATCAATGTGATTAACATATGTATAAGTATTACTACTGCAAAATCTCAACCCGTTAAGTAGTTTTTGCGTGAAAGAGTAACCAACATCCATACATACAAACTTTTCCGTTTATAATATTAGTAGGATATACCTAATAATACTTATTGGAACGTTTCTGCACTTTGCAAAGTAACACCTTGTTTATGTATGTCTGTTTCTACTACTAGGTATGTTACCTCCAAAATTAGTTCTTAAATAGCTAATTGCAATTATTTATAACTAGCGATTCGACCCGGCTTCGCACAGGTGTATTATACATTTAACCTTCCTCTTGAATCACTTTATCTATTAAAACACCGCATCAAAATCCGTTGCCTAGTTTTAAAGATATAACCATACATAGGGACAGAAAGCGGGGAGCTACTTTGTTTTATACTATTAATGTACCTAGTGCCACGAAAGTAGCAAATTATCAACGAAACCTTTTACGAAAACCGTTCGAACCTTTAAAGGGGACGAGGTAAAAGTAACAAAATAATAAAAGTTCAATATGACAAATAACAGAAAGCATCAAATAAAGTCAAGAGCGGCGGCCGCGCGTCAATCTGTCACGCGAGAGTGGCGCCGCGTCACGCGGCCTGCCTTGGTCACGTGATTAATGACGCTGCCATCTTGAATTTACTTCCACGACGAAAACGTTATTTGCGTTGACTTATCATTGTCGTTGGAAAATCTTTGTAGATACAGCGAAAATGTAATAAAATAATTTAAAGTTCGTAAAGACAAATAACATAAATAAAGTAAATATAAAGTCAAAAAAGACATTATCGTCGTTACATGTCTGATGTCAATCTCCCGATAACTTTTACCTACAATGCGTAAGTAGTATTTAATGATTACACAAAATAAATAAATATATTATTAGGGGCATCTAACACATAGTCTCTGCCCCTAACTAAACAAATCATGTAATATGACTGCAGTACACTTGTAGATACATACATGTAAATGGATCCGTCCAATACAGCCAAAATTGTAATGTCCTTAGTACAAAAATTGATTATTGTACTAACTTAGCCCACAACGGAAGTGATATAAATATTGTTTTTATAAACTTACTAGCTTTTACCCGCGGCTTCGCCCGCGTTATATTTTGATTTTGGCTAATGTTTATGTCGGCTGCGAAACCTAACCTAAGCGACAAACATCAAAATACCTTAGAGGAATGCTTTTGTTGGTTAAGTTACGGTTGGAGTGTATATACAACCCCCCTGTGTATTCCCGCCTTATCGTGGCGGGGGAGGTCTAAGGCAGCTGAAAAGGCGGCGCTCGAAGTCTCCCTCTTCTTTGGGTCTTTCCCCCAAGGCAGCTTAGAGGCCGGCACTCGTAGTGCAGCCGCTTTTAACTAAAGCAGCTGAGAGGATGGCCGGTAGGTTGCCTGCCTTATGAGGAGTGTTGCTTCTGGGGCGGGCTGCAGTGCCGCTCTTGCGACGCTGCAGCCGAGGATTAGGGGCTGCGGTGGGATGGAAATGGTTGTGTGGGTGCCGCCACCTACCCTACCTTCCGCTAGGCCGTCAACGTGTTGGCAGACGCAGTGGGGCTGCAGGGGAAGAGAAGTGTCGGTATCGCGATGGCCGTTCTCACTGCCTCTGCAGTTGAAAAGGCAGGCGCTGGGCTACTATGACTGACCCGTTGCACTGGAACCTGGGCGTTGGAATGCTGTCCGACGCTCAGTGCTGGTTAGTCCCGAGTGGTGGATGACGATGTGTCTTGTGCTCCGAAACACTCCGTCATTATTGCGGGAGCGCAAGCTCCGTTATGGAGCCCGAGTCTGGGCTAGCGCTGTTGAGTGCCGCGAAGGAGTGCAAAAAATGTAGGAACGTCCTAAACTTGAAATGACAGGTTATTTCTGGCGCTTAGACGGCTGCTACCGCGGCCGTCCCGTATCCTACGGGAACTGTTAAAGTTTTTGGGATAAAAAGTGGCCTATGTCACTTTTCGTCTTTCAAACTATATTCATGCAATAAGCCAAGGCAATCCGTTGCTCTGTTGCTGAGAAAAAGTTATTGTCTTATCCTACGGGAACCGCAATTTTTTCGGAATGGAAAGTATCCTATGTCACTTTCCGTCTTCCAAACTATGCCCACCCCAAAAATCAAGTCAATCCGTTGCTCCATTGCTGATAAACAGTTATTGTCCTATCCCATGGGAATCACGAATTTTCTCGGGATAAAAAGTATCCTATTATCACTTTCTGTCTTTTAAACCATAGGTATCCATACCAAAAATCAAGTCAATCTTTTGCTCCGTTGCTGCGTCAAAGAGGAACAAACCAACAAACTTTTCGGATTAATAATATTAAAGTAGGTATGATGATTCTGTACCATAAAGGTAGAATAAAGAAACATGTTATACCTCTAATTATAGTAGACTAGCTTTTACCCGCGGCTTCGCCCGCGTTATATTTTGATTTTGGCTAATGTTTATGTCGGCTGCGAAACCTAACCTAAGCGACAAACATCAAAATACCTTAGAGGAATGCTTTTGTTGGTTAAGTTACGGTTGGAGTGTATATACAACCCCCCTGTGTATTCCCGCCTTATCGTGGCGGGGGAGGTCTAAGGCAGCTGAAAAGGCGGCGCTCGAAGTCTCCCTCTTCTTTGGGTCTTTCCCCCAAGGCAGCTTAGAGGCCGGCACTCGTAGTGCAGCCGCTTTTAACTAAAGCAGCTGAGAGGATGGCCGGTAGGTTGCCTGCCTTATGAGGAGTGTTGCTTCTGGGGCGGGCTGCAGTGCCGCTCTTGCGACGCTGCAGCCGAGGATTAGGGGCTGCGGTGGGATGGAAATGGTTGTGTGGGTGCCGCCACCTACCCTACCTTCCGCTAGGCCGTCAACGTGTTGGCAGACGCAGTGGGGCTGCAGGGGAAGAGAAGTGTCGGTATCGCGATGGCCGTTCTCACTGCCTCTGCAGTTGAAAAGGCAGGCGCTGGGCTACTATGACTGACCCGTTGCACTGGAACCTGGGCGTTGGAATGCTGTCCGACGCTCAGTGCTGGTTAGTCCCGAGTGGTGGATGACGATGTGTCTTGTGCTCCGAAACACTCCGTCATTATTGCGGGAGCGCAAGCTCCGTTATGGAGCCCGAGTCTGGGCTAGCGCTGTTGAGTGCCGCGAAGGAGTGCAAAAAATGTAGGAACGTCCTAAACTTGAAATGACAGGTTATTTCTGGCGCTTAGACGGCTGCTACCGCGGCCGTCCCGTATCCTACGGGAACTGTTAAAGTTTTTGGGATAAAAAGTGGCCTATGTCACTTTTCGTCTTTCAAACTATATTCATGCAATAAGCCAAGGCAATCCGTTGCTCTGTTGCTGAGAAAAAGTTATTGTCTTATCCTACGGGAACCGCAATTTTTTCGGAATGGAAAGTATCCTATGTCACTTTCCGTCTTCCAAACTATGCCCACCCCAAAAATCAAGTCAATCCGTTGCTCCATTGCTGATAAACAGTTATTGTCCTATCCCATGGGAATCACGAATTTTCTCGGGATAAAAAGTATCCTATTATCACTTTCTGTCTTTTAAACCATAGGTATCCATACCAAAAATCAAGTCAATCTTTTGCTCCGTTGCTGCGTCAAAGAGGAACAAACCAACAAACTTTTCGGATTAATAATATTAAAGTAGGTATGATGATTCTGTACCATAAAGGTAGAATAAAGAAACATGTTATACCTCTAATTATAGTAGATTTAAAAATATTTTTAATGTCAGACAAAATGACGGCCTGGTATTAAACGTCATAGTAACATGTGGCATGCAGAGGGAAAAAAACATTTTATCTAATTTTAATGTCAGTTGTCCTTTTCAATCCATACTTTATTTCCTCTTCAAGGGGATAAAATGGTGGAAAAACAATTTGTCCCCTTGCCATGCTACCAGTGATTTATAAAAGTCTGCAGACAATGTCACCTGTCATCTAATTACGTTTCGCTGTGACGTTTCAATAATCCATATTAGCGTCATAGAGGAATTAATCACTTGTATTCTTTGTGATAGTGGCGACAGTTTTGCTTTCTATAGTTTTTGTCCTGTCCTACAGGAACTATGCAATATTTTGCTTAACGTCTAACGCTTAGCATCTAAAATTCGACGCGCTTGGTTTTGCTCTTGAGTCTCAGAAGTTCTTTGCGCTGCGTGATGCTCGGCATCTAAAAGTCGCCGCGCTTGACTTTCTCCCATCTCTCTGAGCTGCGTGACGCTCAGTATCTAAAATTCGACGCCCTTGGGTTTTTGCTCTTGAGTCTCAGCAGTTCTTTGCGCTGCGTGATGCTCAGCATCTAAAAGTCGCCGCTATTGACTTTCAACTTCAGTCTCAGCAGCTCTCGGAGCTGCGTGACGCTCAGCATCTAAAATTCGACGCGCTTGGTTTTGCTCTTGAGTCTCAGCAGCTCTTTGAGATGCGTTGCGCTCAGCATCTAAAATTCGACGCGCTTGGTTTTGCTCTTGAGTCTCAGCAGCTTTTTGAGATGCGTGGCGCTCGGCATCTAATGTCAAACGTGTTTAAGTGTGCTCTTCAGACTCTTGGCTTCTAGCAATTTTCTTTAAGCGAGCTCCGCTAGAACTACGAGCTAGATTCGATTTACGTTTTGTAGGCATACCTATTAGAATGAAAACTACGTAATTAAACTGAAAAAATACATGTAACCTTCTCTAAAGTTTACAGGAAAAGATTGATTGACTTTGACATTTGCAACTTGAGCAGCCTTGAATGGGCATTGGGCATAGAGAATGAAATTTGGAAAGTCAAGATGCAAATTACCATTTGTCATGGTAGAATATAAGTTTTTTCTTCTAAGATTCTAGCCAATGCGTTTTCATCCCCCCTTTTCAACCCTTTAAAACTATTTTTTCGAATCAAAAAGTAGCCTATGTCCTTTCTCAGGCTCTAGACTATCTGTGTACCAAATTTCATTCAAATCGGTTCAGTAGTTTTAGCGTGAAAGCGCGACAGACAGACAGACAGACAGAGTTACTTTCGCATTTATAATATTAGTAAGGATTAATAATAATAAATAATCATTTATTTCCACAAACACAAATTACAAAGGAATCTTAAGTATCGCATGCAGACAAAATAAAAGAAAGCAAGGAAAACAATTCCTTATTACTATTTCCAGCGGTCCCACACTAGGCTCGAGGGCCCGTGTTGTGGAGACCAAAAATACGAAAAATTCTAATGTTTTGATAAGTTGTGGAGGAATTTCGTAACATTAAAAGCATAACCCTGACTTTACACAAAAATAGTTTTAGATATTCATTTTTAATTATTATACTTATAAGTTGTACGGCAAATATGTATAGATCAAAAATTAGTAATGATTGAAGTAATAACATATATGATCCTATACTATAGATAGATATTGGACAGCAAGCGGAGAGAACAATATGCACGTTATTAACACTAACACACTGATTGTGTAAAAGTGTGTGAGAGAGTGTGTATGTGTGTGTTTGAGTAACACTGCAATACACGAGATCTCATGAGAGTCAAGGTTTGCAGCGCTACACTTGTGTTTTTGGTAGTGTTTCTATGTGTGTGTGTGTGTGTGTGTGTGTGTGTGGAGGAATGCTCACAGTTCTAAGTCTATGTCACACAGACCTTATTAACCTATCTTTCATCAAAATCAGTTATAAAATTTCAGCACAGCTGAATTTGCGGCAATCTCAACTTTTATAAAAAACTTAGCTAAAAACATATCTGGTTGCGTTTTGCTTTACCTTTGCCGGGTAAAAAAGGGTCCTAATCATCATGAAGCTCCCATACAGCGCCCTAATAACGTAAGATAACCTCTAAATCCGGCCCAGAGAGACACGTCACGCGTCACGCGTCACTCTGCATTACCCCGGAGGCTGGCCCGCTGATAAATGGGGCCCGCAGACGGGGCCCTTATTGTGGAAGGATGTTAATTATTATGTCTTGTGGAGGCCACTTGCATGCGAAGTGGGTCGGCGGGGATATGGTTAAGGACATAGCTACAGTTAGAATGGGACGAGACGAGGAAGCTGCAATATTATTTTGTCAGAGTAAAGATGGTTTTAGTTTTTCTTTTTTTTTAACCCTCAACCTAAAAAAAACGTGATGTAATATAAGATTGCTTGGCGCATTTTATCTTTAAAAATCATTTACAAAAGACAGTTTCGCTTTCGATAAAATGATAACCGGTCCAGAGAGACATGTGGTGCGTCACGTTACCACGTAGGTTGGCCCGCTGATAGAAGGGGCTTCCAGACGGGGTACTTTTTGTGGAAGGATGTTAATTATTATGTCTTCTGAAGGCCACTTGCATGCGAAGTGGGTCGGCGGGGATATGGTTGAGGGTAGGGCTACAGTTGAGTCAAAGTCAAATCATTTATTGCAACATATGAAATTTACATGTGGTTCTTAACTAACATTTTTTGTATATTTATACATATGACCCTGATAAGGGTATGGCAATTTTATTATTCGTATGATTCGTATTGGAAGGATTTATTATGTTTTCTAGATTATCGTTAAAAAAATCGTCTAATGTGTAATAACGTTTGAATAATAGAATAATTTTTAGTTGTTTTATAAAACAGTTTTCCTTTTCTATATCTTTCAGATTATTTGACAGTTTATTAAATATTTTTGTAGCCATAGAATGCGGGCTGGAACTATGCATTGCTAAGTTGGACTTTGATCCCACAAGTTTATGTCTCTATTGTGATCTAATTTTGAGCAAGATATCAGACGCTTTGTTAAAATAGTCAGGGTGCTTTTTGACAAATTTACATATTTCGAGTTGGGATGGGACGAAATGAGAATGAAACTCGTCCCATTCTCTTCTCGTTCTCGTTGTACTATTGCAGCTTCCTCGTCGCGATGCTGCAATAGTATTAGATCAGTAAAGACGATTTGACTTATTTTAAGTGATTCTTTTATAGATGCGGTCCAGGATATACAAGAGGTTGTTTTGCAAAGTGTCAAAACTGTTCGAGAAGTATATTTTTCGACTTCGTCGTTGATTCCATAGTAAAAGAAGTTCATAATGAGCATACTACACCTTTGAAATTTTTCTACACTTTGCAAAGCAACACCCTGTGGCACGATTATAAAAATAATACGGTTTATTGTATATTTAAAAACGTTTTTATTATCGTCAACATCATCGTCATCGTCAGAAGCAGAACCGGCAAGACCGGTTGGATGCGACTTATATATTTTACTGGACACAGACTAAAGGTTCAACCGATAAGAATCGATTTACTTGTTAGCTTGAACATAATCTCAGCTCCGAATCCAACGTATAACTAAATCAGACTGTATTAATGTTACAAGTCAGTCTTACTGTACACACGTCTCGGGAACCCATTTCAGTAGGTTTGTAGGATTATTTACATTTATCTAGTAATTTAGTCCAGTGATGGAATTTAGTGACGCCATTATTGTACAACATCGTGATAGTAATCAGCCGCAGGATGTTCACTGCTGAACATAGGCTTCTAATATGTAGAATAAGACCGTTGGAAGTGGCTTGCAATTAGCATGTTTCTACCGTCTTCATTCGTTGGTAGACGTTATACGCTTCACATGCGTGGTCTCCTAACTACTGTTAAAATTCACTGTTTTCATTGAAATTTCATTTTGCAGTTCTTTTTACGGAATCCAGAGTCGAGATTGATACTTTCAGAGCACGTACAAAATTTCAAATGTACTCGACACTTTTTTGCCTGTGAATTTGTGGAACAAATCTCATTTCTCATTTCGATTGCACTTTCCAATCTAGCAAATTTTATTTTTATTGAATTCATGCTTTTAAACGAATACTTTTTTTATTGTACTTAATGCTTTCACCACTTTAGGTTTTCTAGATTTATAAACTTTCAGGCTTTAAAACCTACAATGTTTTAATTTTCAATTACTAGCGACTCACCCCGGCTTCGCACAGGTGTATTATACATAATAGAAACTTTTCTCTTTAATCACTCTGTCTACTAAAAAACACCGCATCGAAATCCGTTGCCTAGTTTTAAAGATATAAGCACACATTGGGACACACAGCGGGTAGCGACTTTGTTTTATACTATGTATTGATTTGAATGTTACAATATTTTTTCTAAAGCTGGTTTACATAGTTGCCAAAAATGTTAAAGCTGTACAATAAGTTAAGACAAAATTCAACGACGAATTAAATTTACCGACATAACCCAACGCAATTAGAAGCGGCAAAGGCCAGGGCACATACTTAGCACGATATGGCCGTCCAGTGGATCTACTAAACGAACGTACATTTGATTCAACTTTTGCGATTTTAATATCCTGGGGGGCCCGATAAAATTCCAAAGTTTGTGAAATAAAACATCGATTACATACCCGACATAGCCCAATGAAATTAGAAGCGACAAAGGGCAGGGCACATACTTAGCACGATATGGCCGTCCAGTGGATCTACTGGAACTTACACTGGATCGCAGCAAGTCAGCGATAATTATTCAAATGTAATACAAATGGCGGCAAACGTTTGTTGATGCAACCTGCGTGGGTAATGAGTTCGGTAAACAGAGAATCAGTTCAGTTACATGCTCTACGAGATTCTACACTAATATATATATAGGTACTAACTCGCGGTACGCGGAACTAATACAGTTCAGACATACTGTTTCATCATCGTCTTATCAGCTGTAGAACTTCCGCTGCTGGACGTATTTGGGCCTCACTCATACTTGATTCGTGTATCCGGGTAGACGTGGTGGTCTAGTGGTAATGACACCCGCTTTACAATCTGAGGCTGAGGGTTCAAATCTCGGTCCCGTACCAATGAATTCCTTGGAATTTATGTACAGATTTCAACTCATTTCATTTATATACACAGATTTCAGGGTATGTGCCCTTTGTTAACTAAAATGTAAAATTATTTGATTTCTCTGTACAAAAAGAGTTAGTACAAGAGAGATGGGTTAGTTTAAATATTACAGAATGTGTACAGAATTTCAGCAACCTGTATACGTCCGTAGAAGAAATTTGATGGCGTATGTGAATCTACCAACCCGCACTGGCCCACCGTGGTGGATATGGCCCAATCCCCCTTTGTTGGTAGACCTCCGTCCTGCAGTGGGCTATTAAAAGCTGGTACAGTACATGCGAGTACTTAATCATTCATTGCAACGTACTTATGTAGTACTAGGTACGTGTAACATAGTCTATACCTAAGACCTTATAAATTTTCAATAACATTACAAAAGTTTTTTTTTGACGCAAATAAGTCTGCGTTTGACCACCAACTCGCCTGATAGCAAGCGATGTCCTGCTTGCACCTTGCGCGTAGTTGCGGTTATAATCTGGATTGTCTATCTATTCTAGTCAGTGGACGTCCTACTCTGCGTTTACTGGGACGTGTTTCCATTCGAAAATGTTATAGCCCCATCGGGCATTCGTTCTGTAAAGTATGTGGCCTGCCCATTGCCGGTTCAAATTTCCAATCTGTGGGATTATGTCGGTCACTTTGATTTATCATTGAATGTTGTGTTATCTTATCGTAAAACTGTTATATTTTGTAAACTATTTATTTTGACAACTATTTAAACTATTTTTAGAAATAAAAGTTATGCTCTACCTGGTTTAATTAAATTAGTAATTAATCACTACATAGTATAAAACAAAGTCGCTTCCCTCTTTCTGTCCCCTTGTATACTTATATCTTTAAAACTACGCAACGGATTTTGATGCGTTTCTTTAATAGATAGAATGATTCAAGAGGAAGGTTTACATTTGTATAATACAACCTGTACGAAGCCGTGGCAGATCGCTAGTTGAATTAATAAATGAACCTGAACGACACCATAAATGGATGAGACTGACAAATTATTTTGAGTTGTAGCTATGTTAATTCTTGTACTACTTTATTTTGTGAAATCTTGAAACGTTGTAATTTCATTGTTACTTACATTGTTATTTGACGATTCTAAGTGCAATTGTGATGTCTACGGAATAAAGGAACTTTGACTTTTCTCTAGATTTATTAACTTTGAATTTTACATTTTCTTTTGACAACATTATTCATAAATTAAAAAGTAAATTAGGTATTTCGTATTATAGAGTGTCATCAAGGCGGACGCCATAAAATCCAAGTTTTATGGAAGTCCCTGTAACTATTTTGTAAGAAAACAGCTCTCAGACCTAATTACCTCGTAACGTTCAGCCACAAAGTAAAAACGGAAACAATAAAGGTACAGTTAATGGCCACTAGTAAAGGATTTAATCAAAAATAGCGCAGCATCTGTCTTAGCTATTAAAAACGAAAAGCTTTAATATCAAGGCACATTATGTTGTTATTGCATTACGTTTTGGGACACACGGTTGGTTGGGATGATATTTTAATTTATATTTTGAGCGCCTCATACAGGTACAACACAACATCCAATATAGCAAACGTCCTGACAATGTACTGATCTTGGCTTTCAAACTCGCGATTTAGGTATTTTAAAAAAAAATCTAGTTAACTCTGCGTTTATTAGCGCTGAATACTTCTACTTTTGAACAGCGGCCGTTTTGAGTAGGTAAACATTCTGACGTTCGCCTTCTCTTTTTCTCCTTCTGGCAAAAGTTACTCGCGCACCGAGAGCGAGCGGGAGGAATAGCGAAGCCGAACGTCAGAACGCATAGACAATACGGGCGCAGTACCATGAAGTTAGTTCATATTTGAACGTTTTTCTTTCTTTCCTAGATAATTTGTATTTACTTACATACACATTGTAATATGAAATAATACGAATATAACACTATTATATATCTGTTATACAACATGTTACATAATGGGTACGCATTTACGCACCCTTAACCTGCGACTACTCGCGCCTTTAGAAGTTACACGGGCACTTGCGTGTTGAGCAATTTGTTAGTCATTATAATGCAACTTCTATATTATTTGTCATTTTTTTTTTTTTAAATAATGTAGATATTACTTATCTTAGGAACAAACTTGCTAGTATACTAAGGCACTCTTACGGGAAAAAAATAGACTTCTTAGAGCCAGCGGAAGAACTCCCCCCGGGGAATTACTTAGCGTGGCCAACGTGGAAGTCATTGTATCTACTCCGGACCCAAGTTGGCCGCTGCAAGTATAACATGGCCAAATGGGGTTTCTCTGAAGTAACCTCAGTGGAGTGCGACTATTGTCCTGTCCTCAGTGCCCAAATACTTGCACACTGAGCGACCCAGTGGAAGCCAACCCTCCTGGAGTAGCAGTCGCTAACCACTGGGCGAAGCTTATCTAAATTCATTGTGAGCGCATGAAGTGTGAGCGGAGCGTAACGCAGTTTCTTGAAGTGTCACCCGGCAAACCAATTTATAAGACGTTGTCACGTCAAAATGTATAAAATAATGTTTTTTTTGTTTGTAGTAATTAAATGCCATCAAATACGCAAACTTTCTACGTAGCACATAGTGTATAATGTGTAATAGTGTTTTTTTTTATTTTTGTGTACATTTTTGTGTAAAAATAAGCTTACGTCGTCACTCGCGCGATGAGAAAAATGCCGCTTCATGGTACATGGCACAGCAAACCTCCTCGTACGAGTAACTGATGCACCCTGGCGAAAAGAGAACTGTACTAGGGGGTATAGGAGGGAACAAAGCCCAGCTACTGAGTAAACAATGTGCGTACGCCTAATTTAGACAAAATGTGCGTGTTTTAAATTTACCGTGAGGGTAAAGCTTACGGCGCGAGTACTCGCGGGTTAAAAGACAAAACATAGACTAACCACTCCGAAGTAAGTAAGTATAGCCCTGATGTCAGAGTTTTTAGGCCGCCTCTGACATGGCTTAGCTGTTAAATAAACCGGAACCCAAAATTTTACGTGTCATCCGAGCCACGGCAGCACTCAGTTGGAAAATGCCACCCGCGGTCACCCATACAAATACAGACCGTGCAGTACGTTGTTTTTTTTTTTTCCATTGTGTATTACACTCTACAGACTCCGAGGCAAGGAAGACAAAACGTATTATATATTTTCTAATCTACGTTACGTATATGCACTGAGCAGTCCTATCCCCGCAAGCAGCACCGGCTCACGAGTTGACGCACGTGCCAGCCATCGTCCTCCTCGAACACATTTTAGAGAAGAGGGCGACCCGTTACGCAACGCCGCCGCAAGAAGAGGCGCCTAGGCGAGCCTGAGTGCTCTGGGCATACACAAAATCCTTACGCTAACTTAATCTACGACTAACTAAAATTATCTTCCATTCGCCTTAAGACCTCCGCAACCGCTGCGTTCCTATCTTTTATGGCCATTTTTAAGTTATAATCTTGGGTGTATTTTGGTGCCGTAGCCGTTGTCCGTCGCACGAAGCGGCAGATAGCGTCGTCTGCGTTGTCGGCGTAAAAGGTAAATGTCCCAGGTTGTTTAACTTCGGTGATAGCTGACAAACATTTTATTATTAAATATTCTTTGACCTAGTCAAACTACGCTATGAGCGCTACTCCGAAGTATTGTACGCGCGCGAGTTGAATGCAGTCGGGATCTGAGGTAAAGAGCGGGAGCATCTCCCCCCGCTACCCGCACGCCCCACCTCACGCGCCTGGGCGGGTTGGGCGTGCGGATAGCGGGGGGAGACATTCGCATTCCTAAGCTCTGCATTCAACTCGCGCGCGTACAGTAACTCTACGAATAAGCTGGTGGAGCTTTAAACTGCGTGTCTGTGTGTATCTTAAGGACATGACACTTAAGTGTCACGCACATCAAACACGCCATGAAAACTGAACGATAAAGAGTATCGTAAATCGACCAGTGTTTTTGCGTTTTCTGTAGAACATCGAGACGCGGTACATTTTTGGTTAAATTAACGTTCCGGGAGAAAACTCCTTTCACCCCTTAAATTGTAATAAAATGTTATGTTTTTGGTGTCAATTGCTTGAGTAGGTAAAAAATATTGCACGTGTTCGAACGACTTATTTTTTTTCAGAAAAGTTTTTAGTTCATGTATAGGTACTTTTCAGCCAAAATTTTGCGTAAAATATTACTTTTTAGAGGCTTATAACTTTAAGGTCATTTAAAAAACGGTAAAACTAAGACGTTTAAGCCTAGCGATTGAAGTGCTAATTACATTAAATAATCGGCCAAGTACGAGTCGGACTCGCGCACGGAGGGTTCCGTACTGTATGGGCTCCCATATCCCATAGTCCGACCCTTAAATATTGATATTATTTTAATTTTATTATTTATTATTAAAGGGAATATAAAACTAAATATTCTGTGAAAATTTCAAGTATCTACCTGGTACCATTATTAATATAGAGCGAAAAACGTCTAAAAATTCAGGTTTGTTGTATGGGAGCCCCCTTAGCCCCCCTTAAATATTTATTTTATTTTGTTTTTAGTATTTGTTGTTATAGCGGCATCATCTGTGAAAATTTCAGCTACCTAGCTATCATGGTTCATGAGATACAGCCCGGTGACAGACGGGCAGATAGACAGACAGACAGACAGACGGACATCGAAGTCTTAGTAATAGGGTCCCGTTTTTCCCTTTGGGTACGGAACCCTAAAAACACTCAGATCGGATAATAATATTAAGAGGTAGATAACAGCTAATTGTTTTGTATGGACAAATGTCTTAAGGAAGTACGTTAATTTGTTCGTAGCACAACTTCACGGGGTGTTTCTCAGCCATCATCAAAGTGTCAGTACGGTTAGTCTTCTGATGCGTGATCACGTAACATTTACAGCTGAGCTCTACCGTGGCTTGGGTGACACCTTAAATACATAGCAGGCACAGTTTTTTAACTGTTTGTCATATCTTGAAATCTTTAGGCGACTAATTTTTTGTACCTATTAATACTAGAAACATATAAGTTAACGTAACAATTTAAGCTATCTTTAGAAACACTTTCTGTGCCCTTGCACTTGACCTTTTGTACGTGGTGTGTCAATCTATAATTTCGGTTGTACAATTATCATTCTCTTGTAACTACTCTCGCTCCGTATTACTTCAAAAGATTGGCAGTTTGCCACCTTGGCTTATAATAACTTTCATATTAAAATACGTTTGTTCCCTGTTCACGAGCAACCTAAAGCTTTTTTACAAACTTTATAAATAAAAAAATTGTGTCACTCAAACTCTTCTCAAATATGTGTATACTTATATCACAAGCATTAAATAAGTACCTTGATTCTCCTTTCTCGCCTACAACGAAAATATATCATTAAGTACCCAAAAGTAACAAATCCCCCATAATCTCGACCCCTTTCCCAATAGGTGAAATCCCGCGGTGTCATTGAGGATTATATAATTATTAACGCTTGTGTACACGCAATTGTTATTTCACTCCTTATCCGGAGCTGAATCATCTCGATCAATCAAAACGTGTGGAAGACGGCGGCCATCATGGAATTGTAGAATTTGGGACAAGTTAGCTATACAATACTTCCAACAAATATCTACAGAGCCATATTCCCTAAGAGAAAGTAGTAAAAAAATGGCTGAGCACCGTCATATAAATAACGACTTAGAAATTTACATTAAATAACTCACAATGACCCGTTTTCTCGAATCTCGACGTTATGTCACCTAATTAGTGCTTGTAACCGAGCACTTTGGCATTGCGCTGCGTTTTAGTCGGCTGGCAATCACCTTACGACTAACTAAAAAGCCTGCCCACTACATAGCTTGGGCAGAGTTTTGCCTCGGACACAATTTTAGCACTATTATTACTCTATAGAAATTTGCTCGAAGCTACAATAGTATATCTTATTATCTAAATTTCGAGAATTACCACGGACACTATATGTATCTGTATAAACAACTGCGGCCTACATTTTGGCGTGTAGAGTCACGGAAACGCTTAGTTGTAAATATCATCCGCGATCTACCATACGAAAACTGTTAATTAATTATAGTTTATTCGGTTAGGAATACCAAGTTACGCAACATGATACTAATGTAATTAGTTAAAAGTGTAGGGGGGCGGTTGTCAAATATTTATTACATTGTAAGTATACTGAGAAATACGAAAAAACTAACCGACTTTTGGTTGACCTTCGAGTTTCACTTGTAAAGACGCGGCACTGCATCTAAATTAATGCTTAGTTTATGTTTGCATTCTAAGTAAAGCTTAGTTTTTGCCAGTTTCAACTTAGGGACTGTTACAATCTAAATTAATGCTTAGTTTATGTTTGCATTCTAAGTAATGCTTAGTTTTTGTCAGTTTCAACTTAGGGACTATTACAATCTAAATTAATGCTTAGTTTAAGTTTGCATTCTAAGTAATGCTTAGTTTTTGTCAGTTTCAACTTAGGGACTATTACAATCTAAATTAATGCTTAGTTTATGTTTGAATTCTAAGTAATGCTTAGTTTTTGTCAGTTTCAACTTAGGGACTATTACAATCTAAATTAATGCTTAGTTTATGTTTGCATTCTAAGTAATGCTTAGTTTTTGTCAGTTTCAACTTAGGGACTATTACAATCTAAATTAATGCTTAGTTTATATTTGCATTCTAAGTAATGCTTAGTTTTTGTCAGTTTCAACTTAGGGACTGTTACAATCTAAATTAATGCTTAGTTTATGTTTGCATTCTAAGTAATGCTTAGTTTTTGTCAGTTTCAACTTAGGGACTGTTACAAATTTACAACCGTTACTAGTTTATTTTGATTTTTCTCATCATCCACTTTTGATTGAATTAAAAAAAATGCCTTTTAGTACGAGCGCTGAACTATTTTTATCGTTGCTAAAAACCCATGGTTACGAGTATATGCAGAGACATGTTCGATACTCCACAGCCACGTGCTAACTTTTTATTTCATTTTTATGGCATTGCTTATGCATCATGTTACTTTTTTTTAAACGGGCAAAAGTGCCTTTATTAACTACAACAAAACTACACTACTATTACACAAAAAGCATTGGATAATCCTCAGACCTTTGAAGGTCTAAAGATAATCCAAATGCTCAAGCCCACTGCCAGTTGGCAGCGTGCCCAGCATGCTGGCTGCATTGTCACGCTGAATGGCAATGCTTATGCGTTGAGCCAAATAAACACCAGCATTTTGGTCACGCGTCGCGTCCACCAGACGCCCAGAAAGACTTTTGAAAATGATATGAGCTCCCGGCCCCCACGGACCCAATGTCTCATGTTACTTGTATTTATTTCTCAATACTTATGTGTCTGCGTACTTATACTTCGATTTTTTAAAATCGATAAATTCACCAATTTTCCTTTTCCGTCCCAAATGACTAACAATTCGACGAAAAAAGAATTACGGGATTTTGTGGAAGTTTGACGAATGTCTATGTATCTGTTTGCCTTTTAATATGCTTGGCAATGTCCACAGAAGAGAGATTAGGAAATCTGCTGTTCTGTAGTAATGACAATTCCCCATAAACATTAAAAACTTCATCCATATATTCAGCAGAATATCCTAAAAAAAAATGAAAGTTCGAAAGCCAAAGCCTGGTCACTATTGCTTGAGTCACGTGCCGGCTACGCTTTCACTTCTAAGCCTTTCTCGAGCCTATTGCCACATTCTACGGAGTCACGGTAACCGCGTCTCTGTCTTGGAACAAAACACACTGCAATATTTTTCATTGCATTTTAACCTTGAAAGACGTCGAGAAGCGGACAGTGACGACGTGACCAATAATCGTCCAAGTGCGAATGGGACTCGCGCACGAAGGGTTCCAGTATGGAAGTATGGGAATATTTTTAAAGCGAATTTTTGACCAAATATTATGTGATTATTTCAAAACTCTAACTGTTATCGTTATTAATATCGAGCGAAAAACGGCTAAAAATTCAGGTTTGTTGTATGGGAGCCCCCCTTAATTTTTTTATTTTCTGTTTTTAATATTTGTTGTTATAGTGGCAACTGTAATACGTCATCTGTGAAAATTTCATCTTTCTAACTATTACGGTTCATGAGATACAGCCTGGTGACACAGAGACAGACGGACAGCGGAGTCTTAGTAATAGGGTCCCGTTTTTACCCTTTGGGTACGGAACCCTAAAAACGTACACTCTGGGTGCAATTTAAAGGCCGATTCACACAAATCAGTGAAGCCACAGTTCCGACACATTACCTGCATAGTGCAAAATATTATTTTATACATTCTCTACGAAAGTATCGACTGGTGTCGGCAGTGACTCGGAGGGAACTGTGACGTCACTGACACTGAAAATTGGGGTTGCATTCATAGAGAAAGTATGAAATAATATTTTGCACTGTGGCGGAACTGTGTCAGAACTGTGGCTTTACTAATGTGTGAATTGGCCTTATTCAACCCAACCTGTTGGAAATCTATAGATTTCTTCTATAACTGAATAGCGCTTAAGTTAAAGTGATCCCTTCCTCTCTTCTCATTTCGTTTTTGCCTGACGGGGTCCGTACGTAACATTGTACCCAAAATCTTATTCTACCATCGTATACATGGTTATTTCTAATCAATTAGCATCCTCTTAGGGGCTTATTCTGTACATCAAAACTAACATTTTTTGTTCTGCAACTTTTGTCTAAACTAAAAAAAACAGATTGCTTTTTCTATGGAACAACAACTTTTTTTGAGAATTATTAAAGGTCGTATAACAAAAGTTGTTAGTTTTAATGTACAGAACAAGCCCCTAAATGGATGCTAATTGATTAGAAATAGCCCTGTAGAAGCAAAATAAATAAATTAATTTTGAATTTCTATACTGATGTCCAGTAGTTATTAAATTACAGCTAGATTTAGAATTAGCTACACTTACGAGTTGTAGTGATATTTTGTCCTATTAGGCAGTTCAAAAATCCTATTATTTTAAATCTTTTAATTTTAACTGCATAAGCTTTTTACCTTCAAAAACTGTTTAAATACTACAAGGCTGAAATAAAGATGAATTTAGATTATACACATTTGTATTTGTCCTTCTTACCAGTGTATATTATTACAATATCTTATTCTATAATGTATCTTCATAAGTAGATTCTTTCGATACTTTATTGTCTGTAAGTAATAACATTAATGCAAATACATTACTTATCATAAAGTATTATAGCAGTTTTTGTTTTTATTATACAGAATTAACTTTGGAAGTTTTTTGCAATGTTGTAATGACTTACAATAAAAAAGTAACAAAAATAAGAGAAAACAATAGACGTAAATCAGAATAAGTGTCTTCTATGTCATGGTGTACAAAAAGTCTCCAAAAAAATAACCCGTTTGCAAAAAGACAACGGATAAGCAATGCACTAAAAAGACTTAAAAATTAAAATGGTTGTACATAACATAGATTAATAATTTCATCTCGCTCCACTAGAGCAAGTTAGTGTACTTATAATTTGGCGCCAAAAAATCGCTATTTTGTTATAACTATGTTTTCAATACCTATTTAAAGACACTTGGGTTTTCGAGACAAAATGTAAAGATACCTTAATTGTTGAAATCCATTCAGCTGTTTGGAATATAAGTACGTTGAGATAAAAAAAATATATAAAAAAATATATACGCACGAAAATAATGCCTTTTTTGGCAGCCGGGTAAAAAACAAGCCTCAGGCCACTTCCAAAGGTTTAAGCTTAGAAAATTCTGAATCGTTTTCGCGTTTTCTGTAAACATCGAGAAAATTCGCGTTACATTTTTGACAAAATTTAAGTTCCAGGAGAAAAGTCTTTTCACCCGTTAAATTGTTAAAGAGTTACAAGCCAACAAACGCACTTTCGGATTTTCAATATTATTAATGTTTTGAGTGTATTTTTTTATTTGTCTTTAGTCAGTTTAAACAAGATTTTATCTATCTACCTTTTACAGTAAAGCCAGTGTAATGTCAAAAATATCTGTACTCTGTACCAGCTTTTTTAATAGTTCACTGCACGACATTGGCCTACTCACGAAGGGTGATTGGGCCATATCCATCACGCTGGCTCAATGCTGGTTGGTGTATTCACATTCGCCTTCGAATTTCTTCTACGGGCGTATGTAGGTTGCCTTACGATGTTTCCTTCACCGAAAAGCCGATGGTGTGAAATCCCGTCCAAAGAAACTCATTGGTACGGGATCGGGATTTGAACCCACGACCTCACGATTGCAGGGCGGGTGCTACTACCACTAGACCACCACGACTTACTAAAAAATATGTACTAGTGGTAAATTACTAATACAACACGAATACTACCTTAATAACAGAGGCGCGAAAGTTCCACGCCTTCCACTATTATTAACCAACAATATAAAGTTCCAGTCAGCAGCTGGTAATGGATCTGTCGTGACCGTTCGCGCAATACATTAATATCGCTTGTCATCATTCCATTTGGGGTTTCCACAAAGTTGCCGGCGTAAATTGTAGTTTGCTTCTTTAAGCTTATCACGTATACATCGCTATAGCGTTGCATGGTACTCGCCAGTCGCGTTTAGATTTTTTTCACCAAGGGAGCGAAACGTCTGCGCTTCGAGCTGACATAATTTTTTTTCTTCTGTCCGGATGTTTGTTACATCCAGAGGGGTAATGTGGTCGATCGAAAAAGAAAGAAAGAGATACATTGATTTAGACATGAGTTAGAAAGAGACATGAAAAGTATCTCAATTCAGTGGCTAATTGCCGTGTTTTTGCAAAATGCTACAAGCATTTTCGGTAAGTAGGTACACTATTTTGTAGCATCATCGTAGCATGCAGTTGAGTGATCTACAGTGCTACAATGTAGAACATCGTAGCAAGTTCATAGCATGCAGTCGAGTGATCTGCTACAGTGCTACAATGTAGAACATCGTAGCATGCAGTTGAGTAATCTGCTACAGTGCTACAATGTAGAATATCGTAGCATCATCGTAGCATGCAGTTGAGTGATCTGCTACAGTGCTACAATGTAGAACATCGTAGCATGCAGTTGAGTAATCTGCTACAGTGCTACAATGTAGAATATCGTAGCATCATCGTAGCATGCAGTTGAGTGATCTGCTACAGTGCTGCAATGTAGAGCATCGTAGCAGCCAGTTTAGAACTAGATAAATAAATCAGAGACTCTTACATATTTACAGGCTTCTACCAGTTATAGTAGATGCGCCAGTTCTAGTCCCTGTCCTGGTTTTGGCTATTTGATGTCAATATATCTTTTATTAATAATCATGAATTATAGTAATAAGATGTCCATGAAGATAATCTGTTACAAAATCCTGGAATAGGCTATGCGGAGTTAACTCGAGTTCCGGCCTCCATCCAGCCCGACAATAAATTATTTGTTATTGTTTTTGAAACTTATAAATTAAAGTTTTATATCGGAGCGTTTGTGGAACAAACCATATTTCATGTTGTAATGACGCCGGTCGCTAGCAGAGCGCAGCGGACCAGCTGCGTTTTGTGGGATAGATTTTTATACAAGGTTATCTACTTATCCTGTACTTACTTAGCCAAAAGAGTGTGATTAAAACCATCGTTATGAATAAAGTTTACTATGGAGCCAAACCAAAATTCTAAGAAATAAATCAGCTGTTCTATACAAAACTTCAACTCGAGATCTACAAAATGTACGAAACAGCTGAATTTTCTTTCGAATTTTGGGTTGATGATCCATTCAGTCAAGTGATTCATAATCATGGTCTGAATAACTTCCTTTCGGCTAAGTTCATCAGTTCTGTATAACCCTGTAGAAGCTATTTGATGATGACTTCATGCATGAGAGTTATTGTAATTATTGAGTTGATATAATGATTGTTTTCGTGAGCAGGTTAATGTTGAGCAGTGAACTTTTAAAGCTGGTACAGTACAGTCTTACACATTATTATCATTGTTATCATATCAATATTAAAGTATTCAAATAATTATTTTTCATAAAAAATGGTACAACCGACTTCAATCGTGTACAAAATTCGAGTAGTTTGCATCGGATCGATGTATCATCCATGTTGTAGTTTTTAAATTATTTTTTTATTTTTCTAAAAAGGCACAGATGTTTTTGAAATGAGACCACCTCGAGAGTAAACCCGTCAAAACTCTGCGAACTAGGTTTTTTTCTATTTAATTGTTTCGCAATATTGGTAAAAATATCGATGGACATACACAAAAAATAAATACCTACAGACGAACACAAAACCGGCTCTTTTCTGAAGTCAGTTGATTCATTAGTATTCCTATGGATACGACTATTAAAATCTGTATAAAAACACATTTAAATAAAAATAAAAAACTTGACTGACCTCATATTTTACTGAAACTTTTGTTCAGAACTATTTGGATTATACTTGTTTGTTCTGCTGCTACAAAACACGCATTAAATGAGTCCCATAAACAGCTGCAGTCTAGGCATAAACAAATCACAGATCTTGATTTAAAGATTTTAGCCACTGTGATTGGTCGGACGCTAGACCAAAACCGAAAGCCGCAAGTTGTCTGAGAGACGCTTAAATCGGTCCATTTTTAGGAAAAGCTACAATGCCACAGACATAAAGCCACACGTATAAACACACGTCAAACTTGAACAGGCTACTCACAGCTACGAACAGCCAGAACGTGTAACGCTTTGCCTTAATCTTCCCATTAATTACAACGTAGGTGTCTTCAAATCCCAACTAAATAGGTATCTTTTAGGTAAGCGTGTTGCACCCTAAGCTGCATAACTGCTTAACATCAGGCAGTATGTAGTTAAATGCAAACCTATACGAATTAAAAAAAAGTGCAAGTGGAGTCCCTCCGCGCGGAAGAAGTAAAACTTCGACGCAACAGTGCTTTTATACCCGTTCCATGGTAGCGTTAAACGTTTAACGCAGCCTTGCTAGAAGTCGCATTACAAATTTAACTTTCCCAAAAACTTGCAACCTTCTCTTAGGATCAGAAGCTTGAAAATAGAGCCAACTTAAAACCAGTTTCTGAACGTCGGCCAAAATAAATATCAAAGTCACCAGTTCCTAAATCCAGCGGAACCGTGAGCTCGTCCATCACAGCTGAAAGCACCGACATTCAGCAGCGAAAAATTAATCCAACTCAAGAAATCGGACATTGAAAAACTTTATTCAGAAAATTTCAGACGTGCCAATTTGTTTGGGAGCTGTTTGCTCGGTACCAGTGCGAGAATTTATGGGCTGGCGGGCTTAAAACAAAGTAGGAATCCCCATTTTGCCTTTATCTTGCTTGTAATACATTATTTACAGCGGAAAAAATTATAGGCATTTATCTTCGGCCGACGCTGAGATGTCACGCCGGTTGGTACATCTGTACCTGCTTTTTTATTCACTTTGGGATTATTTTATTTATGTTTTGCGAAGATATTTTTTTTACTTCGTTCGGATTGAGACGGAGTTTTGGGCAGATTGAGATTAAAGGTTCTTAGACGACGCGATGTAGCTTGTAGAGCGTTAAGTTTTTTCACATTTTACAATACTACGTGGGTATGTTGCATCGTTATTTTAATGAAGAGTATTGTAAGTTTGAGGTGTATGTTGTTCATGATGTTATAGATGATATATTTCTGTTGCCGCTATAACAACATATACTAATAACAGAATAAAACAAATATTCACGGGCGTCTCCTTTTTAACAAACGTGATCTTTTGTCATTTTTTGCTCGATATTAATAACGGCAACAGAATGATAGACATTTGAAATGGGGCTAAAGAGTCTTCCAAACGGTACGGGACCCTTCGTGCGTGAGTCCGACTCGCACTTGGCCGATTTTTATAATATGTACAGACAAGGCGCATGGCAACAAAAGTCAATACGAATAGACCATAATGAATGCAACTAACACAATCGCACTGGTTCTAACCTATTTATATTCTAATGACTGTGGTTGGTGGTCTCTTTTTTAACCGATTTGAAAAAGGAGGATGATCTAATTTTAATGATTCTTCTTCTGTTTCTTTCTGATCATACTTCATAGGTGGTCTCATTTTAATTTTATCGAAGTCGTTTTTGAAAAATCAACAATGTAAAAATTACTACATCGATGACAAATCGATTCTTGCGAACTATTTGAATTATGTAAGTATAACCGTATACATATATGTAACGGTGTAATCGGCTGTACTATTTTAGGTGAAAAATGGATACAAAGTTTTACATTTGATTTGATATGACAAGGTACAAATAAGGGGTAAGCGATAAGACTGATCGTAAACGAGCGTGTCGCCGTAGCCACAGACGACGCTAGAAATACATCAATATGAAAAAATGCCAAGTCGATGTAGAGATAGCTAAAGACAAAGCGGCAACTGGCGGTTACCGTGCACAGTGCATTAAGGTATTTATTTGATGAACGAAAAACATCAATGGTAGTGTTTGTGACTGTATAGTGTAGGCTTTCCTCTGTACTACCAATTTGAAGCTTGCAATAATTCCACCCTACATGTCGTGGTCGTGCTTACAGGCAGTGTTTGCGCTCCACCGCTGTAATTATATTGAATCAATAACAATTTAGTGCGGCGACACGCGAGCTGCGTGACGACAAGCGGCACGTCCGGGGGATTACACTAATATCGTAATAACTCTATGAACTTGAACAAAGAGAACTGCCTGAGTCATTGAAACGGTTAAGTAGATTTTAAGTTGTTAACGTGGCGTGTAACACCCTCTTGCGGGTGTTAGAGACTCTCATAGGGACATAGGTAGAAGGTAGAGTCTTAAAACTGTAAATATACCTACAGGAAAATAAAAAAAGAACGGTTATCAATGTGGAATGTAACAACCTCTTGCGGGTGTTTTAACATCTTGTAGATAGAAGGTAGGTCTTAAAACTGTAAAATAATCAAGTAAAAAAAAAGGACGGTTATCAATGTGGAATGTAACATCCTCTTGAGGGTGTTTGAAACTCTTATAGGTAGAAGGTAAAACTGTAAAATAAACAAAAAAATAAAAAACGAACGGTTTTCAATGTGGGATGTAACAGCCTCTTGCGGGTTTTTGAGACTCCCATGAGAATGTATATAGAAAGAAAGTCTAAAAAATGTTAAGTAAAGAATTTAATTTTATTATTAATTGCCTATTTGGCCCATTTTCAAAGGCGCCATCGAAATTTTAAAAGCAATTTAAAATAAATTTCAGTTTTACTAATTGTATTTCAAAGAGAAAACAATATTATAAATTGCTTACGACATTGCCTTTAAAATAAGGCCTATTACACATGGAAAATAAACGGCTGCCTAAGAGTCATAGTTAAGTAGATCAATTTAAATGGTACGCAGCTGTTTCTTATTCATTAAATTGAATCAATAACAATTTAGTGCGGTGACACGGGAGCGGCACGTCCAGAGGATTACACTAATATCGTAATATCTCTATGAACTTGAACATAGAGACCTGTTGTGAGTCATTGAAACGGTTAAGTAGTTTTTAAGTTCTAAATGTGGGATGTAACACCCTCTCGCGAGTACTCAAGACTTTTTATAGGAGCGGTAGAGTCTAGAAACTGATATAACAATTTAATTTAATTTAAGTAACATATAAATCAAACGGCTTTTCTAATGATCACTGTTAAATAGAATGATAATTTAAAACTCAAGCTAAATAGTTTTTGTTTATAAATACACTCAAGTTAATGCCCAGTTGCAAAACGATTAACAACATGGCCTATCTTTGCCAAATAATATGGTGAATTAAGATTTTTTAAATATCTGAAAGAAAAAAACTTAATCTAGCAGATTTACATTTAGAATTTTTGAGGTGAACGACAAGACATCTGAAATATGGATTCTATTAAATTTTGCTTAAACGCGTGAGACAGCTGTTCTATAACAAAAAACTGTTCTAAATATTCGTCAATGGGCAGAACGGTAACTTATTTCGTTCAGTTTATAGCAATCAAAAACATTTTCCACAGCACTACACAAAAGACTGATTTTAGTTGCATAAATCCACAACTAATTTGTAGGAACATGATGAATTATGACTTTGATATGCCTGAATTAAAATAGATGTTAACAATAAGAGTACATAGTAGATGATTTGAGGTGTCACTGGGCAGGACACAGCATATAGAAAAAAATGCCGACGGGGCCGATAAGAATCCATGTCAGTACATGCAAGTAGGACGTCCACCCACAAAATAGGCAGACAATCCGATCAAATATTACAAGAACTAGCTAGGTGCAAGATGCTTCCAATCAGTTTTATTGGAAAACAAGGAAACCTAAGTCTATTAGTGGACCTCCTATGATTGATAAGATGATGATTTTTTAATAAATTAGTTGTATCCAGTTGTTAGAAATAGTAAACCGGTCCAATTTCGTTAATTGATAATTGGGCTCTGGTATTGATGTTCAGCTAAATTGAAAATAAATTGTAATTTGGAATCTGATAGGTAAACACTGATTTGCTACGAGTTCACCCATAATAACCGCTCGCATATTTACGAGTAGATACGTACATATTTAATTAAAGTGTTTGTCTGTTAAATTTAAACTGTGCCTATCAATCCGTTCTACAAAATTCATTAATAAAATAACTAGCGTTGTAAGCCGGGAATATAATTTTGAACTGGCAAATAAAATTACATGCTTACTGAGTGAGTTTCAAGCGATGAACCTCTTTTAAAATGCGAACCAAGGACTGAAACTGAAATGTTGTAACTCGATCATTATGTCCTTATAATTAAAATCTATTTTTTTTTAGATTTAAATAACCAAGATGAATGAGTATTTTTTAAGATATCCATCTTAAAGAGTTGTTTTTGTGATAAACATTTCAAAATCCGTCGCGACCGCAGGACTTGAACCTGCGTCTCTCGGATCACTTGCCCGACGCTGTACCAACTAAGCTAGTAAAGCATATTGATTTTTTGTACGCAACCGGTCTCATACGATCGTGCGTTTATCTGCTTATCTCGCACAATCGTATGAGACCGGTTCCGTTTACAAAATCAATATGGTTAGCGCCAAATTTTTTGTCGATCCTCACTATTGTATTAAGCAGGTTGTAAAGGGATAACATTCACCCACTTGATTACCAGAGCATCAGAATCAGAATCAGAAAATTTTATTTGCACCAACAAGTAACTTAGAGTACTAACATACACAACTTATTATTGAGTAATGACTAACACAACTTCTTACACATCTCAAAGACGGCAGGATCATGTGCAAGCCTAACAATCAGCATTGTAGCGCTCGTAGCGTAGTTTGACTAGGTAGATGTTTGTCAGCGATCACCGAAATTAAGCAACGTTCCGCACGGTCAGTATTTGGATGGGTGACCGCGGGTGTCATTTTCCAACAGAGCGCTACCGTGGCTCGGATGACACGTTAAATTGTAGGTCCCGGTTGTTTTAACCGTTTAGCCAAGTCGTTTAGCAAAGGCCTTCAGGCGGCCTAAAAACTCTGAGATCAGGGCTGGCCACCCGGCCTATACGTACTTACTTTTTAATCAGCATTTTACGGCTAAAATGATGATGAAGTAACACCAGGCCAAGCTAACAACAAGATATTTCGGTTTATTCCGCAGTGCACGCTATTTTACGTCGCGTGCATAACCTGGCCTGTTCCGTAGATAGCAATCGCGCAACAAGATTTGACTTATTTGCTTGTTTCGTTTCAAGCAAAAATAAACCGCGACTGCGGATAGCTTTATTAGAAAATGTTTTGTTTTTAGGGTTCCGTACCTCAAAAGGAAAAAACGGAACCCTTATAGGATCACTTTGTTGTCCGTCTGTCCGTCCGTCCGTCTGTCAAGACCCTTTTTCTCAGGAACGCGTGGAGGTATGAAGCTGAAATTTATATCAATTACTCACGTCTACTGTCCCTTGAAGCTGTGAAAAAATCAAACTTCTAAGCCAACGCAATCAAAAGATACAGCCGTTTATGCCGCAAATTTTCGACACTTGCAAGGGAATCAAAACCTACAGGGTGCTTCCCGTGAACTCAGAATCTTGAAATTTGGTACGAAGCAACGTCTTATAGCATAGATAAAGGAAAAATTACGAAAACCATAAATTTTTAGTTACATCACATAATATATTTTTTTTTAATAATTTTAACCTTACTACCCATTTCCTCATAAACGCGTAGAGGTATTAAATTGAAATTCATACCAAATACTCAGGTCTATAATACCTTTAAGCTGTAACAAAATCAAACTTCTATGTCAACGCAATCAAAAGAAACAGCAATTTAAGCTGCATATTTTGAAACTCGCAAGTACTCGCAAGGGAATCAAAACCTAAAGGGTACTTCCAGTCGACCTAGAATCTTGAAATTTGGCATGAAGCAACGTTTTATAGCACACATAAAGGAAAAATTCCGAAAACCTTAAATTTTTAGTTACATTACAAAATATATATTTTTTAATAAATATAAACTTATTACTTTTTTTGTCGTAATGAACGAACTTTGTAAACCTTGCAGGTTTGTACGGAACCCTCGGTGCGCGAGTCCGACTCGCACTTGGCCGGTTTTTTTTCTTTGCAATCTATGCAGTAAAGTAGCTTTTTCTTGGCACTGGAGGATTCCTAGAGAGCTAGGAAACGGTGTGACGTGAAGATACTCTCTTGCTAGATTTTTCTTCGTACACCGTATGTTGGATTTATTTAGTACGTGACTACGTGGTGACTACGGAGGTGGTCGTAGTGTAGTTTGTCTTGGTGTTCCAAAGTGATCACCGAAGTCAAGCAACGTTCGATATGATCGTTCGATCAGTCCTTGGATGGGTAACCGTGGGTAGTATTTACAACTGAGTGCTATTGCGAACACCTCTGAGAACCTTAGAAACCATTTAACGTTTCAATAATTGAGCTTCTGGCCTATTTATTCTTCTTCCAATGCCTCTCCATTAGTGAAAGAAACAGTTAAATTTTTGAAAATTTCCTTTTATAGGGCAATCCTAAACAGTTGTTCGACAGTCTTAATACCAGTCCATTCCTGGATCTAGGGCCTTACTGCGTAAGCGCACTGACGTTCGATTTCGCTTATTCTCCTGCTTGCGCCAGTTACTCACGCCACGAGAGCGAGCGGGAGATAAGGCGAAGCCGAACGTCCAAGGCACCTGGTCTATTGAAAATTACGAATGCATGTACCAAACTTTGTTGATCCTATGAGTACTGCTCTCCTAAACAGGTAATGAATAACTTAGCCTACTTGTGCAGGTATACCTCTACATTGGATCTCACTGTTTACGTTAGAAAAGAATCTCAAGACTTGTAATTCTTTCACGCTGCAACAGGAAGGGATGGACTTGATTTTCTCTCATGCCTAAAGTTTGAAGGTTGGAGAGTGTAACAACGTCGTTATGTTCTCTCATCGAACAACACCACCTCTAGTACTCTAAGCGATGTAATTTGATGTATGTTCCCACGTAACTTAATACTAGAGATAAGCGGCCGGTTCGCAGAAACAAACCGAGCACTGGTCTTATCAGTAGAGCTGACTATGCGTCTGCGAATAAGACCACCTAGATGCCTAAGTTATCTTGTAAGATGTATCAGTGTATTTTATTCATTAATTATAGTGCCTTCGCATCGGCAACATCTTAGTTTTATTTCTAGTTTTTAAGAAACATTCTCTCGCGCTTCCGAAAGTTAACTGGCGCAGCCGGTAGGATAGTCGGCTGCTGCCAGCGCGAAAAGTTCACTCTTAAATTCGGTGAATTTCCCCCGCGTTGTGCAGTATTAAGTAAACGGTGTTAATACTGAATTCAGTTGTATCCGTTCCGGCTATCCACACGAACCAAACAAATAAGTTATCTACGGGCGCAGAAGATGCAGGTCGGTTGGTGAGTAAGCCTTTTTCGCCTTCCTTAACCTTCCACCCCCATTTTCCTCGAATGTTGTAAATTTAGACCTTGGTCATCGGTCAGATTTGCTTGTGTTAATTGTATAATTAGACAATTTGGTCTCAAATCGATTGAATTGTGTTAATTAAGATATATTATTTAAGAATAGTAGTAGTATCGGAAAATTTGGTCTCAAATCGATCGAATTGTGTTAATTAAGAATATTTAGGTAATAATAGTAATAGTATCGGAAAATTTAATCTCAAATCGATTGAATTGTTTTAATTAAGGACATTTATTAAAAGTAAGTGATAGTATAGGAACATTTAGTCTCAAATCGATTGAATTGTTTTAATTAAGGATATTTAATAAAAGTAAGTAATAGTATAGGAACATTTAGTCTCAAATCGATTAAATTGTGTTAGTTAAGGATAGGTATTTAATAATAGTAATAGTATCAGATAATTTTGTCTCAAATCGATAAAATTTTGCTAATTAAGGAAAAAATATTTAATATTAAGTAATAGTGTCGGTATAAACTCTACCAAGACTCTAAATTAGGTTTGAATTATTTTGTTTTAGTTTTATTAAAATAAAATTAATTAGAAATGGCGCAAGAACATAGAGCTGCTACTCTTACACAAACGGGAATCCTAAAAAAGGATGCTCTAAAACTTCTGCTGGAAGAAGTAAACTTCAAGGAACAAGAGACAGGGATGAAGTCAAATTTACTAAGATCTTAGTTTTCAATGCCTACTAGCCAGAATACCATGAGACCCGCGATTCCCGCGCCTCAATTCCAGTTCGGTATACCTGGGAACCAAAATTTAAATAGACCACCGGTTCCAAGGTTCGCACAGCTTCAATTTGACTACCGCCCGCAGCTAGGCTCCGCACCTCAGTTTGGTAAATTAGGCCCACAATCAAGACCGCAGCAAGGGTTCAGACCCCGATTAGGGACGTCCCCTCAGCTAGGTTATAGGCCACCCCAATTTGGGTACAAACCACCCCAATTCCGGTACAAGCCACCCCAATTTGGGTACAAGCCACCCTATGAACAACCTCAACAAGTTAACCCGCCACACTTGCAATCCGGCTACCGTTCTATTGGATTTAAGCTTTACGAGATAACCGGTGACGACGATGGACAAAATTTTTACCCTGATGATACTTACCCTTATACTCACAAAAACGACATGTACGGACTATACAAATATGACCATTCAAACGACTTCGAATACAAGTACCCCACTAAGTTTCCCACTAAGCATGAAACTTGCAATAAGTTCTAGTAAGTTTTTGTATATGGCACATTTGTGAATTTCGAACATCATCTTGCAGGAACATGTCACTTACATAGATCTTATTGTTATGTTGAAACTTATTAAAAAATATTTTATTATGTTACTGTTATATTTCGCATGAAAGTTTACGTTTCAACTTTGCAGGGATATAGCCTCCCAAACATACCTAAATGTAAGTAACTAACATTGTTGCAAAAATGTGATTGGGACGTTACAAAATAAAACGTTGCTGCAATGTAATTTTACTAACTTCACTGTCTGGCATTGTCTGTACTTTACAAATTAAAGTTTCTGAAATGTTTTATAGTATAACATTGCGACAATAGGTCTATTGTTATATTTTTTTTATCAACTTTCCTACAACATTACGAATTGTTCTTTTTATTTACCTAACCTATGTAAGTATTGTTGCTGGAACATAGTTACAGTTACAAGCTCGTTGATGTTACTTTCAGAAATGTTATAGCAACTTTTGCTTGCTTAACAGGACCCTTAAAGAGACTGTTATCCGAGAAAATAATTTAAGGATATCATCTTATGCGTTAGAACTATATAGTTTATTCATAAGTAGTTTTAGGACTTTATTCATTAGATTAAGCGAAATCGAAACCGCTCTAGCTCTGAGCAAGAGCTCCATACTACACCAGTCTATAATTAATTCCACCAAACTGCTATACCATTTGAACTTGAAAGCAGAATCTAGAAACCTCGTATATGTATCCAATGAATTTAATTTAATTAAGATTGAGGAAACTATTGATGTTAAATCTTTTATCAAAAAGGACCAAATTACCTTTATATTGGAAATCCCTCTGACCGATAATATTACGTATAACTATTTTAAATTGTACACATTACCCATCCTCCTCAAACCTGAAAACCTAACCGTTGCCATATTTCCTAAGTACCCATTCCTATTGGCGAAAGGGCTGAAGTATCAGCCGATCGCAATGCCGTGCCGCTCACTCGCTGCTGGAGATGAGTTTCTCTGCGACGATGACAACTGCGCCCCATACAGCGGACCCTCCTGCTAGGAAAAACTAATGAGATACGAGGACGTCACTGGCATCTGCAAGCAGCACCCCATTCACTTCGAGGATGTGAAGCTGCAGCAAATAGATAGAAACAACTGTATACTATTCACCAGATCGGTAACAACCCTCACAGAGACCTGCGGCGAAGAGGCTTCGAAGCAGCAGAAATGCGGAACGCACGTTGTTACGCTGAAAAGACCCTGTGATGTCACTGTCAACGGGACGACCATCCGGCACCACCGTCTTTACACCGAAGTGGACCCAGGGACCCCACTACTCATCATCAACTTACCAAAATTACGCGCGGTCGAGGAAATGTCCAGTTCACATGCACTCAATATACGAGAGGCTGCACTTGACGAAGTTAAATACATAGCCTTTGCTTTGAAGAACAGTAAAATTTTCGGTGATAGCAAAGAAACGGACTCTATAATTAGTGTTATAGCATTAGGATTAGTAGTATTAAGTATAGTTTTGATTATTTTTATGTTTCAAACACCAAAATTAATCCTTTCATTCAAAATTATCGGAATCCCTCTAAAATCGAGTGCTCCGATAATTTTTCGCTTAGGGAGGGAGACGTTATGTTCTCTCATCGAACAACACCACCTCTAGTACTCTAAGCGATGTAATTTGATGTATGTTCCCACGTAACTTAATACTAGAGATAAGCGGCCGGTTCGCAGAAACAAACCGAGCACTGGTCTTATCAGTAGAGCTGACTATGCGTCTGCGAATAAGACCACCTAGATGCCTAAGTTATCTTGTAAGATGTATCAGTGTATTTTATTCATTAATTATAGTGCCTTCGCATCGGCAACATCTTAGTTTTATTTCTAGTTTTTAAGAAACATTCTCTCGCGCTTCCGAAAGTTAACTACGTACTGTTTATTCCGGAAAAATACTAGGTTCCTATACATCACTAAAACAAAGTATCACGAAGGCGAATCCACAAGAAAAAGTTAGTTAATAAAATAAAAAATTAAACTTAATTATAATTCGCACGTAAAAACTTTGGAAAACTTTGTTACTCTATTATTTCTCACATATTGCACAACTGACTTTGATTAATTTAATCTAGGTACGTACAAAAGTCGAATAAGTACTTCGCTCGAATCAGTATATTCCATTTTTAACCGACTTCCAAAAAAGAGGATGTCTATGTTCGTCTGTATGTAATTTTATATTAATGATGATTTTTAAATAACATAATTGTGTTTCACTAAAATTGCATAACTGACTTCAACCGTATTCAGAATTTGAATAGTTCGCACTGATCGATGTTGTAATTATCACGTTATTGTTGAATTATCAAATATGGTTCAGCCGATATTGATAAAATATAAACGCAACAACCTGTTAAGTATGATCTACCAAAGGAAGAGAATTAGTGAGAAGAATTATTGTAAAGGATATGTTATATTAAATTGTCTCTATAATAAATTATGTGTACCCAAAAAAAATACGCGTCGACTTGTAAATCTCCTCCGTTTCGTCGGTGAAAAATATAGGAAGGAACGTGAAAGACAAGTCATCGCATCACAAACAGAAAGTAACAATAAAGACATTCTGTCATGTTCACACATCAGAGTAATATGTAGGAAGTAAAGAGTCAATCAAGTAAGTACGCCGCCAACCCCGATAAACGCCAGCCGACTCTGCCAATAACAAACAATATCTTTTCCAGTACGAAGCTTCCTGTACATTTTCTTTGGGTGACGCAGACGAGCGTTTTCGAGAACTGTATGCTGAGTGCGAGTTTTGTCGTAAACATGACGCGCTCTACGGCGAGCGCGTAAGCATGTAATTTGTATGAAGAAATGTACAGCGCCACTAGCGGCGCGTTTTTGAACTGTCTTCTTACAAATTACATGCATACGCGCTCGCTGTCATGTTTACGACAAAACTCACACTCAGCATACTGTATTTTTTTTCATCAAACAATAATTTGAGTACTGTACTGTATCAGCCTTTTGATAGTCACTGCAGGACGTAGGCCTGCCCACAAAGGGTGAATTGAGCATATCCACCACGCTGGCACAGTGCGGGTTGGTGGATTTACATACGTCATCGAATTCCTTATACGGACATATGCAGGTTGCCTCACGATGTTTTCCTTCACCGAAAAGCTAGTGGTGTTAAACAGTACATAAATTCTAAAGAATTCATTGATACGAGACCGGGTTTGAACCCGCGACCTCGCGATTGTAAGGCGGGTGCCACTACCACTAGACCACCATGATTCCCATTGGATATTAATATAATACAACATTCATATATTCCTATATTACGTAGATAGTTCTTAAGCTTACATATTGTTTAGATTATTAGAATTTATATTTGATTCCTATATTGTGTAGACTATTAGAATTTCCTTATTTGATTTCCTATATTGCTTAGATTATATTTGTGTTCCTACATAGCTTAGACCAAAGTTCTTATATTGTTTAGACCAAAGTTACTATATTGACTAGACTATTTCATAAGTTTTATACATTGTTTAGATTATTAGAATTTATAGATATTTGAATTCCTATATTGCTTAGATTATAAGTAACGATAAGATAAGTAACGCAATGGTTATAACTGTAATGTTATTTTTCTATAAGCAAATAAATAAATAAATAAATAATTCAACGTTATATCGTTTGTGCTCGTCTTATAATAGTATTAGTAAAAGTATAGATTTGTTTAAGAACTCTGTCTCTTATTTAAAGAGACACTTAATTTTAGCCTTAAACTTAAATTAATTTTTGAATATTTATTTAAGTTTGATTTTGTTTCGTTTTATTAGTTTTAGTTATGTATTAGGTAATGTACTTTTTTTAGGCATGTTGTGTTCACAACTAGAAGGATATATACTTTGTGTAAGCGATAATTATAAGTCATATTTTAGCATAAGTTTTAGCATATATCCAGTTTTGTGAACCTATAATAATAATAATAAAAACCAACCAATCACCGGTAGCTTGAGCCCCGCCCCGCTGCCGGCGGCACTCTAGGTTTAGGTTTTTTATAGTATTTTGTTCTTTTCTATAAATATTGTAAAAAAACTTAAATTTAAGAAAATAAATGAATATGTGTATAATAATAATACATCCTAGTACCACCAGGTCATTCTATCTAATATAATCAGCCTGTGTACTCGTAAACCGAATGCTGACTAATGACCCCCTCTTTTTCATGCCCAGGGAGGAAGTAAGTAACGTATAAATGAAATTAACGTATTAATTATTAAACTAAAACGGTTCATTAGACAACCACATTGTTTTTAAAAATTACTAAAACCACAAGTGCGAGCCACCGAGAGTTCCGTAAAAATCCTGAAAATTCCAAAAAAATGGGAAGTAAAGTTGTTAAAATCTCTAAACTATAACAATCGGTTACAGTGGCTTTTTTCACCGTTCTGCTGCCTTACCATGTAATTCCCGAGCTCGGTGGATCGGTATCAATTCTAAGCTCGGTGGGTGGTATTCCACCGCTGAAGCTTTGGTACTATGTAACTTTTACGGTGAGCATGGATTTCGAACGAACTATCAAAATTGAAGGCAATGGAGCCCTGAATCGGTCTTTCCTGCGTTCCGTTTTTAAAACTTGATGCAACTCGATGCAGACTTATCATTTGCCTTGGTACAACACATTTACTAGGTAAAATGTATGACAATAGTAATTTCAAGAGTATTTTTATATTTAAACACAATAGAAACGAGTAAACATAGCTAACAAGATATATTTAAAAAATGAAGATAAAAACAAAACGGAACGTAAAATGTGTCTTAGAGTTATGTGTTGCTAGCAATGCAAAGCGTCCCGATTTTGTAGTGAAATATGTACATTTATGCTTCTCGTCTTTGGATATACTGTAAAAGTTATTTTTTGAATGCTACTGATCATGTAAAGTTGATTTACTAGGTACATTATAATTATCACTACCGTTTGTTGCCAGTGTTACTACCAATCTTACTACCAGTAGTAAGAACAGTAAATGAATGACTCTTCTCACTACTGCAGTTGAAAGTTGTTAGAACAGCAAAAAAAATTACCCGTGTCACTACCGTAAAACTACAAATTACAAAACCAAACAACTTAAAACGAGAAACCCATATAAGATCGTTGTGTGCGTCCGTTGGTCTATCCGTTAAATTAAATTCACGCTATTTAATTCGTAACTACGACATATAAAATTATCAAATAAAACTTCATCTAAGTTAAGGTATTGAGTAGGCTTTGATACATATTGGATACTTACAGAAATACATTGAATATGCGGTACTACAGAAATGTGGTGAGCACATAGGTAATATGCCGAATGGTAATATGACACGAGTGAGATATAAGCGAAATCAAATTGATTTTATCACAATTTTCATAACCCTTTCAATGCTCATAATATAATTAGCCACAAATTGTTTATTCTTATACTTAAACTAATTTGAATTATTTTTTTAGGAACTGTAATTTTAGGGAGAAATATTTTTTTGTTAATATTTAGGGAGAATGTAAAGTTCGACCTGGCAGTCAGCCAGCAAATTCAAAACAAAATAAAATAGTTATGATGAAACGATTACATAATTTAATACGTGGTATCCTTTAGTTTGTGTTAATTTGTTAAGAATGTTAAGATTAAGTTGTTGTGATGAATTATAGCTAAAAACAGTGTTATGCAACTTGAAAAACTTCAGAGAGAAGGTGATTATGAGTGATGACGAAAACCTCAACAAATTAGAAAGGTATGTATCACACAACTTTCTCGTTGTTAAAACCGTTTTTTCTAACCGCTTAGCCATGTCAGAGTCTTCAGGCGGCCTAAAAACTCTGACACCAGGGCTAGCCTCGGCCTATACGCATTAACTTACTTTTTATTATAGGTACTTATAACCTCTTCATGTACATACTTAGTTTGGAACAATAAACGATATTTCATCTACACCACAGATCCCTAACTATTAAGATAACTTTTGTCGTCAAACATGTTCTTAGATTTAACATTTCAACAAATACAATCGGTATGAAATCGAAAAATAGAAACATCACTAATCGATGAATCATTAATAATGGCAAAAAATTGTATGTTTCAATTGTATGTAAACTTGTATTAGATGGGCTGTAGCCCAGACAACTTTGGGAATCACTGCATGCCCTAATATGTTTGGAGAAACAGCCAACGAAGAAGAACAAATTAGTAAGTTCGTATAGGCTTACCTGGCGCAAAGACAGTAGTCAGACGATTTTCAATAATCGGCTAAGTACGAGTAGGACTCGCGCATGCAATGTTCCGTACTGTATGGGAGCCTCCCTTAAATACACATTTTATTTTAATTAAGTAAATTATTTATTATTGAATTATATATACAACTAAACATTCTGTGAATATTTCAAGCATCTACCTGTTACCCTTATTAATATCGAGCGAAAAATGTTTAAAAATTGAGGTTTGTTGTATGGGAGCCCCCTTAAATATTAGTTTTATTCTGTTTTTAGTATTTGTTGTAATAGCTGCAACAGAAATGCATCATCTGCGAAAATTTCAGCTTTCTAGCTACAACGGTTTATGAGATACAGCCTGATGATAGACTGACAGATGGACAGCGGAGTCTTAGTAATAGGGTCCCATTTTTACCTTTTGGGTACGGAACCCTAAAAACTAAGAAATAGAAGAGCTGTTTTCCAAACCCAATATTATTGGTGATATCTAAATGTGCCTCGGATTGATGTCTAGCAGCGACTTGTCCAAGACATAGAATAAGCTGTGTTTATAAGTAAGTATAGGCCGGGTGGCTAGCCCTAGTGTCAGAGTTGTTAAGCCACCTGAAGGCCCTTGACATGGCTAAATAGGTAATATCACCAGAGCCTACAATTTAATGTGTCATCCGAGCCAAGATAGTGCTTAGTTGTAAGTGCCACCCGCAATCACCCATTCAAAGACTGACCGTGCCGAACATTGAACATGGTTTATTCCCAATAGATATCACTGGTGGATATTAGGACAAAGTATTATTTTTTGTGCTAACGACGGTTGTAGGTAACTTTTAAAACTGTTTTATTTAACTTCACTTGCCCATTTTTGGGTGAAATGTAGTAATAGAAATTCGATCCCCTTTCCATTGACAGATTGATATGATATTTGATACACAGTTTTAGTTTTGATGGCAATACAATATTTTGTATCCAGTATTGACATAATAATAAGATGACCATATGACACAACTCCCTCAATATGGGTATCAAATGAAAGGGCTTTTTATGTAGAACAAAAGTTTTTATAACAAAATAAAATAGAAACACAAAAATAAAATTGGTAAAAAACTTTTTTTAATTAAACTATTTTATGTACTTAAAGCTAATAATAATAACTAAAATGAAATCGTGGGGCGCAATGTACATAATGAAATCTTCCAGGCGAAGGCTCCACGATTTTATTTTAGAGTTATTATTTTAGGCTTTTATTACATAAAATCGTTTAATTTAAAAAAGTTTTTTACCAATTTTATATATGAATGAAGAACATTGAACAAAAATAAAATGAAGATACTTATTTCTTATTTTCAGCTCTGAAGTGGTTGTAATTACGTGACAAGAGGAAACGGCTAATGACTGTCCATCTGCCTGACGTGATAAGAGAGAACAGCCAATGAACTGTCCGTCTGCCTGCTATGCGCCACTCCAGCGCTCACGTCTTTCTGCCGACACCGGATTCCACCCGCTGCGTGCGCGCGTCGCTGAGCGCGCATCCCCGCTGCCTGCTGCGCGCCACTCTAGCGCTCGCGTCTTTCTGCCGACACCGGATTCCACCCGCTGCGTGCGCGCGTCGCTGAGCGCGCATCCCCGCTGCCTGCTGCGCGCCACTCCAGCGCTCGCGTCTTTCTGCCGACACCGGATTCCACCCGCTGCGTGCGCGCGTCTCTGAGCGCGCATCCCCGCTGCCTGCTGCGCGCCACTCCAGTGCGCGCGTCTCTCTGCCCTCACCGATGTCACCAGCTGCGTGCGTCACTCGGCGTGTCCCGCTGTGCGCGCCGCTCAGCGCGTCCTTCTGTGCGCGCCGCTCAGCGCGTCCCGCTGCCTGTTGCACGCCGCTTCAGCGCGTGCGGCCTGCTGCGCGCCACTCCAGCGCGCGTGTCTCTCTGCCGTCACCGGATTCCACCCGCTACGCGCGCCGCTTAGCGCGCGTCCCGTTACCTGCTGCTCGCCACTCCAGCGCGCGCTTTTCGCTGCCTTCACCGTCGTGCAGCCTGCTGCGCGCCACTCCAGCGCGCGCGTTTCGCTGCCTTCACCGGTTTCCGCCCGCTACGCGCGCCATTTAGGGCGCTTGTTGCTGCCTGCTGCCTTCACCGGTTTCCACACTCACTGAGCGCGCGTCCCGCTGCCTGCTGCGCGCCACTCCAGCGCGCGCGTCTCTCTGCCCTCACCGATGTCACCAGCTGCGTGCGTCACTCGGCGCGTCTCGCTGTACGCGCCGCTCAGTGCGTCCTTCTGTGCGCGCCGCTCAGCGCGTCCCGCTGCCTGTTGCACGCCGCTTCAGCGCGCACGGCCTGCTGCGCGCCACTCCAGCGCGCGTGTCTCTCTGCCGACACCGGATTCCACCTGCTGCGTGCGCGCGTCGCTGAGCGCGCGTCCCCGCTGCCTGTTGCACGCCGCTTCAGCGCGCGCGGCCTGCTGCGCGCCACTCCAGCGCGCGTGTCTCTCTGCCGACACCGGATTCCACCTGCTGCGTGCGCGCGTCGCTGAGCGCGCGTCCCCGCTGCCTGCTGCGCGCCACTCCAGCGCGCGCGGCCTGCTGCGCGCCACTCCAGCGCGCGTGTCTCTGCCGTCACCGATTTCCACCCGCTACGCGTGCCGCTTAGCGCGCGTCCCGCTACCTGCTGCTCGCCACTCCAGCGCGCGTCTCCCTGCCTTCACCGGTTACCACACGCCTTGCGCGGCTCTTAGCGCGCGTCCTGCAGCCACTCCAGTGCGCACTTCTCGCTGCCTACACCGGTTTCCGCTCGCTACGCGCGCCACCGTCGTGCAGCCTGCTGCGCCCCACTCCAGCGCGCGCGTCTCTCTGCCCTCACCGATGTCACCAGCTGCGTGCGTCACTCGGCGCGTCCCGCTGTGCGCGCCGCTCAGCGCGTCCTACTGTGCGCGCCGCTCAGCGCGTCCCGCTGCCTGTTGCACGCCGCTTCAGCGAGCGCGGCCTGCTGCGCGCCACTCCAGCGCGCGTGTCTCTCTGCCGTCACCGGATTCCACCCGCTACGCGCGCCGCTTAGCGCGCGTCCCGCTACCTGCTGCTCGCCACTCCAGCGCGCGCTTTTCGCTGCCTTCACCGTCGTGCAGCCTGCTGCGCGCCACTCCAGCGCGCGCGTTTCGCTGCATTCACCGGTTTCCGCCTGCTACGCGCGCCATTTAGGGCGCTTGTTGCTGCCTGCTGCCTTCACCGGTTTCCACACTCACTGAGCGCGCGTCCCGCTGCCTGCTGCACGCCACTCCAGCGCGCGCGTCTCTCTGCCCTCACCGATGTCACCAGCTGCGTGCGTCACTCGGCGCGTCCCGCTGTACGCGCCGCTCAGTGCGTCCTTCTGTGCGCGCCGCTCAGCGCGTCCCGCTGCCTGTTGCACGCCGCTTCAGCGCGCGCGGCCTGCTGCGCGCCACTCCAGCGCGCGTGTCTCTCTGCCGACACCGGATTCCACCTGCTGCGTGCGCGCGTCGCTGAGCGCGCGTCCCCGCGGCCTGCTGCGCGCCACTCCAGCGCGCGTGTCTCTGCCGTCACCGATTTCCGCCCGCTACGCGTGCCGCTTAGCGCGCGTCCCGCTACCTGCTGCTCGCCACTCCAGCGCGCGTCTCCCTGTCTTCACCGGCTACCACACGCCTTGCGCGGCTCTTAGCGCGCGTCCTGCAGCCACTCCGGCGCGCGCGTCTCTCTGCCCTCACCGATGTCACCAGCTGCGTGCGTCACTCGGCGCGTCCCGCTGTGCGCGCCGCTCAGCGCGTCCCGCTGCCTGTTGCACGCCGCTTCAGCGCGCGCGGCCTGCTGCGCGCCACTCCAGCGCGCGTATATCTTTGCCGTCACCGATTTCCGCCCGCTACACGCGCCACTTAGCGCGCGTCGTGCAGCCTGCTAAACGCCACTCCAGCGCGCGCGTTTCGCTGCCTTCACCGGTTTCCACCCGCTACGCGCGCCATTTAGGGCGCTTGCTGCTGCCTGCTGCCTTCACCGGTTTCCACACCCACTGAGCGCGCGTCCCGCTGCCTGCTGCGCGCCACTCCAGCGCGCGCGTCTCTCTGCCTTCACCGGTTTCCACCCGCTACGTTGTTATGCTATGTTCTGCGCACGTGGGTCTGCCTGCCGCCAGCCTCCGTTTACTGCACGTGTTTACCGTTTCCTCTCGCGCGCCGCTCAGCGATAATAGTAGCACCATTATAGCCGCATTACGATTTTGAGTAATTAACCCGAAAATGTAATGATAAACAAAATTATGAACCTAGTTTAAACTATCGTATCGTATACAAATGTGATTGTGAATACAAAATAATTAAAACATACTCAGCACACTATATCTTTCATTGAACGGGAGGGAAAACCGTTTCACGGTTCGTCGCCACTAGTTTCAAAAAATGGAACTCGAAATAATAGAACGAGTGTTAATTTTGAGTTTATACCAGTACCGTTCACAGTTCCATGATGGAACTACCTATTGCCTACTGATAATGATTTTGAATACTAGTATCATCTACATTTATGTAGTTAAATGGAGGAACATACATTTGTGCAGCTAAATCTAATCTAAATCTATGAAGGTTTGAGTTTGGCGTGGCTCACAATTTGCCTTGGGTATTTATTTAAAAAAATATTTTAAAGCTTTTTTTAAATTTGTTATGAGCAGGATCTGTAGTATTTGATTCGATAAGCTACCATAAATAATTTGCGTTTGATTTATAGTAATACAACAAGGCATCTTTCTTTAAAGATTGTTTAAATTAATGTTACTTTACATGTGCTTGTTTCGTTTTATGTTTTCTTTCAGGACCAAACAATTATTATAAAACAAAAACTATACAAGAAAAATTGTGAGCCATACCAAACTCAAAATATCATAGATTTTCAAATAAAAGAAGCCTGCCAAGAAGTTGCGTAGGGCAAAGAACATGCTCCTAGGATTTGTAAGCGGAGCTTGGTTCATATAACAAATCATGGTTTAAAAAAGCTGCAAAATTGTCTGTTTCTCCATTTAACTATATGGATGGTGCTGGGGTTAAAAATCATAATCAGTGGGTAGTTCCATCATGGAACTGTGAATGGTACTAGTGTAAACTCGAAATTAACACTAGTTCCATTACTTCGAGATCCATTTCAAATGGAACTAGTGTTGTAAATTTCTAAGAGTAGTTCCATCATGGAACTGATTATCGTACTAGTGGCGACGAACCGGTTTCACGTAGGTTGCCATGGAACAGAGGAACTTTCATAGTTAATACTATGAATAGGTACTAAATTATACACTCATTACTTTTAGCAATATTTTATTAAATGGATATAGGCATGATACCACAATAAATTAATATGTAGGTAATATGTCTAGTCATCTTCTGGCGACCCTGGCTTTGCGATCTGCGTTGAGAATTGCTGTCATCAATCATCAACCAAGGGCTCTGAACACAGGCAGGATCACCTGAAATGTAAATTATTGAATTGTACTGTAGGTAAGTACTTAGTAAGTCTACTGCTGCACGGGAAGCATGGCAAAGGGACTAATAGTCTTTCCACCATTATATCCCCTCGAAGAGGAAATAAAGTAAGGATTGACAATGACATCTGACATTAAGAGTGGATAAAATGGTTTTTTTCCCTTTGCCGTGCTACCCGGGCAGGACGTGGGCCTATCCACAAAGGGTGATTGGGGCATATCCACCATGCTGGCCCAGTGTGGGTTGGTGGATTCACATATGTCATCAAATTTCTTCTACGGATGTATGCAGGTTGCCTCACAATGTTTTCCTTCACCAAAAAGCCAGTGGTGTAAAATTCTGTATACAAATTCCAAGGAACTCATTGGTATGGGCCAGGATTTGAACCCATGACCTCACGATTGTAAGGCGGATGTTAGTACCTACCTCTCGACCGCCACGGCTGTACATGTAACATATACGATTTCTTTATCAGCTTCTCAATTAATACTACTTACTTTATTACTTATTCAGAAACCGACATACTTCTGATACCTCCTAAGACCCTCAGTACACAATTTGGTAAATAATATAATTATGTTACTCTTTCGGCCCAAGCTTAGACAACATACTATTTTTTGTACAATAACTTGTACTTTAGGGCTTGACTTTATGTTCAAATTATTGTACAAAATATAAAGCAATTTTATCGCCTGAAAGTGGGCTTATAACATTCATAGTCTCCATTACCTGTTTGTCTTATTGGAAATTATTTCCAGACGTTGGAGTTATAGTTTTGGTTCTCAAAGTACATCAACAAGCAGCTAAGCATCTCAAATCTAAAACGAATCGGGTAGGTACATTGTTTACTGAATGCCATATTTTTCCATGAATCTGCAACAATTTTTTAAGTTTTAAAATACATCATTCAATTTATTATTAATAGTAAAATATAACCTTATAGCTTAAAAGAAATCCAATAGGTACTACCTATGCTACATTATAAACAAAGTTAAAACGCTACATACATAACAGAGGACTAACAACAATATAAAACATGAAAAATTGAAATCAGGAAAATAGTATTTTTGTCTACCTAAATCTTAATAGCTATCGTGCGTTGTTTTTCAATTCATAGTTTCTCTGAAATATACATTTATTATATGCCTAAGTATCTTCTTGAATAGTAGGTAGATAAAGTACTATATTGATGTAATATCTGTATCAAAGTGTATGGCAATTTACCAAATATTTTTAGCCATAATTTAGACTAGAGCTTACGAAGTAAGACTTTGGTTCCATCAAAAGACAATGAACTTTCTTTGAATGCTAGGGTAGTTAAAAGCATCTCTACAACATATCCCTCAGGCACCTATTGCTACAGCAACAGCTATTGAAGAGAGATCAAGGTTATGAGTAGTAAGCCTCAATTTTTATGATAAAAACTTAAGATGTTTGTCATTAACCATTAAAAGTATATATGTGCCTATATCATTCAGGCTTAAAATTTTAACTAGATACTGGAAATATGCATACAGATTTCGAGCAATATGGATTGGAAATGGCTTGCATTCGACTTGTCCCTGTTGTAGACATTTTTACAAAAAATCATTGCTGTTGACCTTGTTGTTTGAAGTGTTACTTACTTGACTTGTCGGTACGTGGTTTCCATTCGTGAACTTTACGGCTTCATCAGTTATAGTGTTTAACGTGATATTTGTCCTGTCCACTCTCACTTTAACTTAGTTATTCACTGAAATACGCAAGTAACTTTGTCGCGTCTATAACTATAACCACAGGTGATTTTATCATGTAATTGTACATCTGTATTAACATTTACTTCAGGATGTTTAATATTTGTCCAAATATCTCCTCACGTATGGAGTCTAACATAAATAAATAATATTTATTCACGAGGACTTCTATGCAAAACTCTGTTTACGGCGAGGAGACAGAGTCCGGCTTCATTTGACGTTTAGATCCGCTTTTATCTGTCACCGGGAGATAGATGGTACCGATTTTAAACCAAAACACGCAGTTTTGTTCATTCATCCGGTTTGAGAGGCGACAACGGTGAGCATCGGCAGTTGAAACTGAAAAGGGGGTGAATGACCTCAGAAATCTGCTTGCGGGAAGCCGAAGCCTAAGCTCGGGAAACCGATCCACCGAGCTCGGGAATTACATGGTTAGGCCACTGGTTATAAACCAAAAATTAGACATCGTAGTAAAAAACCTACATTTAGACTTTACTTTTTGTGATTTAGTGAAAAATCAACAAATTTCTGTGTACACTAAGATAATGCTTCTCGCCAAATTTCATAGCTCGTCTGACTGTCTGTCTGTCACCAGGCTGTTTCTCATAAACCGTGTTAGTTACGAAGTTGAAATCAAGTGTAATGTTTAAGAAATAAGCATTGCGTGCATGCCCCAAGCATTCATGCTTGCCATCGAAGGCTTCTTCTTGCGGCGGAATCATGATGTGGCTGTTTCGTAAAAGAGATTGGCCCAAGTATCGGGTATTGACGACTGCCTCGATGGCTCAGTAGTTATTGAACCTGACTTCTGGATCAAAGAGGCGTGGGTTCAATCCCCACCCAGGGCAAACATTTATGTGATGGACATAGGTGTTTGCTCTATGTCTTGGTGTTATTTAGGTACTATCTATATAAGTATGTATTTGAAAATATGTATATGTAGTATGTCAGTCTCCGGCAGCCATATCATAAGCTTTGCTTAGTTTGGGTCAGATACCGTGTGTAAGATGTCTCCTAATATTTAATATTTATTTATATTTATTTCATTCTAGGCTATGTCTGACACAATTTAACTAGAACCACCCGTGTGCCACTCCCAGGAATATGTTTTCCGATCCAATACGCTCCCTCGTAACGTACACCTCCCGGTAACCAACCTGCTCACCTTGTTACGTAAATACATATCTGGACGTCTCAGCTTTAACTATACGAACAGATGTAATGTTTGAGCAACTTCAAAGTAATTTAGATTAGACCTTAAGAGGATCGTGAATCGACCTCTGTTTTCGCGTTTTCTGTAGAACATCGAGAGAATTTTCGGTATATTTTGATTGAATTTACGTTCTGGAAGTAAACCCTTTTCACCCCTGAAATTGTAACAAAATGTCATGTTTTTGGTGTCAATCGCTAGAGTAAGAAATATTGCACGCTCGTACGTCACATTTTCACATAAAGTACGGAACCCTCCGTGCGCGAGTCCGACTCGTACTTGGCCGATTATTGCGTAAATGTATGACTTTAGAGGCTTATAACTACCTGTAACTTAAACATAACTTTCAGGTGATCTAAAAAACTGAAAAAAAACTAGACTTATAATACTAGCGATTGAAGCGCTGATTACATAAATAAAATCACTCAAATCGGATAATGTTTAGATGTAGATAACAGCTTATTGTTTTAGCATGATCAAATTGGCGCCTCACGATTGCCTTAAATGAGCAATCTCGTACGTTTATTTTAAAATGTACTAATAAAATGGGTGTTCCTCTAGACGTTGGACATGTAATAGAACATCGTACTATTCAATAAATAACTTGTACTATGGAGACATTCGGAACAAAATAAGTTGTTCCGTATAGAAACATTCGAATTTCACTTTCGATAAATGTATGCGATAGCCAAATTTTACGATTTCAGGGTAGATGCCATAGTAATAATTATAATATTTAAATTTCAGTAATCTCTTCTAATAATACTTAAATTTAAGTGATCTTTTCCTCTCTTCTTTTTTCGCTTTCGCCTGAACTGATGAAGAAACGTGTAGGTATCTTATATATTCCTGTGTTAACCCAAGCATTCCACGGATCCGTGGATCAAAAATTTAAGATGTGGACAAACGCTTCTATTCTTTTTCACCGAAAAACGAATGCCGATGGTATGAAAATGTGTTCCAAAAATCAAAAACACGAGACCGGGATTTTAACGAGAGTTTTCCCACTGTTCTACCAGGACTTCTCGCACTCATCTATGTCACTTAAATTTGGAACAGATAAGTATGTAAATAAATCAAATGCTGAGTCGTTTTTAGATCAAAGTATTTCCTCCCGATTTATCTACAAAGAGGTCAATTTTACATTACCTGGAATGAATTTGAAGGCTTTGAGAACAGCCAGGAATGGTTCTTATTTTAATAGCAGCAAGGTCTATATTGGAAAAGAAAATGATAGTATTTTCGTGTTAGTATTGCATAGCTACGACTTTTAGCTGTACAGATTCACAGATAGGGTTGAAATGGTAACGCCCATTAATTTCAAGGACCGAAAAAGGCAAAAATTAGGCATTAAAAAAAAACTGCTGTATTTGTAGGATTTTATCAAAGTGAGAATAAATCGATTTATGCGAATGATGTCGACACGCTTATAGTTTACTTATTTGAAAAAAGATGCTTAAAAATAAAACCTATAAAATTACGGTGCTTGCAACATTTTAACCGACTTCCAAAAAAAGAGGCGGTTCTCAACTCAGCTGTTTTACACTTTTATCTCCTGGCTACTAATATTGCAAGTACCTTAAGATAAAATGTTATGTCTGAATATTTTAATGATATTATTTGAATCTACCTACACAGTGAACACTTGTTTTAAAAAGCGATATTATTCTTATGCAATCGTGTCAATATTTGTAAGACCGTTTCCGTGTTTTTTTTTCTCAGTCTAAAAAAACAATTGCAAAAGGGTCGAATCCAAAATAAATTTAATTTCGTTTTGATCGACAGTGTTGAAGCAGCTGCGAAATATAATTATTTTATAGCGCCCACAAAAATCGAATTAATTAAGTATTTTTATTAACCTTATTATAAAACTTCAAAAGTTTTTCAAAGAATAGTATTTATATGTGATAGCTGTTTAATCAAACATTTCTGTTCTGCACATGGTAAAAAATATCCGGTAACAACAAAGAATGGGAAATATTTGGCTTGGCAGACATCGAAAAAGTATCCGGTTTTAAACGAAATTATTTTTGGGAGCAGCGAGATTTGCAAAATGGCGTACAGTTTCAGTCGATTGAAAGTATTCCTTTTGTCTGAGATGAACCAGAAAATGTATTTCACTATAAATCATAAGCATTCTGTATCTCGTTGCATGAAAATGATAAATGAATGGTTCTTTTTATACGATTGCCTAAAATAGGAGTGCTAAATAAGTTTTATTTTATTTTTAGTGTAATGTAAGTGTTAATAACGCATGGTATAAGTCAGGAATCCATACTGGTGCTATATTGTGCTATAGTAGCTTTCACGAACTGGAATTCTCCGTAGATTTGAGTTGTTTTTCGATGGCGCTGAAAACTTAATTAATTAAAGATGATATCAGTTTTCAATCCTCACAAATTTCACATTTCATATTTTCTTGGCTTTTTAATTAACTGCTGTTATTTCAAAAGGATTTAACTAGATACTTCAAGCGGGCGTAAAAAAATTATTCTAAATGAAGAATTTGCTTTGTTTTTATTATTCAAACACCATATTTTTAGAAAAAGATTAGTGAAGAAAAAAAAGAAAAAAAAGAAAATTTATATGCGTGGCAATGTACTCATCCCGATTTAGAAGGCTTATTGAACAACCAGGGAAGTATTTTTAGGTACTACTTATGGCTACAAATCTTCTGATAAATCGCTCAAAATTAGATCATAATACAGACATATTATACTCGTGGGATCAAAGTCCAACTTAGCAATGCATAGTTCCAGCCCGCATTCTATGGCTATAAAAATATTTAGTAAACTGTCAAATAGTTTAAAAGATATCGAAAAGGAAATCTGTTTTATAAAACAAGTAAAAATTATTCTATTATCCAAATGTTATTACACATTTGACGATTTTTTTAACGAAAATCTAGAAAACATAATAATAAATCGTTCCAATACGAATCATACGAATAATAAAATTGCCATACCCTTATCAGGGTCATATGTATAACTATACAAAACATGTTAATTAAGAACCGCATGTAAATTTCATACGTTGCAATAAATGATTTGACTTTGTCTTTAGACTCTTTGTTTAGATGATACCTACTCGTTTATTGCCATAGAAGGTACACATAATTATACAGAGACACAAATACGTTAAAATACATTTTCTTTTCGCCAAGTGGTTAAATAAAACAAATAATAATTAACGTAATAATTTGGCTTTACTTTTGCATATACATTGAAATAAATTATTGTAAAAAAGTAATTAAATCTATGTAGTGACTACACTTTCTAATTTTATTAGAAAAACGTACAAAACAATTTACGTATCAGTCATATTTTGGCTTTGCTTAAATACAATTAATTTTGCAAATTAATATGACTTTAGGTATAACTTCTAATGATTATTATTGCATTTTAGGCTTTCGTGTCGATAAGATTTCATTGAGTTAGAGCTACAATTTTGTGCAATTATTTCCACTAATCAAATCGATTAATTTAAATTAAATTTATTAAAAATTTATCAAGAGTGTCAGTTAGATTGACTAGAAACACGCTTACATAGCTAAGAGTAATTTTATACTCAATCTCTTTCATATTTCTCAAAGTCCAAAGTGAAATTTAATCTATAAATAATTTTGGAATTGCTTCCATTCGATCACATAGTGACATCTAGTGGTCTAGAATGTAACACTAAAAAGTCAATTTTTTTTTATTTCTCAAAGTTGAGAGAACTACTGCTAGCACGGATTAAAGTTATTGTATTTCTATAGATACCATGCACCTTGACAGTTTAGCTCGAATATTACAATTATTTTTTATATTATAAGGCCCAGTTGATATATTCGTTATCAACTGCTTAGCTTCGTTATTTGTCATATTAGCTATTCATCTAGGACATCGGGTATAGAATAATATAATAAACTAGCGACCCGCCTCGGCTTCGCACAGGTGTGAAATGCATATAAACCTTCCTTTTTGACCCACTCTATCTATTAAAATAAACCGCATCAAAATCCGTTGCGTAGTTTTAAAGATATAAGCATACATGGGGACAGACAGCGGGAAGCGACTTTTTTTACTATGTAGTGATTTATTCATCTATTTGGTTTATACGAGTATTAAACTACAAGTCTTCATGACCCTGTGCCCCTTGTTGATGTTTTTACTTATTATACCTGCCTTTATTCTGGGATAGAGTGAATCCTGTACACCGTGTAGACTTTGGTCGTAAATATGACATTGCACTAAGTAATTTAGAAACAAAATCGTCAAGGAGCATAGACAAGTACATTTGTAGAATAAGGCTGGTCTACATGATGAAGCCCACGTTGTCGTAAGGGCCGGTGTGCACCGAGTCTGCGTTGACGACGGAGTCCGAGCGCGGCCCGTCCAGAGGCTTCACGGCTGCCTTCCACTCCGCGGTGGGTGAGAACAGCTCCTTACCGCGCTGGAAAATTGACAAATTAGTTTTAAAAAAATAGTTACAAGTACCAGGAAGAGGACTCCAGAAACTCATTACAATAATGTCATAGGGTTACGTGTTGATCACTGATTTTATGCGGTTATCGTCCATGACAGTAATAGTTTGGACTTCCAGTAGTGCTCTAGAAATTTTTTCTTTCTCGTGACAGTCCTAATTTTCTATAACTAATTTTGCCTATTCAATTTATTATCCGTGAAATTGCTTACAAATGGTGATGCCACTGCAATTAAATACAAAAAATCAAACACGACGATTTCACATTTGGACAAACAAAGTTTATGAGGTACATGTTTACCAATCGAGTACCCGGCTGCTCAGATGTTTGCCTCGCTAGCTTCGAGCAAAAATCTATAGAGTCATAATCGTACAAAAAAAGTGTGCGAGGCAAAACTCTGCCTAAGCTATAGAATGGGCAGGCTTTTTAGTCAAGTCGTTACCCGTGGTCCCGTTGGGTTGACCCGATAACGGTCCACGGGGAATTTTTATTTACCCGTGGTCCCGTGGCACTAGGGATTGATAAAGCAAGTGATAAATATTAAGTTGAACTAATTTTATGACAGCCAGCATTAAAAGTTCGGGAAAAAATACGCACTTTATTAATATTTAGTCGTAAGGCGATTTCAAGCTGACTATAACGCCGCGCGATACCAACGTGCTCGGTTACAAGCACTAATTAGGTGAAATAACTTCGAGATTAGAAAAAACGGGTCATTATGAATTATTCAGTAATCATTATTTAAGTATATGTAGTTCATCAGTCTCTGGCAGCCATATCACAAGCTTTGCTTAGTTTGGGCAAAGAATATTTAATAATACTACGTATATATACGTGGTTTGGGGTCAGAGGCCGTGTGTAAGATGTTCCCTAATATTTATTTATTTATTTAATGTAAATAATTATCTAACTTGGTGTGTATGACGGCGCTCAAACATTTTTTTGCTACTTTCATATAGAGACTGTGACTCTGTTGATATCTGCTCGAAGCTCGCTAGTTAGTAAGTGGCTATCACTCCTCTGCACCACCTCGCAGGTTGCCTCAGTTTTCAATTTCAGTTTATTTATTTTGACAAATATAGGTTTCAGCGACGATTCGTTCAGCGGAGAGTGACACACTTTTGAATAGTGGAAAAAAAACTTAGAATTGTATAGGTAGTACTCACGTATCCATGGTAGAGGGCCCAGCCAACGCCAACAGGGAAGAGAACCAGTGTCGACAGCCCGACGGCCCAGCCCAGCAAGTCGGCAAATAAAGGAAACACGTAGTCCTCGTATTCAGGAGGCGACCAGTCAGAGAAGATGAACGCTAGGATAGCCTGAAACGTACCATAATTATTATTCATCTCTTGAATCCGCAACTAGGCAGTTGACATATTTATAGGCTAGGGCCTAGCCTAGCCGCTAGGCTATGGTGCAGTGGAAGAAAGCCCGCTTTTAATCTTACTCTCTTTCATATTTCTTTATTGGATAACTTTGGCCTTACACAATAGAGAATGGAAAGGAAATAATATTTGTATCCCGTACCAACGAGTTATTTGGGATTTATGTTATAATTTCTACACCAATGACTTTTCATGGAGTAAAGCATAGTGAAGAAATCTGCTTGCGTCCGGAGAAGAAACTCGATGGTGAATGTGAATGACTGCACGAACCAAACCGCAGATGGGTCAGCACTAATCTTCTAACTAAATAGAGTTTTAAAAATAGTATGCTCATTGGTTATAGAAACACCCAGAATTGTAATATTTTCTGAGAAATGTTTTAATTTTACACTTGTTAACCGACGAAACGGAGGAGATTTACAAGTCGACACGCGAATTAATTTTTTTATATGTTTGACCACGCATAACTTTTAACAGAGTGGTCCGATCTTGATAACTCTTTTTTGTTTGATAGACTATGCTTCAATAATAGTCCTGTTTAAATTTTATCGAAATCGGCTGAACTATTTTTCATAAATCAACAATAATGTGAAAATTACAACATCGATCCGTGTGCACTATTCGAACTTTGAACCTAAACGGTTGAAGTGGGTTTTGCCATTTCTTGGAAAACGAATTATTATTTCAGTCACCTCGATATTTTTAAGTTACTTACAATACTAGCGAACGGCACAATGACAGTCCACACGGCCATCCAGTAGTATCGCAGAAATTTGTTGAGCTTCATCCCCATGAAAGCTAGATCGTCCATCGCGCGGTTTATTCCGTAACACCACGACACTGATATACACTGAAATGACAGAAACATTTGACAGGTTAAATAAAAATATAGTAAACACTGATATACCTCAGCACAGAACTGGAAAATTCAGAGGAAGGCTTTTGCTCAGCAGTGGGTTTATTTATCAGGCTGAATACAATACAAGTTGAGAATTTAAAACAGTAATTGAGTGAATTGAATCTCAAGTCGAAAGTATTCGGCCAGTGTGTGTTTTACACACTGGAATGTCAAATCCATTTGACAGGCAAATAAAGAGATAGTTAAGATAGGCATGCCACAGCAAAGACCTGTCAGAACTGGGAGAGTTGAGCGGAAGTCTTTGTCCTGCTGTAAAATTATCATTTTAAATTTATTTGTATATATACATACACATTGATCTAAATTGTATTACTCGTATTATGTGTATTATATGAATATAGTCTAAATACAATACAAGTTCAAAATTTTGTTAGAAGAGCGTGAGTAGGACGCATCACAACATTATCACGTAGTTTGTCTGGTTAATGTGGCTCAAGTTTTTAAAATCACTACGCCTGTTCATTTTAGAAGACGATGGACCTGCGTCTGATTGCTGGTCAGTATTTACAGTAATTCAGTTGTAGGTCCATCTACAACTGAAATGTTGATAACATTGACCAGCTTTAGTGTGAGAAACTCGTGTAAATTAACCTGTTCTTAAAGGTAATGAAATATAAACTAAAATATTTATTCACAGAATTCACATTATCGTCCAAACGCATTTCATTCAAGCGTCCACTGCATTCAGCTTTCACGATATAGGAAAGGTCTGTAGGTACTTAAAAAAATTATGTTGCTATGAGCTATGACTACTGAGCAGCAGCTATTCCTAAGGCTTAGCTAAGGTTTTAGGTGATGACTACAGCGTTGTTGTTAGTGTGATAAGTGGTTTTAAAAAAATGAAAATAAATGATGACATTACCTCAGCCATGCCAATGAGCAGAATGGCCCAGGACGCCGTGTTCCAGTCCAGCAGAGTGAAGAGATAGACTCCGCCGCTGAAGCACATCGGGATGCCGAGGATGAAGCACGTGGTGCAAGTAAAGGCAGTCACCTAAAAAGAGTTAAAATAAAGCTTGTAATTGTGGCAAATCATGTTTGGACAAAAACTTAACATCCGACTAAAAAAAACCTTTCCCCACAACATTATTTACTTTAAATCGTCAAAATAAATAAAGTTAATGGTAACCTCTACAAAAATCTTCTGCTTATAAAAAAAGGAATCATTTAAAATCAATGAATTTAGGCGGAATTCACAGTTCACGAGTAAATCGCGGAGATATTTAACGTTTAAAAAAAAAAAACGGCAATTTAAGAAACTCTTTCTTTTCGATAGTTAGTTAATAACTTGCGAAAAAAGGAGAGATCGATTATTCTACTATTAGATTTTCAAACAGTTTTTTCAGTTCTCCCAAAAACAGCCCATTAAATTTAATCTTTATTTTATCTATAATAAATTGAACATAGGACAAAAATAATTACCTATACATCAAATGTTAGCATACTAAGAATGTAAAAAAGATTCTATTAAGTCATTCGTTACATTAATCGAACCTTCGATATCAAATTGTACTAGTGGTGAACGTGCACATTTCATAAAACAAAGGATACATTTTTACAAATGAGTTTCGAAAATGTTTTTTTACGCGGTGTGAAGGAAAGAGCAAAAATATCTGTAAAAATAACCAACGAGTGAAATTTCGAACAAAGATAGATAGATAGATAGATACCATTTATTTTCAGTAAGGAACATTACATTCATTAGTATACAATATAATCATTAAGTATTGACTTTCAAAATTATTAAGGACAATTTTACAATAAATTAGTTAAAAATTTGGTACATTACATTAAAAATACAATATTAAAAAAAAAAATTGCAATAAATTAGTTAAAAATTCGGTACATTACATTAAAAATACAATTTAAAAAAAATAAAATAAGATGTCAGATATACTGTAATAACATATCTGCAATATAATTGTCAGAAATAACCATTTAAAATTAATAAATATATCACATAGCAGTTACATGTCAAAAATAGCATAATAACACTCTAAAGTATCTACAGTAGCATAATCAAAAGTAATAAATCAAAGGAATTGTATGCAAAAGTTGACATCGTTAGTCAGTTTTATCACAGTTATGATATTCATACGTGGAAAGTAAGGGCCAGTTTTTGTGAGAGCGTTTTGCGTCCTACATTTGGCACGGCCCAGTTTAGGACATGTCGGGAACCGGCCACGAGCGGTTTTGGCCACCCACCGCAATTTGTTGTGATTGTTATCGTTCGTGTTGTCAAGGAATATATTAGTTGAATGGAAAAGACAATTGAGTTAATTTTTAGTCTTTTGTAAATTGACATTTTCTAAATAGATAGTAGGTCCATTTCTAATTATTCTTCATAATTTATTATATTATCCCAAAAAGAAATAAAATGAAAAAAAAAAGAAAAAAAAAACAACAAACATCACAAAAATACAAAAGTCAATATTATAGAAAAAAATATCTTAAATATGTTTATCTACACTAATGTTGTAACATTCTACTTATGTTTCCAATATTTGACTTATAATGACTACTGTTATAGCACAGACAACAAAACACTCAATTTAAGCAATTTCAAATGATGTTATAATATCCACATCGATATCGTAAAATCTCATTATAACATCGCTAAAACGCGACCAATTAACCTGGCGAGCCTTATGTCAAAATCCTCATACAAGTTGTATAAAATTTTGATATTAGGCAGGCTTTTGAAAACAGTTGGGTTATACGTGAAAACTTCGTCGAAACTACTAAACTTACATACACAAAACTCTTTGGTAAGATCTTGTGCCAATGAAATAAAAAAAGAACAGCGCGCGCTCGCTCCTGATTGACCAATGAGAGCGCAGCTGCGCGCGCAGTCATTGGTTAGATTTTAATGGCGCCAAGTTCACTGTGACAATACACGTACGCGTGAATTTAATGTTTCGCAATATGTTTTTATTTTTTATTTTTATTAGTGAAGATAAAGTAGTGTATGCAACTGCATATAACACGGGTATTAAAACACTCGTTACTATTATGAAACTCGCTGCGCTCGTTTCATAAACTCACACTCGTGTTTTAATACCCTTCATTATATGATAGTTGCATAAACTACTATTATTTATGTCTTTGCTAGCCACATAACCAAACTACACTCTTTTATATGAAATACTACGGTTTCAAACTCGTACCGTAGCAAATAGATCGGTAGATTATACTTCAGAACTGGGGCCTTATTGTGTAAGCGCTCTGACGTTCGGCTTCGCTTTTCCTCCCGCTCAATCTCGTGGCGTGAGAAACTGGCGCGAGTAGGAGGAAAAGCGAAACCGAACGTCAGAGCGCTTACACAGTAAGGCCCCAGCACGGGAAGCATAGCAAAGGGAATAATAGTCTTTCTACCATTATATCCCCTCGAAGAGGAAATAAAGTATGGATTGACAATGACAGCTGACATTTAAAGTGGATAAAATGGTTTTCTCCCCTTGCCGTGCTACCCGGGCTGGTCTCATATTAATGGTTTCAAAATCAGTTGAGTGGTTTTTGAAAAATCAACAATAATATAAATATGGCATACCTACATAGATTCTATTCTGATCATACAACTGGTGACATTAAAGCAAGACAGAAGGTTACTCTAACCGAGTTGATTCTCCCCTCGTCCATATCCAGTAGGGGCTTGATGTGGTCAGTTTGAAAGAGCCTGAGGCTTCACAGTTTTAGTTGTTTTGGAATAAGTTTAATTTGCTTTGGGAACTATTTGGTGTAAGGTTTTCAGTGTTGTAATTTGCTATTATTGTATCGCACCGTGAATTTAGTCTAAAATTCTTTGGCGCTATTCAAATTTCGTTCTTTGAAACTAGATTTGAGAGTCAAATTCTTGGAGTAGTAATGCTTTTGGGACTTAGTAATGTTTAAAGTGTGTATTGTTTCACCTAGTACATTTCAGAAATTCAGGCTAGTCTAAAAAGGTCATGTTATTTTACGAATTTTGCATAGAAGTCACCTAAATTATATTAGTATTTGTTTTATAACATCGAAGAGGAGAACAACCAAGCAAAAATGAACTACAAACATTCTCTAAAATTCTGCTTCTAGAGATTAAGAAAAATTTTATCTAAATACAAATTTCATCAAAATTGTTAGAGTTGTTTCCGAGATCCATAATTTATAGAAACATACTCGTAGATATACTTACAGCAAACTTAAAACTTTTTGAGGGTTCGAAAGTTAGGCACGAGTAGCGTGCGGCGCTGGTGGCCCAAAATCTAAAATATGCGTTTGCGTGGCTGCTTAGGGAAGTAGTTTTGACAGCATCAACTTCCGAGACCTCAAAAGGATATGCACAATTACACATATCGCACAACTGCTTGAAGCGTCCCGCAGATACCTGCAGCCTGGCTGCGGCTGCCGTCTAATGTACGACCAATCAAGATCTGTGGTTGATTGATGACTAGATCGAAGTCGTGGTGGCCTAGTATTGGGTTCAAATCCCGGTCCCGTACCAATGAGTCTTTTGGAATTTGTGTACGGAATTTCACACCATTAGCTCTTTGGTGAAGGATAACATCGTGAGGCAACCTGCATAACGTCCTTAGAAGAAATTCGATGGCGTATGTGAATCCACCAACCCGCACTGGGCCAGCGTGGTGGATATAGCCCAATCACCTTTCGTGGGTAGGCCTACGTTTTGCAGTGGACTATTAAAAAGGCTGGTACAGTATAGACCGCAGCAAAACCGCAGTATTTCGAGGGGATGCTTTATAAAGACATTATCATAAAATGCACACTTCATACCTTCCAGTAATTCTTCCTCAGATGTGGCCACCGGTCCACGATGGCCGTGTTAATGGCTTCAATGCCCGCAAACTGGGTGCCAAGTCCCAGGATGAACAGCATCAGAAAGAACAGGATGGCCCACACCTGCGGCGCCGGCATCTGGAGTATAGCTTCAGGGTACGCGACGAACGCTAGCCCTGGACCCTGTTCTGCCACATCTGTCAAATAATTACACATAATATATTATACGTATGAGTATGAGTTGTAAGTGCTCCGTGTAAATTAGTTTTACAAATAAAATTACTATGAATATTTTTTTTATTATAATTGCGAGAGCGCTGCGAGCGCTAAACTAAACACCTTACTATCTTTACTGATATTATAAATCCGAAAGTGTGTTTTTTGGTTTATTACTTTTAAAGTATTAACAGAGCATTAGATAGTCTTGATTCTTGCCATGGATAAGTGTAGTTTAAAGGTTTATCAACTCCTCATGGTGACGTCTTTGTTAATTAGAACAGTATTAACATTATATCAGTGATCCAAACAATGCTGTGCCGCACTTATAAACAAGTTAAATTCAAAATTCAGTATGGTGCTAAAATGTCACTGGTACATTTCAAAATGTGAATCTAAACAACGTAAATATTATAGTATATTATCATTGTATAGGTACTTATCATTCGGCCAACTTTTACTATTTTTTCACGACTTTGCCGTTTATCCCTTAAAACAGCAAAACCGTCAAAAGCATTAGCTATGCCATACAAAAGGTCCATCGGATCTCGACAAAATTACAAAATTACTACCTACAGTAACAGAAAACTGTTTTTTTTTCCGCAATTTTGGAATTAGCTGCCATAAAACAAATTGATATATTATTTTCTTTTTAAATCTTTATTTAAGATGGGTTTTGTCAACAATGGCAATGTCATCCCGTAAGGCTACACTTATCACACCTAACAATTACTACAAGGGCATTCGCAGCTTTGGAACTAAAAATAAGTCTGCAACAGTATCCCGGCCTCCCCCAACCCAGAGAAGCCAAGATACTGTTACAGACACCCATATTGCACTCATTTTTTTTTTCATTTTTAGAATACGTTCGTCGTCTAGGAAATCATCCGTATTTGTGTATATAACACCATTTTAATGACGTCATTGTATACGTCATACCATGTGATGAGGGGAAAACGTAAAACGTATATAGAGTGTGCGTGAGAATCAACAGATGGTAAAGAAAGTCTCCAAAATTATCTATGGAATTTTCCATCCACACTTCCGTTTCGTACTACGTATGACATATGTTTTATTTTTCGTGTTCGGTTCATGTTTAAACGAATTCAATAACCAGTAATTGGCTAAAAAAGTCCAATTGGTCAAACTCACGGACCAAGGCATTATGAAGCTGCGTATTAGGCGTATAAATTAGGTACGTCTTTTTTATCGCGAATAAGTCCGCTTGTGTTACTCTAACTAGCCGATGTTATGATAAAGCCCGCAGAATTAGAAAATACTTATTCGCTCAGATTATAACTAGAATATAATATAACGAATTGAATCAATTAGTCTGAGATTTTCGAGTAAAATTAGGTCCTGCTAGATCAAAACGACAAGTCCCTCCTCGCGATTTGTAGTTGGAAGAAGAAAGATAGAAAAAAAGTTATTTACCGTAAGTAAGAGTTAAATTACCAAATTCAATAAAAGTTCGCTTTGATCGAATGTTGCACCTTAATGTAAAATTACAGTGGGCTCCAAACTCAGCTAGGCCGGTCTCTTGGGAGCACTTAGAAATAAAATTAGACTGATCAATTTCGCGCTTTAACATGGGGTATTTTCAAGATGCAAGAATAAAAAAAGTGCAAGTGGAGACCCTCCGCGCGGAACAAGTGAAACTTTGACGCAACAGTGCTTTCAAACCCCCTCCATGGTAGCGTTAAACGTTTAACGCAACCTTGTTGAAAGTCGCATTAGAAGTTTCACTTCAATAAAATAAAATTGAAATCATAATTGAGTCAAATTAAAATACAAATAAGATAAAATAAATCTGATCAATTCATAATTAAAAAGACAAATAAAATCAACATGAAAACGAAAAGTTAATTATAATCGTTGGATGGTCCGTGGTGGGATTTAAAACTTTACGCCATTGTGGTTCGGTTACGCGTTATGTTATAAGCCTCGATTGTTTAAACCGCTTAGGCATGTCAGAGGCCTTCGAGGATTCTGAATCGACCAGAGATTTCGCGTTTTCTGTAAAACATTAAGAAAATTCGCCGAGTTCCGGGAGAAAACTCTTTCGCCCCTTAAATTATAACAAAATGTTGTTTTTGGTATTATTCGTTTAGGAAAAATACAATCGCTTAAGTAAGAATTATATTATTGCACGCTCGTACGTATTTTTTTTCAGAATTTTTTTTTAGTGTATGTAGGTATACCTACTTTTAAGCCAAAGTTTTGCCGTAAAAATATGACTTTTTAAAGGCTATAACTTTAAGTTCATTTAAAAAAACTGTACAAACTAAGACGTATAAAACCTAGCGATTGAAGTGCTGATTACATGAAAAAAAAAACACTGAATCGGGTAATATTTAGAGGCAGAAAATAGCTTTTTGTTTTTGTATGGACAAGTTGACGCTTTACAATTGCCTTAAAAATGCTGACATCAGGATTAGCTACCCGGCCTATACGGACTTAGAAGCAGGAATCACATCACGAGTCCCGCGAGTTGCGCTGCATGTTCCCGATATCAATTATTTACAGCTAGAACCATCGATATCAGTTTTAATATCCCGCCAGCCATCGCCATAATGCGGCTTATCGCGCGATAAAGCTATTGACAATGCTCTCGTGTAGACCAAATTAACCGTTTTTTGGGGAATCAAGTCTATATGAGGCTTTAAGTTTGGTTGAAATCAGGGATTTAGTTTATCTTTAGAGCAAGTGTTTTTATGAGCTACAGCAAAATACAATACAACTACCTAAACTACTGCTGAATAAAAAGCTTAAAGCAACTGTATCGTACTTATTCGAAAAAGGTAATAAATAGAAATTCCCAGTGTAATTCACATTCATACACAACATATTTACGTTTGACGGAGCACTCGACGATTTTCGTAACGTAAAGTACAAGGTGTGACACTCAGCAGGCATTTTAAAATACTTACCTACACTTAATACAAAGGTAAACAAAAGTAAACTAGAAGTACAAGTAAAAAGGTGTGGTGAAGCTGGTAACGTTTCAAAAACGTCTTGAAACAGCAATCATTGTTCAACGCGAGTTACTATGGTTCGGCCGTTCAGAGAATGCGCCATTCATTTCATTCATTAAATGGGCCACAAATCGTAAACGGTAAGTTTTACAAAAAAGTGTACAAGAAACAAAAGATGCGAAATTTTATTTTCTACAACAATGATCTTAATGTGTTTTGCCCTTATGTACATAGTTTTCGAGATATTGGCCAAAAATATTTTTTCAAGATGACGTGTCAGGAACGCATTCTCTGAACGGCCGAACTATAGTTTTCGAAATGTAGATTTGACTCTTACCATCGACGCTGACTCCCATCTGATTCGCCTGGAAGCCAAGCACGGCGAAGATGGCAAATCCAGCGTAGATCGACGTGCCAAAGTCTGCAAAGCTCACGACGCACGCGTCGAAGTGGCAGTTGTTGTAGAAGTTATTGTACGACGCTAGCGTCACAAGAGAACCGCACGCCACACCGAATGAGTAGAAGATCTGGAAAATAATAGAGAGTAATATAAGCTTGGTAGGTAGTAAGCACCAAATCAATGATGATTATGTGCTTATAACACATGTGTGTTATGTAATGATAAAACAGCTGGTAATTCTACAAGAAGCTGTTTATTGATAATGACTAAAAAGTATAATAATAGTAAGTATGTAAAGTAATAGTGAGCAATCGGATATGTAAATATCATAAATTAAAAACTTTCCTCTTCATACTACTTATGTATATGGCTGAAAACTCCACACAGTACTTATACTATGCATGATAAATAAAATGTAATAATGTTTGTTATACAACAATGTAACTATTGACAATGTAAGTTAAAGTCTTAACTCACATTGTCTGGGGAATATCAGGTATTCGAACATACAAATAAAAATCGGCCAAGTACGAGTCAGACTCGCGCACGGAGGGTTCCGTACAGTTTGAGAGCCCCCCTTAAATATTTATTTTATTTTAATTTTATTATTCATTATTGAAGGGAATAAAAACTAAATATTCTGTGAAAATTTCAAGCATCTACCTGGTACCATTATTAACATAGAGCGAAAAACGTTTAAAAATTCAGGTTTGTTGTATGGGAGCCCCCCCTTAAATATTTTTTTTTTTTTACATCTTACACACGGTCTCTGACCCCAAACTAAGCAAAGCTTGTGATATGGCTGCCAGATACTGATATACTACATATACATATTTTAAATACATAAAGTCCCCGTCACGAGAAGCTATAAATTATGTAAACAAACATCTTTTACTAAGTAGACATTTTATACTGCGAGATAATAATAAATTGACCATATTCAATCGACATGAAATATAGACGGGTTATATGAAAGTAACAACCAATTTAATTTAGTCGGATCATATTTTAACGACGCAAAGCGCTATCGTTTTTGTTTCTTGGTACCGGAATGCGTCCGTCGCAGGGATTTTAAACTATCGGGACGCCATTTCGAAATAAACGCGTCATTCGAGTTTCGAATGCGTACGAGGTTTCATTGCTTTGCATATATCGCGGATCTGGTTGTTATTGTTAATTTTGTTATTGTTTCGTTATCACTTTTTATTGTTGTTAAGATATGGTTAATATAAGAAGTAGGTTTTAAATTGTGAAGTAATTGGTTAGGTTAATTGGCACACCAATGGTGATATAGCTTATATAGCGAATAATTATTCTTATATAATATATGTTTATTAATATTTGTTACTTAATAATTGATTAAATCTTAAACAAATTCATTTTTTTGTTGGTCCAAATGTTGTGAACTCCTGAACACTTGTTTACAAAATTTATAGCTTCTCGTGACGGGGACTTTACTTATATAGATAGTACCTAAATAACACCCAGACACAGAGCAAACATCTATGTTCATCACACAAATGTTTGCCCTGGGTGGGGATCGAACCCACGCCTCTTTGACCCAGAAGTCAGGGTCACTAACCACTGAGCCACCGAGGCAGTCTTATAGCGGCAACCGAAATACATCATCTGTGAAAATTTCAGCTGCCTAGCTATCATGGTTCATGAGAAACAGCCCGGTGACAGACAGACAGACGGACAGACGGATATCGAAGTCTTAGTAATAGGGTCCCGTTTTTCCCTTTGGGTACGGAACCCTAAAAATGCACGTACGTTGAGTACGTATCGCAGGTAAGCAGATGGAGCAATACTTTTCTTAAGTCATAATAATCTATTAATGTAAAGCTGGTAATACTTCGTAGGTACCAGAAATGTTATCAGGTATGTCGTGATTATGGTCACGTATGTGTTGATCTGCATGTTTTGTGTATGAGTCATTTTTTTCCACCATAGGAAAGAATTGACAGTATTAAAATATAATCAAGAAAATGTTGAAAATATCGTTGAAATGTTTATCAAGTAATAGAACACTGTTGTCTTGGGGAACTCTAAAACGAGGACCCTCAAACAATCTGTAAAATTTTGCCAAAATATGTTATTCTAAAAAATACCTTTAGTAAAATTCGGAATTACATTAAGACATGTTGACATCAGCCTAAATCCAAAGAGTTATCTAAGGCCTTGTTATCTATATTATTTTGCCTCGCTAAGCTGAGCATATACCTCTAATGATGCTAGGCATGTAGTGATGACATCAGGTTTAAATATAGTCCGATAATCGAAAAAATAAATATAAACATGTAGGTGTGTCGAGTTCATCACTCGTCAGTGGCAATCAGTCTTAAAACTTTGACAACAATCATTAGATGGGTACTAATATTAGAGTCAAATCGAACTTGCTGTTAGTGTGTAGTGGTACATACGGTAAGAATATCAATACAACTTAATATTCTGTGAATGTTTCAAGCTTCTTCCTGATGCAGTTATGAATATAGAGCAAAAAATCACGTTTCTTGTATTGAAGCCCCCTTTAAATACTTATGTTTGTCTTTTTGTTTATTTTGTATTTGTTGCAGCAACAGAAGTGCAGTCATCTGTGAATATTTCAACTATCTAGCTTCCACGGTTCATGAGTTACAGCCTGGTGACAGACGGACAGACGGACGGACAGCGGAGTCAGTAATAAGGTCCCGTTTTTACCCTGTGGGTAAGGGAGCCTAAAAACCGATTAGGTCATATAAATCACGCTGACACAATGCGAGTTGGTAGATTTGCTTTTAGTAAGTTCGTATAGGCCTGGTTTTAGGCCCCCTTAAGGACTTCGGCGACGTAGATAAATCGTTTAAAACAACATAGACTTAATTTAAAGTATCATCTGAATCACGGTAGAGCTTATCTGTAAATGTCACCTGCGGCCACCCATCCGAGGACTGACCGTACCGACCGTTGCTTAACTTCAGTGATCGCAGTTAAACACCTAGTCAAACTACGCTTGTAGGTAGATTTGCATTTGTTATTATTTAGAATTAATTATAATTTAAAAGCTTACCGCCTTACCACAAATGATTTAAACACTGTTTAACCATGCAATTTGGGTTAAACATTGCGTGCATAAAGCGTGCGTAAAACTTTTGTGGTAAGACGGTTAATTTTTGCAAGAGCACGTATTTTAAGCCTTTCCCGCTTCACTAGTTGCCTCCCAATTTGACGCACAATAACGTGTTAATAATTTGGCACCCTCGCTCTCGACCTTTCTGGGTAATTAACTGCAATTTATAAAATTAAAGGGATAATGATGTCTATTATCAGTATACCTAGCACAAGTTCTGTCGAAAAATCTTTTATATATTTAATTGACCGGACGAAGGAAGTAAGAGTGGTTTCCGTTTTAAGTTGACGATTTTACTTTCGTCTGTCCTTATGTTGATTTTTATTTACAGGTCACATTTTTCGACGAATCTTGACAAAATTTGGTACACAGGTACTATACTTTAGTGGATTATTTTTATCGTCGACAATTTTTGATTGCAGGAGTACTTATATTTCCTTCAACTATGAATTATACTATTGAATGATTATGTATCCTCCTATAACCACGCTACTTTAACGAGTATAATTGTTCATTGCGGTAAAAGATCTGCGAGTCTTGCATTTTTTATATAATATAGGTTTTTGAAGGCAACCACTAACTTTTTTATATTTCTATGAGTAAGCATGTCCGAAAGCTTGAAAATAGTAAATTACTGAAAATCTGGCGAGACCAGATTCGCGATATAACTTGTGCTAGGGCACAGGTCTCACTGTTTCGGCGGATCGATCTATCAAATTGATGGAAGCTGCTAAAACTTGCGAAATTTTAATGAAACAATGAACTCGCTCATTAGTTTGATATTTCGAAGGGAGTGTATAATTTAAATTCTCGGAATTGTAAGGTGACAGCTAGTTTTAGGCTTGTTCTAAATATGAGTGAAATCGCTAAAACTTTGCAGCACTTTAATAAAAAAATTGAAGTGCGATAATTATTGGCTTGTGACCTTTGCACGTGAGGCTCATGAATGGTATTCAGGTATTCAAATCGTTAATAGAACTTGTGCCCAAAATATTAAGATTTGGACGTTATGGGAAGCTAAAACTATAGAGTGCCTGAAATTAGCTGGTGATAGATCTGACAAAAAATTAAAAGTTCTGTGAATTTAGGACATTTTATCATTAATTCTTCGAACATGTAGAATAGGACGATTTTTAATAAAAAATGCGTTGGAAGCAACTTTCCTTGTTCTGTAGTCTGATGCCGTGGATAACAATATCTGTCCGCATTACGTATATGAACATATCTCAGAATGGCTTCAGTTATTGTTGTGAGTAATATACATTTCGCGAGTCATCTGTCATCCGTCGCGGACGTCCTACGCTACGCTAGACGAGAGTTTCACCTGGGAAGCAGCGTCTCCCCACACCCGGGGCTCCAGCAGGGTGTTCCAGTCCGGAGACAAGTAGAACAAGATCCCGTCTCCCGCGCCCTCCAGCGTGACGCCGCGGACGTCCTACGCTACGCTAGACGAGAGTCTCACCTGGGAAGCAGCGTCTCCCCACACCCGGGGCTCCAGCAGGGTGTTCCAGTCCGGAGACAAGTAGAACAAGATCCCGTCTCCCGCGCCCTCCAGCGTCACGCCGCGGACGTCCTACGCTACGCTAGACGAGAGTCTCACCTGGGAAGCAGCGTCTCCCCACACCCGGGGCTCCAGCAGGGTGTTCCAGTCCGGAGACAAGTAGAACAAGATCCCGTCTCCCGCGCCCTCCAGCGTCACGCCGCGGACGTCCTACGCTACGCTAGACGAGAGTCTCACCTGGGAAGCAGCGTCTCCCCACACCCGGGGCTCCAGCAGGGTGTTCCAGTCCGGAGACAAGTAGAACAAGATCCCGTCTCCCGCGCCCTCCAGCGTGACGCCGCGGACGTCCTACGCTACGCTAGACGAGAGTCTCACCTGGGAAGCAGCGTCTCCCCACACCCGGGGCTCCAGCAGGGTGTTCCAGTCCGGAGACAAGTAGAACAAGATCCCGTCTCCCGCGCCCTCCAGCGTCACGCCGCGGACGTCCTACGCTACGCTAGACGAGAGTCTCACCTGGGAAGCAGCGTCTCCCCACACCCGGGGCTCCAGCAGGGTGTTCCAGTCCGGAGACAAGTAGAACAAGATCCCGTCTCCCGCGCCCTCCAGCGTGACGCCGCGGACGTCCTACGCTACGCTAGACGAGAGTCTCACCTGGGAAGCAGCGTCTCCCCACACCCGGGGCTCCAGCAGGGTGTTCCAGTCCGGAGACAAGTAGAACAAGATCCCGTCTCCCGCGCCCTCCAGCGTGACGCCGCGGACGTCCTACGCTACGCTAGACGAGAGTCTTACCTGGGAAGCAGCGTCTCCCCACACCCGGGGCTCCAGCAGGGTGTTCCAGTCCGGAGACAAGTAGAACAAGATCCCGTCTCCCGCACCCTCCAGCGTGACGCCGCGGACGTCCTACGCTACGCTAGACGAGAGTCTCACCTGGGAAGCAGCGTCTCCCCACACCCGGGGCTCCAGCAGGGTGTTCCAGTCCGGAGACAAGTAGAACAAGATCCCGTCTCCCGCGCCCTCCAGCGTCACGCCGCGGACGTCCTACGCTACGCTAGACGAGAGTCTCACCTGGGAAGCAGCGTCTCCCCACACCCGGGGCTCCAGCAGGGTGTTCCAGTCCGGAGACAAGTAGAACAAGATCCCGTCTCCCGCGCCCTCCAGCGTCACGCCGCGGACGTCCTACGCTACGCTAGACGAGAGTCTCACCTGGGAAGCAGCGTCTCCCCACACCCGGGGCTCCAGCAGGGTGTTCCAGTCCGGAGACAAGTAGAACAAGATCCCGTCTCCCGCGCCCTCCAGCGTGACGCCGCGGACGTCCTACGCTACGCTAGACGAGAGTCTCACCTGGGAAGCAGCGTCTCCCCACACCCGGGGCTCCAGCAGGGTGTTCCAGTCCGGAGACAAGTAGAACAAGATCCCGTCTCCCGCGCCCTCCAGCGTGACGCCGCGGACGTCCTACGCTACGCTAGACGAGAGTCTCACCTGGGAAGCAGCGTCTCCCCACACCCGGGGCTCCAGCAGGGTGTTCCAGTCCGGAGACAAGTAGAACAAGATCCCGTCTCCCGCGCCCTCCAGCGTGACGCCGCGGACGTCCTACGCTACGCTAGACGAGAGTCTCACCTGGGAAGCAGCGTCTCCCCACACCCGGGGCTCCAGCAGGGTGTTCCAGTCCGGAGACAAGTAGAACAAGATCCCGTCTCCCGCGCCCTCCAGCGTGACGCCGCGGACGTCCTACGCTACGCTAGACGAGAGTCTCACCTGGGAAGCAGCGTCTCCCCACACCCGGGGCTCCAGCAGGGTGTTCCAGTCCGGAGACAAGTAGAACAAGATCCCGTCTCCCGCGCCCTCCAGCGTGACGCCGCGGACGTCCTACGCTACGCTAGACGAGAGTCTCACCTGGGAAGCAGCGTCTCCCCACACCCGGGGCTCCAGCAGGGTGTTCCAGTCCGGAGACAAGTAGAACAAGATCCCGTCTCCCGCGCCCTCCAGCGTCACGCCGCGGACGTCCTACGCTACGCTAGACGAGAGTCTCACCTGGGAAGCAGCGTCTCCCCACACCCGGGGCTCCAGCAGGGTGTTCCAGTCCGGAGACAAGTAGAACAAGATCCCGTCTCCCGCGCCCTCCAGCGTGACGCCGCGGACGTCCTACGCTACGCTAGACGAGAGTCTCACCTGGGAAGCAGCGTCTCCCCACACCCGGGGCTCCAGCAGGGTGTTCCAGTCCGGAGACAAGTAGAACAAGATCCCGTCTCCCGCGCCCTCCAGCGTGACGCCGCGGACGTCCTACGCTACGCTAGACGAGAGTCTCACCTGGGAAGCAGCGTCTCCCCACACCCGGGGCTCCAGCAGGGTGTTCCAGTCCGGAGACAAGTAGAACAAGATCCCGTCTCCCGCGCCCTCCAGCGTGACGCCGCGGACGTCCTACGCTACGCTAGACGAGAGTCTCACCTGGGAAGCAGCGTCTCCCCACACCCGGGGCTCCAGCAGGGTGTTCCAGTCCGGAGACAAGTAGAACAAGATCCCGTCTCCCGCGCCCTCCAGCGTGACGCCGCGGACGTCCTACGCTACGCTAGACGAGAGTCTCACCTGGGAAGCAGCGTCTCCCCACACCCGGGGCTCCAGCAGGGTGTTCCAGTCCGGAGACAAGTAGAACAAGATCCCGTCTCCCGCGCCCTCCAGCGTCACGCCGCGGACGTCCTACGCTACGCTAGACGAGAGTCTCACCTGGGAAGCAGCGTCTCCCCACACCCGGGGCTCCAGCAGGGTGTTCCAGTCCGGAGACAAGTAGAACAAGATCCCGTCTCCCGCGCCCTCCAGCGTCACGCCGCGGACGTCCTACGCTACGCTAGACGAGAGTCTCACCTGGGAAGCAGCGTCTCCCCACACCCGGGGCTCCAGCAGGGTGTTCCAGTCCGGAGACAAGTAGAACAAGATCCCGTCTCCCGCGCCCTCCAGCGTGACGCCGCGGACGTCCTACGCTACGCTAGACGAGAGTCTCACCTGGGAAGCAGCGTCTCCCCACACCCGGGGCTCCAGCAGGGTGTTCCAGTCCGGAGACAAGTAGAACAAGATCCCGTCTCCCGCGCCCTCCAGCGTCACGCCGCGGACGTCCTACGCTACGCTAGACGAGAGTCTCACCTGGGAAGCAGCGTCTCCCCACACCCGGGGCTCCAGCAGGGTGTTCCAGTCCGGAGACAAGTAGAACAAGATCCCGTCTCCCGCGCCCTCCAGCGTGACGCCGCGGACGTCCTACGCTACGCTAGACGAGAGTCTCACCTGGGAAGCAGCGTCTCCCCACACCCGGGGCTCCAGCAGGGTGTTCCAGTCCGGAGACAAGTAGAACAAGATCCCGTCTCCCGCGCCCTCCAGCGTGACGCCGCGGACGTCCTACGCTACGCTAGACGAGAGTCTCACCTGGGAAGCAGCGTCTCCCCACACCCGGGGCTCCAGCAGGGTGTTCCAGTCCGGAGACAAGTAGAACAAGATCCCGTCTCCCGCGCCCTCCAGCGTGACGCCGCGGACGTCCTACGCTACGCTAGACGAGAGTCTCACCTGGGAAGCAGCGTCTCCCCACACCCGGGGCTCCAGCAGGGTGTTCCAGTCCGGAGACAAGTAGAACAAGATCCCGTCTCCCGCGCCCTCCAGCGTGACGCCGCGGACGTCCTACGCTACGCTAGACGAGAGTCTCACCTGGGAAGCAGCGTCTCCCCACACCCGGGGCTCCAGCAGGGTGTTCCAGTCCGGAGACAAGTAGAACAAGATCCCGTCTCCCGCGCCCTCCAGCGTGACGCCGCGGACGTCCTACGCTACGCTAGACGAGAGTCTCACCTGGGAAGCAGCGTCTCCCCACACCCGGGGCTCCAGCAGGGTGTTCCAGTCCGGAGACAAGTAGAACAAGATCCCGTCTCCCGCGCCCTCCAGCGTGACGCCGCGGACGTCCTACGCTACGCTAGACGAGAGTCTCACCTGGGAAGTAGCGTCTCCCCACACCCGGGGCTCCAGCAGGGTGTTCCAGTCCGGAGACAAGTAGAACAAGATCCCGTCTCCCGCGCCCTCCAGCGTGACGCCGCGGACGTCCTACGCTACGCTAGACGAGAGTCTCACCTGGGAAGCAGCGTCTCCCCACACCCGGGGCTCCAGCAGGGTGTTCCAGTCCGGAGACAAGTAGAACAAGATCCCGTCTCCCGCGCCCTCCAGCGTCACGCCGCGGACGTCCTACGCTACGCTAGACGAGAGTCTCACCTGGGAAGCAGCGTCTCCCCACACCCGGGGCTCCAGCAGGGTGTTCCAGTCCGGAGACAAGTAGAACAAGATCCCGTCTCCCGCGCCCTCCAGCGTGACGCCGCGGACGTCCTACGCTACGCTAGACGAGAGTCTCACCTGGGAAGCAGCGTCTCCCCACACCCGGGGCTCCAGCAGGGTGTTCCAGTCCGGAGACAAGTAGAACAAGATCCCGTCTCCCGCGCCCTCCAGCGTGACGCCGCGGACGTCCTACGCTACGCTAGACGAGAGTCTCACCTGGGAAGCAGCGTCTCCCCACACCCGGGGCTCCAGCAGGGTGTTCCAGTCCGGAGACAAGTAGAACAAGATCCCGTCTCCCGCACCCTCCAGCGTGACGCCGCGGACGTCCTACGCTACGCTAGACGAGAGTCTCACCTGGGAAGCAGCGTCTCCCCACACCCGGGGCTCCAGCAGGGTGTTCCAGTCCGGAGACAAGTAGAACAAGATCCCGTCTCCCGCGCCCTCCAGCGTCACGCCGCGGACGTCCTACGCTACGCTAGACGAGAGTCTCACCTGGGAAGCAGCGTCTCCCCACACCCGGGGCTCCAGCAGAGTGTTCCAGTCCGGAGACAAGTAGAACAAGATCCCGTCTCCCGCGCCCTCCAGCGTCACGCCGCGGACGTCCTACGCTACGCTAGACGAGAGTCTCACCTGGGAAGCAGCGTCTCCCCACACCCGGGGCTCCAGCAGGGTGTTCCAGTCCGGAGACAAGTAGAACAAGATCCCGTCTCCCGCGCCCTCCAGCGTGACGCCGCGGACGTCCTACGCTACGCTAGACGAGAGTCTCACCTGGGAAGCAGCGTCTCCCCACACCCGGGGCTCCAGCAGGGTGTTCCAGTCCGGAGACAAGTAGAACAAGATCCCGTCTCCCGCGCCCTCCAGCGTGACGCCGCGGACGTCCTACGCTACGCTAGACGAGAGTCTCACCTGGGAAGCAGCGTCTCCCCACACCCGGGGCTCCAGCAGGGTGTTCCAGTCCGGAGACAAGTAGAACAAGATCCCGTCTCCCGCGCCCTCCAGCGTGACGCCGCGGACGTCCTACGCTACGCTAGACGAGAGTCTCACCTGGGAAGCAGCGTCTCCCCACACCCGGGGCTCCAGCAGGGTGTTCCAGTCCGGAGACAAGTAGAACAAGATCCCGTCTCCCGCGCCCTCCAGCGTGACGCCGCGGACGTCCTACGCTACGCTAGACGAGAGTCTCACCTGGGAAGCAGCGTCTCCCCACACCCGGGGCTCCAGCAGGGTGTTCCAGTCCGGAGACAAGTAGAACAAGATCCCGTCTCCCGCGCCCTCCAGCGTGACGCCGCGGACGTCCTACGCTACGCTAGACGAGAGTCTCACCTGGGAAGCAGCGTCTCCCCACACCCGGGGCTCCAGCAGGGTGTTCCAGTCCGGAGACAAGTAGAACAAGATCCCGTCTCCCGCGCCCTCCAGCGTGACGCCGCGGACGTCCTACGCTACGCTAGACGAGAGTCTCACCTGGGAAGCAGCGTCTCCCCACACCCGGGGCTCCAGCAGGGTGTTCCAGTCCGGAGACAAGTAGAACAAGATCCCGTCTCCCGCGCCCTCCAGCGTGACGCCGCGGACGTCCTACGCTACGCTAGACGAGAGTCTCACCTGGGAAGCAGCGTCTCCCCACACCCGGGGCTCCAGCAGGGTGTTCCAGTCCGGAGACAAGTAGAACAAGATCCCGTCTCCCGCGCCCTCCAGCGTGACGCCGCGGACGTCCTACGCTACGCTAGACGAGAGTCTCACCTGGGAAGCAGCGTCTCCCCACACCCGGGGCTCCAGCAGGGTGTTCCAGTCCGGAGACAAGTAGAACAAGATCCCGTCTCCCGCGCCCTCCAGCGTGACGCCGCGGACGTCCTACGCTACGCTAGACGAGAGTCTCACCTGGGAAGCAGCGTCTCCCCACACCCGGGGCTCCAGCAGGGTGTTCCAGTCCGGAGACAAGTAGAACAAGATCCCGTCTCCCGCGCCCTCCAGCGTCACGCCGCGGATCAGAAGCGCGGTCAGCATCACGTATGGGAACAGAGCCGTGAAGTACACCACTTTTCCAGCCGATTTTATACCCTATCAAATAAACATTTAGGTAAGTTGCAAAAATATCTGTATTAGGTGATATAGGTACCAGCTTTTTAATAGTCTACTAAAGGACGTACGTGGGTAGGCCACCCACGAAGGGTGGTGTACAGTGCGTGTTGATGGATTCACATCTTCCATAGAATTTCTTCTACGGACGTACGCAGGTTGCCTCACGATGTTTTTCTTCATCGTCAAGCCAGTGGTGTGTTATTTCGTACTTAAGTTTATATACTGATTCGGAACGTCAAAAAAATTAAGTGTTATTTAGAAAATACACAAAGGTCATCCATTAATGAGAAAATACAGGGACTTTCTTTAAACCAAAGACATTCCATTTTATAGAATATTTTTATCATCGATATGAACAACAATATCTTTACATGATTTAGAAATCGTGATTATAAAATGAGCTACATTTTGTCGAATAACATGGAACTTTTTGTATTGAACAGTTGGTTTGTCACAGCACAAGTTCGTCATAAGGTCATAACAATGCGTATTACCTATCTCTGTAAATACAATAAGGTTGCTGAATGCTACATCACAGGTTGTATCATTGTCCTAAATATTAAAAGCTTATATTGCACTAGCGACCCGTCCTGGCTTTGCACATGTGTATTTTACATAGCAACCTTCCTCTTGAATCATCAAAAACCGCATCAAAATTCGTTGCGTAGTTTTAAAGATAAAAGCATACATGGGGACAGCGGAAGCGACTTTGTTTTATACTATGTTGTGATAAATATCCTATTCTTGTTCACTTTAACATTAGTTTGAGAGCTAACGCACGACGTTACAGATTTATCGCAGATACGCGGAATAAAAAATCTCGCATTTGCATGGGAAGTCAACGAAGTAGCAAAAATTATCAATGGTAGTCGACAATTTGTTTACAATTAATGAATATCAAATAAACTGTGTTACAATACCTTTATAACACAGAAGAAAGCAATCAACCAAGACAGGAACAGGGTCCCAACCAGATGCCACTGAATGCTGCCCCAGTTCTGCCATGTTGCGTCACCTCGTCCCAAAACTCTTTCACTAAAAATAAACAAATTAAACAAGTATTACACTAAAATAATATTCATCTTTAAAGCAACAGAATAGGTATTTATTAGGTATCTTGGTCTACATTCTCCACAACTACACTCCTTGGCTACAATGTCGCTTTCTATCAGGTGAGTTGATGACCAAATGTAGCTCTATTATGTATAAAAATAAGAAGCTCTCCCTCTAACTAAATGAAGAAAAGTTAGTATTGATTTCTTTTGAGTTAACAGAACAGATAAAAAACACTGTTATTTTCGTTACTTTTATCTACTTTGTCAAATTAGGAGATTCAAGAACGAAAAATATCTACTACAAGTCGTGTATAATTTTATGATAATTGGAAATCCGTTTTTTTTTTATAAATATTAATGTGCAACTGCGCTAATATAATTAAGTTGTTATTTTATGGTACATACTACCATAGACGAACAAAATGCGATACATATTGGTCTATGGCACTTGTAAACGTTTCAAGTGTCTGCATTCTCCACGTGGCTGCAAATTACACGACATTCATTGATCGTAGATATTTTTTTATCAAGTTCAGTATCTTAGGGATTAAGATTACAATTGAGACCTAAGTGTCACTTATAAGATTTGTTTATCAATGCAACATGATTAATTATCACTTCAGTACGAACACGGATAAAACGTGGATGAAATAATTTAAATAATAAAAGTTTCTCCTAAACCAGCAGTTTTTAAAATATCTAGATAATAATATTATTAATCCATTTCAAAGTCTTTGTAATATTTTAATTATGCTAATCAATTAGAACAAAATCATAATTTATAATTTGATATCATATTGTTAATTAATACATCAATTTAAACGTTTTAATTATATTTGTAGACAAATTTTGCTAGACATAACGCAGCTTTACGTCACAATTATGTCTGAAATTATTTTTCGTTAAAATGTAATCTGTTCTGTACTGTATAAGCCTTTTAATAGTCCACTGCAGGACGTAGGCCTACCCACGAAGGTGATTGGGTCATATTCAACATGCTAGATATAGCTCAGTGCGGGTTGCTGGATACGCCATCAATTTTTTTCTACGGAAATATGCGGGTTGCCTCAAGAAGTTTTCTTTCACCAAAAAGCCAGTGGTATTAAATTCCGTACACAAATCCTAAAAAACTCATTGGTACGGGACCGGGTTTGAACCCACGACCTCACGATTGTAAGGCAGGTGTCGGTCACTACCTCTAGACCACCAAACTTTAATGAAATCTTCTTTACATACATTTTGAAACAGCTGGTTATAAACTAAAAAAGCTAACGTAAGAGGCCCTTGCTTGTTTTAAAATAAATTCATGTTAAGTATTAGATACTAAGTAATTTTACTATATCATTCATTTAGTACGTTCAGATAATTGTCAGTACCTAATAATAGAAAAATAACTAAAACGTGACATTTGACTATTTATTTCTTAAAATTTACTTTTTACTATACAGGATTATTTCTAATCAATTAGCATCCTTTTAGGGGCTTATTCTATCCATCAAACTAACTTTTGTTCTACAACCTTTATTAATTCTCAAAAAAAAGTTAATGTTCCATAGAAAATACCGTTCACCCTCAACAAAATGTATGGAACAGCTGATTTTAATTTCGAGTTTTGACAAAAGTCGCAGAACAAATGTTGTTATAGTCTGACCGTTTAACTTAGTCCTCGCCTGCGCGGTACAGGGGCGCGGGGGTAGACGACAAAGGGGACTGAGACCGGTGCGGGCGGCGGGTCCCTGCTGCCCGCACCGGTCTCAGTCCCCCTTTGTCGTCTACCCGCGCGCCCCTGTACCCGCGCAGGCGAGGACTCAGTTAAATGGTCATACTATAGTTTTGATGTACAGAATAGCCCCTGAGAGGATGCTAATTGATTAGAAATAACCCTGTAAAGAGCGCGCTATTAAAATCATCATCAGGATTATGTATTCTTAATAATAAGTACTTTTTTATGTAATAAAAGCATAATTAATTTACATCTTATTAGAGTGGTTTGAGACAAATAACTAATTCATAATAATATATACTAAGACTAAAAAACACAAAACACATGCTACACCCCTTTGTGTGTCCATACCGGCCCTGATTTCCCATCGCCTTAAGTTAACGTAACTTGTCAAGAGTACTGTACAATTATACATACATGCTAATAAAATCCATGCTTATGACCGTACCAAAACGAGATTTTAGACTCTATCTTATTTTATATCCAATGAGTTGCACATAATCATTTGATGGGGGATTATATAACGTAGATATCTGAAAAAGATACCGTAGCTAAATCCAGTGGCACCCTAGTGTCGTTAATTCAGTTAATACATAATATTATGTACCAGCGTTGACTGATTGTGTTAAGACTACGTTTAAAGATAACACATTCGAGTACTTAGCAACAGTAAAAGGATAATATTGCACTTAGTTTGAGCATACTGTTGAAATAGAGAATGATTTAGATAAGAAAAACCCACTTAATAATAAATATTGTCTAAGTTTCAACGTTATAAAGGAATATCTGTTTGCCCTGAATTGAGCCAAAAGACCGTGATATAGACTATCATTAAGAATTACTATTACTATGAAGCAAACATGGAATTTAAGAAAAAAATCAGCAGTTCCATAAACAATTGCAACTCGGAATCGACAAAATTGATATATTTTCTTGTAAAATATTGACTTCCAAAAAGGAGGAGGTGTTATTTGTGTATTGTCATCGAGATTTTCACCGTGAAGATTGTGAACCGAATAAAAAAAATCTAATTAGTTCAAAAGGGTGGACTCCCGAGATGGTCCTGTTTAAATTTTACCGAAATCGGCTGAGCTGTTTTTAAAATTAACAATAATGTAAAAAATGTACCTATACATCAATTCGAGCGAACGATTCCAATTTTGTACACGGTGGAAGTATGTTTTGCCATTTTTGCGAATTATTATTATCAGAATATTGCCTTTGAAATCAAAGAAGGATGTCGGCAGCTCATACATACGAGTACCTGTTGTATACGAATACACTCATTTTCTCCCAAGTTTATTTCTAAGAATGTTATGTTCGTCAGAGTAATTTATGATGCTTCTAAAACTGTTCTGATATGTTCGTTGTACAAGTTCGTTTTTGACGAAGTTTTAAAATATTTGGCCACACAAGCATTGGTCCCAGGGGATTTAGATGGTAAAAACATTAAAAAATCATTGTAATTTTTCCGGTGGTCTAATTTTAATTTTAATAAGTGCTATGAAAACAGCAAAATATCACTACAGTTTTCAAACACAAAGAGAAGATGTTTTGTTGCATGATTGCAAAAAAATAAAATAAAAATGTTTTGACAGGTCAAGTCTCTGCATCTTTCTTTGAAAATCTGTGAGTGGGAAAGCTGCAGGTTGAAAAGCCGTTGACGACGTTGAAAATTTTTTGAATGTCTTCGGAAAGATAATTTACTCCTGTACTTTTGTTTACATGTTTGTTTTGTTTTGTTGTGCTATAAGCCTCGGCGCAGACGAGCCACTGACCACAGCCACCGGTGGCAGCCGCCGCTACCACTACATCTGTATGTATTTATCGCGTACACTACTATAATGCCCCATCCACAAACTCGCGAGTGCCTCGGCGAGGCCCACGAGCAATGTTGCCGCCACACTCTCCACAAGGCGACACGAGCACCGCAGCTGTAGCTAACTTCACATCGTAATCAAGTATACAAGTCGGCGATGTGATGTTAGCCACAGAAGCTTCTCAAGTAACTTCTGTAGCTAACTTCACATCGCCGACTTATATACTTGTATACGTTGTAAAGTTAGCTACAGCTGCGGTGTTCGTGTCGCCTCGTGGAGAGGATGGCGGCACCACAAGGCGACGCGACGCGGAAGAAAGACGAAGCGAGACGAGGTGACAGAAGCGCACCTTCTACACTCTCGTGGTCGCGTTCCCTCGAGTCGCCTCGTGGTGATTTTGGACGGGGAATAATGAGTGGAAATCGCATGCCTCGTATAATAATACGAGGCATGCGATTAAGGCAGGCCTGCCTTTTAAGAAAATGTGTGAGAAATTGTGTGAACTGTTTGTCGCTGGCCACCGCTGCACCGTTGGCTGTGGTCGGTGGATCATCTGCACCGAACCTAAAAATCAAACTGCTTCAACTTAAGAATAAACCACACCCAGAAATAAAGAACTAAAAAGATGCAGAAGTGAAAAGTGAGAAGCACTCACTTATAATATTCTTCGGCAGCCAGAACCCTCGTCACGTTGGTGTACCAAGGAATCTGTTGGGTGCCGTTCAAGCAATAGCTTCCGTCGTACGGCTCGAAGCCAGTAGAAACACAGATCTCTCCAATTGACATGCATGTCCTTAAATAATAAGTCAGATCTTCGGGTCCTCCTGTGTTGTTTATGCGGCATCGCGCGTCATACTCTCCGCTGTAGCAAACTGTAAAATGATTATTCAAATAAAAATATTTAAAAAAACTACCCCCAATCACTGTTTTCAAAGAAACCTGGTTAAACCGTCTGCTATTAAGAGGGTCTTAAGACTGTCATCATGTCTTAATAGACATGATGACTAAAACAATATAGATAATTAAAATTATTGAGAAAAATCTTTTTTGAATTTAATAAAAATTGATGAAGATATAGTTCCGTGTGACGTCACGTGTGTCACACAAATGTATAGACTTTTGTAAGAGACGTGACGTGCCGAACCACACTCCTAAAATTTGACAAGGTTCATCTTTTCGATTTGTTGTTTTATTGACAACAGCAATAATTATTTTTCGCAAAAAATGGCAAAACCGCCTACCATCGTGTACAAAATTCGAATATTTCGCTAGAATTGTTTACATAATTGTTGATTTTTCAAAAACGGCTCAGCCGATATCTGTAAAATTTAAATGGAACTATCTCGGGAGTATACCCTTTCCAACTAAAAATTATTCGATTGGGTTCACAATTGGCGAAATTATCGATGTTTATCGTGTACAAAATTCGGATATTTCGCTCGAATTGATTACATTATTGTTGATTTTTCAAAAATGGCTCAGCCGATTTCTGTAAAATTTAAACGGGACCACCTCGGGAGTATACCCTATCGAAAAAAAAACATTTTCAATTCGGTTCCCAATTGGTGAAATTATCGATGAACATACACAAAAAAAAATACATACAGATGAACATAGAACCTCCTCCTTTTTGGAAGTCTGTTTAAAAATATGTGTTTAACATTTTTTGATAATCTAACTCACGAAGAATCATTCATGAAGTAACTAACTAACGGACTAATTATAATAATGATTTTATTACGCAGTCATCATGCATAATGCACGCAGTTTGAGTGTATTCTCCCCTTACCGGGCCAGATGGCACTTGACTTGTGTCATCTGGCCCGGTAAATATATCACCGGGCCAGATAAAACTTTTCTTTCCCATGTGGCCCGGCGCCGGGCCAAGTCACCGGGCCAGATGGGATACACTCCGCAGTATCACCTAACTACGTTAGATTTCTATAGAAGTAGTTAGGTATAAAAAATAGTTGTGCTGAAATCTTTCCCTTCATCATCACCACATTTGTAATTAGTTAATTGCAAGCCTTTTCCAAGCAATACATTATGATCAGAGCAAGAGACATTAAAGCAATTCTCAAATTTAAGTTATTTTTAAGCAAGGAAATAAATTATAATACACTAGAACAACAAGTAAACATTAAACAAAATAAAGAACCGGTTGAACAGTTGCTGTGGTAAAAAACCTACCAAAGATAGATAGATAAAACTTTATTGTACACAAAAAAAAAAATAAGACAAACAGTAATACAAGAAATACTTAATGCTAGTATAACTTAAGGCGGCATCATCGCGGGCAGGAGTGGGTGTCGTAACGTCAGTTCTCTGATACAAGTCCATACATTTTTGTACGTGACTTGTGACGTCACGCGGTACTTTAACGGGCTATTTCTTCACAAATTTTCTTTACTTGACAAAAGAAAAATACGTGTTTAATATTTTTTGTTAATCTATCTGACGGAATTATTAAATTTTTTAGTCGTCATACCTATTGTAATAAGAAACAAACAAATATTAAAGTATACTCACAGTCAGTGTTATACTCCTTATCGCAGTATCTCCAGCCCAGGTTACCACTCAGCGACACAATAGTGTAGAAAAGTGTCCAAGCCACGATGATCATGTAGTATATCGATATGATAGAGATGACCACGAGCGTGCAGTACCCCAGTCCAGAGAAGAACGGAGAGATCGAGCTGAATGCTTTCAGCGGACCCACCCCGGTGTACTGGCCAATGTACAACTCCAAGTAGAAAAGCGGAAGACCGATAAAAATCACCATCAGGAAGAAAGGTATGAGAAACGCGCCTGAAACAAATACAAATTAGGTGTGTCATATTCATCCTTTATTATCTTTACGGGCAAGCGCCTTTATTTATTACAGTAAACAAGAATATGTATTAAACTAAACAAAAAAAAAATGACTGCAGAACACATAATAGTAGTTTATGCAACTGTCATACAATGAAGTCATACACTCGTTACTATTATGAACTCACACTCGTGTTTCAATACCCGTGTTATATGCAGTTGCATACACTACTTTATCTTCACTAATAAAAATAAAAACATATTGCGAAACATTAAATTCACGCGTACGTGTATTGTCACAGTGAACTTGGCGCCATTAAAATCTAACCAATGAGAGCGCAGCTGCGCGCGCAGGGCCAATCTGGAGCGAGCGCGCGATGTTATAATGAGATTTTACGATATCGATGAGGATATTATAACATCATGTGAAATTGCTTAAATTGAGTGTTTTGTTGTCTGCGCTATAACAGTAGTCATTATAAGTCAAGTATTGGAAACATAAGTATAATGTTACAACATTAGTGTAGATAAAATCACATAAGCAACGAACTAAAATGACGATGACATTAAAATACTGAAGGCGGACATCCCTAGCGCCTGATACGTTCTGCGTGGCCACGTGGCGGTGTTGGTATACAGAGGTATTTTAAGGGCAGGGTTGGGCGCAATACTGTTAGATATCATTACTGTGCTCCCGTAACTTTTTTTTAATTTTCGTATCAGTGGTTTACGTCTGTTTGCCTTTTTGATACCCTTGTATACATTCATCGTGACTGTACTCTAAGTGCTACTTACGCAACGTAAGTTATATTTTACAGTATTTTACAGTATTTTGCTGGTATATTTGTTAAGACTCGATAATATTAATATTTTAATTTCTAAGAAGTAATACAGTATTAAAAGTATGTATCTAATCACGTTGTAGCTTATTCTTATCGTTACGTAGTTGTTAAATCGAACAAAGTCTTGGATTAAAATCGTAGCAACCCACTTTGCTTTCATTCAAGTACACTGAACAGTCTTGCTGTTAGGTAATCAGCTGTAGCCATTTTTAGGATTATCGTAGAAACTAGCTATTATTATAACGGATGCAATCCGTTTTATAACTACAAATAACTTTTTATCAGTGTATTATAGTGAGGACGTAATATTTTTTTACAAAAAATTGTGATTTTGAACTTACTTCCACTTAAAAAGAAAGGATTCTTTAATTCTAAGATTACAAAAAGGAATTAATAAAACCATCTTATTACATATGTACCTACGTACCTTATTTAATTTGGTTTAATAGGATTTTGTTAAATACGATATAATAATTTGAATTTCATCAGTGGTACGTTGCCCAGCGTCCCGCTTAGGCTTAGGAAATCTTCAAACAATAACTAGCTCCACGGTTTAGCCGAGTCAGACAGTAAAATGAACTCTGGGAGGAGGTCCTATGTCGCTTTGTCAAGCGAATTTGACTAATTTACTTCTTCCATTTCTATTGCATAGGTAGGAGAAGCTCCACACTTACCATTCCACGGTGTAGCTGAGGCAGGCCAGAATGACATCAACAGACGGCTGCACTACTCCGTGTCAAAAGAGCTGACTGACTGACTGACTGACTGACTGACACAATGCACTTACCTCCTCCATTTCTATAGCAGAGGTACAAAAAACCTCCTACGTTGCTCAGCCCCACGGCATAGGCGCGGTAGGCCAGGATCAACCACAGCGGGTGGCTCCACTACTTCCTGTCAAGAGAGCAGAACTGACTGACGTAGTGCCTCGTAGACGTAGTGACGTAGTTACCTCCTCCATGTATATAGCAGAGGTACAGGAACCTCTACACGTTGCCCAGCTCCACGGCATAGCCTAGGCAGGTTGAGTTTCATTGGACGGTTCTATGACGACCTCTCATGGAGAGTTGGCCTAAGATAGACAGGCAACATGCTTACCTCCTCCATTTCTGTAGCAGAGGTACGGGAACCTCCACACATTGCCCAGCCCCACAGCGTAGCCGAGACAGGCCAGAATGAACTCCAGCGGGCGGCCCCATGACGCCCGCTCCGGAGTGCTGCTGGATTCGGACCTGGAGTCCGGCTCCGTTACTGGTTTCCCGTTTGCCTCTGGCTAAAATAAAAGATAAATTGTTCATACAATTGTGATAGAACGAGTATTATACCAAATTAAAAGGTATGGTGGTGGTGGACGACTACAGCAAAAAAGTATATGGATAGGAATGTGTTGATGTTTCAATATTTACTTGTATGTGTCTTGAAAAAGTCAAAATAAGAATAGTGGACTTGTTTTCTGTCTAAAAAACCCTGCGTGAGTAACACCTGTGCTATATTCTAATCAAAAATATCACCTTATAAAAAACATGTCTTAATGAGATAAAAATGTTTAGACACCCATGTAAAGTAATCTGTGAGACACCTCTGCCAGATAGAGACAGCAGGTATGAAGTGTCTATATTATTTTGCAAAGTAACATTCAACACTGTATTTTGCACAGTCACTTATGTACTCGTACATACATGTAAATAATTCTACCAAACTTTTTGATTCTCTTTTGATTAGTTTCAGTTATCGAGTTACAACAGATTATTTTTAATCTCTCATTAAAAATGCTTTATCCGTAACTCTCCTAAACTCCAAGCACGAATAAAGCATACAAAAGAAATTATCCTTCACGGATCTCGCAATTTTATTCGAATAATTTAATTTGCAGATAGATAACAAGATGAAGATAAACTTCCATAGAAAACTCAATTCAAATGGCCGCTTAAGAACAAATTAGCTTTCACCCAAAATAACTTCCCATTCATTTTGTAATCTAATCATCTAAAAGCGAGCCAGCAGCTTGCAAACTTTCGGCTAATCTATTCAGTTACCGGTGTCTTAGTTTAGTAATCACCAATAAAGTAATTACCGGAACTTGGCGAAAATCGGGAAGTGGTTGAAAACTTAATCTCTTCAAACAAGGGAATAATCGTTCTCATTTATATGTAAATGTCTGGAATTGTGCGAGATGAATGGAGTCGTCGCAGTTCGATTCTCGTTCGAGTAATGTTATGCAGGAGTTGGTCGTCAGCCCGGCGCACGGCGCCCGGCGCGGCGCGCTCAACTTCTTGGGAACATACTTTATGTTTATTCGTTTAGACAGGAGTGGAATCGAGCAGCTGAACATTTTCTTTGGTCTTTTATTGCTTTTTAATTCATACATATCTATATGATGCTATTGTTATTAAAACAACATTAAATTAGGAGTTAGTCGGCCGCCCGGCGCCCGGCGCGACGCGCTTTACTTCTTGGAAACATACTTTGTTTACATCTTTATTCGTTTAGGCAGAGGTAGAATAGAGTCACTATTATTTTATCTTAACTTTAATATTTTTTATCAAAAAATTTAACACTTTTAAAATACGCTAGTTTAGTTAGGTATGAAACAGAATTTGCTATTTCGGAAAAATGATACAATCTTTTATTTATTACGAGTGTGCCAAAACATTCTTACCTTAGATATATTAGGTATGAAACAGTATAATTATTGCTTTATTAGAGAAACATAACAAGGTAATATCATTGAATAAACTGATATTTGTTACCAAAAACAACAACATTATTCAAGTTAATGCAACATAATTATTTTTCGCAAAAAATGGCAAAACCGCCTTCCATCGTGTACAAAATTCGAATATTTTGCTCGGATTGTTTACATTATTGTTGATTGATCAAAAACGGCTCAGCCGATTTCTGTAAAATTAATAATATAATAAATGATAATTTCGCCAATTGTGAACCGAATCGAAAAATTCTTTTTTAATTTGAAAGAGTATACTCCTGAAATGGTCTCATTTAAATTTTACAGAAATCGGTTGGGTCATTTTGGAAAAATCAGCTATGATGTAAAAAATTCGAGCGAAATATTTGAATTTTGTACACGATGTAAGGTGGTTTTACCATTTATTGTGAAAAATAATTATTAACTTTTCTGTTTGATAGCTCATACTTTCTAATGTGGTCCCATTTAAAATTAAAAAATCGGCTGAGCCGTTTTTGAATGATCAACCATGTTCCAAAATTGTATGCACCAATTCTAGCAAACAATTCGAATTATGTACCCGATTTAAGTCGGTTCTGTTGGCCTAAAAATGGTTCCATTTTTATTTAACACGACAGATATGATTTTACATAGCAATTTGTCTGGCAGCAAAACACGGCATTCATAAATAAAGCAACTATTGTTATCATGATGGTCCTAAGGAATTTTCTGACCATCACTATGAACAACTTTTACTATGGGGCCAACCCTGAATTCGAGAAATTTCATCCTAAATTTTAACTCGGAAGGGACAAAATGTATTTTGTCGTTATGTTGAACCCTGGGTTTAGACGATACCAGATTTCTCTCAATGTTCAAAGAAAATTCTCAAAATATATTGTTAATAGTAATTTTATAAAAATAGAAAATACCAATTAGATATAAATATAGATTTTATATTTTAGATTTTATCGATACCTAAATTTCAGCTCAATTTTAATGATCATCAGTGAGCCTGACGTCCTAGAAAACTCAATTTTGGTGCGTATACTAGAATTGGCACACAGCAACAAAATAATTCTGAAATATGGAACTATCGCTTTCAAACCCTTCAATTTAGGGGGTAAAAATTCGTATGAGACTTCCGTAAAATTTTAATGCTAGAAGTCGGAAAATTGATGTAGTAACTTCTCATTTCAAGTAATAAAATACGTATTTTAAGACTTAGTTTATCATCCTCCAATCCCAAAAACTAGAGGATTAAAGTTTGACTGAGGTTTTCGCTAAATTTTAATGATAAAAGTTTGAATATCGATACAGTGACTCCTTGATATAAATAATAAAACACGTTTTTCAGGGTTTTCAGTAAATCACTTTCGATGGAATGAAGCGCACGCAAACGATTAATATGGAGTTTCTTTGATCGGGTAGAAAAAAGGTTTTACCATTTTTTTATACAGTGTTAAAAACACATTTCGAAAGTCTTCATATAGATTCATTGACTAGCCCTAGATTCCGAGGTATAAAGCTTACATCACTCTACTAAATACATATCAGTGCTGTAGTAGTTTTAAGTACTAAAGAGTCGAAGCAAAAAGTACCTATAAAATTTACAAATTTTTTCATAATCAAAATTATGATTATCAAAATTTTAATCCCTAAAAAAGTATAATCGTCATTTTATCCTATAATCGGGCGATTATAGCACTGAATTTTACTTTTTTACGTCAATTATTTCAGTCCGGCTTTCTGTAAAATAATTATTTTTCGCAAAAAATAGCATGACCGACTTCACCCCTGTCCAGAATTCGCGAATATTTCGCAAGGATCGATGTTACATTTTTCACGTTATTGTTGATTTATCAAAACTGGCTCAGCCGATTTCAATAAAATTTTAATGGGACCAATTTCGAAGTACAATCTTTCTAATGAAAAAATAGTTATTGAAATCGGACTACTACGAAAAAAGTTATGCGTGGTTACATATAAAAAAAATATATCCGCGTTGAATTGAGTACCTCCTCCGGTTGGGTTCGTCGGTCAGAAAAGATTTACTCAAAATAAATACCTTGTTCATAGCGTGATGTTCACCAGCCATTCCCAGAATTGATTTTCAGAACTGTCGTAGCTGATGTAGGCAGGTTTCAAGACCATAGGCAACATAGGCACGACTGCACCTTGACCTTTTCCTATACCGAAAGAAAAATAGAGAAAACTGCACGGTTTACTCGGCACTCGCCACTAATCACCTGGCACTACTGACTGTGTTCATACGCTAAGTATATAAAACATTTATCGTGCGATATCGCAGGAATGTCGATAATTTACTGATAACCGGTAGATGAATAATGAAATGCAAATAGTATCGTCTACTGTCGTTCAATTTCAATTTGGCAATCATAATCGATGTATCTCCTCCATCATGTCTGAAGATAGCGTTTTTCAAGTGTCTGGATTTTATTTTCTCTGCCATAATAATAATATCTGTAGATAACTATCCTACTATCACTACATAGTATAAAACAAAGTCGCTTCCCGCTCTGTCTGTCCGTATGTATACTTATATCTTTAAAACTACGCAACGGATTCTGATGCGGTTTTTCTAAAATAGATAGAAGGATTCAAGAAGAAGGTTTATAACTATGAAATGTTTAATACACCTGTGCAAAGCTGGGCTTGCTATTAATAACAAACGCGAAAGTTTGTATGTATGGACGTGTGTTCCTCTTTCACGCAAAAACTACTGAACGGATTGAGATGAAACTTTGCAATAGTAATGCTTATACATCAGAATAACACATAAGCTATAATTTATAAAGGTATTGCGTGAAACGAAGTTCACAAACAAAATTATTAATTTTGCTCGATAAGTACCCAAAATATTTCATTAACTTTGCTATCAGTGTCGGACAGATAATAGAACAAGTATCTGTTTTCAGCCATCAGATGTCAACAGAATATAATACCTAATAATATGTATGATTCATTACCACCATATCTTATCGGAGATATTGAAATACCAGTACATACTGCATGTTATTTTGCCTACTTATGGACTCAATAATGTGTATTTATACTTATTAAGTTTGAACTTTCACTAAACGAGCAAATTAGTTTTTAGGGTTCCGTACCTAAAGGGTAAAAACGGGACCCTATTACTAAAACTCCGCTGTCCGTTCGTCTGTCCGTCTGTCCGTCCGTCTGTCTGTCTGTCCGTCACCAGGCTGTATCTCATGAACCATGATAGCTAGAACGTTGAAATTAACCGCTATAACAAAATAATACTAAAAACAGAAAAAAAAAAAAAAACATCTCATACTACAATCTGAACTTAGATCGAAATTATTAATGGTGTCAGGTATTAAGTTGGATATTCACTTCTAAAATAAATACCTAAATTTAAATAAAATAAATATTTAATTTTAATATTCCCATGCAAGAAACGTGATTTTCTGCTCGATATTAATAACGGCAACAGGAAGATAATTAAAATAAAATATAGGTACTAAGGGGGCTTACATACGGTACGGAACCCTTCGCATGCGAGTCCGACTCGCACTTGGCCGATTATTATGTTAAACTCATTGCGAAACACAGTTGCTACGAAGGTTTGGAGAATAAACTATTTCTAATTTGCAACTGATTGCATACATTTTTTTCTTAACCTAATTATGCTGTCCTTCTTTTGGGCAAAGAACTTCCCACTTTATTCCATTTTTCGTGTTCTGTAGCCAAATCTCGCTTACCTTCCCGAAAATATCAAGATCGTGACGCCAGACGCTTTAGGCCTTCCCTGGTTTCGTCTGCCCTCAGGTACCCTGATCCTGGTCCATCTGTCGGGGTACATATGTACGATATACGGGTGTATATTGTATAACCTGCCTAATCCAATGGGATTAGGATTCAATGGAATACTTCCATAATTATACGGAAAAATTACTCTGACACAGCGAGTAGTTCCCAAGAAAGACGAAAACGTCCGCTTTGGTAACGAGTTGCCAAGTTTAGTTGCCTAGACGGTCGAAAACTGCCAAAAAAACACCATTCGTTTTTGCACCAGCATTTGTTTTTGGTTATAAAATAAACTAAATTCATTGTATACGGCAAGCGCCAGTTGCCGCTTTGTCTTTAGGTATTTCTAGCGTCGACGTCTCACATTCATTCATCTGTCGGTATTGTTACTTATTTTATATTTTTTTTTTATGTAAATATTGCGAATAGATGTTTACAACAATAAATTAAGAACCGGTTCAGCTGTATGCCTACTACATGATGTTGAGAAGTTAATTTATCGATGTTGAAACTTGTTTCTTTGTTTAACAGAAGAAGTGAATTGTGTCTAATCAACTATTTACGGTTGCATATTACTTTTTGGTCTTATACAAATTATAATTTTAGCCGTGGGGTGCCGGCAGAGTAGAATAGCACCCCCCTCTAGTACCAGGTGTCGTAAGAGCCGACTGAGGTACAGCGGAACCGACCAATGGCGGTATAACCATTCAAATAAAACGTAGCTAAAATGGCACAGGGCAGGGATGGGGAGCAGCATCCCTGTCGCGAAGCTACGTTTCTGCGATCGCCACCACGCCTGCCCAGCGCGGCGATTATGGGCAAAAACCCCAATATGGAAAGTACAAATAGACCAGGCCCCCAGTCCCCAGCAGCTCCGCTAGCCCGGGGCTACGGTAGCGGCCCCGGTAACGGCGGAGAAGGGGGTGCTAAGAATCGCTGGCAGACGCCCGGCTACCACTCCCGCAAACGACGACTGGCCCTGGTAACACACAACGTGCGCACGTTGAGGACTGACGAGAAGATTGCTGAGTTGGAAGAAGAGTTGAGTAGATTGCGTTGGGATATTGTGGGGTTGTCTGAAGTCCGTAGAGAGGGGGAGGACACGATAACCTTGAAATCCGGCAACCTGCTTTACTACCGGGAAGGTGACCAACGGTCCCAAGGTGGTGTTGGCTTTCTCGTTCACAAGTCCCTCACCAACAACATTATTACCATCGAAAGTGTGTCGAACAGGGTGGTATACCTAATACTCAGAATATCCAAGAAGTATTCGCTGAAGGTCATTCAGGTATACGCACCGACATCGTCACACCCAGATGATGAGGTGGAGACTATGTATGAGGACGTGAGTCGGGCCATTCATATGTCTAAGACCCACTTCACTGTTGTTATGGGGGACTTCAACGCAAAGTTGGGCAGAAAAAACGATGATGAGCTGAGGGTGGGGCAATTTGGATATGGGCAACGGAACCCTAGGGGCCAGAGGCTAGCTGATTTTCTGGAGAGAGAGGAACTCTTTATGATGAACTCTTTCTTCCAGAAGCCGCCTCACAGGAAATGGACCTGGATGAGCCCTGATGGTTCCACGAGAAACGAGATAGACTTCATCATGACCACCGAGAGACGAATATTTAATGATGTCTCCGTGATCCACATTCATTCATTCTGCCGCGTACGGCCAGCGCGAGCACACGCACTCGCCTTCGCATCGGTCGTAGTTACGTAGTTACACATTTCTTTACGCTAGTGATTGAATTTTTCCAATATCGATATCGATATGGAAAAGTACCTTCTAAGATCATCATCTGAAACCAGCTTGGGAAGCGTTAGCAGTAACAAGCGAAACCGCGAAGTCACCCCTCCTGAAGACTGGAAAGCACCGAAACGCCCGTGGAGAGCTACCGCAGTGAAACCCCAAGAGCCTATCGGAACAAGCAATCGCTTCAGTCAGCTTTGCGACGAGATGGGTGATCTCACAGACTCTCAGCACCTGGAATATGCTGGTAAGAAAAATCGCATCCCTCCTATTATTGCAGTACGGAATTCGAATTTGTCTCACAAAGGTATTCAGGAAGTAGTAAGTAAATATACAAGCAACTTCCACCTCAAATACAAACAGAAGAACAAAGTTGCGATTCATGTTTATACTGCCAACTGTCATCAGCGTTTAAAAGAAGGTTTGCGGAAGGACAACGTGCTGTTCCACACATTCACCCGCAGAGACGAAAAACTACCTAAGGCAGTAGTACGAGGTTTGCCGTCAATGGCAGAAGAGGAAATCATCGAAGACCTTGCTTCTCTGGGCTTCAAGGACTGTAAAGTTATAGTCCTCAAGTCTAAGACATCGCCGGCTTCATCTGTCAACCCCTTATACCTCGTGCAGCTGCCAGTGGGGTCTGACATGTCGAAATTTCGTCAAATCAGATTTCTTTGCAAGTGCGTCGTCGAGATTCGCAAGTTCAGACCAAGGAGCTGGGAAGGCACCCAGTGTTTTCGGTGTCAAGCCTTTGGCCATGCATCGAGCAACTGTAATCTCCCTGTTCGCTGTGTGAAATGCCTAGAGCCGCATGCGACTAATGAATGCCCCAAACAAGACCGCACTTCCCCAGCACAGTGTTGCAACTGCAAGGAGGCCCATCCAGCCAACTTCCGATTATGCCCGGCTCGCAAGACATACCTAGAAAGAATGCGATCACAGCGCATACCAGCCCAGAGACCGGTTAAACCTAATCAAGAACCCCTCCCTATCAAGACTACCACTCCTCTGATTCGAGAAAATATCCAGGTGAACGAAAACATTGCCTCGCACTCCAAGATGATCAAGGCAAACATAGAGTTGGGTAACACTACCACCAGAGGCAATGTCGACATTTCTGATCAGTGTACTAGCGAAATACTCCATATTCTTAGTATCATTAGATCTTTAAAGAAGGAATTCTTGGCCTGCGGGACTATGGTGGACAAGGTCACATTGATCTTGACCCGCCTTAGTCAGTACGTATAAGGCGGCCTCCGTTTCCTGTCTTGGAATGCTGATGGCATTCGACTTAAAATTTCCGAACTACTTGAATTAGCTACATCTGAGAGTGCATTTGACATTATAGCCTTGTGTGAAACCAGAATTTCTGAAAAAGTAACACTATCAACCCCAGGTTATATTTGTCATCGTCAAGATAAGCACAACTCTGGCCGTGGTCAGGGAGTAGCATTACTCATACGTGACAACGTAGAACATACACGTATTCGAATACCGAAAACCACCCATATGGAGGCTGTAGCTGTTCAACTTACTACTACTAGTCGAAAGAAGCTTATTGTTATATCTGCGTATCAATCCCCTAACTTAAACCTTTTAACAAACGATTTAGATAAGCTTCTCACTCTTGGCGGTAACGTGCTAATTTTAGGAGACATGAATTCTAAGCATAAATTTTGGAGTAAGTCACTTGAGAATACTTCTGGTAAGTTATTATACAATCATATGCTCAAAGGCGACTTTATGATCCACGCACCTTCAACGCCCACTCTCGTTCACTACAGACCAGACTACAAACCTTCCACTCCTGATCTCGTTATATCACGGAACGTAAGCATAACGAACATTAAAACTTTACACGCCTTATCGTCTAATCACTTACCGATCTGTTTTTCTACTGAAGATGAATTCCTACGCTTAAATAAAACACTGTACAACTTTGGCGCGGCTGACTGGTCAAAATTTCGCACGGTACTCGATGCGAATATTACATTGTCTTCTGCAGTATATGGCTCACCCACAGAAGTAGACCTTGCTCTCGATCTACTTACGCACGCTATATATGCAGCTCGCGATTCCTCAGTACCACTCTTAGATTCAACCTATAAGCCCAAGCCCTTACCTCGCAAAATCAAAAAACTCATAAAACTTAAAAATCAATTAAGGCGTAGAGATGCCTCCTCAATCGACATTAATGAAAAAAGAAACTTAAGATACCACATAAATAGCCTTCAAACAAAAATTAACTCAGACATAAAAAAATTCAACGACAAAATCTGGAACGACAAACTTGACAAAGTTGATAATCCCTCGACAGACATCTGGAGAGTTGCCAAAGGACTGCGTACCAAACGGCACACCATCCCGCCGCTTATTAAACCTGATAATACTCTGGCAGAAACTGCCAAAGATCAAGCCGAAGCTCTAGCTGACTCATTTCTCAGCAATATGAGTCTCACAAATAACTGGGTCAGTACCTCTGCCATCGAAAATGAAGTAAGACTGTCAAACGAAATTGTACAAAACTACGTTCCGGAAAAACAGCATTTCTTTGTCAGACCAAGAGATGTTGTTTCACGTATATTTAAATTAAAGAAACGTAAGGCCCCGGGTGCTGACAAGATCCAAAACGAACTGTTAAAAAACTTTTCTCGCAAGGCAATTGTATTTCTCACTCGCATATTCAATGCCTGTCTCAGACTAGCATATTTCCCCAAAGTTATGAAAACTGCAATAATAGTACCTATTCTCAAACCTGGAAAAGACGATACACTTCCTGTGAGCTACAGACCTATTAGCTTGCTGTCTTCTCTAAGCAAGCTTTTTGAATCTATAATTTAAACTTGGTTACTAAAAGAGTCTAAACACCTAGTGATTAATGAGCAGTTCGGTTTTCGGGAACAACATTCTACGGTCCAACAACTCGTAAGAGTAACGGAACACATTGCTCATCACTTGAATCTCAATGAGTCGACAGGGATGTTCCTACTCGATATTGAAAAGGCGTTTGATACCGTTTGGCACGCAGGCCTAATACATAAACTTTACGTCAGTGATGTGAACATTGCCTTAGTTAAATTAATTTCATCTAACTTAACTGACCGTCAATTTTCAGTTAGTGTGAACAACACCCTCTCTGAGCCTCGCAACATACCAGCAGGCGTGCCGCAAGGCTCAGTGCTTGGGCCACGCCTTTTCATTCACTATATTAATGATATTCCCATCCAAACCCGCACCAAGTTAGCATGTTTTGCAGATGATACCGCCTCGCTAACGTCCTCGAAAGATGTTGACCTCATCATTAGTAGATTACAGTTATCCATACAAAGCTTGCAAGAATTTTTCAATAATTGGAAACTTAAATTAAATGAGACTAAAACAGAAGCTATCCTTTTTTCAAGATCTCGTAAAATTCCTCGTAGGCGAATAAAGATTAACAACCACAACATTGACTGGAGCCCCAGTGTAAAATACCTCGGTGTAGTGCTAGACAATAAAATCAACTGGTCTCGTCATGTCGAGCATGCCAGAAAGAAGGCACTAAAAGCAATGGGAGCATTAGGACCCATCTTCAATAGAAAAACAAACTTGAGTTCAAAATCCAAATTACGCATTTATACCACCTTAATCAGGCCCTGTCTCACATATGCTGCTCCGGTATGGAACACTACTTGTGAAGCAAATTACATCAAAATTCAAGTCATACAAAACAAAGCCCTTAAGATATGTTATAACACCCCATTCAGATATAATCTCCACAAACTCCACAAAAAAATTAAATTCCCAACCCTAAAAGAATTTATTTTAAAAATAACAAAAAACTTTTATTTTAAATTAAATCATGAACACGCAAATGCACTAATTAGCTCACTCGGGCGAACTAGAAGTTCAAATCTATCGTACATCGATAAATACAACAAATATAAATTACCACATCACTATCTTTTGTTCGACTGACGGCCGACGAGCACAGGTTAGCTCTGTTCACAGAGTGACTAAAACGTCGGTTAAAGTTAACCTGTTGATTTGCCCTACGTGCTCACTAGCTGTCGCATGCAATAACAGCTGGTTAACAGACCTACAATTACATCATGGTTTAACACTACTCGCCTGACACTGCCTAGTAACTATTTTTCAAATATCAGATAGCTTACTATTCTGTAACTTTAAGTACGATTAAAAGCCGTTAATTAAAAAATTAATTACTATTATATTTTTCTCGTGTAACTTATCTCAATCTATATTTCTTTAATATGGAGTATTTTGCTGTAAGGTAGTCAAAAATATTTATTGTCATAATTTTATTTGTTTTTCCCTAATTATTATTATTATTGTTTAAGTAATCATTTTCATTTTATAATCTTAATTATGCTATGTAACCCGTAGACATGGTCATGTTGTAAACGTACGAAATTGCAAAGTACTACGTACCAAAAAATAATGTATTTCCTATCTACCCTCTACTTACGACTTAATTAGAACTTTGGTAAATTTATAACATAATGTTTAGATACAAGTTTTAAAAGGTGACATTAGCCTACAAAACACTGTAAATATTGTGGTAAATTGTAACTTAGTTAGTTAACGCTAAGCTTTACAAAACATTGTAATTTTATTATGTCAATAAAGGTTTCTTAAAATCAATCAATCCGTGATCCACAGGGTGAAAACCGGCAGCGATCACAGAATTGTACGAGGCACATTAGATATTAATGTTAAGCTCGAAAGGTCCCGCTTGATGAAGTCCACGCTCCGACCTACTCGTGAACATATCCAAAACACCGATGACTTCCAGCTCGAGCTCTCGAATCGTTTTGCTTGCCTAGAGAACCTTGCGTCGGTGGACGAGATCAACAACGGGCTCGTGGAAACTGTCCAAACGGTGGGTGCTAAGTTCTTTAGACCCCGCCGTTCAAATAAACCGCAGAAATTCTCCGATCACACTGTAAATCTCATGGCCGAACGACGCTCGCTAAGATTGCAGTCTTCCGATGATGCAAAGTCATATAGGCGGCTCAATAGACAAATTTCGAAATCCTTGCGGCACGACATCCGTCTTTTTAATACTAATCATATTAAAAAGACAATAGAGCGGAACAAAGGCTCCAAAGTGTTCGCAAGAGATTTGTCTATTGGGCAAAGCCAATTGTCAAAGCTGAAGAGAGAAGATGGAAGTATAGCGTCGACCAAGGCAGAGGTATTGGAGGAGATCGAAAGGTTCTATGGACAGCTATACGCTTCGGTCGCTAAGCCTGTTAGCAGCGCGGCCAAAGATCCGAGAGCCAAGCTGACCCGACACTTCACCGAAGATATCCCGGACATCAGCCTGTACGAGATTAGAATGGCCCTGAATCAGCTTAAGAACAACAAGGCGCCGGGTGATGACGGTATCACATCAGAGCTTCTGAGAGCGGGTGGAACACCGGTACTAAAAGTCCTCCAGAAGCTTTTCAACACCGTCGTCCTCGAGGGCATCACGCCAGAAGCATGGAACAGAAGCGTGGTGGTGTTGTTTTTCAAGAAAGGTGACAACACCTTATTGAAGAACTACAGACCCATCTCGCTTCTGAGCCATGTTTATAAGCTGTTTTCAAGGGTCATTACGAACCGTCTCGAGCGCAGGCTTGATGACTTCCAGCCTTCCGAACAAGCCGGTTTCCGAAAGGGCTATAGCACCATGGACCACATTCATACGCTGCGGCAGGTAATACAGAAGACCGAAGAGTATAACTTGCCTCTTTGCTTAGCGTTTGTGGACTATGAGAAAGCCTTTGATTCGGTCGAGACTTGGGCTGTGCTCGAGTCTCTCCAACGATGCCGTATTGACTATCGGTACATCGAAGTGTTGAAGTGCTTGTATAATAACGCAACTATGTCGGTCCGAGTACAGGAAGAGAGCTCCATGGCGATCCCTTTAAAAAGAGGCGTAAGACAGGGAGACGTAATTTCTCCGAAACTGTTTACGGCTACTTTGGAGAACGCCTTCAAGCTCCTGGAATGGAAAGAATTCGGCATCAATGTCAATGGCGAATACCTCACTCACCTTCGGTTTGCCGACGATATAGTAGTCATGGCAAAATCGATGGAAGAGCTCAGCACGATGCTCGAAGGCCTCAATCGGGTTTCTCAACAGGTGGGTCTTAAGATGAACATGGACAAGACGAAAGTCATGTGTAATTCCCATGTTGTACCCACCCCGATCTCTGTTGGGAACTCGGTTCTTGAAGTCGTTGACTCGTACGTCTACCTAGGACAAGTAGTCCAGTTAGGTAGGTCCGACTTCAAGAAAGAGGCCAATCGCCGAATCCAACTCGGCTGGGCAGCGTTCGGAAAATTGCGGAGCGTCTTCTCGTCCGACATACCTCAGTGCCTCAAGTCGAAAGTTTTCGACCAGTGTGTGTTGCCAGTGATGACTTATGGTACAGAAACGTGGTCTCTCACTATGGGCCTTATTAGTAAGCTCCAAGTAGCCCAACGAGCTATGGAGAGGCCTATTCTCGGAGTCTCTCTGCGAGATCGAATCAGAAATGAGGAGATCCCTAGAAGAACCAAAGTTACCGACATAGCCCAACGGATTGGCAAGTTGAAATGGCAATGGGCAGGGCACATAGCGCGGAGGACTGATGACCGATGGGGTCGAAAAGTTCTCGAGTGGAGACCACGTACCGGCAAGCACAGCGTAGGACGTCCACCCACAAGGTGGACGGATGACCTCATTAAGACCGCAGGATCGCGCTGGATGCAAGCCGCTTCCAACCGGTCTTATTGGAGATCCATAGGGGAGGCCTATGTCCAGCAGTGGACTTCTTATGGCTGATGGATGGATGGACAAATTATATGATGAATATAGGTATCCATCAATGTACTTCGGTAACATTTTAATATGTACCTACATTTTATAAACAATTACAGTATCTATTCCTTGATACCAACGTATTAAGTATTGTGCATTTGAAGTATTTTTAGAAGTTTTTGTAAGCAGGAATGCAGTTAGTTTTTCATTTTTAAATATTGCTTTCTTGTTTGTAGTCATTCGTTTCAAGTTTTATATTTGTAGACAAAAATGTTAGCGCGGAAGTGAGTCTTAAAGTTCCTAGACAAACCTACTGTGGTTTTAGGGTGCTGAACTTATATAAATCAAATTGTAATGTGTTAATAACTAAGACAAAAAATTACAAACTTGTAGGTATACGTCAAAAATGTACTATAATTTACATACATAACTACGGCGACATGCTTGTCTAAGATCAGTCCTATCACCTACTCCTAGCTAGGTAGCTTATCATATCAAATCAAAAGTTAAACGATTTATGCATATTAGAGCTAATACAACCAGAGATATATCGCTGATTTTATCCAAAAATTTTAGTTTTCGGCAAAAATGTTTTTCACAATAATCTTAAGTGGAATACTTACATCGGTTGCAGCGAAATATTCGAATTTTGCATCATACATAAATTGCAATTATTAAAGTCTGTTGTACCATTTTTGGCGGCATATAACAATAAGCCATTTTTGATGCCAGGGCCACAGTTTAGACGGTGACTGTTACCGCGATAGCTAGTGGACTGTATAGCGAAATGTACATACACGCAATAGGTAAAATTAGTTACAATCAATATTGTACTTACCAAATAATATCCGAGCCGTCGCCGCTGACCACGCACAAAATCACCGAGAAAGACCGTTGTGAAGCTCTGATGCGAATACCGGAGGAGTGTCGTCTGGCGGGGATCGCCTGACAGTCCGCTGACAGGTGACACTGACAGCCCGGCGCGGGCGGCGGCGCTTTGATATTGGTGCAGAACAATAATGGTTGCAGCAAACTTAACCAATTAGCGTGTACAGTGACTTTCATCCAAACTTGGCTACGTATTGAAAAGCCAATCAAAATCAATTACAGATAGCGCGCGAGTTGAATGCAGTCGGGGTCTGAGGTAAAGAGCGGGAGGATCTCCCCCCGCTATCCGCACGCCCCACCTCACGCGCCTGGGCGGGTTGGGCGTGCGGATAGCGGGGGGAGACATTCGCATTCCTAAGCTCTGCATTCAACTCGCGCGCTGAGTATAGGTAGGTAGGTATAATTGGGCGGGTTGAGTCCAATATCATTCCAAGACACATTGGAGTATTGGACCCAATACTACAGTTTTAGCCAACATAGCCAATATTAAATTAAAAAGAAATAAAATGTTAAATATTAGGGGACATCTTACACACGGTATCTGACCCCAAACTAAGCAAAGCTTGTGGTATGGCTGCCAGAGACTGATATACTATTTATACTTATTTTTTTTAATACATATTTAAATAGATAGTACCTAAATAATACCCAGACACAAAGCAAACAGGGTGGGGATCGAACCCACGCTTATTTGATATAGAAGTCAGGGTCACTAACCACTGAGCAACCGAGCCAGCCTAGACCCAATTACAAAGGCGTCATCGTAAATTATTAAATTTACGATGACGACAACGTAAAAAGTATTCTCTCTATCAAATGCCTAAAGTGAAAAAGAATCAGAAATATTCTATTTAGCCATTATAATTACGATGGCGCCTTTATAATTGGGCCTATTGTGTGGTCTTTAGGTGAATACAGCTGTTGTACAAAAAAAACACAAAACATGCTTATTAAATAGCTTACGATTTCTCAGACGACCTCAGAACAACAGAGGGAATGTAATGCAAAAATATATCCTTCCATTAGTCCAGCGACCATAGTGGAGACTCCAGACAAATTGGAAAAGATCTTGTTTGCAAATTGCAAATAATACTTTGTACAGAACAGCTAATGGGAATGGATAAAAGATGTTTTCATTTACATAATGAGGAGCACTTTCGTTGGTCTTCATTTTTACAATGACTTCTCTCGGTCCGAGGGGAGGATGTTTCTTGATTTTCGCTCGATGACTGCTTAGCTTCAAGACAAGTAAAACGTACATAGATTATTGACCAAAGCGAAGCGAATGTCTATTTTTTGGGGGAATTCCACTCAGAAAAGAAGGAAGTTCATCATCTGATTTCGATAATATTTGACAAGGTTTATCTATAGGTAGTATCTAAATCCTGACATGATTTGTGAACATGATGAATTTGCAATTATAATTATGTGCCATTTTTGTGCCAAAAAATGGCACGACCGACTTCAATCCTGTACAAATTCCGAAAAGTTTGCTCGATGTACACATACATCTATAATTTAAAAATACTATAGAATTTTTACATTATTGTTGATTTTTCAAAAACGATTTCGATAAAATTTAAATCTATATGCCTTTTAGAAATAAGAAACATTTGTTTAATCCGGTTCAAATTAATAATTAAAATATCGATGAACAAACTCATTAAAAAATACATACGGACGAACATAGTACTCCAGAACCGCCGGTTAGAAACCTAAATTGTATTGTTTTGTCCCTGTAATTTATTCTTTATGTAATGTGGTTGTCTAATAAAGTGTTATTGTTTGTTTGTTTGTTTGTACTCGTACTTCCTCCTTTTTAGACATCGGTTAAAATATATTGTCGTGCTACATGTGCTAGCCGTGCTGGCACGAATAGCCACATCAAGCCGACATCAGAGTATGTGAAAATTACTGACCTACAAGCGACAACAGAGTATGTGATAATTACTGACCTACAAGTGACATCAGAGTATGTGATAAGTACTGACCTACAAGCGACATCAGAGTATGTGATAATTACTGACCTACAAGCGACATCAGATTATGTGATAATTACTGGCCTACAAGCGACATCAGAGTATGTGATAATTACTGACCTACAAGTGACATCAGAGTATGTGATAATTACTGGCCTACAAGCGACATCAGAGTATGTGATAATTACTGACCTACAAGCGACATCAGAGTATGTGATAATTACTGACCTATAAGCAACATCAGAGTATGTGATAATTACTGACCTACAAGCGACATCAGAGTATGTAATAATTACTGACCTACAAGCGACATCAGAGTATGTGATAATTACTGACCTACAAGCGACATCAGAGTATGTGATAATTACTGACCTACAAGCAACATCAGAGTATGTGATAATTACTGACCTACAAGCGACATCTGAGTATGTGATAAGTACTGACCTACAAGCGACATCAGAGTATGTGATAATTACTGACCTACAAGCGACATCAGAGTATGTGATAATTACTGACCTACAAGCGACATCTGAGTATGTGATAAGTACTGACCTACAAGTAAAAGTGGCACATATGTACGACGTTATGTGATAGCTGACGTTTTCGTAGCACATTCGTAGCACTGTAGCAAGAGAGCTACAAGCTACCTACGAGTATGTAGTATCAGGGCTGGAAAAGTATTCATCTTTCACCCGAGTTAAATTAACTTTGTATTTTTTTGACTTGACTACGCCTTATAAATCTATTAATGCTGGCAGCACGCACTAAAAATTGTCACGTTCTGCCTGAGCCGAGCGTGCAAGCGAGAGCGCGGAAAAAGCGATAAAATTAAGTTCGTAAACGCCGGTTGGCTAGCCCTGGTGTCATATTTCTCAGTAGAAATGGTCGAACCTGTGGAATATCCAGCAGGTCAAAGTTCAATATATTTTTTTTTAAATTCCTTAATCAGCTGTTGCCAGAGTTATTTTTACAGAACTCGTAAATACCACTGCACTAAGTAGGTATAATAGCAATTTTTACTAAAGGATCAATATAAACAGTTGACTCTGAAGTATGTGAAACTCTAGCTTTTGAGTATTAGGTACTCTGGGAGCGATTGCAAATCCCAATGGCAAACTTTCTATAGAGTTTTAAATCCCCTTAAGGGCCTCTGACATGGCTAAACTCAAAACAAACGGGTGAATAATTTAATGCGTCATCCGAACCACAGTGGCGCTCAATTGTAAATGCTACCTGCGACCACCTATCCAAAGACTGGCCGTGCTGAAAGTTGCTTATCTACGATGATAGTTAACGAACACCTAGTCAAACTACGCTATGAGTGCTACAAGCTATAGAGGCACGATCGGCCTAAGCGCTCTGTTTGTTTCAGTTGTTGATTCAACAATGTTTTCTTGACAATGACTGCCTCAGTGGCTCAGTGGTTAGTGACCCTGACTTCTGGACTAAAGAGGCGTGGGTTCGATCCCCAGCCAAGCATTTTTGTGATGAACATAGGTGTTTGCTCTGTGTCTGGGTGTTATTTAGGTAATATTTATGTGAAGTATTTAAAAAATGTATTATGTAGAATAACAGTATCTGGCAGCCATATTACATGTTTTGCTTAGATTGGGGTCAGAGACCGTGTGTAAGATGTCCCTTTATATTTATTTTTTTAACATGTATTTATTTTTATGACGTTATCGCGTAAAATTATCGTTCGTTAACAGAATTTATAGGTAATCAACCATTTTTTTTAATTGGCACTATGTTTCAGACGTCTATCACTAACGTCGCCCATGTCGCTGGAGTTCAATGAGGCTAAGGAGCTCGGCGGATAATCGTAAAATTGCTCCGTTATTCCGCACAACGGCGGTTCTTGACATCCATTAAGTGATATTGTTTTTTGTGTTGTTATTGTAAAGTACGGCTCTGCAAGCCTCGTTTAGTATTTCGTGGGCGTAAGGACTTGTGGGTACAATTTGAAGTATTGTTGTTTTTTCAACAAGGATCCCGTAATTTAGAAGTCCTTTCATTTTGGTTTCGAGCGTTCTAATTTTATACACATTGGAGGTAAACAGCTCGGTTCATTATACTTATACTCATTTATTTATAACAATAAGTTACACGTCATTACTTGTTACATGGAGATAAGTTGATACCTTGAATTTGTAATTAAACTAAGACTTACTCAAAAACAAAAATACCTTGATTTTATTAAACACAAAATAAGGCGAATTTTATAATACAGATAATAAGGAAAATTAATTTTCCCATCATAAATCACAATAGTTAAAATCAAATAAGAAAATAATTAAATTAATTCCATTTACTAAATAACAATGATAAGTACAAAATTGTTGATCGAAATATCAGTGTGTCGAAAATTTATCACATAATTTATAATGAGTAAGGTTTGTATTGATGACATTGGTAAACAGGATAATTCAGAAAAGGTGTATCAAGCCAAAAGAGGATGATTCAGACCACCCTCATGAACCACTGTTACTATGTGGCTAACTCGGAATTTGAGGAAAAGAAATAGCCAAAATATCCCATACAAATCCCATACCATACATTTTGTCGATGTGGCAGTTTTGTATGGGACATTTTTGTCTATTTCTTTTTCTCTAATTCTGGGTCAGCCACATAGTAATAGTGACTTCTGAGGGTGGTATGAATCCTCTTTAGGCTCTGCATACCCTTTCTGAATAATTATTTTTATCAATAACCTAGCTCATTATATAATGAACCGAGTTGTTTACCCCCAATTTGTTTAAAATTAGAACGCTTGAATCTAAAATTTTGTCTCGAATCACAAGTTGGCTCTATAGTAAAAGTAATAAAACACACATATATAAAAAAAACACTAACCTTACGATGACAAAGTTTATCACAATATTTAGAAAATATACCAGCAAGGTTTCCCTACGTTGTACCTAATTCGTCTCTCTAGATTAGTTGAGCTTTTTGAAGCCATTGTATTTCAAGCTGCTCGCGCTCCACCACGAGCGGAAGTACAAAGAATAGAGCCGAAAACTAGCCGAGTAAACTACAAAACGTCGACGACAGGCACACAATCTGTGAAAGAGTTACGATGCCACTCTCGTGCATCGTAAAAACTACACGCTTGGAGTTAAGTTAACAAGAGAAATGCACAATATCGCAGTATGAGCACAAGTCGAACAGTGCGACAAGTGAAAATGCTACACTTTTACGTTAGCAAGTCGAGAATTAAGCGCGCACGTTTGAAATTTCGAGAATGTTGTCTCTGAACTCATTGCAGAACTGATAAGTCTACATTCAGCACCATTGGATAAAAGCACGGAAAAAAAACACAGGTGGGAATGCGATGTAGTACCTATACTCTAAAACTTACAACCTCTGTCACTGAATAAAAATCAATCTCACAAAAAATGTATGTACCCTATTAGTAGGTTATTTTTGTTACTCATTTTGTTGTCCATAAACAAACTAAATTGGATTGATAAACAGGTGTATCTACTTCATCAGAGATGGTTTTGTTTTTAGGGCACGCAACAAATCTGAATCGGTAATAAGATAAAGTTGATAGTTGCGACTCTTGTCTATATCAGTGTATTAGAAACAAGCCTAGCCATGCTTAATTATGGTAAACCGGATACGCGTACAAATCGCACTTCTGTCTGTTTTTTTATTTTCCGTCGGTATGTATCACGGTATGTACTTTTAATAGTCCACTGCAGGACGTAGACCTACCCCCGAAGAGTGATTGGGCCATATCCACCACGCTGACCCAGTGCGGGTTTCACATACCCCATCGAATTTCTTCTACGGATTTATGCAGGTTGCCTCACGATGTTTTCCTTCACCGAAAAACCAGTGGAGTGAAATTCCGTACATAAATTCGGAGGAATTCATTTGTACGGGACCGGGATTCGAACCCACGACCTAACGATTGTAAGGCGGGTGCCATTACCACTAGACCACCACGGCTATTTCCGTCAGTATAATGAACGACAAAGAGGAGTGCGAGTAAGCAAATAGTATCTAAGTAATAGGCTATTTACGCTATCATTGCTTAGTGCTCATGTCACAGTAATGCTCATGTGGTTGCTGCTTGTTCTTTTTTTAGTAGCTTTCTCACGTCGATACAGCTGCAGAAGAACTTAGGCAAAATCTCTGGCAGCAGCAGTGGTACTGGCCGTATCTGTATCAAATACTTTCCAGTAACTTTTCGAATTAATTTCTTGTTTTTTTATGTACTTAATCAGACAGAAATGTAGAAGATTAAACAAACAATTACACAATCTGTTCGTTGTGAAGTTTCAAGATTTCAGCACTATTGCAATAATATGGGCTATTAATAGACATACTAATGCTTTATTGTTCATATCAAATGTTAAACAAATGAATACCTTTTAGAAAGAAAAACTTAAAGTGGCTACAACAAGCTATATTGCGAGCAAAAAGCTAGCTAGAGCCTTATCTATCTTTTGAAATAAAATTATTTTAAAAAAAATGAAATAATGACACAGAATTTAAATCAGTATACGATTTTTACTTAAATATATACAAAATTATACGTGTCTATACTTTGAGTATAGAAACATCATATCAAAAGTTTTTTCAATACATTTTACCATTTAAAAAGTGTTTACTATCAAAATACTCTGCGCAATATAATTTAGTTGAATTGAAGGCACTAAACTTTATATAGGTTAATTCTCCATTTGTAATTTTTGTTATACATTTTAGACTATTAGACTAAAACTTTTACAATAAAATTAAGTTTAGAGCTATAAAATGCCTTCGAAATTGAGCTCATTGTGTGTTTTGAAAAACTTCAAGATGGGTAAAATATATCAACACCACCATAGCATGATAGAAATAATGTGATTGTTAGTTGTAGGTATATCATGACCACCATGATTATAACCCCACCGCTCTGTTGTGACGGGTGGTGTGTGTTTTTCGCCGCTTTGTACCGACATGGTAATGATACTCGTATCTAACAGTATTCCGTCTTCATACAAACGGTCGGAACGCGAATCATACCTCCTCGCGCATCGGAGCGGGGTATGCTCTTAGTATGCTAGTCAGTCGCGGCGCGCCGTAGTGATGAACGAACGTATGGGTTTGTAACTACTAAGCGTGCGATTTACGTTTTTATGGTTCTTCGTTTTACTACAGAACCAAAAAACATCAAAAACGCAATATTATGTATTTTATTGAACACTTTTTTTAATTCACAACGAATTTCTTTTTTCTAATAAATATAATAGAATCACATCATTATAGGTACAATATGATTCAATACTAGAAAGAAACTCAAGTAGGTAAAGAGTAAGTAAATGAAATTAAAATACTGAAGGGCTGGCCCTAGCGCGTGAGACGTTCTGCGTGGCCACGTGGCGCTGTAGATATACACCACTACTTTTTATGAACATCTAAAAAAAATGTAGGTATCAGTACACGATGTAAAACATATGTGTACAGTTAAAATTTAAAAAAGATCTTAGGTAGCCTATTTATTTAGGTTTTATTTTATCCTAAAATTATGCACATAATGTCAATTTCATTCATGTATCGCTATTGCATTCATTCCCTTTGCTAGCTCTCTCGCTCGCAAAAGCCCGCCCACAATTTTATTACCTACAAGTCTTGCAACATGGCTAGCAAATAATTTAACCAATTAGTTCAATTTTTAAGGGATAATTTTAGGATATTGATTTATTAACTTTTTATTGCATATATATGTTTAGTATCGTGCACTGATACCCCCAAATTTTTTTTTAGATGTTCATAAAAAGTAGTGGTGTACATTTCAAGGACAGGACTGAGTCACAATACTGTTAGATATCATTACCGTGTCGTAGTACCGAGGCCTTGTGTATGCGTTTTGACGATTGTCCTCACTTTTTTTCATGCTAGCACCAGTTACTCGCGCCACGAAAGCGAGCGGGAGGAAAAACAAAGCCAAACATCAGAACCCGTGCACAATACGGCCGCTGATGAGCGAAACATGATCATCACCTGTTGAAGGCAGTCACCAAACAGTGATGAAGTGTGGTCATCATCGCTCTGTTATGACGGGTGGCGTGGTCATCGCCGTTATGTACTGTTGCAATATGGAGTATGGTCACCATTGATCTATCACGATGGGTGGAGAGGAATCACTATTGATGGTCGCAGATCTAGATTTATCGGTCGGTTTCCCCTCGCCGCTTTCCATCTTTTAGTTGGTTTGAATAACTGTTTACCACGCTGAAAATTAAGAAAACTAAATCAATTCCATCTAGTAATAAACTAAAAGAGGTATTAACAGGGGGAGAGGAGGGACTATTTTGGTTTGCGGAAAGTAAGTATTAATTCTGTTCTCCCCTTTTAGGGTACTAGTCATTAACCTGTGGCAAAACTTAGCACTCAAGCCCACTGGGACCAATCACACAAAGAAGAAGATATTTAGTATGTATACCTATACGTATGCATAGTATTTAGTTATTCTACAAAGTAAGTGGGTAAGTTCGTATGCAGGTGGCTAATCAGACAAGTTAAAAACTCTGTCAAGGCTAGCCCTAATGTCAGAGTTTTTAAGCCCTTTGACATGGTTAAAGGGTAATTTTATGATTTTACTCACGTATCCATGGCAGTAAGCCCAGACCATGCCGATCGGGAAGAGAATTAGCGTGGAGAGGCCAACGGCCCAGCCCAAAATCTCGGCAAACGGTGGAAACACGTAGTTCGCATACTCAGGTGTTTTCCAGTCAGAGAAGATAAAGACGAGAATACCCTGGGGAGTAGAATTTTTTATAACATACTAAATACTTTGTTCAATTTGGACAATGAAAAAAATGGATTATAAAATGAAAGCGGCAGTGGGCAAGAAGTTAACCTTTAACAATTTTGAGTGGTAACCAAGCACCGGCAAGCGTATTGCACGACGCGGCTTCATTCTTCCACAAAGAACTCGAACAGAAAACTTGACTGAATTTGCTATTTTGACACGAGGTTCAAGTTGTTTACAACCAGCTCTTTTGAAGATACATACATATATTGGAGAGACTAATGATGGTGTGCATTTTACGACTGATTCTGATAATGAAATTTATATCTATAGGTCGCTACTTACAACGCTGCCGAAAGGCACAATGACAGACCAGACCATAAGCCAATAAATCCGCGAGACGTAGTTGAACGTCATTCCCATAGACTCCAGATCTTTTACAGCTCTGTTCAGGCCGTAACACCATGACACTGAAACACACTGTAAGGATTTAAAATTATGTATTTTTATCTTTTAAATTTGTTGTCATTTTGATAGGATATTAAAACAATGTTTGAAAGGTGAAAATTAGGGATTAAACCTGATCTTTCGTGAGCCATTGAGCCACAGGACCACAACGTATCACCTATCATGGGACAAATTTGCGTTTTCTAATATTGTGTGCGTCCTGATGTACGAGTATATCGTCAGGCACAAGGGCACACGGTCATGAGAAATTATGAAAAAAATTTTCTTTAACCTCAGCCATTCCAATGACCAGAACAGCCCAAGATGCTGTGTTCCAGTCCAACAGGGTAAAAAGGTAGACTCCACCGCTGTAACACATCGGTATACCGAGGATGAAGCACAAGAAGCACGTGAAGGCGGTCACCTGAAACATAAAGGTGTGATGAGACAAGCACTGTTGCAAGCTTAAAGAATTCACGTCACACATGAGAGAAGGGAAGCTATAGCGGTCGTAATCCGGGATGAATTTTTAACCCCCGACGCATAAGAGGGGTGTTATAAGTTTGACGTGTCTGTTTGTCTGTCTGTGTGTCTGTCTGCCTGTCTGTCTGTGGCATCATAGCGCCCGAACCACTGAACCGATTTCAGTTTAGTTTTTTTTGGATGATAGGAGACTTAGTCGAGAGTGTTCTTAGCTATGTTTTATAAAAATCGATTGAGCCGTTTAAGAGTTATGGTGGGTTAAAGTGGGGATGGAAGAACCAAAATTCTACAAATGTGCCCAAAATGGTTGTCAAATGAAAGATAAGATATTTTATCAGTATTTTTTATTTTGTCGGGGGTTTTTAAAATTTTTAATTTAAGTTTTTATTTATTGAATATTTTATCAACGTCTGTGCCCTTCGTTGGCAAAAAATTTGTTATTAAGTATTTGATTGTACTGTGCAAACAGAATTTGTAAATAATTGAAATCTTAGCCTAAGTTAACTGGTCACGGTGCACTGCGTGAATGCCACGAGTAGACCGGCATCCCGCAAGCAGCAGCAGTTATTTTAAAATTAAATAAATTTAAAATAAATTAATAAAAACTTTCTGTTCTGTGCTACAGAAAAGAATGGAAGGAATTGGGGGAGACCTTTGCCCAGCAGTGGCACAGTACAGGATAAAAAAAAAACTTTACTGACCAAAACTAAATAAACAGTTCTACCAAATTGACATTATAAAGTTTACTTGATCCTTAAAAAATAAAATACAGGTTCTTTTATGATAGTTATACAAATAGAAATAACAAAAGCACATTAATTTATCAACTTATCATGTCACTGGCTGGTGCTCGTACGAGTATCTAATAATGCAGTGCTACAATTTATATGCAACCTGGCATAGTACATAACTACTCGTGGAGCTCACTTCTCTGAACAACGACGTTACACGTAAAAGTATCTTCACTTAGTAGGTCTACTATACCTTCCAATAATGACTCCTGAGATGTGGCCACCTGTCCGTGATGGCCGTATTTACCGCCTCGATGCCCGCGAACTGACTTCCAAGGCCAAGAATGAACAACATGAAGAAGAACAGAATGGACCAGAGCTGCGGGACAGGCATCTGAAGTAAGGCTTCTGGGTACGCCACGAACGCTAGTCCTGGACCTTGCTGGGCTACATCTGTGAACAAACATTTTTGAACTAATGAGTCATTGTGTCAATGGCTAAGGTTGCAACTTGCAAGTAGCAAAGAAATTATAGGTTTATTCGACTGTCATAAAAGGAAAAGTGAAGTTATTAAAATCAATTTGCTTTAATGGCTTAGGCTGAACGTAGCAGAAAAATGATTCTTTTTTCTAAAAAATCAAGTAATTTTAAATCTAGTTGATGACGTGGTGGCCTAGTGGTAGTGATACCCGCCTTACAATCGTGAGGTCGTGGGTTCAAATCCCGGTCCCGTACCAATGAGTTCTTCGGAATTTATGTACGGAATTTAACACCACTGGCTTTTCGGTGAAGGAAAACATCGTGAGGCAACCTGCATACGTCAGTAGAAGAAATCCGATGGCGTTTGTGAATCCACCAACCCGCACTGGGCCAGCGTGGTGAATATGGCCCAACCACCATTCGTAGGTAGGCTTACGTCCTGCTGTGGACTATTAAAAAGGCTGATACAGTATACAGTGTGACTTTTATGTCTTTGATACGCAATTTATACACACCAATTTCAGACCAATATGACAACATAAGTCGTCGTAGAAAGGCACGGTAATGTTAACTATACAGTATAGCGACTCGCACCTGTCCTTGAAATAAATATCTACAGCCCCGCGTGGCCATGCAGTTCGTAACACGCGCTAGGGCTACCCGGTAGGTAAATCGCACGCTGACTGATTACAAACCCACACATTCGTTTGTCATTACAACGACGCGCCCTTGCAACTGTTGTATGCAGAACTTCGAGGCGCGTAGTTATGATTACCGTTCCGACCATTTATATGAAGACCGCATATTGCATAGACACCATCGCCGTGAAATAGGCGTCTTCTATTTGTTCTGAAGCAAAAGTATGTAGCTCTGACGCACAAAGTGTTATTTACCATCAACGCTGACTCCCATCTGCTGCGCCTGGAATCCGAGCACGGAGAAGATGGCGAACCCGGCGTAGATTGACGTGCCGAAGTTAGCTAAGCTCACGAAGCACGCGTCGAAGTGGCAGTTGTTGTAGAAGTTGTTGTATGACGCCAATGTTATTAGAGACCCACACGCCACACCAAAGGAGTAGAAAATCTACGAACAATTTAAAAGTTTTGATTTTATGATTTCAGGATTGCTTCGAAAAAAGTACAGAACTAGATATAACATACGTACATCCATGTGGCGCAGAACTAAGATGGTCGTAGAAGATACAGGTAGTTGAAAAAATCAAATATTTGGTAATTCTATCAATAAATCAACGACAGAATGTCCACTGCAGGTCATTAGTCTACAATTATATAGATCTACAGCAGGACCAATTAAAAGCGATGTGCACTAAGTAAGATTTTGAGGTCACCTTTCACAAATCACGAATTTACATTTGTTTATGCTGTTTTTGGGCACCTATTACGTTTGTTTGTTTATGTGTTTTGTTATTGGGAGCCGTGGCGGTCTAGTGGTAATGACACCGGCCTTACAATCGTGAGGTCGTGGGTCAAAATAGTTTGCACAATGCGCATATATGCAGGAATACTACATATAAAACCGCGTTGCACTTTTATTTTGTAACCATTTTGTTCTAATTACTGTTGAAAAGTGAAAACGTATGAAAAACGTCAGCATCCGTGTTTTAATTGTAATACCACGCTCATTAGCTTTAAATAGTTTTCTAGGATTTACCCACAATGAATTCTACTACGTGAATTATAATTTAAAAGTTTCTTCCTTGCTGTATCATCGGGATGTTCGGAGCCAACTTTTATTATTTGTAACTATAATCGGATCAGTGGAACTCTGCCCAGTGGCGAAGCCGGTTACAGGCGACGGAAGTTGGTCGAATAAATTAAATAGGTTTTAAAGGTTGCTCTGAATTTACAATATAATAACACAGCTCATTGCACTGTTTTGAGTAACTATGTATTTATATATTTTGAGCTGTAACTTTTAAAAAGTTTTATTGTGTGTTTTACTACAAGATAAAAGTAGTAGATGTTGGGGCATATTAGATATTTGAGTAGATATCGTGGTGGTCTTACAATCCTTACAATTGTGAAGTGTGTTCAAATCCAGGCTTCGATTGTTCAGGGTTCAATTGTTGTGAGTTCAAACCCAGGCCTTATGGGGTCTTTGGAACGTATGTACAGAATTTCACCCCACCAGTTTATGGTGAAGGAAAACCTAGAAAAGCAACTTGCATATATATGGCTCCAGAAGAAATTTGGTGATGTATATTAATCCACTCGTGCTGATGTCGACCCGCACGGACCACCGTGGTGGCGATATCACAATCACTTTTCGTGGCTATTCCTGTCATCAGCAATGGAGTATTATAAGAGCTGGTACAGGATACAGGATACAGGAACAGATGCCTTAAGGTCTGAGGGCTGGCATAGAGGCCACACTATTCTACTGCAAGATCAGCCATTACCTATACGTTGTAATATTCTTACTTGAGAAGCAGCGTCGCCCCAAACCCTGGCTTCTAGCAGCGTGCTCCATTTGGGCGATAAGTAGAACAGTATGCCTTCTCTAGCCCCCGGCAGTGTGACACCTCGCAGCATTAGGGCAGTCAGCATCACGTATGGGAACAGAGCCGTGAAGTATACCACTTTTCCTGCTGACTGTACACCCTGGAAAACTCTTCTGGTTATATTTCACATATCTATGGGTGAACAATGGCTGGTGAAATTCCTATGTAGCGCTCATAGCATATGTAGTTTGACTAAGTTTTTGTCAGTGATCGCCGTAGCAATCGGTACAGTCAGTTAGAGAAAATGTTATTGTTGGATCTAATTCTAACTCTCCCATAGACCATTGAGACCTTTGTCATAGGTCTGAGATATCTTTATTTATAGTTTAAACTTTGTCAAGGTTGGTGGAGTACTTGTGCTCGTCTAAACAGACCAATGCGAGAATGAAATCGCAACCTCACCGCAGGCAAACAAGGCCGGAATGAAAGCTAGTACTAACAAAATTAACCAACCTGTGTTTACGTTAGATCTCAATCTTTTTCTGAAGGTAAACTATGAAGCAAAAGTTGTTTACATGATAAAATGTTTGATGGGTATTAGAATGGGTGACTGCGGGTGGCATTTTTCAACTGAGCGCTACCGTGCCTCAGATGACACGTTAAATTGTAGGTTGCGGTTGTTTTAACCGTTTAGTCAAGTCAGAGGCCTTATGGCGGCCTAAAAACACTGACACCAGGGCTATCCACCTGGCCTATACGAACTTACTTACTTAATGTTTGATGGGATAAAACTTACCCGTATAACACAGAAGAATGCAATTAGCCACGACATGAACAGAGTCCCGACAATGTGCCATTGGATTGATCCCCAGTTCTCCCATGTTGCATCTCCTAGCCCCAACACTCTTTGGCTAAAACAAAACCAAAATCGTCAATATTTAAACTGTACTGATGAATCGAGCTAAAGTTTAGTACTAGAGAACACCTTTAAAATTGCAGCCGTTATGTATATATTTTCTTGATAGTCAACAATAATAAAACAATTCAATTCTTTATTTACTTAATAAAATAACATTACGGTTTCCACCAATGAGTTACTTATTTTACTCTTAATACTTATAAAAAATAAAAATTGGTACACAAAAAATGTGACATTGCTAAATAAATATTAGGGGACATCTAATACACGGTCTCTGACCCCAAACTAAGCATAGCTTGTGATATGGCTGCCAAAACTGATATACTACATCTACATATTTTAAATACATACTTATATGGATAGTACCTCAAATAATATCAATAACACCCAGACACAGAGCAAACACCTATGTAGAGTTGTTCATCACACAAATGTTTGCCCTGGGTGGGGATCGAACCTATGCCTCTTTGACCCAGAAGTCAGGGTCAATGAAGTAGGCGTGGAACAGAAAAGCTGTTTTATTTTTTTAATGGCCCGTAAAGACTTAATCTAGCTATGAGGTAATAAGGTATCTAAGTTGTTAATTGACTTAGGACTTATTCTTATGAGGATGAGTACCTAGTTAGAAATAAATTGATACTTCACTTGTAATATTCCTCGGCAGCCATCGTCCTCGTCACATTAGCGTACCAGGGTATTCTCTGGGTGCCGTCCATACAGTACTGGTTATCCAGCGGCTGGTACCCCAGCGAAGTACAGATCTCCCCGATGGATATACATCTCCTAAGATAGTAGGTCAAGTCGTCCGGACCACCCGTGTTGTTGAGTTTACAGGCTAAGTCGTACTCTCCGCTGTAACAAACTGATTATATTTTTAGCGATGATTTATTTTTAATAAATAGAATCACCTGGAAACGAAGGCTTCACCAGCTCTCGCTCTATTTGCACTCAATACCGTTTTTATTAAAACATTGCTTAGTTTTCGCAGCAGGCATGGACCTGCCTTAAAATATTGCCTTTCCCAAAAACAGTCAAATAACAGTGTAAGACCATAAAAATAATCGGCCCAGTACGAGTCCGACTCGCGCACGGAGGGTTCCGTACTGTATAGGAGCCCCCCTTAAATATTTATCTTATTTTATTATTTGTTATTAAAGTGAATATAGTAAAACTTAATATTCTGTGAATATTTCAAGCATCTACCTGTTACCATTATTAATATAGAGCGAAAAACGGTAATAAAAAAAAGGGTTTGTTGTATGGGAGCTCCCCTTAATTATTAATTTTATTCTGTTTTTAATATTTGTTGTTATAGCGGCAACAGAAATACATCATCTGTGAAAATTTCAGCTTTCTAGCTATATCGGTTCATGAGATACAGCCTGGAGACGGACAGACAGACAGACATACGGACAGACGGACAGCGGAGTCTTAGTAATAGAGTCCCGTTTTTACCCTTTGGGCACGGAACCCTAATTAGAAGATTGGATGCCTTTGTCCGGTAATGAAACACAAGAGTTGAAAAGGCTAAAAAAACACAAAAATCCACTCAGCAATATCTTTGATAAAAATAATTATATTATTTTGTATGGACTGTGTTATCCACCAGAACGGGTAGCATGGAAAAGGGATTAAACAATTTTATCCACTTTTGATGTCAGTTGTCATTGTCTTCAATCCATATTTTATTTTCTCTTCGAGGGGAAATAATGGGGGAAAGACAATTTGTCCCTATGCGATGCTACCGGTGCAGATATTTGACTAAGGTAGGGAAATAAGCTCTAACCCTTCACATGATGTGAAGAAATCAGCTCTGAACGGAAGACCAAAAGGCTGATATCGAAGATACTCACACTGGGTGTTGTACGCATTATCACATAATCCCCATCCAAGTTGGCCACCGATGGACACAATGGTATAGAACAGAGTCCAAGCCACGATGACCATGTAGTAAATTTGAATGATCGTGATGACCACCAGCGTGCAGTATCCCAGTCCAGAAAAGAACGGGGCAATGGAGCTGAATGCTTCCAGTGGTCCCAAACCGGTGTACTGACCAATGTAGAGCTCCAAGTAGAATATCGGGAGACCAATGAAGATCAGCATCAGGAAGAATGGAAAGAGAAATGCGCCTGGAAAAAAGTACAATATTAGGGTACATAGAAATGCTATTAGGGCACAGAGGCAACTATGTTTTTTTAAAATCAGTTTTGTTCAATTTTTTTTATTCTTATAGGCTGTGGAAAAGATCGTGGGCTTAAAATATGAGACAAATAAAACCGCACTATCCCGAAGTTTAGATCTAGTTGCACCGGTCGTGTTTACTGGATAATATCTTGTCTACACGATACGCATTATATGTTACGTACACACATGCATATTATGCGAATCCTCAAGTGCACGTTGAAAGAGGCGGGGGATCATTTTTTACACTTGTGTCTAAAGCTCTATTTTCCTATGATAGCGGTGTCCTTCATATAGCCGCCATAAAACAAATTTGAATGACGTTACTAGCACCACGGGAATGATATCTAACAGTATTGTGACTCGGACCTGTCCTTGAAATATATCGACTACGGAAATATGAATTAATGTAAGGGACATTTTGGTGATTTTGAGTTATATACATCGTTGGATTCAGAATTCCGAGCTCTATCGAATGGTATTTATAACTTTTTAATATCTTGAAAAAAATGTCGCTTACCACAAAAAAAAGTGAGCAAAAATATCAAAAATAAGGGGTAAAAAGTACGTTAACAGACATAAAAAATGCAATATGCCTCATACGTTAAGTTTATCAGCCTATTAACCAATTGATTTCCCTTACGCTATTACAAGTTACGTTTTCAAGTCCGATGTGCCTCTTACATCAATTTACAAAAATATATACTGGCCCTTACGCAGACAAACAAATATTAATTGAAAATCAAATAAACTTAAACAGGCAGAGGTTTTTATAGGAAAGTGGTTTGATAACAGATTTATAATTTTTGCAGCCTCTACGGGACATGTCCTATAATAGTTGCCCTCTTACATTAATATTCGACTACACGGAAATATGAATTAATGTAAGGGACAAAAGGCCATTTTTCAGGAGAGCCAAAAAACGATCGCAATTTTTTTTATATCTTTTTTGTTTCTTGTCTGATTTAAATGACTTCTAGGGCGAAATTGCATAAAATTTTGAACTGTTTATGTTAAAGATATCATTATTTGAGATATCTCAGTAGTTTAGGAATTGACATGTCCCTTACATTATTTTTTTCTGTTAAAATGATCAAATTTTTTTAAAAAAGTTAATGTAACGTACATCTCATAATCAAATACGAGGTAAAATTGCAGTGAAGGACATCGCTTCAACAAGTTTTTTTTAAATAAATAGCCCCAAAAGTTTATCATAATCGTTTATTTTCAATGTAATTATATTTAAAAATGTGTCACTGACGCTAAGTTAAAAAAAAAACAACACAAACAACTTCTTATGTAATTAAAATTCTTAAGCAATACTTTTAAGTAAGTAATATCACAATAAAATGCGTTTGAAAACTTTATAAATAATAAAAAACTACCGTTCATTATCATAAAAAGACCGTGTAGGAACTTTTATATTCAGTCTTCCATAATATAACAATAAAAGCTTCCAAAAAAAGTTAAACTACATATAAATCTTTGTAAATTAAACAAAATCATAATATAGTTCTGAACCAAGTAACAAGAAGAAACACTAGTACTTATAAAAATTAAATTGGTTTCTTTTATGGCAACAGTTGTTTTAATTATTTGTGGAACTATGATTAAGTTTATCCTATTTGTTTGACAAAACAAGGGAAAGCATGATCATTATTACAATTCACTAAAGATGACTGCAACGTACTAGGCTTGTATAGGTATAATATGACTTTTCAAGACTTTCCTTGTGTTGTCATATTAAATTTACAAGATGATATTAACTTATGTATTTACGTATAATAACTAATAAAAACAACATTTAATAAATAATAAAAACAACATTCCCAGAAGATTTCACGCGGATTACCTAAATCTTCCGCACGATGGTGCAGTTTTAGACACTTCATTGGAAACAGACGAAGAAGATGAAGACGCACAGTAAATTTTAGGATTAATCTCAAATGAATGTTTAATCATTTAAATAATCAATAAATCATGAATAGATGATGATGAATAAGCATTTATTTTTTCTTCACTATAATTTAATCATGAAAGCATTGCTACAGAAATGTTGACTAAGATTTTCTCATTGTTTTGATACTCGTATTTATGTTAATTCTGGTAAACATTATTAACAAGTTATTATCACAGTTAAGATAATTCTATGACTTTCATTGGACAATACGAGGAAAGTCTTGAAAACATATAGCCAATTTGTAACTGTCACTTAAAAGCGTTTGAATCCGGTTTTTCACGTCTTTCCTTTTGTTGTAAAATAAAAGAAACTTACTGGATAAGATTCATCTTACAAATAATTTACTTGCTAAAATCGAGGTTATTGTCTTGTTATTTTTTAATAGGTTGTTATAGGTAAACCATGGATATTTAGGTGCCCTATTTGTTTTTGTTTAATTTTGACTGAACATGTTTCTAGGCATAAGTATTTTATCATCTATTTTAATAGATTTTATTGTTTCTTTATGGAAGACTAATAGTAACTAACTAATAGGTATTATATGACTTTTCAAGACTTTCCTTGTGTTGTCATATTAAATTGACAAGATTATATTAACTTATGTATTTACGTAACACTACTATGTAGGAACTATTGCAATCAGCCTTGCCTTGTTGCCTTACGCCTTTTATGTGCCTGATTGCAATAGGCAGTTCCTACATAGTAGTGTTACGTAAATACATAAGTTAATATAATCTTGTCAATTTAATATGACAACACAAGGAAAGTCTTGAAAAGTCATATTATACCTATACAAGCCTAGTACGTTGCAGTCATATTTAGTGAATTGAAATAATGATCATGTCTTTCCTTGTTTTGTCAAACGAATATGATGAACTTAATCATAGTTCCACAAATAATTAAAACAACTGTTGCCATAAAAGAATCCAATTTAATTTTTATAAGTACTATTCTTGTTACATGGTTCAGAACTATATTATGATTTTGTTTAATTTACAAAGATTTATACGTAGTTTAACTTTTTTTGGAAGCTTTTATTGTTATATTATGGAAGACTAAATAAAAAAGTTCCTACACGGTCTTTTTATGATAATGAACGTTAGTTATTCATTATTAAAAAGTTTTCTTAGGCATTTTATTGTGATATTACTTACTTAAAAGTATTGCTTACGACTTTTAATTACATAAGAAGTAGTTTATGTTTTTTTTTTTAACTTAGCGTCAGTGACACATTTTTAAATATAATTACATTGAAAATAAACGATTATGATAAACTTTTGGGGCTATTTATTGAAAAAAACCTATTGAAGCGATGTCCTTCACTGCAATTTTACCTCGTATTTGATTATGAGATGTACGTTACCTTAACTTTTTTTAAAAATTTCGGTCATTTTAACAGAAAAAAATAATGTAAGGGACATGTCAATTCCTAAACTACAGGGATATCTCAAATAATGATATCTTTAAGATTAACAGTTCAAAATTTTAGGTAATTTCGCCCTAGAAGTCATTTAAATCAGACAAGAAACAAAAAAGATATAAAGAAATAAAAAAAATTGCGATCGTTTTTTGGCTCTCCTGAAAAATGGCCTTTTGTCCCTTACATTAATTCATATTTCCGTAGTCGATATATACTCGTATTTACAGCGCCGCGTGGCCACGCAGAACTCATCACGCGGTAGGGGCGCAGCCCTTCAGTATTTAAATTTCATTTACTTATTCTTTACGTACTTGAGTTTCTTTCTAGTTTTGAAGTGGTGTTTAATAAAAATTCATAAAATTGCGTTTTTGATGTTTTTATGGTCGCATAGTAACGAGGAACCAAAAAACGTAAATCGCACGCTTACTAGTTGCAAACCCACACACCCACACCTCATCACCACGGCGCGCCGCGACTGACTAGCATACCAAGACCATACCCCGCCCCGAGGCGCGTAAGTATAATTTGCGTTTCGACTGTTTGTATAAAGATGGAATACTGTTAGATATCATTACCGTGCTAGAACGTATTAACGTTGTATATGCTAATAAAATGACGCGGTTTCGCGTGGGGAGCGTTATTCGACACCGTGCTGCTGATATGATGGCACTGTTATTCAAAAGATCCAGAGATAATATCGTATCGTACCTCCTCCGTTCCTATAACAAAGGTAGGGGAATCTCCAGACATTGCCCAGTCCTACGGCGTAACCGAGGCAAGCTAGGACGAACTCCGTGTGGCAGCCCCACGAAGGCCGCACAGGAGGTGACGACGATCGCCGCTTTGACTCCAATACTGGTGGTTGATTTCCTTGAGGCTAAAAGGAGAATAAAAAAAATTGGTTGTCTGTTGTAAAGTCTGTTTACGGACGATAACTTTACATGATAACATCACAAGAAAATACTGTTGAATCAACAACTGAAACGCAAAGCCGATTGCGCCTCTCTATCGTTTGTTCCGTGCTCTCGCTTGTACGCTTGATTCAGGCATTCGTTGATTTATAAGACGTTAGCACATCAAAACATGTGTAAATATTTTGTACAATATTGTTCTTATTGTTATAATATGATCAGTCTCACTACTGGGTTTTCTTAGTTTGCGTCCCCCCGACTCAATCACTTTTAGAAGTTTTTTGCTACGGTGTGCCAGTTTTAAAGTGTGACGTTCTACGACCCATTTGCACCTGAATTGTCGAAAAACTCAGCTGTTTTATAGATTTTATATGTCGAACATTAATAAGCTTTTGTATGAATGTAAATATCATTGATTCTTTTTCGGTATAATGGTTGATCTCGCAATAAAATTAGTCATGATAATTAATCATCATTATTATCCGTAGAACGTCTACTGCTGGACATAGCTGTATATCCAATAAGCCCGGTTGGGAGCGGCAATAATTAATGTAGAGAAGAAACTCTTCAATTTCTTTCACGTGCATCTACAAAACTCAAGAGTTAAGCCGTACATACTGATACTGATCGACGTACAAAATATAACCGCGGTTTTAAAGTTTCTCTGCGGTTTTACCGTTATACCGTCACAGTATAATCACAGAGAAAACTTCAAAACCGCGGTTTTATTTTGTACGTCGATCAGGGGCTTTAAGTAAGAGTGAATCTTCCTCCTCTAGTCGATTTCCTCGTATCCAAGGGTCGTGACTTCCACCTTCCAAATATTTCTCCTGGATTCATGATTTAACTAACCTAGAGAAGCTAATGATTACTGTTAAGGTAAGGGGAAAGAATCCTTAAGATGTTTAATCTCTGGTTAAGTAAATATTCTTCTTTGATCCGACCAGATCCGCACTATTTAGGACTCCTAGTATGCGACGCGCGCTAAGTACAGGAAAATCATCCAGGAAAAGTGAATAAACAAAGAATAATTAACAAGAACATCTCGGTGGTGGAGTTGTCATCGCCTGTTAATATTTGCACTGCAAAGCGCAGAGTTTTGCGCGTGTGTTTATAATGTTGGTATTAATTAATTCACGCGATCGGTCTAAGTCTCGGGCTTTTGAAATAAATTTTTGAAGTAAAAGTGTATAATTATTTAAATGTATAAGTCTAAATGTTACATTTCTGCTTCTGTGCATGTCAGTTTTTCAAAATATTTTAGAAAGTTAATGCTTCTATTTAGTATTTTATATTAGGAATAAAAAGAGAAGCCCATGCTGAGCTCTGACCCATGCTCGGCGATTAATAAATGACGATATTTCTATTTGAGGTGCGGTCAGTGGTATACATGTGCAATTACTAAAAGTTCACTAAAAAAGTTCACACTGTAGCTCTCAGGCGGGCGTAGATAAAATGGTTATCTAGTTCCTAAGTAATTTCACAGCACACAGAAATATTATAACTACTTAATAGTATTTAAAAATTTGTATAACTGTAGCTTTAAGTTGGTTAATTGATATTTTTGCTGCTTTGTTAAAAATATTGCATGTGGTGCTTCCTTAGAAAGATGACGCGTCTATAAGTAATTGATGTTTGTTTTGTTGCAGTTGTAATTTAAAGCCTATTAAATAAAATAAAAAAAAAAACAAAAAATGCTACTTTTGCACTACCACTTCAACTTGATCGAATATCTCTACAGTAAACACCACGAGTCTGGACCGTAAACAACCACAGTATTCATTCAATTCAAATGATAATTAAAAGTTTTGGCCTCGGGGTTAAAATGCTTTAAAACTATAACTACTATAGAAAACTACAAAGGTCAGAAAAAAACGCTATCCTCTTCCACCTTGCGGCGGCTATCGCGCCAGGGAGCGAGAGGGAGCGGGCGAGGCGGGCGCAAGGTATAAATCTTCGCCGCAGCCGTACCTTCCGGCCGCTCTCTCGCCTCTACCTACAATAATTAATTCAATATTTTCCCCTTTAATTAATATATTATTTTAATGCCCGCCATTTAGACCGTGCGCTGTTTTGGATTTCATTTGGGTTGGATGGGGCAGCGTTAACTTCTCGGATTAACTTTATTAGATAAACGCGTGTGTATAGAGTTCATGATTATACACATATCCATTTATTTTTTTAATTTAAGTGTTTCTACAATATTTTTACAAAAAAATTTAATACTATAAAAACCCTAAATCTTGAGTGCCGCTGGCAGCGGGGCTACAAACTGAGGAACCTTCTGACAATACGTGCCGTGTCCAAGATCACTGCCATTTGAATCTGGCCCTTGACTCGACCGTCTAGCGGGAGCCTCTTGAGATGTTGGTCGAGGTTTTACGCTATTAAACCGTTCACCGACATGACTATCGGGACAATGATCGTCGAGTCAACATCCCACATGGCGGTAACCTCGTGAGCCAAGTTAAGGCACTTACTGAGCTTGTTCTTCTCGGCCTTCACGAGGTTCTCGTCATGCGGCATGGTGAGGTCGACAACCACAATATCAGACTTATTGGCGACAATAGTCTTGTCTATGATAATCGAGCGGTCCCAAGTAGAGCAACGCACGACCATTCTCGAGAACTGGCACTGGTGCTTACATATAGTACTTGATTAATATTATGGCCCATCATCATCATTTTTAGCCTAAAATCACCTCGTTGGATTGAAAATACTGTATGATTCGCGGGTCCCAACTAGACCAACCAACAAGAATAAATAATTGGCCAAGTACGAGTCGGACTCGCGCACGGAGGGTTCCGTACTGTATGGGAGCCCCCATTAAATATTTATTTTATTTGTTATGTATTATTCAAGTGAATATACAAGTAAATATTCTGTGAAAATTTCAAGCCTCTCTACCTGTTACCATTATTAACCCGTGAGGAGGCGCGCCTTAAAACATTACACGGATGTGCGCGCACGAGCATTTCGCTCACGCTATTTCAAATATCATTATCTACCTATCTTGTCATATTAATTAATTAAAAATTGGTTTATTTAAGTGAAACGACATTATTTTTACTTTAAAATAAAATATTATTAAAACCAAGTAACAAAAATGCAGTTTCTCTACAAAATTAAAAATAGTCTAAACATTGACCAACTTTTTCGGCAATTTTTTAAAGAAACAAACTTCATAAAAATAAAAATAGCATACAATACAAAAATTACTTTTCCATAAAATCTTGACAAGTGTGCCTCTCATAACACGGTTGACACATTTTTGACACGAAATACACGCTTTTTAGACCGTCTATTTTTCTTTTTGGGACACAGAAGTTGGTCCAGGTTCTTCTCGAGCGTCGGGAACTGGTACAAAACGCTTCAAGTACCGACTGATCATCAAAAAGCTCGCCCAGCCACGAAGAAATTTGAGCATCTTGTCTTTCATACATTTCACTCATTGTTAGCTAAAAAACCAAATAAACATTCCATTACAATATTGTTTTGATTGTAAAATCATATAATGTAAAGTATTAACAAATTTGCTAACGTTCGAACACAAATTAAAAATATTAATTGTAGAACAAAATACAAACCCATATAATTAATGAAGAAAAAAATACTTACGTGGATGGGCGCGCGATGAGCCTAACGCCGCGCAACGGTTCACACCCCCAACAAACACTTTACTACGGGGCCACCGCGGCACTGAGCGACGCGTGAGTTGAGTCCGGAAAGAGGGGTTGAATAGTTAGGAAGGTACCTAGACGCTTGACGCGCTATGAAGTCCGTAGAAACAAAAATATTCTAAACGAAGTTTTGCGTGAGCAAAATGCTCATAGCGCGTCTTCTCACGGGTTAATATAGAGCGAAAAACGGTTAAAAAATTAGATTTGTTGTATGGGAGCCCCCCTTAATTATTAATTTTATTCTGTTTTTATAACAGAAACATAAATACATCATCTGTGAAAATTTCAGCTTTCTAACTATAACGGTTCATGAGATACAGCTTGGAGACAGACAGACATACGGACAGCGGAGTCTCATAATAGTGTCCCGTTTTTACCCTTTGGGTATGGAACCCTAAAAAGCTCAGCAGTGGGCACATATTATTGTGTTGTTACTCTTTCACGCAGCAATAGAGCAACGAATTGACTTGACTTTTGGCATGGATGATTGAGTTTAATGGTAAGAGAGTGGCAGGCTAGTTTTTCTCGTGGAAAAATGAAAGGTCCCTATGGGATACCACAAAAATCAAAATGACACGCGGGCGATATTTTGACTTTTGATTTATGAATAAGTAACTAGCCAAACTTACTTGTTCTGCTTGTTGCATATAGCATTTTATCACCGGTTGTTTAAAATCAGGTGCTCTTATACTCCGCTGGGTTTGAAAATTGAGCGTATGAGCTGATCGTCCACTTTTGGGATGTAAATTTTGATCAGTGAACGTGCTTGAAGACAGAGGGTTTGACTTTTGAGCTTCAAATTTTACGTCCAAACTTGAACAAGATCGATGTGTTGCACAGAGTCTTGTAACCTAATTTTAAAACAAATCTTTTAATAACATGTCGTAAGAGTGGCATAAAATAGGAGAGAAAGACTGATATAATTTGAGTGTCTGTGTGAGTAAACGTTGATCAAATAGTCATTAAAATATGGAACATGATTTCAGATGTACTAAATTGATTTACATTTTTTTCATACCACTAAGTTTTAGTTAGAAAATATCGTAGTAAAATAGGAGAGAAAGACTGATATAATTTGAGTGTCTGTGTGAGTAAACGTTGATCAAATAGTCATCATAATATGGAACATGATTTCAGATGTACTAAATTGATTTACATTTTTTTCATACCACTAAGTTTTCGTTAGAAAATATCGTAGTAAAATAGGAGAGAAAGACTGATTAATTTGAGTGTCTGTGTGAGTAAACGTTGATCAAATAGTCATCATAATATGGAACATGATTTCAGATGTACTAAATTGATTTACATTTTTTTCATACCACTAAGTTTTCGTTAGAAAATATCGTAGTAAAATAGGAGAGAAAGACTGATATAATTTGAGTGTCTGTGTGAGTAAACGTTGAACAAATAGTCATCATAATATGGAACATGATTTCAGATGTACTAAATTGATTTACATTTTTTTTCATACCACTAAGTTTTCGTTAGAAAATATCGTAGTAAAATAGGAGAGAAAGACTGATATAATTTAAGTGTCTGTGTGAGTAAACGTTGATCAAATAGTCATCATAATATGGAACATGATTTCAGATGTACTAAATTGATTTACATTTTTTTCATACCACTAAGTTTTCGTTAGAAAATATCGTAGTAAAATAGGAGAGAAAGACTGATTAATTTGAGTGTCTGTGTGAGTAAACGTTGATCAAATAGTCATCATAATATGGAACATGATTTCAGATGTACTAAATTGATTTACATTTTTTTCATACCACTAAGTTTTCGTTAGAAAATATCGTAGTAAAATAGGAGAGAAAGACTGATATAATTTGAGTGTCTGTGTGAGTAAACGTTGAACAAATAGTCATCATAATATGGAACATGATTTCAGATGTACTAAATTGATTTACATTTTTTTTCATACCACTAAGTTTTCGTTAGAAAATATCGTAGTAAAATAGGAGAGAAAGACTGATATAATTTAAGTGTCTGTGTGAGTAAACGTTGATCAAATAGTCATCATAATATGGAACATGATTTCAGATGTACTAAATTGATTTACATTTTTTTCATACCACTAAGTTTTCGTTACAAAATATCGTAGAGAAAGCTTCATACATTCGAGGGCTCATAAATCTACCAATTGAGACAGGTTGGTGTATTTAGCATTGCCCTAGACTAGAAGGTGGGTGTATTTTTAATAGTAATTTATATTTCAGGGTGGACTATAGCCATCTTGCCACACTATTATGCTATTCGATAACTTACTGATCTAAAATATATGTATACAAACATCACAATAATTACACGTTACCTCAGGAGTCATCTTATTTTTGATAATTTCATCTGCTTCAGCAAAATTCACCGAATGCTTTCTTTGTATGGTATTATTACCCCAGTTATTACATTTCAACCATTTCGTTGCTTTAATTGGGTATTTAACTGTGTCATTGTTTTGGGAGATATTGAAATTAGGCGATACTGTAGTTTCGGGATGAGATTTCTTGATGCTAAAAGTGTTATCTTGTGAATGCAAGGCGTAGTTATCATGGGGAGTAGAGTGAGGATAACGAAGTAAATCTGACTCCATATGTAAAACTAAGAACTAAAGAGTAAATTTCGATGTTTGAACTTGTTGATTTGATTAAAAAATGTATTCAAACTGCTGAAATACTTTCCATCTGAAAACAAACAATGCGAGTGACAGAAAGTGGTAGTGGAAGTTTCAATGACGGTTGACTTTCAGACTTCAAAGACTCTGGCATAGATTTTTTAAATTTGATATACAATCTACTTTTTTATTAGTAAAACCTCAGTTCATTTACAACAAGTATTTATGGAGACAAGTAATTTCTGGCTAAATTGAGCGTCCAGTGGATGCAACGCGCGAAAGCTGGTCACTTAACCTCTATGACACGTAAACAAAAACATATTTTTTTGGTAACATTACAGAGCATTACTATTATGTCAAAGCTTCTACACCATACTATGCATTGTCATTCAGTCAGCATCTACATTGTAAGGCAATGCTACCAGCCCGATGGAAATAGCAGTCATGTGAACAACTCGAACTGGCAGTGAGCACTAAGATTATCCCTAGACCTTCTGTAGTCGATATTAGATCCAATTGCTTTTCACATAGGCTTGGATAAGTAGATTTATAGCAGACAAGAAAAGCGATGCTACCATCCATCCAATAATGTTTTCAAAGAATAACTCCAAAACAAGGAATAGATAGGTCGTCACTTGAATCGCTCGCTTCGTCCCATTCGTCCTGTATTACCGAAGCTATGGAGTACCGTCATTGTGGAACGTCATTATTTTCTCTTATCAAGCTGTCTGAGTGCCGGTATCGACGGAAACTTGGAGCCTTTGTCTGGAGGGATGTGCCTGCGATACAATACTATCGATATCGATGTAGTTCATTGAATCGTGCTGTTCCTAACTTTGGTATTGTAATAAACACACATGGTTTAGTGTAAATAAATAAATAAAGAGTTACATAAGCGTTATTCGAAGAGCAAAAAATATTTCTGAGCCCTGGATTAGATACAAATCTCACAACTCTGTCTTTTTAAAATTACGTACCTATTTTTATCAAATAGAGCAAAAAACATCGTATCGAATACATCTGGATGGTGCTCATATTACTTAAATGTTTTTGCTCTAGAAACGACGCGCTGTGAAGTGATTATATTGGTGGATATTCCTCCCACTCTGCCCATATAAGCAGGCAAGGAAAATTCTTTCTGTTTCCTTCTTAAAATTATCGACATCGATAAAAGTGGAGTGGCAAGTGAAGTAGTTAAGAGCTTAAAATGCTGACTCAATACTCATATACGCATGAAAGAAAAATGTGTTTTGATGCCTTCTTAAAATTACCGACATCGATAAAACCAAAAAATGCAACTCAATTTAAAGTAAAGTTTAAAATGTCACCTCACTAGCTCTAGCAAAACTCTTCAGCAACGTAATTCACAGCGGCAATAAAAGATAGTAAACCAGCAATTCGTCTCCCAAGTTCATTAGGAGATAACTAACTACGGCCAGTACTCGTACCTAGGTATTCGGTGTTCTGTCTCACTGAGATATTGCATTAGAGCTTCAGGTCTTATTTATTTTTGATTCTCTCTTTGATCTTTTCACATTAAAGACTCAGCGTAGTTATAGCGCAATTAGTGTACGTTGACTAACAGACGTACGATTGATCTATCACCTGGGACTGAAATGGGTGACCACCTCTGGCATTTAGAACTAAGCGCTACCCTAACTTATATGACACATTGAATTTTGTTCCGGTTGTTTTAATCGTTTATTAGTATATAACAGAGCTTAATTTTTAACCGGCTTCCAAAAAGGAGGAGTTTCTATGTTCGTCTGCATGTATTTTTTTGTGTACTTTCATCGTTATTTTGCCAAGTGTAAACCATATGAAATAAAAAAAATATTAGTTCGAAAAAGTATGTTCCCGATATTCCCTCATTTAAATTTCACCGAAGTCGGCATTACAAAATAATTTTGGAGAAATAAACAGTAGGTTATGAATGTATTAATTCTATATATAGAGCGAACTATTCAAATTTTGTACACAATGGAAGTCGGTTTTGTCATTTTCAGCGAAAAATAATTATTATCGTATAATATTATTCTCATAGCATAGTTTGACCATTAGTTTCTCATCTTTGCGCGTAGCCGCATCCCATCATCCTTTGCATTATTGGACACAGACGAAGCCGAAGTGGATGCAATAATAATGGGCTTAAGAGATGATTGTGCTGTAGGTTGGGACAATATATCCTGCAAAATTATAAAACAATTCAAACATATTTTAATTCCACCTTTGACCTATATTTTCAATCAATGTTTATCTACAGGAATTTTCCCCAAATGTCTTAAGAAAGCTGTGGTGGTCCCCGTATATAAATCTGGCAGTAAAGGTCAAGTTACAAATTACAGACCTATATCCTTACTTGCTTCTGTATCTAAAATTCTAGAAAAAATCATAAACAAGCGGTTGGTCAAATATTTGGAAGATAAATCGATTCTATCCAGGACTCAATTTGGTTTTAGAGCCAGGCTTTCCACTGCCGATGCTGTACATCACATGACTGACTTCATTGCACAGGAGCTTGACAAGGGCAACCATACATTAGGCATTTTTCTGGACCTAAAAAAAGCCTTTGACACCGTTTATATTCCCCTCTTATTACGTAAGCTAGAATATTTGGGTATTCGAGGAGTTCCTTTAAATCTCTTTTCAAGTTACCTAAGTGAGAGGACTCAAAGGGTAAAAATTGGTAATATATGCAGTTCTGACCTAGAAAATACACTTTTTGGAGTTCCCCAGGGAAGCATTTTGGGACCGACCCTGTTTTTGGTTTATATAAATGATCTATGTAATTTGAAACTAGACCACGGCACCATCATTTCTTATGCCGATGACACTGCCCTACTGTTTTCCGCTGATTCTGAAAAAGAGGTCTACAGATATGCGCAAAGTGGTTTTAATACTGTAAACAAATGGCTTCAGCAAAATTTGTTAACATTAAATACAGAAAAAACACATTACCTTGATTTTAGCATGAGAAGAAAAAAGTCAACAAATGAAGTCTCAGAAATTTTTGCTCATTATTGTCAATACAATGTAAATAGCCAATGCACTTGTACCGCGATAAATAACACAAATAAAATAAAATACTTAGGCGTCATAATAGATAGTACTCTAACTTTCAGACCACATTTAGAAGCCTTAAATAATAGACTTCGTAAATTAATGTTTGTTTTCAAAAAACTGCGACACGTCGCAGATTTGAAACTAATCAGACAAATTTACTTTGCTCTTTGTCAGTCTATTATAACTTATTGCATAACTTCGTGGGGTGGCGTAGGTAAAACTATATTATTAACTGTAGAGCGAGCCCAACGAGCGATACTCAAAGTTGCTACTTGTCGTCCTTTTATTTTTCCTACTAACCTACTCTATGAATCATGTAAAGTACTAACAGTAAGGCAGTTGTTCATACAAAACGTTGTTCTAAAACAGCACGCAGCTCTGCCCTATAGCGCAGAAATAACTAACAAAAGACGGAAATTCAATGTCTGTCCTCAACTAACAAATTCAAAACATGCTTTCAGTTCTAAATTTTACAGATTTCTTGGGCCGCTTCTCTACAATAGGTTGAACACGTTAGTTAATATTTACCCGGTTAATTATAATACCTGTAAAAGACTAATCACTGAGGTCCTTCAAAATATGTCGTACGATGATACAGAGAAATTGTTGTTAATAGTGAAATAAGTTGAAACTGTACAGTTAAGCATTCCTAACTTTTAAGTAGGTTTACAAATGTCACGTTCTATTTTTAAGCATTAGGTAGACAGCTATTTTAACTTAGTCTTCAATTTTTTTAGTTCTGTATAAAACGTTAGGTTTTTAGGTATTATCAGGTATTTTGTTTAGATTACTAAGTAAGTATGTCGCACTTTTGCACTGTAATCAGTTTATAGAAATATTTTACTAAGTTTAAGTAGCAAGTAGTTATTTTATTTATAAGTATTAAATTTTCTTTTTTTGCTCTTTGTCAGCCTGAAGCACAGGTTTAACCTAGTTCAGGCAAATGTGTGTATGTGTCCTTTTTAAATTGTTTGGCTTTTTTATATTGAATTATGGCGTTGATGTTTATAAATAAATTATTTTATTTTATTTTTTTATTATTTTATTTATCTACTATGTACGTAAAGTAACGGTGAGTATGTTCGGTTTCCGATGAGTAACACTGACTGCATCTGGCATTTACCTACAACTAGCGACCCGCCCCGGCTTCGCACAGGTGTATTATACATATGAACTTTCCTCTTGAATCATTCTATCTATTTAAAAAAAACCGCATCAAAATCCGTTGCGTAGTTTTTTTAAAGATATAAGCATACATTGGGACATGCAGCGGAAAGCGACTTTGTTTTATAATATGTAGTGATGGTGATAGTGATTAAGGGCTACCCTTACTCATTTAGCACGGTATATTTTATTGTAGTCTCGGGTTATTTTAAACATTTTTTTCATGTTAGTGGTACCTAAACAAGCTTACTTTTATTTGAAAGATATTGAAGTAGTTTTGCGAAATTTCTGCATATGAAATACCCATTCCAGACAATACTAAAGTTTTATTATAATATTAAAGTTTTTTTATTGAAGTACTCAGACCTCAACATGAAATATTGTCTCGGTAAAATAGCTGTAACTACTAGTGTTGCTGTAAAAAATAGTGGAGATCACGTACCAGCAAGCGCAGCGTAGGACGTCCATCCAAAAAAATGCTAAATCGATGCGTCCACCCACAAGGTCGACGGATGACCTCAGTAGGACCTCAGGATCGTGCTGGATGCAAACCACTTCATAAGAGAAGCCTATGTCCAGAAGTGGACGTCCTATGGTTGATGGATGGAAACAAGAAGTATAGGCCAAAATGTACTAAATGTACAAGCTGCGCAATGTCCAATCCTGACTGAAGATCACAAAAAGCTGCGCGTTGATTGGGTTTCGCGCAGCTTGTAGCTAACTTGACATCCGCCAACTTGTATGATTTGGCCTAGGCACGTTGCATTGTGAAACATATAGCAGCCCATTTTGTAACTAGCAACAATTTATATTTTTACCATGCGTAATTTCCGTAGTTAAACTTTTGAAACTTGTTGCAAGGAATTTAACTAACTTTACCAGCTGCAGCCACGACCGTAAGCACTCAGTAACTTAATTAAACTAGAACCAACTAGGACTAGACTACCTCAACAACACAGCTTGTTACAAAAGCATTTCACAATCAAATCAAATCAAATTGGTTGTGCTGAACTTTCAAAGCGTTATTGGAAAGTTTTGCGAAGTTTTTCAATAATAACACGTTTTATTAAGGCATCAACTACAAAATCACGACAAAAATAGCCTTATTATTATATACTACGGGACTAATCGCGCACTCAAATCACTGGATAACCCGTATACCCGTCTACGGAGTCTACCCGTGACCACGATCGATGCAACTCGGTCGAAACGTCGGGATGATGAGGAATTTATTTATCTCGTAATTTGAGTGCGCAATTAGTCCCATAGTATATAATAATAATGTGTTCAAATCGCGATAGTTTAAAAACAACAAAAATGTCCTTTTGTTCCAAACATTTTGTTTAAAGTCAAGAATTATCTTTTTATGGAACAACCGTTATTTTCACGGTTTCGCCATGGGACGCACTGTAAAAGTTATGCATAATGTTAAGCATACCTATTTATTTCTGAAATTTCCTGCGTATTGCAAAGCAATACTTTGCGTATCACGAATATTAATTACACAACAGGAAATCAGTAAATTTTAATTGATAACAAGAATTATTTCAAGCGTAAAATTACGAATCCGGTTCATACTTATTTGCTTCGGGATTAATGAATATTGCTGTCAGTCCGTTCCGTAAAATTATGAAACTGAATAATTACTGGTAGGACTGTAATTGCTTACATATTTTATATTATTGATACATAATCAATCAATACCTTCACCACACATGGAAGTTTATTTGCCTACCTAGGTATCTACTTCAGTTATATTAACTGCTTTTAAGTACCTACTCATGCCTGTATAAAATAAAATATCAAAATATTGTTGTTAAGTCGTTACTTTGAAGTTTCGCGAATCCGTATTTTTAAAAAAATAGTTTATCCTATATGTATTATAAAAAGTTGTGTTTTTAAACTTGCTATTTAATCTAGTACTAATCTAGCATGTATTTTCTCTCATAAGTGAATTTTATGTAATTCTTTGAGAAAATAAATATCTCAAACCAGATGTGTGAAACAGTACACGTTGTGTTATAAAAACGTACCTATACTACGCGAAAATAGTTTGATTCAGGCCATCATTCTACGTTCAACTTTAACTTGAAGTCAATCTGGAATTCGAGGTTAAAAATTCAGCCGTAAAACTGAAACATTGAATCAATAACACGTATAAAATAACAAAAAGGTGGCCGCATAATCATAGTCATTTATCAATAGCGCCAGTGTTACCTTTCAGCTGTAATTAGCGATTTACAATAAAATAAATCAATTAATATCGATACCAATGGTAAAAGTTATTCATAATTATGGTTTGAATCAGTCTCTATCGGCTTAGTGTAATATTTCTTGATAACGCTGTAGAAGGTCATTAATACTCGTAATTGTACCAGCTTTTTTAATAGTCCACTAAAGACGTAGGCCTACCTACAAAGGGTGATTGGGCCATATCCGCCACGCTGGCCCAGTGCGGGTTGGCGGATTCACATACGCCATCGATTTTCTTCTACGGACGTGTGCAGTTTGCCTTACGGTTTTCCTTCACCGAAAAGTCAGTGGTGTGAAATTCCGTAGGTATATAAATTCCAAAAAACTCATTGGTACAGGATCAAGATTTAAACTCACGACCTCTCACGATCGTTAGGCGGCTGTTACTACCTCGGGGCTACCACGACTTTTTATACTCGTATTTACTTAAGGAAAATTGGCACCTCGTTTTCAAATGTGCATAAGTCCGCCTCGCTTGTTGGTAAGCGACGTTGTCATCTCTCTCTCATCTCTCAGGAAACAGGATAAGGGACATTTTGTTAAATAATAATAAAAAATATCAATCCTTACTAATATTATAAATCCGAAAAGTTTGTTGGTTTGTTGGTTTGTTACTCTTTCACGCACCAACGGAGCAACGGATTGACATAATTTTTGGCATGGACATAGTTTAAAAGGCGGAAGGAGCTTTAGGATACTTTTTATCCCAAAAAATTGCATAGTTCCCGTAGGACAGGACAATAACCATCGAAAGCGAAACTGTCGCCACTATCACAAAGACGCTAAGTGATTAATTCCTCTATGACGCTAATATGGACTAACGAAACGTCACAGCCAAACGTAATTAGATGACAGGTGACATTGTCTGCAGACTTTTATAAATCACAAGTAGCATGGCAAGGGGACAAATTGTTTTTCCACCATTATATCCCCTTGAAGAGGAAATAAAGTATGGATTGAAAATGACAACTGACATTAAAATTAGATAAAATGTTTTTTTTCCCTCTGCATGCCACATGCTACTCTGACGTTTAATACCAGGCCGTCATTTTGTCTGACATTAAAAATATTTTTAAATCTACTATCATTAGAGGTTTAACATGTTTCTTTATTCTACCTTTATGGTACAGAATCATCATACTTTAATATCATCAATCCGAGAAGTTTGTTGGTTTGTTCCTCTTTGACGCAGCAACGGAGCAAAAGATTGACCTGATTTTTGGTATGGATACCTATGGTTTAAAAGACAGAAAGTGATAATAGGATACTTTTTTATCTCGAGAAAATTCGTGATTCCCATGGGATAGGACAATAACTGTTTCTCAGCAATGGAGCAACGGATTGACTTGATATTTGGGGTGGGCATAGTTCGGAAGACGGAAAGTGACATAGGATACTTTCCATCCCTAAAAAAATGTGGTTCCCGTAGGACTTAACAATATTTTTTTCTCAGCAACGGAGCAACTTGCCTTGGCTTATTGCATGAATATAGTTTGAAAGACGAAAAGTGACATAGGCCACTTTTTATCGCAAAAACTTTAACAGTTCCCGTAGGATAGGATAAAAACTAAGTAGTAAGTAAATAGTCCTTCGCGGCACTCAACAGCGCTAGCCCAGACTCGGGATCCATAACAGAGCTTGCGCTCTCGCCATAATGACGGAGTGTTTCGGAGCACAAGACACATCGTCATCCACCACTCGGGACTAACCAGTACTGAACGTCAGACAGCATTCCAACGCCCTGGTCCCAGTGCAGCGGATCAGTCATAGTAGCCCAGCGCCTGCCTCTTCAACTGCAGAGGGCAGTGAGAACGGCCATCGCGATACCGACACCTCTCTTCCCCTGCAGCCCCACTGCGTCTGCCAACACGTTGCCGGCCTAGCGGAAGGTAGGGTAGGTGGCGGCACCCACACCACCAGTTCCATATATCCCACCGCGGCCCCTATTCCCCGGCTGTCATGTAAGAGTCCAGGAAGCAGTCTTGCTTTATGAAACTGAGAAAGGTTATTCCCAGCAAGTAACTGGACATAGAGACAGAAAAGAAGCCACACCCAGCGCAGCAGGAGGAACTGGAGTTCATATGCCTGGCAGACGGAGCAGCACTAGAGCAAAATCTAAACCGAGAAATTAACATATTTACAGACGGCAGCAAAATTAAAGGAAAAGTTGGGGCGGCATTATCCATTTGGGATGATGCCGCTGAGATCAGTACCCGCAAGCTGAAATTGGCCGATTGGTGCTCCGTGTACCAGGCAGAGTTATTGGCACTTCTTGAGGTTACCGAAAAAGCAAAAATCTTTTGTGACTCCAGGTCTGCACTGGAAACGGTAGTTGGCGTATCTTCCCTCCATCCCTTAGCAGTAAATTCAAAGCTAACATAAAGTTACTACACGCACAAAATAAAATAGTGAAACTTTATTGGATTAAAGCGCACGCGGGGATGGAGGGAAATGAGAGAGCGGACCAGCTAGCAAAGGAAGCAGCACTGCACTCGAAGTGCAGACCTATCGTATCGTAAATACGATAACTGCCCCGTTTCATTCGTCAAGCGAGAAATCCGAAAGGACTCTCTTGACGAGTGGAAACCGGCGGTATCAGGATGGACACACAGCGGCGGTAACCAAAACATATTTTCCGGATGCAATGGCGGCATACAAGATCGTAAGAGAAATAGCACCAGTGGGAATCATAACTCAAGTGCTGACGGGGCATGGTGAGTTTTCCCAATACTTACATCGATTTAAGTTGAGGGAAAGCCCATCGTGCATCTGTGAACCCACAAAAGAGGAGACTCCACTGCTCATAATCTTGGAATGCCCAGTTTATGGAAAGCAGAGATTTGATTTAGAACAAAAAATTGGAATTAATCTAACACGTAAAAACCTTAGAAACAATTTTATCGAATTTTTGCACAAATATTTGTAAAAAAGCAATAATTAGGAACAAGTAGGTATAAACTTTGCTGTACCATTGTAATGTTTATTATAACTGCAAACAGCCAAAAACATTGAAATATAGGTATAGTTTTTATTCATTTGTAATTAAGACCCCTGATCACGTCAGGGATATTTCGCGATACAATGAAAAAAAAATCCTCGGATGCAGCGTCGCAAGAGCGGCACTGCAGCCCGCCTAAGTTGCGACACTCCTCATAAGGCATGCAACCTACCGGCCGTCCTCTCAGCTGCTTTAGTTAAAAGCGGCTGAACCTCGAGTGCCAGCCTCTAAGCTGCCTTGGGGGAAAAGACCCAAAGAAGAGGGAGACTTCGAGCGCCGCCTTTTCAGCTGCCTCAGACCTCCCCCACGACAAGGCGGAAATACACGGGGGGGCGGTTGTAAGTTTATATACACTCCAACCGTAACTTAACCAACAAAAGCATTCCTCTACGGTATTTTGATATTTGTCGGTTATGTTAGGTTTCGCAGCCGACATAAACATAAGCCAAAATCAAAATATAACGCGGGCGAAGCCGCGGGTAAAAGCTAGTACACTATAATATTATAACAGAAATTTCTAAAATACGAGGCAGTTAAATCCCAGCAGGCGGGTGTCAGTGTCACGCCGTCAGCGTCACGGCGCGTGTCAGCTAGCGGGAGAAATGATAAATTCTTGCTCTCTGATATCTGACTTATCCTGACGCGACGCGTACGTGGTGCAATAATGTAATTAAGAGAGTATCACAGTAGAAGGCAATATAAATGTTTAAGTTTGTACTTACTGATTTTTGTAGAGATTTAGGTCGTCAAAAAGGATTAGGTTAAATTTGACTTAGTGTTTTTGCGCCATTTGTAGAGTGATTATAATTACTTTTATTACTTTAACTGTTTAAGAATTTTACAAAATGACCCAATGCCATTTTGATTTATTTTGTTTTCGTGCCTTTGAAACGACACTAATACAAAATAGCACGCTATTAAATAGAGCGATTTTCGCGAGGATGGTAATAATATTACAGTTTTGGTTGTTCTGATTTTAAGAACAAAATGTTTTCCTCAAAGAGTTACTTTTTATGATAAACATTTCAAAAATTCGTCGCGGATGCAGGATTCGAACCTTGCGTCTTCGGATAACTAGCCCGACGCTCTGGACCACTGAGCTAACCCGCTATACTGACTCGCGACGAATTTTGTGAAGTGTTTATCATTTTTTAACCAACTTATAGCGTTGGCGGCGCCACCTGTGATACCCGTATTAGACAGGTTATCACTCAATTGAAGTTATAAGAACATCTGCATTGACGAGATGAATTTTTGAAATGTTTATCATAAAAAGTAACTCTTTGAGATAAACCTAGTGTGGGATGCACTATAAAATTAAAATCATTTCCTTAAATGTTTTCCTGTTAAAATTATAAACGAATGTTGTGCTACTTTTTGATCAAGGTAATAATCACGTTGATTATTTTCCCTATTTTGTGTGCCTATATGTGTTTGTATGTCAGCTTATTTTTTTTAAAGTTACACAACTGGTTGATATGCAGCTTTAACTGTGTAAGATGTCTCCAACTATTTATTTAACTATATTTGAAAATGTTTATATCAAGATTTTAAACTATTATAATCCAATTCCATCCGAGTGAAGCCAGGACGAGCAACTAGTATTGACTAAGTTTGTGTATTTATTTCATGCGTTCCCATTAGTCAAATAACTTATTTATACTGTTAGTGTCACACAAGAAAAAATTACGTATGATATTAATCTAAACATCTCTGTGATCTAAACCAAAGAGTATGACTTATTCAACAAACAATCTTTTAGTAATGTCACCCAACATTGACGGTATACGCATAGTAATTTATAATTGAGGAAGAGTAATCTCGGGCGAGCAGAGTCGTACTAACAACCCGTCTTAGCGGACAAAGTACAAATGTTTTCGCAGTAACACTAATGTTATTTTAGGCGGTGGGCACATTTTGGGAAGCCAGAGTAACCGCACTCTCTGAGGGTAGGGCTTGATAAAGAGCGAGTAGCGGACTATAAACCTTCTTAACACGATTGTATTAGTTTCATTGTTTGTGCGCTTGTAACCTACCCCTTAAACCAACAAAACAACAAACTTTTCGGATTTATAAAATTATATATTATGTTATTTAAATATTTATAGATTAGTTAGTCAATATTATGTCAGATGAAATAGAGCAGACCGTAGAGTAGAGCGCATAGCTCGAGAAATGGTCGACCAATGTATGAGACCGTAAAGTTTTAGAATAGAGACCACCAGAGAGTATCAGCAAGCGCAGTGTCCACCTACAGGGTGTATAGATATAATTGGACTCATTTTAGGTATCACAATTATGTTTCTTACAAATAAATAACATTGAATCTATGTGAGTTCAACGCACCGCTGTCAAGATCGCGCCCAGTAAGGCCAGCTCCTTAATTAGTATCCGTGTTCCTTTGACCGCAATCCGGTACATTAGCAGCAGGCCTTAGGAGACCGTCGTTAATTGTGCACGCCGTGCTAGTTTTTGGAATGGTTCTTTTGGTTTGGATGTTCTTGGATTGTCCTTCTGTGGGCAATAGTTCAGAGGAAGAAAGTTAATGTCGTGTCCCCGCCGCAATAAGGAACGTAGCCATGTTTATTGTGTCTCTGTAATACTTTTGTCAAATAGGTCGTGTAGTAAGTCAATAGTAACTAAGTAAGATAGTTCGTATAGGCTGGGTGGCTAGCCCTGGTGTCAGACCTTTTTTTTTTTAAACCGCCTGCATGCTTGAACCCGGCTGAAGATCTGAAGGCCTAAAACATGACTGTTCAGTCATTTAAAAAAGCCAAGACCTTCAATTTAACGTGTCATCTGAGCCACGATAGCGCTCAGTTGTAAATGCCCCCGCGGTCACCCATCCGAAGAGTGACCGAGCTGAACGTTGCTTAATTTTGGTGATCGCTGACAAACATCTCGTCAAACTACGCTATGGGCGCTACTCTGCACTCATAATACGGGGCGATGTTTATTGTGTCTCTGTAATCTAGACACGCGGAAGCGAGTCCAGTCAAGACAAAGAAAAAGGCGACGCCAGAAGTGGGGCCAGTTTTGACCCCTTCATCATCCGACAGCTCTCTGCAACAGGAAGTATTCCGTTTTTGGTATAGGCGCCGGTTACCACAGGCACACAGACACACACCGACCTCGCCGACGAGGTCGAGGACCCTCCGGATCTGTCAGAAGATCGGTTAGATTCTCTCCAAATAGTCAACCAGCTCAACCCATTAGGGCCACAGGGCACACCCCTTCTGGGGTGCCCGGGCAAGTCTAATCTCCCCCGCCGGGTGACGGCCCAAGCCGAGGTCCGTACCTTCTCAGGTGCCCTTGCGCTAGTCACCCTATAACCTAATCTTAGGGCTCAGCTGCCTTCCGCGCTCGCCCATGTCCGGTAAGCTGTAGAGGCCTCAGTGGCCAACAGCTGTAAGTCATTTAAAAAAAAAAACAAAAAAAATGAGTTCTAAAACTATTTAACCTAAATAAATGACATTTTGCATATTTAGAAACGGCCAAGGCACATATATTGACTAAGGTGAAGAGTTTGTGGTGTTAGGATTTGTAGAGTTAAGGCGTGTAGAGTAAGAAGGTTGGCTTTACGTGTGATCTGACAACTTTTTGAAAGTGCGAACTGTGATCTTGTCTTGGCTACATTTTACACGAAAATGTTTTTGTTGGATACTTTTGTTAACGTACAAGTCAATAGTGTACTGCGCATTTCTAGTCACTTCCACGATGATACATTAATCTGGATGCTTCTACTTTGCCGCATGGAGCCATGCTAAGCCGGTGGACCAATGCGGAATACTTAAAATATGCTTTTTGATCCAGCCCTACTAGTGATGTTCTAGTGCGGAAAAATTGACCACAAAGTTGTGATGGGTCAAATCAAACTCATATCTAACCTAGGATTCGATAAAATCTCATTTCTTAACATTAGACCCGCAAAAGAAAATTAGCAACAATACCTCAAAGGGATTGGTGCCGTCCATTTAAATAATTAATGTGGTCAATGTTTGGGGTCGTGTCTGACCCCAACGGTCAACGGGTAATAGCCATTTTGGGAGCAGCCAACTTAGTTTATTGGCCCTATTTCGGGTCATTTGTTAGCTCGACGGTAACAAATCGGGAAGTCCGAGCTGTTTGGTCTTGTTACTGGGACAGTGGACGGTATTAGGACATGTTGGCTTTATTAAAAGGAAGAAAAAGTAATGGGGGACAGCTTGGTATTTCATTGTGGGAGATATTTAAGGATGTTATTGGATGTGTCCAAATAAGCTTATTTTGATGTTGCCGTAGTGTATTTTCGAAAATAGTAATATTGTGCAGTTTATGACATGTTTGTAATTTTTACTGTTTTTTACTGTTGTTTAGTAAAGGTCTGTTTTGGCTGCATAACTGCTTGTGAAAATAAATTAAACTAGTTTTTGCCCTCAGATTCGCCAGCGTGATACTTTGATTTTTGTGCTATCCCACAGGATTTCTTGATTTTTTTGGGATCAATCACTTGCTCCGTTGCTGCGTGAAAGAAGAACAAACCAATAAACTAACAAACACACTTTCGGATGTATAATATTAGTAAGGATAAGGGAGAAAGGATTTATAGAGGCAACAGAAACGTAGGTCATCCACACACAAGTCAAATAATCTAATGAAGACAACAAGAATATCCTGGATGGGAGGCACTTAGGTCTGTTTCCTAAACACGACTCTTAGGGATGATTTATATTATAACGGGCCGGGCACGTGGCGTGCCCCATCCCGTACGGGCCGTGGACGGGTCACTTCTTATGAAGCTGTTTATATTACAGCGTGGCGTGCGCTGTCCGCGCCCGGCCAGCACGTAGTAATATTAACAGGTTCGTCCGAAATGTATGCAACGTTTCACATTAGTGCCCCGTCCACGGCCCCAACGGGGCCTGGAACTATATAAGAACGCCCCGTGCCCGGCCCGTTCTTATATAAATAATCGTTTAGACTCAAAAGCTAGTAGCCACGGAATATCTTATGCCGGGGCTACAGCCCACATTGCCAATGTGTGGGACATTGGCAATGTGGGCTGTAAATAATTGTAGTCTTGGTTCCAATACGCCAATGTGTAGAATGGTCTTGTACTAAGATTGAAGGCAGACCGGACAATATGTTCTATTCAACTCGTAACTAAGCTTGGATTCGTGTCATCGTCCAAGGTGTGGCCTTGGCCGGCATCACATGTATTTACTCGTAAATAGAGACAAGCACACTGCGATACTTGTAAATGTATGTGAGATTTTTTGCAGCGTGACGACTATAATCTGCGAGCCTAAAATTGAATATGGTTACGGGTCTTACTTTTCGTAGATCTACGGTTGAAAAATGTTATGGTTTCAGAAAATACCCTTATATAAGACTAGAATTGTTCTGAACTTTGGCTTAGAAAGAAGCCTTTTTCATTGAAATTTGTCAACTTTTGTTAAATTCCTCAACATAACATATTCTGTAATTTCAAGGATGTAAATTTAATTCCACTAATTTCAAGATCATATCAATAATTAAATTAAACTTGATATTTGTTATCAATTTCTAAGACTAAAATATCAGTTCCATTATATCATCAATCAGTTTAATTAATGTGATCTTTATCGTGATATGGTTCGTGTGGTAAAACACAGATTAAAATTATCGTTATAATGCCGCGGTTTTACCAGGTAAGCTCTTGGCAACATAATTATCAGGATACGTTGTTTTCTTTCAATATTCATCAATTACAGTCAGATTAATCTATTATTGATTGTTTACTCATGTGCAAGAAATTCGACGATATGTATCATTTGTTTCATATGTCTAGACAAGATAAAGAGATAATAGGATTTTGAATTGTGCAATAACCACATCATTGTCGCATAAGTTTTGAATCAGGTGAGGAGCAAAGCTTATGACAGCAACACTGCGCATCGGGGGAAAACAACACAATTTGAACATAAAACCATAAAATATTAGAGGTATATTTAGAGTCTAAAGATTACAATATTTTTTTACCGACGAAACGACTACAAATGTATGTATATAAGAATACGCACAGCATTTAACAGAGAAGTCCGATTTTGAGATAATTATTTAGTACGTTTATCCCCTGTGGCTCTACTGCTTGGATCATATTAGGTTCACAAAAGAAATACGAAAAAAAATATTATAATTAATTTACAATTTATAAAATACCTACTCGGAAATTGGTTCCATATTTATTTTATTGAAATTGGTTGGTTGGTTTTTGGAAAACCAGCAATAATCTGAAAATTGCAAAATCGCTTCTAGGGAACTATTTGAATGTTGTATGTTGATTTTGCAACGGTCATATTGTCCTTGTCCCGAACCAATGAATTCCTAGAATCTTACATAAGTACATAATTTTTGCACCACGAGTTTTTCGATGAAGGAAAACACCATAAGGCAACCTACCAATGTCTGGTGCGTATCTACTACAGAAAAGAAATTCGATGGCGTATATACATGAATCTACCATGATTCATCCATCTACCTGAGCCCACTTAGTGGATATGGCCCAATGGCTCTTCTTGGGCATGCCTATGTTCAGCAGTAGACTATTTAAAATACCAGTATAGTACAGTACAATTGTCGGAGAGAATTCCCCATTCGAATTAGTATAGCTTTGTATTTAGAAACATATTACTCATCCATCCATCCATCAGCCAAAGGACGTCCACTGCTATGAATCCCCTATGAATCTCCAATAAGACCGGTTGAAAGCGGCTTGCATCCAGCGCGATCCTGTAGTCTTAATGAGGTAATCCGTCCACCTTGTGGGTGGACGTCCTACGCTACGCTTGCCGGTAATCACTGCAGTATATTTTGCGTGATTGTCTCACTTCTATAACTTACGAGTAAACCATAGGTACTAAAGTAAGTTCATAAAGGCCGGGTGGTTAGCCCTGGAGTCAGAGATTTTAGGCCGCCTGAAGGCCTCTGACATCGCTAAACAGTCAACAACCGGGGCCTACAATTTGACGTGTCATCTGACCCACGGTAGCGCAAATGTCAATCCCACTCGTGGTCACCCATCCGAAGACTGACCGTGCTGAACGTTGCTTCGATGAACACCAAACTACGCTTTATGCTGTAACTAGAGCTGGCTATAGCTATAGCTTTACTTATTTAATCTGTTAAATACTCACAGATACAAATGACGGTGTCAACAGAGCAACTCTTGTTCATTTTGTATTGTGCACTTTTTATTTTTCACTGCGACCCGCCGCTGGGAAGCGGATGGCGAACTTTAGGGGCATTGAAATTGGCGATTTCGAATATAGTTTCTTAATTTATTGAAAAAAAAAATTAGCGAAGTGTGCATAATTAAATAGGTAGGTCTTCTTCTTTTCGAGTCGATGTTTTGATTTTTTTTTCAGATAAAATTTATTATAAATAAAACGTTTTGTATTTATTTTTGTTTGACCAAAATGAGGCCACCCCAATGGCCTTGTCCGAGGCCTTGTAAAGATCGTCTGAAGTGCACGTATCAGGGCAGGCTGCACAGTTCAGTAGGTGGGGCATTGTCTGTGGATTGAAGCCACAGATGCATGCTGTTTCCGAGTTGTCTATAAAGCTCCACCTGGCCATGTTGTCCCGGCTTCGTCCCACTTGGAAACGGAGTCGATTCAGAGTTTTCCAGACAGGCCAGTTTTCCTTACAGCCAGGAGGAAGTATAGGTAGGTACTATGTTTGTACAAATAGGCACAATACTTACAAACGAATACATGTGTCTCTGTACTGTTTTTATAAGGGTTCCGTAACCATAGTAAAAAAGGGGCCCTATTACTAAGACTTCGATGTCCGTCTGTCACCGGGCAAATTTTCACAGAAGATGTATTTCTGTTGCCGCTATAACAGCAAATACTAAAAATAGAATAAAATAAATAGTTAAGGGGGCTCCCATACAACAAACGTGATTTTTAGGAGTTTTTTTCTCGCTATTAATAACGGCAAGACGAATGGCGCTTCCATACGGTACGGAACCCTTCATGCACGAGTCCTACGCGCACTTGGCCGATTTTCTTATTATGATTGATTAAACCTAATCTTATTAGTATTTAAGAAGGTTTTTTCTGCCTGCTGTTTTTTTTACATTATTGAAATGAATAAACCGTTATGTGATTAGCGGTGTATTGTAAAAATACACAATTTAAAGGGGAGGTTATATGACCTAATAAAATAGTACCTGACTTGCAAACAGCTTCTTTGCCTTTTTTGATGAATATCGGTAGGAAATAATGTGTCCACGTATAAACATATTTTTACATTTAATTTAGATTATTATTTCTGCCTGCAGTTCCTTTACATTATTGAAATGAATAAGCCCGGTTTTGTGATTAGCAGTGGATCGTAAATACACAATTAAGGGCGAGTGGGGAGAATATATGACCAAATAAAACAGTAACTGACTTGATGCAGGCCGCTTCCTGGCTCTTTGCGATTAAAATCGGTAAGAAATTATATTATGACCACATTGTTCTCAAATAAACATCTTTTTAGGGTTCCGTACCCAGAGGGTAAAAACTATTACTAAGACTCCGCTGCCCGTCTATCTGTCTGTCAGTCACCAGGATGTGTCTCATGAACCGTGACAGCTAGAACATTGAAATTTTCACAGATGACGTATTTATGTTGCTGCTATAACAACAATATACTAAAAACATGTAAATTTCATATGTTGCAATAAATGATTTGACTTTGACTTTGACTGCACCGAGTCATTTTTAGTAGCCCGCCCGAGGAAGCGTCCGTGGTTGACGATCTCGTTTCCGTTCCGAGGCTACGAGTATGATAAGCGAAATAAATGAGATATCTCCGCGCCGCCGTGTCCAGCCGATACCGACGATGGATGCCACAATGGAATTATTGCTACATTTACTGCCGTTTTCTGAATATCGGTATATTATTGTAGCACTCAACAACATTATACACCAATCTTAGAAGTTAAAATAATTACAGAAAACTTATGTTATGTACAATGTCTAGCGAATAGCTTACTTTATATAAAATACTTTAAGAAATAGAGGGCAAATACATAATATCTTCCCGAAAATCTGATTCTAAAAACTATACACTAATTAAAATTAAATATACTATTGCAATGCTAGCTAAAGTACCAACTACAAATAAAATATAAACATTAAATTTAAATCTATTAGAACAAAAAAAAAGATTTGAAAGTTTTTTTTTCCCTTTCAAATCACAACATTTTTCTAAGCTTGTTTTTAATCGAGGGAAGTGAACCAAGACTGAAGATGTCGAGACTTTGGCGGATACTTTCCTTATCGTAACTCACACACATACGTCAATTGGAGAATGAGACAACATCACAGTTCTGCAAATAGGCATATTGAAAGACTTCCATTGTGTACATGGCCGGCGTGGGAGATTAGGCACCTCAAAATTAACCTTAATAAGGACATCCGGACAATCCACCAACCCATTTACTAGTTTGTAAAGCATAATTAAATCAGTTATCTCCCGTCGTTTATGTAAAGTAATAACATTATAAAATTTAATTCTTGATTCATAAGAATGTAAGACTTTGCATTTATATTCCATATATGCCAGGTGGTACATTAAACATCGCTGGACACGCTCTAACCTTGTGGAATGAACATTATACTCTGGATTCCATACAACACAGCGGTATTCAAGGATACTTCTAACCAGGCTGTTGAAAAGTGTTATGGAGAGATCCTTGTCTCTGAAGATCTTGGCCTGTCTAGTAATAAACCAACACATCTTCCCGGCTTTTTTAACTATTACCTAGATCGATGTGCTCCCAAAATTGAGTTTAGCATCGACTGTCACCCCGAGATCGCGGATCGTAATCTGATCCAGCAAGACGCCACCAATAGTGTATCGCACTGGGTGAATCTCATAGCACGGTAATGGTAGGGAAAAATAAATATTTCACTTAGCCAAAATATTCACATACTTAATATTTTATTGTAAAATCACTTCAATTGATTAAAATAAAATAAATATTTAAGGGCGGCTCCCAAACAGTACGGAACGCTTAGTGCGCGGGTCCGACGCGTACTTGACTGATTATTTTTGTATTGCCAAGTTCGCGGATCACAATCGTCTTACAAGGCTTGCCTTGCCGTAGCTCAGAGACACTTCGAATTGTGAGTATCAGTTGTTTTAACCGTTCAGCTAAGTTAGAGTCTTTTAGGTTACTTAAAAACTCTGACACCAGGGCTATCCACCCAGAACATATGAATATCCCCACTGTTGCTTGTCTTAATATTCAGTAATACGTTACTTAAACTGTCCGATACACATAAAATACAGACGAAAGTAATTTTTAAAAATCAAAAAATTGGTTCACTTTTTTGCCTCAAAAAGGTTAATCGGCGATAAGCAAATGTCTTTAAAAATCTTTAAAAGGTTTCGCGCTCTTTCCAACTGCTAACTGCGCAGCGAAAAGGTTGGTACGATCCAGTACCTAAGTTTTACACAGTTTGATATGATTTTTAGGGTTCCGTACTTCAAAAGGAAAAAACGGAACCCTTATAGGATCACTTTGTTGTCCGTCTGTCCGTCCGTCCGTCTGTCAAGACCCTTTTTCTCAGGAACGCGTGGAGGTATGAAGCTGAAATTTATATCAATTACTCAAGTCTACTGTCCCTTGAAGCTGTGAAAAAATCAAACTTCTAAGCCAACGCAATCAAAAGATACAGCCGTTTATGCCGCAAATTTTCGACACTTGCAAGGGAATCAAAACCTACAGGGTGCTTCCCGTGAACTCAGAATCTTGAAATTTGGTACGAAGCAACGTCTTATAGCATAGATAAAGGAAAAATTACGAAAACCATAAATTTTTAGTTACATCACATAATATTTTTTTTTTTTTAATAATTTAAACCTTACTACCCATTTCCTCATAAACGCGTAGAGATATTAAATTGAAATTCATACCAAATACTCAGGTCTATAATACCTTTAATCTGTAACAAAATCAAACTTCTATGTCAACGCAATCAAAAGAAACAGCAATTTAAGCTGCATATTTTGAAACTCGCAAGTACTCGCAAGGGAATCAAAACCTAAAGGGTACTTCCAGTCGACCTAGAATCTTGAAATTTGGCATGAAGCAACGTTTTATAGCACACATAAAGGAAAAATTCCGAAAACCTTAAATTTTTAGTTACATTACAAAATATATATTTTTTAATAAATATAAACTTATTACTTTTTTCCTCATGAACGCGTAGAGCTATCAAGTTGAAATACTTACTTAGTACTTAGTTACTTAAACGATAAAGAGATCTTTGTCTTAAATTTATGCTCCTCCATCTTTTCCCATTGTAATGTTATGAATTTCATTTTGCAATAAGATTACCATAGTTATGACTCGATTGTCGTAATGAACGAACTTTGTAAACCTTGCAGGTTTGTACGGAACCCTCGGTGCGCGAGTCCGACTCGCACTTGGCCGGTTTTTTTTATTGGCCTTACTTGGTCTTACGTTTAAATAAATATACGCGCCTAACTTTATATGTACCTAACCAGTTTAAATTAAAGACTACCTAGATATGGGCTCAGCCTAGTTGGGAAAATTCAGGCAAAGTTTTCATAACTAACACTTAATCAAATTATCATTGCGAAATTGCATTATTGTATTACAACTATAAATATATATTTTTAACTGTACCTAATTGAGAATTGAGAAGACAAAAGTATTGAGTAAGAAAAAAGTCAAATGCGTTCAACCTAGTTTTCCAGAGTGTGTCGAAGCAGGCATAATTATGAGAGGCATCCGTAGATGATGATGATGATTAATATTTGCAATACGATGATATTTGTATCATATATAAAAAAATTACGAGAAAATTACGAACAGAACTACGAACGTAACGTACATCAGTGAAAATTTCAGCGGTCTAGCTATCATGGTTCATGAGATACAGCCTGGTGTTGGATAGTCAGAAAGACAGACGGACAGATGAACAGACGGACAGACGTACTTCGTAGTTTTAGTAATAGGGTTCCGTTTTTATACTTTTGGTACGAAACCTTAAAAACCGTACAGGTAGATTGCAAGTGAAAGTTAAACGCCATCTAGTTATACGATACTAGCCATACTGATATGAAAGACTTTTATTTTTCATATATTCATTTATTTGCCACTAAGTGTTACAAAGGTCTTATATTAAAAAATTGCACTTACAAACTTAGTCGCCCTTTTCGGGCATTGCAAATTACATACTAGGGCGCTATATAAAGTTTCGAAATAATTTGAACTTACGTAAATCTATTTTTCCAGAGTATTTTGTAAGGTGTGGTTTGGATTTTGGTCTTTTTCTAATTTTACTAGTATTGAGACATCATCAGCAAATGGCACAGGTTGTTCGTTTTCATTAAATATTTTCGGAAGGTCGTTGATATATATTAGGAATAAGATGCATCCTAGCACACTACCTTGAGGGATTGAACAGGTCAGAGTTTTTTGTATGGATCGTATTACTTGCATTTGATTAGTTTCATAGACTTTTACCACGAAAAACTAGTTGCGAGGAGGTCTTCCGCTTCATAGTAATTAGGTACATTAAACTTAAATCTGTATAACCAACGAATTTTGAACACAAAATTCTGATTCGAGAATACCTTTCATCGCAATTTGCCCAGGAAAACTGATCTAGTAAATTTATGTTTCGAAGTATTTATCCGCTCAAATAAAGCTATGTTAGCTTGCAACTAATATGAATGAAGATTGCAGAGTAAATTGAAATTGCACTGTAGGTACGCTAAACAAGCTTATTCATAAAACCTTGTGAATGTAGACACAGAAAAAAGTGAAAAGAAAAGAATTTAATAATGCCGATGGTATGCTATGATATCGGAAAAACACAAAAAAGATCGTTAGTATGACATAAAAATCGCATTAATATTTTTCTCAGTAAAATAAGAGTAAATAAAATGTACATAAATAATAACTAAACAGAGGCGCCTGCTGTTCTAATTATATTAATCGAAATTTCATAGTATGTACTTAATTTTACTGCGTTTTTTAATATCATCCTACGCTGCGCTTATTAGTCACTAGACGACCCGCCCCGGCTTCGCACAGGTGTATTATACATATAAACCTTCCTCTTGAATCACTCTATCCATTAAAAAAAACCGCATCAAAATCCGTTGCGTAGTTTTAAAGATTTAAGCATACAGACAAACAAACAGACAAAAATAGCGACTTCATTTTATACTATGTAAGGATGCTTTCCTCGAACCATGTGCCCTACTTACCCATCGCCGAATTAATTGAAATCGCATGAGCGCGCTGGATGTGGGCCGCTTCCAATCCGCCATATTGTAAATCTGTAGAACAGGCCTATGTCCAGCAGTGGGCGTCAACAAGAAGATGCTTAAAATATTCACAGACCATTAAGTTGTGTTATATTTCCTTCATACTCGTGAATAAATAATAAAATTAAAATAAAATATTTTAAGGGATTCCATATGGTACGGGACCCTATGTGCGCGAGTCCAATTCGCACTTGGCCGATTATTTGTAATAAAACTCGTTCATATCAGTAATGGCAATCATCGTTAACTAGATGGCGTTCACTTACCTCTCACTTGCAACTACCTTTACGATGCGTTCGTACTAGTAATTGTCTCGTAACAATTTCGGTTCAATAATTTATGATCATTTTGCGAATAATAAACATCATCACTATCTACGGATGGATGAATGGATCAAATATCAAAATATTACGTATAAAACATCGAATCGAGCAATTGAGTACTGCCTTGACCGTTACAGCGATAAGGGACGTCTGAGGAACAAGTTGAAAAGTTTGCCCAACTTAATTTCCCTTCAGCTAACTTTCTGGAATCTGGACTGTAAATCTCATCAATTTGTTGGGTATGACTCGCGGCCGCCCCAGGGAGTGCGGCCCTTTTTATTGAATTACGGGGAAGCCGGACTGGCGCGAGGGTGCTCTTTTTCGCGTGATGTCTGATCTCCGGAGACAGTAAAGTATTTACGGCCCTTTATTTACGTGGGTTGACGAGCGTGGCTGGTGTTTCAATCTATTGTCGTGATATGTACCAACACAAACACTATTTCTTATTGTTAAATGGTATTACAATGGTAGGTAAATTTTTGCGTTAATATTCAAATAAAGAACACTTATACGTAAAAGATCATTGTATTCGGTGCAAAAAGTGCATTACGAGTCAGCATTTACAATCTAATAGAAGTAAGCTGTAACTTCGGTTAATGCTTGGTCTCGCTGTTGTGAGCAGCATTATTATCTAAGGGTAGGAATATAATGCACAACTGATATTTTCTTTCAGGGGAGTAACCCTGAAGTTACAGAGGTGCAATGGTGAATGTTGGCCATATAGCCACGGGTATGATAAAAATTGAACCTCTGTAAATATCCTTACAATATAATGGTAGCAATTCGGCGACATTCGCATTAAACTATAACTAGTCGCACTAAAAATTTTAGTTTAGTGCAAAACTAGCGAAAGGCTATTCGGTGTTTTCTTCGAACTAAATTTAAAGTGATTTTAGTCGTCCGCCATGAAGAATTAAATTGAGTAACGCCACTTACGCCATCTAGTGGTGAGTAGCAAATTAGTTCGAAAAAGCCCACTAGATGGCACAAATATTAATTATGGTTGTTATTTTATCTGTGGCTGATCCATGGATATATTACCTAAACATAGAAAATCCTCGGGCTGTTCCCTATTTGTTACCATATCAATAACAAAGTTACAATTATGTCCTTTTCTATTTTAAATCTCAAGAAATACTTACTATATCTGTTACGGATTATCACAATCGATTTTACTCCAAAAACGGTGCAACCGCTTTATTTTGGAATAAGACTTTTACATTATTTATTTCCGTGGAATGCACTAGCTTTTATATCTATGATTTGATTAAAAGGTTGGAGGTAAAATATAACTCGTTGGCTTTTATCGTAACTTTAGCTAAATTACTTTGGCAACACTTTTGTTTACATTTTTTTCAGTCAGTTCACATTTCACAAAAACTTCGTAAATCTTTGCTATAAATATCACTAGGTACTACTATTATCTCTAGACTTTTACAATGAATAATGCCAATAAAAAGCAAAGGGAGATGTCCTCTCCACGCCAACATCACGATACTGAGAGGCAAGAGTACATTATGTGAAAGGTAAGCAATTCTAATTGTCTTGTAAGTAGATCTCTTTTTGATAAATCAAGCAACTAGGTACTAGGAGTCAGGTACTCAAGCTGTCGTGTTCCGAAAATCTGGCCAGTGAACTCAATGTCCTGGCCGCTACTTGTACCTCCTTTGCTTGTCTTGTGATATCTTCAAAAACAATTCTTGTAACTCTTGTGTAGGTACCAACTAAATGAATATCATGATAAGGTCTTAATTTGATAAAAATTGTCCAATAGGTTTGGAATGTATGGGTATGACCTAGACAAAAATGAAAGCGAGAAAGATCAGACGGTCTATACATACTACTGGATGAGACGCAGACCTAGACGATACAGAAACAAAGATTTTGGAAGAAGTCGGGTCTTCATTGGTATTTGGCCACGACAGCATAGAACTGGTAATTTACTGGTATTCATTTTTACCTTCACTAATATTTTTTACAGTCAATAAATAAAGCAAGTAACTTGAATAATCCTTATTAATAAAAGAAATATGTTAACTACTAATATTTATACTTATGGACTATGTTGGTATACGAGTAGGTATACTACTACTATTTAAAAGTACTAGGTAAAATACTGTTGTTTTTTGTGTTTTATCATTTGTTTTGTCGTTATGTATTGTACCTCTTATTTTTGTTGCAAATAAAAAATTCTGTATTCTGTACTATTTAAATTTAATTTTGTAAAAAAATATTTTGTTTTACAGGGTATACTGCCATTACCATCTGAGCAGACAAAGCAGGGATTGTGGGATCTTTCTAGGATGAACTCCCAGAAATATATTATATCGAGGTACCCATACAACCTCCATCAGCAAGCCAACCTGCACTTCCGCATTCAACAACAAGCCAGCCTATAGCATGTCAGTCCGCACAAAGCCAGCCCACAGCGTGTCAGTCAGCACAAAGCCAGCCCACAGCGTACCAGTCTGCACAAAGCCAGCCCACAGCGTGCCTGCATTCTGATCTGCCTCAACCAAGTGGAAGGCAGCCTCTGCCTCGTCGTCATAGATCCAGTTGGCCAAGAACAAATGCAGCCTCAATCAAATGAAAGGGCTTGTTGAGCAGAGTGGAATTCGTCAAATTATTTTTATTTAGAATAATATTACTGATTAATTTTTGTTGAAACAAATAATAAACGATTTATGTATATTTTTATGATTTTATTATTAAAAAATATAGTAATTAAATTTAGGCGTATCTCGCTTGCGATGGGAAATCTTGATCTTCATTCTATTCTGTCTCTTCTGTTCCACCAAGAGTGCCATCCTCATTGTTATCTGCAACATGATAATATAAACAATAATTACTGTTTGTTTGTAGGAAAACGCATAGGAAAGCCAGAGATAGGGAGCACTGGCAACTTCTAGAGGCCTATGTCCAGGGTGGACAACCTAGTGAAATATGTAGAAATAAGAAAAATGTTTCATAAGGATTTAATATACTAGAGAATAAAGGCTATTTTTATTTTATTTTATTAATTTTTGTTGGAACAAATAATAAACCATGTAATTACATTTTTAGAGTTTCGTACCCAAAGGGTAAAAACGGGACCCTATTACTAAGACTCCGCTGTCCGTCTGTCTCCAGGCTGTATCTCATGAACCATTATGCTAGAAAGCTGAAATTTTCACAGATGATGTATTTCTGTCGCCGCTATAACAACAAATACTAAAAACAGAATAAAATTAATAATTTAGCCATTTTTTCGCTCGATATTAATAATGGTAACAGATAGATGCTCAAATAATCACAGAATGTTTAGTTGTATATACAATTAAATGATAAATTAAAAATAAATAAATATTTAAGGTGGGCCCGGGGGACATGGGCTCCCATACAGTACGGAACCCTCTGTGCGTGAGTCCAACTCGTACTTGGCCGATTATTTTATTTTGATGTTTTTATTAATAAAAAAATCTAGAACTTACTTCAATTTTGGCGTATCAATCTCGCTTCTGACCGGAAATCTTTATCTTCATCATATCAGTCACACTTCTATCGCACCAAGAATTAATTGTTGCAGTTTGTCTTCAGTACCTCATTGTTATCTGCAATGTGATATAGAATAATATAATTAAACAGATATCAATCTTTATAGGTCTTTTCTCATAGATGAAGGATGGCTCTGCTAGCGGAGCGAAGACCAATCCTTCATCTATGAGTTTCTTATTGTAAGTATCTAACTGTTGGATAATTAATTAAGGAGTTTTATTGCTTTGAATAATTAAAGTTCTCTGTCAATGCGGTTTGTTTGTCAGCTGGCGTCATTGGGAATTTGATGATTTTAGGGCCCAGTTGTGAGACTTGACTGTGGCGTCAAGACATCTGCTGACGGTTGGCTGGCTTAAGCCCAAGAAATTGTTTTGGCCACATGCTGAATGGAAGACCATAGCATACAACCTCTATATGTTTTGGGGTATCTTATAGAGATGTGCTTTCTCAAATTACCTAAGATCATTTATTAACTGTTGAGCTCCAGACTTTGGAACTCTATAGATACCTACAGATTTCTAAATTTTTCCTCTTCTATCTGAAAAGGGTCTGAAACGTCCCTAATATTATAATTCGAATTCAAACGCTGCAATAATTTGGAACTAGATGAACCACACATGAACTCTCACTTGTTTAGTGAATCAAGCAAAAACAGGTTTTTGGCTTTTTACTTACCCTTCCAATAGATCAACAGTTGCTGCCACAATGAAATATTCCATATTTCAGGATTAATTCGACAATAAAACCTCGATAAAACACATCAAATTCTCCAAACTAGTTTTAATCGCCATGTTTTTCTTGACGACTAGTTTGACATTTGACAACTAAATTTTAGACGTAAATCACTCTAAAATGTGGGCCGCCGAATGCATTTCGACCAAATTGAGTAACTAAAATCGATTTAGTCGACTCGACCTAAAACTAGTTTAATCGTGTAGATATCCGAATACCAAAGCCTAGTTTGACAGGACTAAACCTATTTTAGAGAGAACTTAACTATAATGCGTGTCGCCGAATTGCGACCATTGTATTATAGATGGTGCTCTTTTACGCGTGATGTCTGATCTTTTGAGACGGTAAAGTATTTACGTGGGTTGACGAGCGTGGCTGGTGTTTCAATCTATTGCCGTGACATGTACACTAAAACTGTTCCATATTGTGTATCTAAATGGTAAATAACAGCTTTGGACGTGTTTTTTTAAATTAAGGAACTGAATCAATGCTAAATTGAATTTTGTAAATCGCAGTTGTTTCAGCCATATTAACAACTAAATAATAGATTAATTCAGTATGGTGAGTTTTATGAAGTTCTTCAAAGCTTTCATTCATATTAAATCTGTACACGGTTGAAGACGGTCATGTCATTTTTTTTTGCGAAAAATAATTATCACAATATCAACCGTACAACGTCTACCACTAGACATGGCTTCCACTATAGATATTTTTTTAAATCGCAAATAAGTCTGTGCTTGACCACTAACTCGCCTGATGGTAAGCGACGTTGTGGTCTAAGATGAAGCACGCAGACCTAGAAGATACCTATTCACTCTGATCTTGAAAAGCTTTAGATTATATCTCTTAGGAAACAGGAAAGCAGGAAGACTGTTCTATTCCCTGGCGGTACGAATCAGTTCTCTAGTACCTAAAAACCGGTTGAAATTGGCTTCCATCGTATTTCAACCTGCGGCTCATCAGGTTGTTTCTATCTATGGGTGGACAATGTGGATATCCTAAACCTATTTCTACCTTTTTGCAGTGCATGGTTTTGCGGTGATGCATGTTATCTCTCTATTGTATATATAACAGTCAAAAACAGCAATGCAACTAAGTTTCAGTTTGAATTTGAGTGAAATTATCACTACATGTTTTAAATAAAATCGCTTTCTGCTGTCTGTCTGTTCTTATGTACCTATGCTTATATCTTTAAAACTACGCAACGGATTTTGATGCGGTTTTTTCAATAGATATAGTAATTTAAGATTACTGTTTATAATATACTCGTACCTATATAATACACCTGTGCCCGAACCCGGGTGGGTTCGCTGGTATTGTATAAAATATTTAACTGTCTTGGAAAAAAAATATAAACATAGTTCGAAGATGCCCGATGGGGCCGTAAAGTTCTCGTACGGAGACCATGGACCAGCAAGCGCAGCGTAGGACGTCCACCGACTAGGTGGACTGACGGTATAATAAAAATCGCAGGAACGAGCTGGATGCAGGCCGCTTCCAACCGGCCTTAGTGGAAATCCATGGGGGAGGCCTAGAGACAACCACATTACATAAAAAAAGGATTATAAGGACAAAAACAAAACAATAGGCCTCTAATTGGCGGCCTTATCGCTTTAAGCGATTTCTTCCAGGCAACCAAGTCCTGCGGCTCATGGATGGATGAGAAAAAAGAATGCAGCATGACAGACTAGCCGTACCGCATATTATCTGATCTGACACAAGTCTAACCTAGAATAGACTTCACGTATCCGTTTCACGTCGGTATTGGAAGCCCGCCGTCGACTGATTGGATGAATAGTGCACGAGTCCGCCAAAAAGACCCGTCTCGAAATAGCTGCATTGATTTTGAGCTTTGCTTCCCTGGAAATTGGCTCGGGTACTCAGCTGTAGGCATAGATGATTTGTGGGTATGGGTCTCACTCGTCTAGTGGAGCGAAACCCATAATTCATTTATATCTGTAGATATATTTGCGCTGGAAACAAGTACAGATATCATTTAGTTTTCTGCTAGTCTCAATAGCCTCTTGAACTGTCCATTATCCATCCATCAGCCATAGGGCGTCCACTGCTGAGCACAGGCCTCTCTTAGGTCTCCTATCCAATAACACCGTTTGGAAGCGGCTTGCATCCAGCGCGATCCTGCGGTCCTAATGAGGTCATCTGTTCACCTTGTCGGTGGACGTCCTACGCTGCGCTTACCGGTACCTGGTCTCCACTAAAGAACTTTTCGACCCCACCGGTCATCAAGCCTCCGTTAAATTGTAGGTCCCGGTTGTTTTAACCGTTTAGCCAAGTCAGAGGCCTTCAGGCAGCCTAAAAACTCTAACACCAGGGCTAACCACCCGGCCTATACGAACTTACTTATCAGGCCTCCGCGATATGTTCCCTGCCCACTGCCATTTTAACTTGACAATCTGTTGGGCTACGTCGGTAACTTTGGTTCTTCTACGGATTTCCTGATTTCTGATTCCATCTCGCAGAGAGACTCCAAGCATAGCCCTCCATAGCTCGTTGGGCTACTTGAAACTTATTATTAAGACTCATGATAAGAAACCACGTTTCAGTCTCTTGAACTGTACGGGGTATAAAAACTGGCAAGATAGAATATTTCGTACCTCGTACATACTTACCTCGTATTATTCCTAGGTAAAATAAAAGATCTAACATTTTCATCAATTATTTCATTGTCGTCAGCATTATTAACCACAGGAGGTTTTCTGTAAGACAGGCATCCCTACGTACATCGTATTGGAAGCGTCTTGCATCCGTCAATCTTGTCCATGTGGCACATTATCGATTACCGCTTCGCATATTCCTTTGTCATTATACTACTATGGTTCGGCCGTTCAGAGAATGCGTTCCTGACACGTCATCTTGAAAAAATGTTTTTGGCCGATATCTCGGAAACTATGTAGGTACTTAAGGGCAAAAAACATTAAGATCATTATTGTAGAAAATAAAATTTTGCATTTTTTGTTTCCATTAAACTTTTTTGTAAAACTTACCGTTTACGATTTATGGACCATTTAATGTTTTAAGGTCCATTTAATGAAATTTCATTAAATGGGCCATAAATCATAAACGGTAAGTTTTACAAAAAAGTTTAATGGAAACAAAAGATGCAAAATTTTATTTTCTACAATAATGATCTTAATGCTCAGAACACATAAGCTATAATTTAAAAAGATATTACGTGAAAGGAAGTTCGCCGGGGTCAGCTAGTTTTAAATAAAATAAGTTTTTTGTTCTTTCCATTTCAAACATGATATACCTTAAACTGTTTACCTACTGGGTTTTCCGTGCTTAAGAAAGATAATTTTGTACGCCAAATATTATTTTTGTCGATAAACAAACACAAGACGACAGTAGCGATGTTTTATGAAATTACAAAAACGATAAGTAGAATTTGCTTATCATGAAATCAGATTTGTGATATTATTTGTAAGTGATAATTACGTAGTTTTTTTCTATAAATCAAAAGATATCAAAACTCATTTATCTTTGCCATATTATACGTATTTTGATTGATTACTATTGATACTACATAGGGTTTTCAGACTCTTAATAAATATGTGCTCAATTTTGTAAATAAGCGAGTGAGATAATCGTGTTCGATTGAAATCCGGTGAGAATATACAGGGTTATATTGGTAATCAATTAGGATCTTTTTAGGGGCTCTTTATAATAACAGCACGTTTATGACTGCCTCGGTGGCTCAGTGGTTAGTGATCCTAACTTCTGAGTCAGAGAGGCGTAGGTTCGATCCCCACCCAAAGCAAATATTTATGTGATAAACATAAGTGTTTGCTCTGTTTCTGGGTGTTATTTAGTTACCATTTATATAAGTATGTATTTAAAAATAAGTAAATGTAGTATATCAGTCTTTGGCAGCCATATCACAAGCTATGCTTAGTTTGGGGTCAGAGGCCATGTGTAATATGTGCCCAAAATATTTATTATTTATTTATTTATGATGAGGTTGACTATTTACAATAAACTGCCGAAAGTTGTGAAAGATACTGATAATGTTGACATTTTTAAATTTAGACTTAAGAAATGACTAGACAATACATATTATTCTATAAATGAATTCTTAAATGACAAATCTTTGTGCAAATATAATGTTTAATAATAATAATAAAAACGTTTATTGGTCATAAAAGTTAACACAAAACAAGTTGTGCACTAGATCCCACACTAGGGTGACCTGTGTCGTGGGATCTAGGCTCTTCCTTATAGTATCAAAACAAATTCACCATTATACTAATATAATACAAACTTAATTTAATATTCATAGTGCACTGGATCCCACACTAAAATGACTTGTGTCGTAGGATCCAGGCTCTTTCCCAGACGGGGAAGGTAATACTCACACAATGCTACATTTTAAATATGGAAACTAACTAAACATGATTATTTTATACGAATAGTACAGTACCTACCTACATAAATATTTTAAATTGTGGCTCAAATTAATAATTTCAAAAACTACGCCCATAATGAATTTTGAATTATGTGCCACATGCAATGGATTCCACCACACATTATTCAAAATTGTTTATTTTGAACTATGTGCAAAGTGGGTAGAAGTACCAGGAGCAATACCGCTGGGCGCGTTATGCTCGTGACGTCCTTCTTCGCTGTGATGCTCCTGAGTGTGTGTACCCATAGATGCAGCACATTTTGTGTGAGCGCGTGATGTGTTAATGTGTTTACCTTTGTGTGTGGCGATCATGCGAGCTAAAGTCCGTATTTTGCCGTAGGTGCGCGCGTGATTGTAGTGGAATGTGTGGTGTAGTGTAAGAATAAACAGTAGGTCAAGTATGAAATAAGAGTTGTGAAGTTACATATATTATAGTATGGCTTGTGCTACTACGTATGTTCCGAGAACAGAAACATGATTATTAAATAAATTATAATATGCGTTTATATTTTTTTTATTTTTATTTTTTTTTATATATTATTCAATTATCTTTATTTATTATACAAATTATGTCATAAAACTAAAAATAGAACAATAAAAATTGTTAAAATTATAAGTCAGCCTTAAAAGTAACACTAATCAATTACTCATTGTCACAATATATTATAACACATGTCGATAACACAAATATCGATTCACAGTCAGTGTAGCCCGTCAAGTGCCGCCCCTCGCCCAAACGTCCCCATCAAGCTAGCTGCGTTGGAAGTTGCAAGGAAATGTGTTGGGTGAGGAAACTACCCGACCTGGGATCTCGACCTCTTTCCCTCAAGCGCCGCCCGAGCTCCCTGACAAATCTTATGGCATCAGAACCCCAGGAACCCGCCGTCTCGACGGCAAACGGGACGAACTCGTACACTGGCTCGAGGCTACCGTACTTAAGACGCTTGGCTCTGGCGGCCGCTTCCGCTCCCGCACCCGCAATCTGCTGGGTAGCAGCAAGATGACTGGAAGCGAAAGTACCGACACAAGTGGCGTCCCAAATAAGGCAACGCCCCCTACTCCAAGGGACCAGTGTGAGGCCATCCGGACGTTTGCCATCGGACTGCGACAAACCAGGGGGCTCCAGGACACACGGCACATCCGCTGCAACAAGGGCCCTTCGGATTATCTCATTTATTGCGTGGTGTCGAGGACGACGACCCGCGCATTTTATGCAATTCAGGCCGTGGTGGCCATTTGCTTCGACCTCTGCACCGCAAACACAAGCATGAGGGCTACACACGTCACAACCTAATCGAAGGCCCACCGCAACACGGAGGGAGTCATTGTCCAATAGAGTACCCATTTGGGGAGACGGCAGCGCATGTAACCAAGCACCCGACTCCACCTGTGCTGTTGTTTCGGAGGTGAATGGCAATGTTCTTCGACAGCACGTCATCCCAACCTCTTTGTAAACCTGGCTTCTCTGGAAGCTCTGCATCCGAGGAAAGGAAACGCCACGCGCTAATGGCCTCCGCAGCGTACGGAATGCGGATCGTGTCACCGTTAGCAGAAATAATGTTAGTGACAAGCTCCGCAACCCCGAACGAGGAGGACAGAAACGCCGTGGGCCCCGTCTCACGCAGCCGCCTCACTCCCAGACCACCGTGTCGAACTGGTAATCCTGCCTGTAGCCACTGGGACTCGTTAAGGTGGATGTTAAGAGCCATCTCGAGAATTCCTTTCAACCCCTCGTCGAATCGTTGCACCTCGTCAGGGAACTCCCACGATGGAGCCGTTCTGACCATGTACATCAGCTTTGGCATGGCGAAACAGCTTCTGAGAAGCAACAACGAAACATGAGCCGGAAGGTGTTCGAAATGGACTGCGAGTGATTCTAGGATTTTAGTCTTAGACCTCATACTGCCAGGCACGCCCTCTGCAAAGACTGGGGCTCCTAACAAACTCAGCGAACTTCGATCTAAGAGCCTTAGTCCAGGTATTAACGACATAAAAGTGGCCCCCGATTCTGCAGCGGCAGGGTTGCATGCAAAAAATTCGCATTTTGCTGTGTTTACTTCCAGACCAAGCTCTTTTAGGGCTGGGATAAGCCGCCGTGCATCCCTTTCCACTATAGATGGAGGCCCGCCTATAGTCCCGTCGTCCAGGTACCATAAATTGAGTGGAGCCTCCAAAGATGCAACGATCTTGTGGATGGCAACACTGAAAATAAGGGGACCTAGCGGGTCACCTTGTTGAGCCCCAGTCTGAGATAGGATGCATTCGCCATTATATGAAAGATTGCTTGGTGTCGAATAACATTGATTAAGGAAGGGAAACACAGATGGGATCAATGAACGCACTTCTTCCAGCATAACACCTCTGTCGATGCTGTTAAAAGCGTTACTGATGTCAAGTTTCAACAGCACGTCATCACAGCCCTCACGAATCAGGAATGCTCTTGTAGCATGGATCGCTGCCTCGCAGCCCAACGGGGTACCAAAGCCTAATTAGTGGGGCTGCAGATAGTCTGCCATATTGTGCCTGACAGCCCGGCAACACAACTTGGCGACCAGGCGTCGAATGGCACTACCTACAGCTATTGGCCTGATACCGCCGTCTTTTTTGCGGAGGGCACACAAAACACTTCCACAAAGAAATGGGCACACGTCTGAATTGAGGTGCCCACCCACCAAAAAGTTGCAGAAGTTGCGTTTATATATCTATATTTTATATAGGTACATATATATATATATATTTATATATATATATATATATATATATTTTAAAGTATTTATAGTTTGTGTTAAGCATTATATATGTAAAAATAATAGATGTTGCTAGGAAAGTATTAAGAATGTTTAATGTACTTATAAATTCAATAATAATGATTTTGCATGCCATGATGCTAGAGCATGGGGCACATAATTATGTAACTAATTTAATAGCTACATTTTACCCATGTCTCCGCAAAATAAATATTTTGACTTTGACTTTGACTTTAACTTTGACTTTGTCTTTGACCTGACTAAAACTCACTGAAGATTGGATTTCGCGCAGCTTGTAGCTGATTTCATAGCCGCCATGTTGTTTGGATCGGTCTACACTCTACACGTGGGGCCACAGGCACTGATCAACTGAGTTTATAACTAAACAGTGGCAACCAATTCCAGTCATGAATAGAAAATAATTCAACCGATTGGACCTTTTCAAATATTTCAATACTTATTTACAAAATCATTTCCACCTTAATTCTAACTTTGCGTAATTTAACAAAGATGAAGTTTGTAAATAACGTTTCTAATTAAAGTGCTCTTTGTTTACAGATAATTGTGAACGATAATACAAGATGAAAGCAGAAAATTGAAAGGGAAATGTTTAAATGGTTTACTTTAAGGGCCCTTAAACACGGTCCGCGGATCACAAAGCAGACAGCCATTTAATGAGCGAGAGCAAAGGAGACATTTATGTTTCTTTCACATTTTTTCTTTCATTCTTAACAGTTTGGAAAGGAATTTGCCACCGCGATACAGGGAATCCTACAGCGGCGGCTAGGGAATATAATGATGGATAATAAAGTCAAAATTAATTCATACTTCAGCATTCAAATGCAACAACATATAGCTCCTTGAAAATAATCATATTATTGTAATTGTATAAAGTCAAATTCAGTTTTATTCAATATCTTTAAATTGTTATTTTTACGTCACTTTGGTTTAGGCTTAAATACTATGTTCACCATTTTATTATTAGTTTCAAATAAAAAAATATTATTATTATTATTCTCGACTGCCTCAGTGGCCTAGTAGTTAGTGACCCTGACTCTTGGATCAAAGAGGCGTGGGTTCGATCCCCAACCAGGGCAAGCATTTTTGTGATGAACATAGGTGTTTGCCCTATGTCTGGGTGTCAGTAATACTAACATAGTAGCTATAAGTTTGTATTCAAAAATATATACGAGTATATCTAGTAAATCAGTCTCTGGCAGCCATATCACAAGCTTTGCTTAGTTTGGAGTCAGAGACCGTGTGTAAGATATCCCCGAATTATGATTTATTTATTTTTACATGTTAAGATTAATCACTCCGGTGTTACACATGTAAGTTGTAATGTACCAACCTTTTTAATAGTCCACTGCAGGACGTAGTCCTACCCACGAAGGGTGATTGGACCATGTCCACCACGCTGTTCCCTAGTGCGTGTCGTTGGATTGACATACGCCATCGAATTTCTTCCACGGACATAAATGCAGGTTGAATCACGATGTTTTCCTTCACCGAAAAGCCAGTGGTGTGAAATTTCGTATAGATAAATTCCAAAGAATTCATTGGTATGGGACCGGGATTTGAACCCATGAGCTGACGATAAGTTATCTAGTGATGGGTGACACTCCACAAACAACTGGATCCCAGCCTTTTTTGGCTTATTTTATTTTGAGATTTATATACTAATAAGTACTATCAAAACAACACATACAATTTAATAAAAATTTACAAAGTTAAACAAGTAATTACTACATGTCATGTATTCAGTTAGGGTGCTATTGACCTGAGTCAACAACCCCCTAATACTATCATAATCAATCTAAAATTTCATGCAATTTGGTTTATAAATATCGTAGTTCTAAAGCTTTGTAATATTAGGACGGACGGACGGACAGACAGACGGACGAACACTACAAAGCTATAAGGGTTCCTCGATATACTATGGAACCCTAAAAATGGCACAAGTGAGAAGCAGTGGGTCGAGACAGGATGATGTCATCATGGTTGTGTAGGTTTTATCTGTGGCTACCGCTTTCTAAGGTATGTACAACCCGGTCACAATATCTGTGCACCTGACTTCGTAACGTCATATCGAATTATCGGGACGTATATACATTACCGGACGTCTAGTATACCGTCCGGACGTAAATTATTATCGGGACGTGTATCGGCAACGAAGATGCTAACCGTACTGTCGCACCGGGGAGTGCGCGGAGAGGTGACAGGGGAAGCGGGAGAGGCGCCGCATTCCAGCGAGATGCACAGATATTCTGACCGGGTTGTAATGACCAGAGATACAGGAAACTAATAATAATATGTAATAATTAGCATTATTGTTATTTTAGTTCAGTTGCTAACCAAAATGATTTCTGAATGGATTAATCATAATCTGATTTAATTGCTGGCCGTTTAAATCTTAACAAAATTGAAATAAATTAGGCCAATTTACCAGAGTAAGCATTCAAAGAGTTGTATCAAAAAGCGTTACGGTAACTTTATTACATTTCAGTGACCTTCTCAACTTTAGGGTTTCGTGTTGAGTTATGCTGAAAGGGCCGCACAATTTTGTTTTACTTGGCCAAAACAATATTAATTAAAATTATTGTACCTACGTGTTGGGGAAATTATTTTGCGACATAATTATATAGCAATTTATGATCGAACATTTTGATAATACTTTTGTAAAGATAGCGGGTGATAATCTACTAGATATTGTATTTTTTTCTGTAATTTTTAGGGTTCCGTACCCAAAGGGTAAAACAGGACCCTATTACTAAGACTCCGCTGTCCGTCTGTCTGTCAGTCTCTAAGCTGTATCTCATGAACCGCTATAGCTAGAAAGCTGAAATTTTTACAGATGATGTATTTCTGTTGCCGCTATAACAAAAAATACTAAAAATAGAATAAAAATAATATTTAAATATTTTTTTATACAACAAATATTTTTTTTTTGCCGTTTATCGAATAATGGCAAAACGTTTTTCGCTCGATATTAATAATATAACGGTGATAGGCAGATGCTTGCATTATTCACAGAATATTTTGCTGCATGCTTACTTTAATAATTAATTAAAATAAAATAAATATTTAAGGGGGCTCCCATACAGTATTGAACCCTGCATGCGCGAGTCCGACTCGTACTTGGCCGATTATTTTTGTATTTATTTTAATTTTGTAAAGGTTTGGTTAAATTTTGTTAAGTGTCAATATGAGTTTTGTTTCCTAAATTACATTCAACGATAAAACATTCTTAAATTAACTATTTAAATATAACAATCATCATGGTTAAAAATAATGTTTCGATTTGGTTCACGATTGCCGAAATTATCGATGAACATAAACAAAAAAATACAGACAGACGAATACAGAACCTCCTCTTTTTTTGGAAGTCGGTTAAAAAAATTAAATGGGACCAACTTTAAAGCATGATGTACGAAACCAAAAAAAGTAGGCTAAGTGCGAGTCGGACTCGCGCACGAAGGGTTCCGCACCGAATGGAAGCCCCCCTTTATTTATATTATTTTAAATTATTAATTGTTTTTGAAAGGAATTTACCTGCCACTTAATATTTAAGGCATCTTACTGTTGCCGCTATTAATAGCGACCAAAAAAAATTCACGTCACTTGTATGGGAGCCCGCCTTAAACATTAATTTTATTTAAATTTATTTATTTATTCTTAAAATGCATATCTAACTATTTATTCTTGAATATCTCAAGTATCTCCCTGTCACCGTTATATTATTAATTTCGAGCGAAAAACGTTTAACAATTCAGGTTTGTTGTATCGGAGTCCTACTTAAAAATTAATATGTTTCTATTTTTAGTACCTATTTGTTGTTATAGCGGCAACAGAAATACGTCATCAGCGAAAATTTCAACATTCTTGCTATTACGGTTCGTGAGATAACGCCGTGTGTCTTTTTTTGGTTCAGCGGAGTCTTAGTAATAGGGTCATTTTTACCCTTTTGGTACGGAACCCTAGAAACATCAAAATTGGTTCATAATTGGCGAAATAATGCGTAGCATACACACAAAAAAACATGAAGACGAATTTGAAGTCGGTTAAAAATTACATGAGAAATGACCCTTATTCCCCTGAGTTTAAAACTCGATTTGGCGAGTTTTGTTGGTAAGCCGTGTATTGTACACAGTATCCAAGTTAACCTGCCAGAACTTGCCAGACAGCTCCCAGGTGCAATCTTGTAACATAAGGAGCAGTAATTTATAGTCCAGCTCTATAACAAGGTCCAGCGGGCTTAGCATAAGGACCATAAAATTATACTATCGACGTGTCAGAACGTGACAGAGTTATGATGAAGCATATATCTGTCACCTTTGCACACGACGATAAACTCTTGTCGTGGTCTTGTATGCTAAGCACACTGGAGTCACACCGAAGCGCACCACGAGAACGAATAGACTTTTTTTGCTTGAAACCTATTATACAACTCAAACAACATAACTTGATACGATCTCACCTACTTTTTATGAACTTGCACAAACCTGCATACTGAATGTTAGTACTTATCAAAGCTATCACATTGTCAATTACACCAAGGTACATTATAAAATAACATTTTCATACTTTCGTATAACCATCCTTACAAAATTATACCTAATCCTAATCCGGGTGGCTAGCCCTGGTGTCAGAGTTTTCTTTTTGGTGTCAGGCCGCCTGAAGGCCTCTGACATGGCTAAACGGTTAAAACAACCATAATTATGAAAGTGTATTTGTTGGTTTGTTTGCTATAGTTTGTGCAAAAAGAGCGGCGTCGTAAGGGAGGTCGCCCCTGTGCCATTTTACTCATTTTGTTACTTTGACAACACTGCCCTGTCATTGCTAATACGTAACTAAAAGTGTTTGATACTGGTAGACACCAATTCGGTTTTCATCAGTACTCGCGTGTACCAAGTATAGTCGGTACCTTGAATGCTGATTAAAATCATGTTGTTAGTTCACCGTAATGCGACGGTTCTCTTTTTGCCCAAACTCTACTATACGGGTTATTCCTAATCAATTAGCATCCTTTTAGGAGTTTATTTTTTTTATTTTATTTTATTTATTTTCCACAATACAACTATCTTGACAGGTTCTATCACCTAATGCGATAGTGTAGCTATACAAATTAAATTAAACATTTCTACCAACCTTATTTCATTCAAACATTTTACATAACATAGTATACGTATAAAAAGAAAAGCATCTTAGCTCCTATAGCTTAACACAAACAAAGCTATTTTTGTGAATTCATTCAGAGAACACGTAAATAGGTCCGTGTCGACCGCGATGAGGTTGATAGTGCGCAGTGCGCGCGTCAGTGGCGCTTCCGCGAGCAGGTTTGTGCGCGCGCGCGGCACCGCCAGCAGCCGCGGCCGCAGCCGCCGCCATACGTACCTGTCAGGGACGTAAAGGCGTATATGTGCTAATATGTCACCATTTTGAACTTTCCCTCTAAGTACCTTAAATAAATATGAAACTAAAGCAAATTCCCTCCTTACTCTTAGTTGATTGTACCCCACCATACCCAGAACAAATAGAGTGGGGTACATTAATGGATAATATGGATAAACTCCATACAGCTTCATATACAAATATCTAACGAACTTGTTCTGAATTTTCTCCAACAGCTGTACATACTTAGTTTCATGAGGAGACCAAATAACTCCGTTATATTCTAATTGGCTCCTGACTAAAGCATTGTACAATGCTTTAACTGCATTTATATTTGTGAAATCAGTTGACGTGCGAAGAATAAACCCTAGATTTCTAAATGATTTTTTGCAAATTTTAATGATATGATCCCTGAATGTCAACCCTGCGTTAAAAGTCACCCCCAAGTCTTTTACTTCTGTAACTCTAGCAATAGGCACTCCCCCTATATTGTACTCGTGTAGGATTGGATTATGCGATCGAGTGAAAGATACAGTCATGCACTTGGAAACGTTAAATTGTAATAAATTATCCGTGCTCCAGGCTACTACTCTGTCTATAGCTTCTTGCAGTTTATTCTGTACATCAAAATTAACAACCTTTGTTTTGCGACTTTTGTCAAAACTAAAAAAAAAAAACAGCAGTTCCATACATATTGTCGCGGGTGAACGATATTATTCTATGGAACAAATTTTTTTTTTCGAGTTTTGAAAAAAGTCGCAGAACAAGAGTTGTTAGTTTTGATGTACATAATAAAAGGATGCTAATTGGATGCTAGGAATAACCCTGTATAACTAAGCTACATAGTTAAGAGACGGATTGACTTAGTTTACATAGTGTTCAGACAGTGTTATTTTATTTTATTTTATTTATTTGGGATAACAAACAATAGCACAATATATATTACAAGAAAATAATTAACAAAATACAGTAATAATTAGTAAAATATTAGTGTTGTAAGTTACTTTTCTTCCGAAAAAATTGAAGGAACCTAAAGTAAAATGCGGGTAAAGCTAGTGTATTTTAAATGTTAAGAACGAAAAAATACTATTTTTGCAAAACATTTATAAATCTCTATAAACTATCGTATCTTTACTGAAAAGTTGGAAGCATATTTAAAAACTTGCACCGAATTCGCTGCAGTGTGCGCCTCGGTCAACGGCATCGCATTCCATCAATTGGCGAATTTGCATTCCAAATTCGAGACTTGACGTCTGTCTGCCGGACTTCGAGCGCAGTGCTCTCAATGCTCACATAATGCTCACAATGCTCAAGTTCCATCGACGTGCACTATTTTTCCGACAGATTTGTGACTCTTTCGAGACTGTTGTGGCAACTTTTGCTATTTATCTGTCTGTTTGGTGGCCATTTTTACGAGACGAAACTTTATACAGATGTGGTTTGATAGAATTTAGACGGTCCTCGTCTGGATTCGGTGACTTTTATGCTACAAGATTGAATTAAAAGGTTTTTGAAAACCAGCGAAGAGGAAATATTTTCTTCGGACTAGGCAAGATGTTTTTTTAAAGAAACTTGTGTATTTAAAATCAATATTGCATTGCATTTAGAACTAATTGATTTCGTTTATAAATAATTATTAACTTCAAATATATTTACATTTAAAATAACATAGGCATTATATTTAAGTAGGGACTTCTGGTTCTAGTAATTTAAGGAATAGTTATCAATATAATATTACGATGGAAATTAATTTACTTGCCTGAAATATGTAAGAGTTATACACATGGAGTCATGGACATAAATCAATTCTTGGTCAATTAAACTGGACCTTGTAAATTGATTTGTCATACAAGTTACGAATCTTAATAATTCCAATTTGCACTTTTACTCAATTGACTTATAGGGCCCACTGACCATCAGACCAAATGGATGACATCCAAATGAATGTGGCTAATGTTTTTAATTTGGTGTACTTAAGTTTAGGTTTAATTTTTTACAGAAACATTGTTTGAAGTTATAGGTAACCACAAATCAGAAATACAATGCACATAGAGATAAATCCACAAATGATTTAGTTTGAGGGTAATCAGACAAGTTGCATGACTATTTTTGATGCTAAAGCTCGCTAAACTAACGAAAAGTCGCCACTTCTAACAACGAAGTCGCAGACTTGTAACATCGAATGGATGTCATCCATTTGGCGTGATGGTCAGTGGGGCCCATTACACTTGTCTTATTTTCTTTTTGATGACAGAAGGGGAGGATTTAAATTAAAGATTTTTATAATTTTTACAGCGTCTATCTAACTAATGAGATGTTTAATTAACTAATGAGATGTAATGAATTTTGCCCACAAAACATCTCATTAGTTAACACCTACAAAGCTACTATGTTCTATGGCATTAGCTACTTTTCATACAAACTTTTAAGTATCTACGGCGTAGGACTCTTTTAGTAGAAACTATCAGGTATTCTACGGCAAGAGGCGCTAACTTAACACGGTTACAAACGCGGCCGAAAGGGTACTTAGTATGGCAGATGGAGCGAGCGATTGTTCATTGGCATCATGTGTGAAGGTAGAAGAAATGGACAATATGCACCTCGCTGGCTCAGTTGAATGTTGTACATTTTGATACTAGTCGTTATCCGAACAGTAGACCTCGCGACACATCTCTTTAACTGAATCTTCTTAAACCTATATATCGACTCGTTCTCAACCGATTTGGTCCATACTCGCAAATGTTGTTAGGATTTAAATACTCAAAAATATTGCTTAATTTTATAGAAATAGCGCGACAGCAAACTTCCCCATTTTGAGGAAAATATTTATCAAAAATCGCCGACGACAAAAAAACCTGTTAATACTCATAAATAGAACCTGTGTACCAAGTTTTGTCGAGATTTGTTCACCAGACACAAAAAATCAAAATTTCTGTGTTAAAAAGCAAAAGCAAAGGTTTTTTTGCTTCCAGCTCGGTCAATAAGAATATCTTTACTCAATATTTGACGACTGTCTGCCAAATCTCCCACAAACACATCTACAGTATTTTAACAATTGTTAGAACAGGAGTATTAGGGTGGTACATGTATATCCTGGCAATGACCTAACTATAGTAGCGACCTCCCTCAAGAGGTGAAATCTGAGGTGAGTACTCCAAGCCTATTAATTTCCTTCATCTTAGGGTGGTAGGTGACGAAATAATTGTGAGCAACAGTCTACTGATCCCTGCAAGGTTGAAGACTAGAGACCTATGACTAGGAGCCCCACACTCCAAAGAGAACCCAGGTCATGATGACGTTTTAGGAGGCTAGATTTACTAAATTAGTTAGGGAAGCACAATTGCAAACACAGAAATTATCCAATACACACAGCATTTATTATACATTACCTTCAACATACACTTTAATACAATAGGCAACCTGGAACTGTAACGGGTTACATTTTATACAGATTAACAGGTACAGTAACAACAGTTATTGGAAGTCATGTGTATTCTACAGAATAACATTAGTGACGGAGCATTTTGTAACATAAATCAATCCCATAACGAGTACCTAAGTACATTAGCGTCCTAGCGCCTCATAGGTTTCTCTCAACATTTACCCCTTTGCATGAACCCCTATTCGTAAGTAATTAATGCATACTTAACTTGGTCACATCCATCACGTTTTCAACTACCTTTCCTGTATTTTTGTGTTCTTTTTGGTCTATTCCTTTGAAACCTTTTGTTATTCTCACAGCTGAATTCCTCCATCTTTTTTTGAGCTTTTAGTACCTCTCCCATTTCCTTTTATTTGGGTGATGTTATAAAAAATCATATTTATTTACATTTAACTGCTCCATAATTACGTAAATTAATTTAGATTAAATGCTTTGTTATTAAATTATTTGCTCCATTTTGTGATTCTTGTTTTTTTAATCCTCTAGCTCACACCTTTTTTTTGGTGTTGCTAGTGTCTAGTCCTCATTTTCTAACTTACATTTTCAATTTTTGTGTAAATTAATATAGAATAATCATATAATCTAACATCTTCGGCCATCCTGACCACGAATTTGGTCCTCCAAATTCCACAGAAAGGGCCTACCCGCAACGATAGCCACAGTAATAATAGTGATAAGGCTTCGTACCTAGGTCACGATTGCTTAAACCCTTAAGGCTATTGTGAACCGCGAACTTGACAATACAGAAACAATACGCTGTTAAAATATACGCGCTACCTCTAAATATTATGCGGTTAAGTGTAGTTTTATGTACCTAATCAATATTTCAATTGCTAGGGTTAAGTCCGTGTTTTTACATATATATTTTTTTTTAAGTTATAAGTCTCTACAAGGTCATATTTTACGCAAACTTGGCTGAAAAGTATAAGCTATACAGAAACAAAAACAAAATCCAAATTAAATAAGATGTAGGTATAAATAAGCTTGCACTACATTCCTCTTACGTGGTGGTAATAACAATCGGTGTTAATAGATAATTACTATACAATCAAATAAATGTACTGTTTGACGCTGCTGTGTACTAACCAGCCATATTTACTTAAAATCTAGAACTTAATTTATAGGCACATATGGTTTCATAGCAGTCACGTTGTTGAATATCATTTTCTTGTTTTGTAAAAATAGCTAGCATTTTATATAGTTAAGCACTGTAAGCAATAATTATATTATTTGTGATATCTAATCAGTCCCAGTAGAGTTTACGTATTTACGAGTATGTTTGAATTTGTATCGCTAGTAATGATTTCTTAATTACCTACTTAAATGTAGTGAAATATAGTTATCTAATTTTTTTCAATATTCAGTATTCTATATAGCCAATTTGCTAATATTGAATCAATGTATCTTGTTTCTCACATTATTTATTGTTTTATCCGAAATGATGAAAATGCATGATAACTACAGCAATATTTTATTTCCCTTTCCAATTTAATACCATTATGGTAGCCCTATTATTATGAAAAATCTTAACTTAAACATTCTACGATATCTCAACGTTTTATAGAACACATAATTTATTGTAGCTTATGTTTATTTAATCGTCCAGTGGACGGCATTTAACACCATACGGTGGCCTTTGTTTTTTTTAACGTCCAGTGGACGGCCTTCAACACCATTTATGGTGGCCTTTGTTTTTTCAACGTCCAGTGGACGGTCTTCAACACCTTACGGTGGCCTTTGTTTTTTCAACGTCCAGTGGACGGCCTTCAACACCTTACGGTGGCCTTTGTTTTTCCAACGTCCAGTGGACGGCCTTCAACACCTTACGGTGGCCTTTGTTTTTTCAACGTCCAGTGGACGGCCTTCAACACCTTACGGTGGCCTTTGTTTTTTCAACGTCCAGTGGACGGCCTTCAACACCTTACGGTGGCCTTTGTTTTTTCAACGTCCAGTGGACGGCCTTCAACACCTTACGGTGGCCTTTGTTTTTTCAACGTCCAGTGGACGGCCTTCAACACCTTACGGTGGCCTTTGTTTTTTTCAACGTCCAGGGGACGGCCTTCAACACCTTACGGTGGCCTTTGTTTTTTCAACGTGCAGTGGACGGCCTTCAACACCTTACGGTGGCCTTTGTTTTTTCAACGTCCAGTGGACGGCCTTCAACACCTTACGGTGGCCTTTGTTTTTTCAACGTCCAGTGGACGGCCTTCAACACCTTACGGTGTCCTTTGTTTTTTCAACGTCCAGTGGACGGCCTTCAACACCTTACGGTGGCCTTTGTTTTTTCAACGTCCAGTGGACGGCCTTCGGCTGGAATTTAATGATTCACACCTTTTATCTTTAATCAATCAATAAGTTATCTGTGCTATTAGCTTTAGATTCACTGTCACTTAAACTTGCCCCATTAGTTTGCTGATTGTGAATTCTCAGGAAATCTGAAGTAATTTTGTAGTGTATTCCTTGTAACCTTTTATGCCTGAATTATAAATCTTTCCTTATTTTGTATGGTTCACTATATTTTCCTTTTAATTTGTGTATAGTTTTGTTGTGACTTTGCGCTTCTATCCATAGAACAAGGTGTCATAAATTTATTTAGCTCGTGGCTCTAATATGGAATTATTCTATGGGGGAATAGTGTAAACGCGCATGAAGTAGTCATAATACAAGAAGAAATGTATTCGTGTTCTCACAATTATAAAAAACTCCCGACATTACCAAACCAAAATTCCATAACCAATACTTTGTAAAATTTGAAATTATGTCCCTGGTATCTATTTATATATTTGAAAAATGCAAATTTGTCAAAAACAGCCCGACTATTTTAACAAAGCGTCTGATAAAACGCACAAAATTAGATCGCAATGTATACATAAGCTCGTGGAACCCAAGTCTAACTTAACAATGCATGTTCTAGCCCAAATTCTATGGCTATAAAAATATTTAGTAAATTGCCAAATAATTTTAAAGATATCGAAAGATAAAACTGTTTCATAAAACAACTAAAAATTATCATTTTATCGAAATACATTAGATTATTTTACGATAATCTAGATGACATAATAATAAATCGTTCCAACAAATAATAAAATTGCCATACCCTTATAGGGTCATATGTATATGTATAACTATACAAAACATGTTAACTAAGAACCACATGTAATTTCATATGTTGCATAAATGATTTGAGTTTGTTTAGTTTTTTTTTTTTTTTGTACACAATTTCCTGTTGTTTGTTTTGGAATCCTTTTTTTTTGGTTCGTTTTTTTTTTTTTTTGTGCCATCTTGATTATGTGCTATGCCTTGTAGTAATGCGCAAGATCCTTTCAACATCAGTTTAAATGGTGTAAAACCCGTTGACTTGAGGATGTTATTGATGCCCCATTATACCTTGTTTGCTTCTTGGCGCTTTTAAATGGTCTCTAGCCTATAATTTCGCTCTTATATTGATTTTAAGTCGTCGTACAAGCCTGGATTTGGGCGCATATTTATTTTAAAATATCGTTTTAATATCTGTCTTTTGAACACTGCGTTTGCATTTACAGTACCTAGTTCTGTCAAAACTAATTTAAGCTGCTTTAGGCTAATATCGCTTTCATGGAAGTATTTTGTAAGCCTACATAGGTTCATCAATATAAACCTATTGCTAGTATCCTGTGAGCCCAAACAGGCTTATTTTGATTATTTTTTGACGGTACGCATTTTGAACTTAGCATTCTGATGTCATTTACTTGAGTGAACTGCAGCTTCACGCTTCGCTAATAACTAACTACCCTGACTAGAAACTGTTTATGAAATTTATAAACAACTAGCTGACCCGGTGAACTTCATCTTACCACCTGTCAACTGTTAAAATTGGTTGCACCGAATCAGAAATTTCACATGATTAAATGTATAGTTTACGATTTTATAAAGGACATACAGACAAACATTCATTCAACGATAATGGTTGCGTAATATAATAATGTGTTTGTTATTATCTACCCGGCTAGTATACACATCACAAAAAAAAAAAACAAAAATCTTTCGACGTGTCAGCACGAGACAAAGTTATGGTAAAGTATATATCGTCTTTTAGATAGTCACTGCTGAGTAAGTGATATAACATTTTGAGTTGAACCCATGTAGCTGGATGGGACAAAACCAAAATAAATGCATTGTTAAGCAATAGGAAAATAACTTCGAAACTCCAATTTTTCTAATCCCATTAAAATGATGAAAACGCAAAGCTTAGGTCTATGCAGAACCCCCTTGCAGTTAAAAATAGTGTTTTTTTTTTTGTTATTCCTCTTTAGGTATAGATGTGCGATGAGTCACTTTTTCACACGCAGACAAAAACTCTTTTCGTGGTTGTATGCTAAGCTAGCTGGTATGTGTTTATTTTATTGTAAGTATTAATGTTGGAAATCATTATTTACGGTAAGTAGACCCTGTTTTACGCTTCAAAGTTCATGCGCCTAAACTAAACAAACAAAATGTTTTGTTGTTTTTTTTTGTATTGATAGTGATTCCATTGTTTTAGTTGCATTTTTCCAGAGCAGTTATAGAATATGGTGAGAGCATTCACACTAACATTAGCATTCTGAATGCAAGTGATATGACCATTTTGAATTATTTTTATACATAAGTTATAATTAGAACTGGATATCATATTTATGGTATATGACTAACTATATTATGATAACAAAAATGTTACGATACAAAATACTAAATGATGAACCCTTATAATTTTTGATCTGCCCATTCTGTTCATTTTGTCCATCCCCATGTCACAAGGTCCCATGTTTATAACATAGGGAATCGCTAAAATAATAACAATTACAAAGGTGAGGGAGTGATGTGCAATTATGAAAGTATGATCAGGATGAAACTAATATCTTCTCTTTTTTTTTTTGTATCTTACATCTTTTGTCCAATGTGATATAAGTTGCTAATGTTGAAAAGATTGTTTCCCCCTCTAAAGTATACAAGATAGAAACTTGGAACTTCCTTTGTTTATCAAAATTGTTTTGAGCACTGTGGGATTACATTTTCAGTTATTATTAAAATTTATATTTTTAATCTTTTAGCTCAGAGGTCCATTGATCTTAAAATCAGATTTTTTTATATATTACTAACCACCTAGTGACATAAAGATGGGTGTTATCAAAATCGTTATAATCTACGGGCCCCTAATCATTCTCTCGACATGCTCTTGAAAACTTATTATTTAAGTGACAGCATTGGTGATGTGACATATTTACAAAAGCATTTATCAAGAACATTATAAAATCAAATGAACTTAGAGAATGAAGCTATAAGAACAAGTATTCTCAAATGCAACAAGTCTTCGTAAATGTTATTGTAGGAGTAAGAGGCTTACAATAGTATTATTATACAATGCGCTTATACACAGATATGAAACTAGGTAATAAGGCATATAGTTCTTGAGTCCATAACAGCTTATCTAAAGTAATATAAGAGCAATAACACATTCTAAAACAATTATAAGAGCACTAGAAGTCATTATTATCAGGTGTGAAATCCCAAACTTTTTTGTTTTGCTAGTTGGGAAGATTCTGCTGAAACCTTTAACTTGACCATTACTTCTGGGTGAGGCCACTTAATTAATAATGCATTTTACCTGGCAAAGTATGCAAAATTCTTCGAATTTCTTGCTGGTCTTGGTAGTCTCTTCCTTGGCTGTGCCGCTATCTGATACTTCTATGGATTTGGTGGTCTTGCATCATTTATTATATGATTTTAGTCTTGTAGCTTATACCTTATTTTATAAGTATCCGTCATGACAGAATAAATTGGGTAATTTCCCGGGTTTCTTGTAATTTCCTGATCGCGCTGGAGCTTTCAAGTATTGTGATAATCAGTATATTATACATGCTACTAATTTTTCATCAGATTTTTGGAGTTTATTTAGCATTGCCAGTTTATCATAAAAGTGTTGAGTCATGTTTTCAGAAGGAATTCTGCGTCTTTTCAACATTTCACTTAGTCGTTCTACAAATTTTTGCTTCTGAGGAAATGCTTCTATCACAAGCTCTTTCCACTCATTCCATTGTACATGATAGTTTTTTTTTAAAATCCATACATTTACTATTCCGGCTAATCTTGCCTGCATAAATTAGACTGTCTTCTGTTCTGACGTTGATGAAAATAACAGCGAGGTGGTCAGTTTTGTCCAACTATTGATCACATGTTACTTCGTTGTCTTCGGGATGAAATTAGGTGTGATGTCAGTTTATGCACTGTGATTGCTAATGACACAAGTCTGTGCAAAGTGTATATTGTTATCGTGGTTATTTTTATAGTTGCTGCATCATTTTGTACAAATCTTGTACCTCCCGCTGAGTCATCCGACTGTACCAGATTTTTTCTTTTTAGCTTTTGAATGTTGTCTCGAGGCGGGCATTTCGGGCATCGTCAGCACTTCTGAAATTGTTAGAACAGGAGTATTAGGGTGGTACATGTATATCCTGGCAATGACCTAACTATAGTAGCGACCTCCCTCAAGAGGTGAAATCCGAGGTGAGTACTCCAAGCCTATTAATTTCCTTCATCTTAGGGTGGTAGGTGACGAAATAATTGTGAGCAACAGTCTACTGATCCCTGCAAGGTTGAAGACTAGAGACCTATGACTAGGAGCCCCACACTCCAAAGAGAACCCAGGTCATGATGACGTTTTAGGAGGCTAGATTTACTAAATTAGTTAGGGAAGCACAATTGCAAACACAGAAATTATCCAATACACACAGCATTTATTATACATTACCTTCAACATACACTTTAATACAATAGGCAACCTGGAACTGTAACGGGTTACATTTTATACAGATTAACAGGTACAGTAACAACAGTTATTGGAAGTCATGTGTATTCTACAGAATAACATTAGTGACGGAGCATTTTGTAACATAAATCAATCCCATAACGAGTACCTAAGTACATTAGCGTCATAGCGCCTCATAGGTTTCTCTCAACATTTACCCCTTTGCATGAACCCCTATTCGTAAATAATTAATGCATACTTAACTTGGTCACATCCATCACGTTTTCAACTACCTTTCCTGTATTTTTGTGTTCTTTTTGGGCTATTCCTTTGAAACCTTTTGTTATTCTCACAGCTGAATTCCTCCATCTTTTTTTTGAGCTTTTAGTACCTGTCCCATTTCCTTTTATTTGGGTGATGTTATAAAAAATCATATTTATTTACATTTAACTGCTCCATAATTACGTAAATTAATTTAGATTAAATGCTTTGTTATTAAATTATTTGCTCTATTTTGTGATTCTTGTTTTTTTAATCCTCTAGCTCACACCTTTTTTTTGGTGTTGCTAGTGTCTAGTCCTCATTTTCTAACTTACATTTTCAATTTTTGTGTAAATTAATATAGAATAATCATATAATCTAACACAATGTTCTCTTTCACCGGTAAGCCAATAGCTTAAAAATTTACTTCTAAATACATTCCAAAAGAACTCATTGGCAAAGCACTAATAGGTACATTAAGCCCATTTATTATTGAATTATTCCAAAATTAATCAATTTGCCCAAACAGCAGGTAGAGCAATCATATCACGCCAGCTCTGTTTGTCCAGCGGCTGCTTTCCATTGCATTAGTCAAGCTGTGTCAGCAAACTACGCAAGCACGCACTTGAATAGCATATTAGCTTGTTCTAGTCACCGAAATGATGTAATACACCAGGTCGTTTCAATGATCCTTGTTAAGGAACAAAATCATGAGTATTATAAATGTGCATAAGTAGCTTCTAAGCTTTAGGTTACCAACTTTATTTATTTCAGTGACTTCAGCGTCTAGTTGAAACTAGTTTTACTTTTAAATGCCTTCCATGTATTTATATAGGTGTCATACCTATCACTTAACTGACATGAATTTGATACAGCTATAAAATAATATTATTATGTATTGCTCGGGCCAAATAATTAATATTAAGGTAGCGTTTTCTACAAAATTGGAATAGAATGCAAACAGCGGCGTGAACATCATTTGCTAATTGGCACTGAAACTGTCTGAAACATGCTTCTTCACTCTTGATGATACCTACAAAATTGGCTTACGCAGGAGTTTTTTGTATATAGCTGGACTATCTCAATTGTCGTTAACTTTGGCTTCAGTTTAATTTTTTTGAGAATATCATAGTTAAATTCAGTTCAAAGTCCGATCGGAATATTTCAGTGGATTGGTAGTGACCACAGCAGATAGTATGGAGGACTGATAACTAATGGAGTTAAAAAGTTCTCGACTAAAGACCACGTACCAGCAGTGAAGGACATCTACCCACATGGTGGATAGATTCTGATGATCTCAGAATCGCGCTGGATGCAAGCCGTTTCCAACTGGCCTTATTGGACATCTATAGGGAAAGCCTATGCCCAACAGTAACTTCTTTTACCTGAAACAAAGGTATTATTGCCGTAAGTTTGTATAGGCCAGGTGGCTAGCTCTAGTGTCTGAGTTTTTAAGCCGCCTGTAGGCCTCTCACATGCCTAAATTTAACGAGTCCTTCGAGCCACGGTAATGCTTAGTTATAAATGCCACCCGTGGGTCACCCATACGAAAACTGACAATGCTGAACGTTGCCTAACTTCGATGATAGCTAACGAACACCTCGTCAAACTACGCTATTATCTTATTAAGAACGCAGAATAGCGCTGGAAGCAAGCTGTTTCCAGCTGGCTCTATCGGAGATCTATAGAAGAGGCCTATGTCCAACAGTAAATCTTGTAAACTTCAAACGTGGGGGCATTAACGATGAAGTTTTCATATAAGCCGTGCCTATTCTACTTTGCGACAGTGCTCTAAAGTAAAGCCTTTAGCCTAAAAGCGTAGTGAAGCCGCACGCATTATGACTACTTTATATCATGTGGTTTTTAGGGGTTTATAGAAGGTACACTTTATTGTGCACCGTAAAATGTTTTACATTAATTATTCTGCGACTGAATTCGTTAAAGGAAGAGCATGGGAACTCGGGCGGACGTGTTGCCCGCTTCAAGTTAATTGGACCGCGGTATAATGTGGCGGTACGACGCGTTCGGAGTACGGCCATTTTGGCATTTATTCAACTGGTAAGTACGCTGTAGTGGGGTAATATGACTGTGGCTGGAAGCTTTTTTATGGATGCCTTTAAAAAACATTAAATAATTTTCAAGCCACTGATCATCATCGTCATCTACAGCGTTCTTTGTACCAATGAAGGGTATTGGCCTCTCTCTTGCAGAGCCGTCTGCCTCAGTTTTTTGGCAATCATGTCCACGTTCGACCCGCGATATTGCTGCCGGACAACCCACGCTCCGCTTGCCGCGTCTAAGCCACTACTCTGCTACAGCTTTACTCTACTCGTACTTGTCGTCACTTCGTCTTGTCACGTGTCCTGCTCAACTCGCTTTTTAGATTCGCTATTACGGCTCCGACGGCAATAGAACCGCTGCTACACAAAATAACCGGCCAAGTGTCAGAGCCGTGTTTAGCCATGTCAGTGGCTTTCAGGCGGCTTAAAAAACTTTGACACAAGGGCTAACCACCCGGCCTATACGAACTTTTGTCACTATCACTACATAGTATAAAACAAAGTCGCTTCCCGCTGTCTGTCTCTATGTATGCTTATATATTTAAAACTACGCAACGGATTTCGATGCGCTTTTTTTAATAGATAGAGTGATTCAAGAGAAAGGTTTATATGTATAATGCACCTGTGCGAAGCCGGGGCGGGTCGCTAGTATGGTATACTCGTAAATTTTAGAGGCGCTGAGAAAAGCCAACATAATATACTGCAGTGAGTACCGTAATAGATTTCTGCGATACCTAAACGTCACCCCGAGGACACATCGGTTCTAGAGTAGCTTCAATGTATTCAGCGTTTAAAGTATGGAGACACCAGTGCAAAAGGTGCTCTTGTTACTAATAATACCCACTCATAAAATTAGAATAAATTTTAGTTTTACTATTGAATCGTCATATCGTCATATTATACAATGGTGGAGTCAAGCTACACTACGAACTCTACGTAGAGATACGATAGTCCATCAAAAATTAATTATCCCAAGTAAATGTTTTAGAAAATATGGAAAGCTAGGTCAGTTTTTAACCGACTTCCAAAAAGGAGGAGGTTCTATGTTCGTCTGTATGTATTTTTTTTGTGTTTGTTCATAGATATTCCGCCAATTGTGAAACGAATCGAAAAGTTATTTTTTTGTTTGAAAGGGTATACTCCCGAGGTGGTCCCATTTAAATTTTACAGAAATCGACTTAGCCGTTTTTGAAAAATCACCAATAATGTAAACAATTCGAGCGAAATATTCAAATTTTGTACACGTTGGAAAGCGTTTTTGCCATATTTTTGCGAAAAATAAATATTAAATGAGTGCTCGCAAGTTAAGTCAATTTACAACTAAACTTTACAGTTGCTTAGATAATTATGGTAGGTACCTAAGTTAATTATGGGCCAGTGATCGCTGAAACCAGGGCTGCCCAAAGAACAGCATGCGGCCCGCGGCTTATTTTCATGCGGCCCGCGACGCAACTGACTAACTGAAAATAGTTTTGGACATAAATAGTTTGGATAATAGAATTTTCAGTCAAAACGTAAAATCAATATTTGGTATGATTTATTTATTTTTAATATTGCAATTTTCTATTTGCGGAGCATCATTTAAAGTGAAGCTATCATTTACTAGGGAATTTTCGGATTCCCGGATAGTTTTCCGGGTATATTTTGTTTTTGTAGAGATTGAATACGAGTTGGAATTATGTGACGTACATTGAGATTCCTTTTCAAGGGTAGAATTCCCTGGAATGGATTTTTTAAAGATCCTTGGCGATCGTTATCCCAAAGTAACACATTTTAAATTAAAAATGGGATCGATGATGGGCACGCAGCACTTATTTATGTGAAATTGCGTATTCAAAAATGAACTAAAATCTAAGTATAGATCTTCACTGTCTGATAAGTCACTTCTTCATGCAATGCGTCTGATAACGACAAATGTTGATGTTGATAATTGAAATCGATTATGATTGTTAAAGATAAATTAACGAATAACCAATAAACGTGAAAATAAATGTGATTTTTGATACCCTGCATTATTTTAATTTCATAACTGAAATATTTATTTGCTGCGGCCCTTTCAGCTTTTGTAGTAAATTTAATTAGCCCTCGAAGTCATGTAGTTTGGACAGCCCTGGTTTAGACGAAGACAGTGTACGACAAGCTCAGCGTGAGACCGTCCTACCAACAAGGTAGACTGACGATTTAATTAAGACTGCAGAAACACGCTGGTTGCAAGTCGCTTTCAACCGGTCTATTGAAAATCCATAGGCTTATATCATACGACATACAGTCAATTTATTGTTTCTGTGAGGATATTGGTCAATTAGTTAGTTAAAGGGTTTGCTGTCACCTGGAACTTTACACACACATTTATTTGAAAGGCTTCCAGGCAAAATAAAAACTCAGATACCAGAAATAACTTCCCGGTCAAGATGAGCGTACCTTTTAACACCTGTCTAATTTACATTCAAGCTTTTATTTGGCGAACGGCGCAAACATGCTAACCTCGGCAGTTGTTAAGTACATATTTGAGCCGTTTGGAGTTGAGACATTGGGTCCGTGGGGGCTGGCAGCTCATCTTGTTTTCAAAAGTCTTATTGAGGGTCTAGTGGACGCGCACAAGCTCAACGTATTAGCATTGCCATTAATCGTGGCAATGTTGCTAACATGCTTGGCACGCTGCCAACTGGTAGTGGGCTTGAGCATTTGGATTATCTTTAGAGCTTCAAGGGTCTGTGGATGATCCAATTGCTTGTTATGTGGTTTTAGATTATGTAAGTCTTGTATTTAGTGGTAGTTAATAAAGGCATTTGCTCAAATTTTTTTTAGCTTTTATTGGCCTTTTTAGAATAATCAGCCAAGTACGAGTCGGACTCGCGCATGAATAGGGTTCCGTACCGGGTGGAAGCCCCCTTAATATTTTTATTTTAATTTAATTATTTATTTTTGAAGGAAATATATAACCTAATATTCTGTGAATGTTTCAAGCATCTTCCTGTTGCCGTTATTAATATCGAACAATAAAATAACGTTTCTTGTATGGGAGCTCCCCTTAAATAATTATTTTATTTTAGTTTAATTATTTAATTTTAAAATGAATTATTCACTAATTATTCTGTGAATTTTTCAAGCATCTACCTGTCACAGTTATTAATATTGAGCAAAAAACGGCTAAAAATCATGTTCGTTGTATGGGAGCCCCCCTGAAATATATTTTATTTTTATTTTTAGTATTTGTTGTTATAACGGCACCAAACATACATCATCAGTGAAAATTTCAACGTTCTAGCTATCACCGTTCATGAGATACAGCCTGGTGACAGACAGACGGACAGACGGACAGCGGAGTCTTAGTAATAGGGTCCCGTTTTTACCCTTTGGGCACGGAACCCTAAAATTGACATTAAAGTACCTAGCTACAATTACGCCGCTGCGAAGCTGTCAGACTTTGTATTCATTGCTAGACGGCTATTTAACTGCTCTCAAAGTTTTACTTTGCGTTTAATCTGAGCCGAGTATCTCTCGCTTTTGCATGGACAACTTCAAGAACCTTCATCGTGAGTGCTTTACCTCAGCGCATGCGAAATTAGTAATGTTATTCAATATAATACTATAGATACATTTTGTATTTTTGAATATTTTTTAAAATACAGTTAGGAGAGTAATTAACTATTTTATCAAGTTAAGTGTACAACACAAATAATAAATATTACTAATGAATAATTTTTGTGTAAAAATACTAGTTTTTGCACGCGACTTTGCCAGCGTGATATTATAATTTTTCATTTTTCCGGGATAAAAAGTATCACCTAGTTTTTGATAAAATATAGCAGTTCAAGTCTATTTGTTGCTCCGTTGCTGCGTGAAAGAGTAACAAGTCATCAAACATGTACGTATTTTTTAATATTTTTTTGTGTATGTTCATCGATAATTTCGCCAATTGTGAACCGAATCGAAAAATTATTTTTAAGTTCGAAAAAATAATAGAATACCCCCAAAGTAGTCCCAATTTTACAGAAATTTATTTTTTACAGAAATGTTCGAATTTTGTACACTCAATTTTACAGAAACAATTCGAGCGAAACATTCGAATTTTGTACACGATGGAAGGCGTTTTGCCATTTTTTGCGAAAAATAAAACGATACTAATTATCAAAAATATAGAATTCTAATACTTTTAGGTAGTAACGTCCTCAGTAGAATGACAAGTAAGTTCTTATTCTATAGTAACGTCATATCATCTACTTGGCATTTTTCCTTTATGCGTCTTATTATGCGTCATAAACCTACGCTTTGGCCGATCGTGCTTCTCTACCGCTTGTACCGCGCTCTCGCTTGCACGCTTGGCTCAGGTGGGACCGCTTATCTGCTTAACATCAGGCAGTATGTGGTCAAACGCAAACCTATTCCGAATAAAAAAAAAACGTGACAACGAGTCATGCTTTTTCGTGCGTGTAGCCGGCGTTCATCGATTTATCGCGTCAATAATAACTTATGTAAAGACACAGCAAAGGCCGAAGCAAACTTCTTGGGTTCTGTACACACGAGACAAGTCATGGTTAAGCAATAGATAGATAATTCTTTATTGTTTCACACCAAAAACAGAAATTAGATAAACAATACAAATAACACAAACTTGACATAGCTAAAACAAACGGCGGCCTTATCGCTGAAAGCGATTTCTTCCAGGCAACCTCGGTACGGAAAGGAAACCGCAAAGAAAAACCAATACCCGTAGTCATAATAATATATTAGCAGCTCCAGAGAAGAGATTTACGCAGCTCCATTTCAAGCAAGTTCGATTCTTGCTATTATAATGTAAGACTTTCTTAAGCAGAGAGAGAATAATATCCATTTTTACAATAGGCAAGATTTTTCACTAAGTAAGAGAGAGTACTTGATGCAATTTCACTTCAGTCACGTCTTGGAAATATGAAGGGTTTTGTAATAAAGCTTAGTTCTACACAAATACCTACTGCTTTTGCAGCTTAAGGAAGAAAGAAATTGCTTTTATGAATGCACAGAACCAATGGAGCGCACAGACTGATGGCACGTAACATGTAACATGCAATGCAAGAATATACCGTTCATGTTGTTGCAATTTAGGATGTATGTAATTATTTTTCGGCAATCAATATTTTTCCCGAAAAATGGCATCACAGACTTTCACCGTGTACAGATCTATGTGGGTAAATTATCAAAAACGGCTCAGCCGATTTTCATAAAATTTATATGAAACCACTTCGAAAGTACACCCTTTCAAAGTAAAAAAAAAGATTTTTGTAAATTGGTTCACAATTAGCGAAAATATCGATGAACATACTCAGAAATATACATACCTCTTCCTTTTTGAAATCAGTTAAAAATATTTAAGTTGGTATGTGTTGACTTGATAACCTCCTCCGTTTTGTCGGCTAGTATCTACTCATAGTTTGGACGTCCTTCGCTAATGTACATTGCGTGAGAAGTGATTCGTGATTTGACAGTTTTTCGGACAAACAACGCGGTTTGTATTTAAGACCGAAACAAATCCAAGTCGATGGTATGTAGTGAATGCACAGTAGGCATCAATATATTTAAAAAAGAAAAAAATGCCTAGTCGATAACAGTAGGCGACATAAACAAAGTTGTTTGTTATTTGCCATAACGTATTAAACAAAAAGCACTTATCTATCTTATTATGGAAACTAACGTTGTTTTCACACATTTCAATATTTTATATCACGGGAATTCACTCAATTATCTAATCATCTCAAATTAACAACAAACCGTATCCCAGAGCCAATGTCTTTATTACAACAGCATAAAATTATGATATCCTTGCAACGAATGTATAAAGACAGGTAGAATGTATTATTTGATACATTTCAAATTACGTTGCGCCAGCGAGGCAATTTTGTTAACCGATCTCTTTACTGAAGTGATACGTACTTAAACCCTCAGAATAAGGAAAAACAGTAGAAGTGACATAAAGTAAAAAAAAATGTGATGCATGATTCCAGAAACTTGGCGTCGTAAATCTATAGCAACTGCTATGTAATCTAGACACAAATGGCACTTGAACTGCTGATCAAATGTCAAATTTGATTTCACAAAGTTGGTGGACAAACTTCAAACGTCTCTTTTATTTTGAACTTTATCTTCATAGCAATAATGCCATGTCATTTCAATCACCCACCTATGGTGGTTAAACCTCTCTCTTTTTTCTGACAGTTCTGACAGCTCAAAACTGTCAGAAAAACGAGAGAGGTTCATGAACGTGTGACCTCAGTAACGAGATTGGTTAACAGAATTTCCCCGCAATCTGTACGCACCTTAATAGAGATCCCGAGAAAATGAAAATTAAAGTAAGTTCGTATAGGCCGGGTAGCTAGCCTAGGTGTCAAAGTTTTAATGCCTCTAACATGGTTAAACTGTTAAAGCAACCGGGACCTACAATTTAACGTGTCATCCGAGCCACGGTAGCGCTCAGTTGGAAAATGCCGCCCGCAATCACCCATCCAAAAACTGATCGTGCGGATCGTTGCTTAATTTCGACGTCAAAGTAACAAATTACTTTTTTATACTATTTAAATAAGTTCAGAGAAACAATATAAAGATTCTGTAACATTTAATGGCACGCATTTTAATTATTAAAATCGTGCATTTAACAAGTGTGATTCAGAAGCAAATTTTTAAACGTATTGAATTAAAAATGTTTTCCTATCATAGGATTTTTTTTAGAAAAATGTTTGTTTGAAAATATAATGTAGATAATATTTTGATAGTGATAGATCAGCGTATATTCAGTAGTAACCCCTCTCAAGTATAAAATCAGTTAGCTGACCATTCACAGTAAATTGGCAGTAAAAAACTGAAACTTGATTTTTCAGCGTATTTTGCAATGTCAACCACAGTTGAATGTGTCTATCCTAAAACTCGTCTGTTACTGAAAAATTATCATATAACCAGGAGTACAGCTTTTGACTTTTGAAAATGTGCCTTTTCTCTTTTCCGGTACTGATTGCTATAAGCATAAGCAACTGAAGTATGTACGTGGGAAGTATGTCAGTCTGCCCGTGACCACGACTGATGCAATTCGCTTGGAATTTCGGGAAAAAGAGGCACCTATTTAATTATCTCATGATTAATGGCGCGAAAAGTCCCGTAGTATAAGAATAATGTCAGGCGTTGTATTGTTCAGCGCAGGAACTTAAAAGAGGTGTGTAATTTTTATACATTTTTTACAAGGGGAAAATCTGCTTCAGGGTACTGCCGGGTTATGTGGGATTACAGCCACTAAATCCCCCTGGGTGGTCTACCTTTGTGCTGTCTTGGAAGCTCCGGGATCTCCAGGAGAACGCCCCGGAGCTCCCAGCACTTTTCTATTAACGTCTTGCAATGAATAATTGACGCAAACAGTCATATACGACAATGTAGCCACTCACCATTGTCGTCCTCCCCGGGCCCATTTGAATGGACGGCTAGATCACCATCTCCAACCATCCGCGAGCCCAGAGGTCTCCTTTTAGTAGGCTCTTATTACAGGCAGGGGATACCGATGCCGTATTCTAGTGCCCCGGCATCCTGTGTAATTATATACCTACTCCTCTGAATTCTGAACATCACGAACAGTTTTTACTACGCGACCAACCAACATATCTTGAAAAAAATTACTAGTTCCATAAAAATAACTATTTTCCATAAAAGAGGCAAAACCACATTCCATCTCAACAAAATTCGAATATTTCGCTCGAATTGTTTACATTATTGTTGATTTTTCAAAAACGGCTCAGTCAACTTCTGTAAAATTTAATTGGGACCACCTCGGGAAAATACTCTTTTGAACTAAAAAATATTTATTCGATTCAGTTCTTAATTGACGAAATTATCGATGAACATAGACAAAAAAAAAACAAAATACATACAGATGAACATAGAACCTTCTCCTTTTTGGAAGTCTGATAAAAAGTTAATTGATTCTGGTTAAAATGTATGGAACAGATGTTTTCTTTACACGGTTTCGGTGTCGATTCTAATGTATACTTTGTTTTTAATGATGAGTATTAAGTATATTGACATATTTAAGCCCGTGCACTTTGCAAAGCAACATTTTGTATAGCTTGAACTAAGTTAGATCTCTAACATTATTAAACTTACGTTGCCAAATCTTAAACACACTTATTACCATAAGCATTATTGTCGTGATAAATAATACGACAGCTGCTTAGCTTACACGCTGCTCGATTGGGTATAAGCCAAGAACTAAGCTAGGGATTAGGATCTGTTCAAACTATGCAGATAATCCACGCGGTAATTGCAGACTCTACGTGTTTTGAATTTACTAACAAGTTGGTTTACAAGTTGTCATGTACACTTTTGATATTGTCGGAGATGCAATAAGAACTAAAATAAACGCAGGAAAAGTTTAAGTAGTTATTTTACATGTGACATGTTTATTTAAATTTAATTATGTGGATCGTTGGTACATTATACTATTTTGCAGAAAGTTTGTGCGTGCCAATGAAACCAAAAAAGTGATTTATTTTAAATGTATCTAGGACGAAGAAAGATGTTACCGGGCCGAGATTAAAAAATTATAACTGATCATATTTTAAGTTTGTCCGACTGGAACCTACCTCTCATGCACAGTTGAAGCATAACTCCATTATTAAGATATAGAACGTCCATTGTTGGACATTAAAGTACCCTAACGATCGCCAAAAAGACCGGTTAGTAGCACCATCTTGCGGATTTGTCTGCCTTGTGACTTGCCGCCAGTGAAACGCTGACAGTTATTTGAACATACCTTTATTGAGATGTACGGTGATACCATGCACTAAAGAATAGTTATAAGCTTAAATACCTAAGCTTTGGTAGTCGCCTCGCTACTCGCGGTTGCCAACTTTAGTATTCGTTAATTATGATACTAATATTTTATAGCTATACAAGAATAAGCAGTCCAACAAGTACTTTAGGTATTCTATAATATATTATGGTCATCATTTCAGTCCTATGACTTTCACTACTGTATAAAAACTTCTCCCATAGAGATATACAGAGATGCCGAGTCATTCAATTGCCGTCAAGTATAAAATTAAATGTTTATGATGCACAATCGTACATAATGTAAGTACTTACAATGTAGAATGCAATTTAGTGTGTGTTTATACGAGTAAATAGGCAATCTGGTGTTCTCTATGAGTATTCATTATACTGGCGTAAGTAGGCTCGTAAATATACAGGCGTATAATCCTACCTCTTAACTTAGTCCTCGCCTGCGCGGTACCTACAGGGGCGCGGGGGAGACGACAAAGGGGACATAAAGCCCGATTACAGAGGCGCCAGCGTAAATTTAATAGCAACGTAAAAAGCGTTCTCTCTATCGAATGCCTAAAGTGAAAAAGAAACAGGACTATGCTATTTAGCTATTATAATTACGCTGGCGCTTCTGTAATCGGGCTTTGAGAGAGGTGCAGGCGGCTGGTCTCCGGCGCCCGCACCTGTCTCAGTCCCCCTGTGTAATGTAAGCGGTAGGATTATAGATTAAACACCATTAAATAGGCTAAAAGACTAAAAAATGTAAATAGTCCGTCAGATAAATTATCAAAAAATATTGGACAGGTCATTTTTTGCCAATTAAAGAATAAATGACAATGATAAACATTGCATTGCAAGTTCGGGAGTTTACCCAGTCATTCCTCCTCAACCCGATTATTGTTTTGATGGTTAATGTGTAAAAGGAAGTTTTGTAGAAAATGTAGGCTCTCGCTAAAACAAGGAGTCATGACCCATCTCGCAAGGTCTGTGCTATAGTTGCAAGACCACTAGACTATTATAAGATATTTATTTGTTATTTTTTAATTGTATGTAGGTACAATAAGATGAATGTACTCGTAAACTTGTTCAATTATTATTCACTTTGACTTATGCGATGACGACGGACTCATTTCAACCCAACTCCTTCTCAGTATTACCAACCAACCTGTACCAACCTTTTTCAAAATCCACTGCAGGACGTAGGCCTACCCTTTGTAGGGTGATGATGACGATGTTTCCTTTCACTTAAAAGCCAGTGGTCTTAAATTCCGTACATAAGTTCTAAAGACTCATTAGAATTAGAATCTTTGTTTACATCTCTAAGAAACCTTAAGATATTAACATAATAGGTACATATTATAGGTATTTGTACATTACATTGTTACGGGGCCGGGATTTGAACCCACATCTCACGATTGTAAGGCATATGTAACTACCACCAGACCACCACGGTTTTTCAGTGTAATATATTTTTGTTTAAAAACTGGCACATTCGAGACAGGTAATAAAACACCGGCGCAGAGTTACAGCCAGAGATAGCACTGTGTTATGTTTTGTATCTTTGTAATGAAAATGTGAGAGCTGTGGAGAAGGGAAATGAAAATGTAGATTTGTATTAAAAATTGGTTGCCTGTAAAGTCGGTATACGGGCGAAAGTTTTACGTGACAACGACTTTATGTCTGTCTCTCTCGCTCTTAGGCGGGCTAACCATGCCCGAGTGGAAGGGACGCGTGCCTCTCACTCGCTCTCATTGTGAGCGCATAACGTGAGCGGAGCGTAACGCAGTTTCTTGAAGTGTCACCCGGCAAACCAATTTATAAGACGTTGTCACGTCAAAAATATTAAAATTTAAAGGTCAAAAAATTAAATTGAATGAAGCCAGCGAGTGTATTATGTTCAATGTACAGACTTTCTGCAAAATCGAATTAGGACTGATCTGATCTTCTCAAATTTTTTTTTATGGGTCCAGGGACCCTGAAAGTCATCAAGTCCCCGATCGTGGACGGATTGATGCATTCGAGATGTGGCGCTGGGGAAAGATGCTCAGACCACCATGAACTGATAAATGCTTAAGCAGCTCAGGGTTACGGATAGACTCTCTACAATCTGCTTTAGATGTATCCTTGAGTTTTTTCACTACATGGCTGGAAGGAAGGACGAAGACAACCTGGAAAAGCTGATGGTTATGCGAAAAGTCAACGAAAATAAGGTTACTAGGTCGGAACCCGATGCGTTGGTCCGATCAGATCCACACCACTCTGGACACGTCAGTTTACGAGGCGGTCCATACCACCGAGAATAGAGGACGATGGCGCAAGATCGTTAAATAAACCCTCTTGGGGTGGTCATGAAACTTAGTCACGAGGAAATGGACTCATAGAGGGGGAAGAGATCATCTGGCCTATCCGACATAAGTTCAAGCTTGTATCACTGATTTTAGTGATGCAATACATGAAATATTAATTATTCAATTTTTACTAAATTTTCCAGTTGTTTTCTTATATAGTAAGTGGTAGTTTAAGTAATTGTACATGTGTCTTTACTTAATATTTTAAATTCGAAAGTTTGTTTGGTGATTTGTTACTATTTCACGCAGCTTCAGAGCAACGGATATTTTATCGGATACACTTCGGAGAGTGAGCTCAGGATCACAATCTGGTCCCACCTGCCCCTCTTCTATCGTACGGCTAGACAGACGCGATCAAAGTGCCACCCTTTTATGGTGGACATTCCGCGCGTTAGAACCAAGCGTTTCGAATCCTCATTCCTCATACGAACAGCTAGAATGTGGAACGCTTTGCCTGGGTCTGTCTTCCCGCTAAAGTACGACGTGGGTGTCTTCAAATCCCGAGTAAATGGGTATCTTCTAGGTAAGCGTGCTACATCCTAGACCGCATATCTGCTCAACATCAGGCAGTTTGTAGTCAAACGCAAACCTATATAGAATAAAAAAAAACGGATCTACTTGATTTTTGGCATGTTTAGTCAAAAGGTCAGAGGGTCACAAAGGCTTCTTTCTATCCCGGAGAAGTAAAAGGTTCTTATGGTATAGCGCAAAAATTAAAGTATGACGAGGGCGAAGCCGGCGGTAAAAGCTAGTGTAGCTATTCATAAAGTTAACAATCCTACACTAATTCCTAGCGCTCATAGCGTAGTTTGACTCGGTGTTCGTAAGCGATCATCGAAGTTAGGCAATGTTCAGCACGGTTTTTGGATGGGTGGCCGCGGATGGCATTTATAGCTGAACGCTAACGTGGCTCGAATGACACGTTAAACTGTAGGTCTCGGTTGTCTTAACCGTTTAGCTATATCAGAGTCCTTCAGGCTCCTCAACTCTGACACCAGAGCTAGTAACCTGGTCTATCCGAACTTACTTACTTACTAGTTTCTAAGTTATCGAGCATTCTAGCATTGTAGAAATTTTAGCTTGATTTACAAAGTACATTATTATTACTGCGCTAACAGTAACAGCTGCTGTTTATTCTGTGTCCGAAGCTTGCAGAAGTGTAGTAACAATCGTGTTTAACTTTGGCAAATGTTTGCAACTCTGTTTATTATCCAGGATTGTGTTGCTTAGTTGCGGATATTAGGATTAGGACTAAACAATGGCATGTGTTTAAACGCTTACCAGAAATGCTCTTATTTTGCTTCCAAAAAAATAACATGCAACAATGGATACTTCTTCACCAAATTGTGTTTCCATCTACCTATAAAAATGAATCGTGGTTGTTAGTCTCGCTAAAACTCGAGAACGGCTGAACCGATTTCGCTAATTTTGATCTTGATATATTTGTGGAAGTTAAGGGAAGGTTTAAACGTTGAGAAAATTAATAAAACTTGCGAGAAAAATAGTAAAAACATGGATTTAATTTTCCCATACAAAATGTTCCTGCAAGTAAAAGTTGTCATGGACTGTTGATGACAGATGGTGAGATGAAGTTCACCGGGTCAACTAGTAAGTAATAAAACAATAATGCTATTTTTATTTTGCTTGCCTTAAAACTATTCAAACAACGTAAAAAATAAATATCGACCAACATTTCAGTCTAAATATTTTGTATTTTCACTAACTCAATGTTACCAATGTCTTTGTTTGCGTACTTGCCATCATTTTATTAATTTATTGCCAAGGCGAAGTAAATAGGAGGCTTTTCAGGCTGTTATAAAACTCAATCTAACCTAACAACCAACCTAAATTTATGAGAAAAAACACAACAACCTATTAAAATACTATTACTGTTACGTTGACACAACATTTGGTGAGCATTTATACATTTCAGCAAGCATTCATATTTTTTTTGGCAGTTATTTTATGTTAGAGTCGGAAAATGTATTTTGGTTAGCGTTTAAATTGTTTCCATGAACAATGTGTACGTAGACAACTTGGTGTTTGTATCGGCTACATTCTCCTTTGTTATGTAGGTGGTAAGACGTCCAGTGCATTCGTTATGAAACAGTTATGTTCAGATTATAATTAATTCTGTGTAAAGGGTTCACCAGTAAGACCCAAGTTAACCAACGCTTGATTAAGTTAAACGTGTGATTACTGTATTTAAACAACGATTAAACTCGGGTTTTAGACCCTAGTCTACCAACAGATGTTTAATTTATCAACCGTTGGTTAGATCATAAACAACTTTTTACAGAACTTTTGCTGTCCAGCAAGCAAAAACCGTTGGTTAAATGCAGTAATCACACGTTTAACTTAAACAAGCGTTGGTGAACTCGGGGCTTATTTTATCTCATGTATTGAATCTTTATATTGTGTCTATTTATGAATTAAATCTATCCACATGGTAGTGAAAGGTGCAAGCAACTAATTAATATTTTATTCACATGGGATAAAGCTGACGCCGACATTAAATAAAATCACAAATTGGGCCTGCCGTTTTAAAGCCTTCGACATGTTTAAACTTTAATAAATAAAACTATTTGCATAGTTGTGTACAATTTTCTAAAACAACATTTCGGAGCAACCTGTATCTAATTAGTTTTTTTTTCTCATTGTTTTTATGATTACTGGATACTAGTACTACTTGTGGGTCAAATTAATGTCGGCATCAGCTATTCACCCTGTATAATCAATATGAAATGAGCTACACCGTGCGTAACCAAACATAAAGCCTTTATGGGTCCGTTTATTAGTGGTGCACATACTGCTTGGCAATCAAAAAATAATCGGACAAGTACGAGTCGGACTCGCGCATGAAGAGTTCCGTACTGTATGGGAGCCCCCGTTAATTTATTTTATTTCAATTTAATTATTTATTATTGAAGTGAATAAACAACTAAATATTCTGTGAATATTTCAAGCATCTATGTACCTGTTACCATTATTAAATTGAGCGAAAAACGGCTAAGAATTCTGGTTTGTTGTATGGCCCCCCTTAATTTTAATTTTATTTTGTTTTTAGTACTTGTTGTTAAATCGGCAACAGAAATACATCATCTGGGAAAATTTTAGCTTCCTACCTATAACGGTTCATGAGATACAGCCTGGTGACAGACAGACAGACGGACACCGGAGTCTTAGGAATAGGGTACCGTTTTTACCCTTTAGGTACGGAACCCTAATGATCAGTATTGTCTGAGTGACTAGAAACATCAGAATAAGGACCAATAACTAGAAACCGACCTCAAACATTTTAACATAGTAACTGAAAACCAGAACTCGTCACTTGTAGACACCTGCAGATACAATAGTATGGTTGAAACAGGAACATCGTATTTGTATGGTAACACACACTGTTATCAAATATGGATAAAATCATATTTTTTAACAAAGCTGCTTTGGCAGACAACTTTTGCATTTTGCAATCGCACTGCGATATGTGTAAATTGTATAATACACTCTATTATGGTAAATTTTGTCTATTTATGCAAACAAAACACAATTTTATAAAAGCTGAATAAAATAACATGCGGGAAGTGGGATGTTCAGGAGAGCTCTTTTAATTTCCCTTGAGGACCAGGCGGCGCCGCGGGCGGAAACTAGTATTCAATATTTGGATAGGGACTTATTTGTCGCATTTATGAGAAATGGGATTTCCCCTGTTTTCTTATGTTTTGGGCCGCTCCAGACTTGTGGTGTACGTAGTCGGCTTTCTATGAGCAGCGTCAAAAATGTCAGTAGACCAACACGTGCGTACTGCAAACTATTACTCGTATTATTATTTTAAATAAACATCCGATTTCTGTTTGAAAACAAGCGCGTCACGCGCTCTAACGTGCTCTTTTTTAAAAAAAATCGTGTGAAAGATATTTATACTTATTTCAAATTAAATCGCTTCAATTCGGTGCATAAAAAAAAAGGTAGCGTTACGTTTTGTCGATTGGGAATTACGAGGCCCCTGTAACGTCAATACGTTAGTGCTTACCTTGAAAGTGTGTACATCAAAACTAATTTTTAGGGTTCCGTAGTAAAACGAGGATCCCTTATAACTTAAATTTGTTATGTCCGTCCGTCCGTCCGTCCTAATGTTACAAAGCTAAAAAGCTATAACTTAAACAAAAAAAAAAAATTGGGGACACGGTGTCTGACCCCAAACTAAGCAAAGCTTGTGATATGGCTGCGAGAGACTGATATACTACAAATACATATTTTTAAATATATACTTATATAGATAGTAACTAAATAATACCCAGACTCAAAGCAAAAACCAATGTTCATCACATAAATGCTTGCCCTGGGTGGGGATCGAACCCACGCTCTCTTTGATACAGAAGTCAGGTTCGCTAGCCATTGAGCCACCGAGGCAGTCGTGTCACATCTACATTTAAGAACCAAAATGTATGAAATTTTATATTGTGACTAGTTTTTACCCGCGGCTTTGCCCGCGTTATATTTTGATTTTGGCTAATGTTTATGTCGGCTGCGAAACCTAACCTAAGCGACAAACATCAAAATACCTTAGAGGAATGCTTTTGTTGGTTGAGTTACGGTTGGAGTGTATATACAACCCCCCCGTGTATTCCCGCCTTGTCGTGGCGGGGGAGGTCTAAGGCAGCTGAAAAGGCGGCGCTCGAAGTCTCCCTCTTCTTTGGGTCTTTCCCCCAAGGCAGCTTAGAGGCCGGCACTCGAGGTTCAGCCGATTTTAACTAAAGCAGCTGAGAGGCTGGCCGGTAGATTGCGTGCCTTATGAGGAGTGTTGAGGTGATCTGAGGTGGGCTGCAGTGCCGCTCTTGCGACGCTGCAGCCGAGGATTAGGGGCCGCGGTGGGATGGAACTGGTTGTGTGGGTGCCGCCACCTACCCTACCTTCCGCTAGGCTGTCAACGTGTTGGCAGACGCAGTGGGGCTGCAGGGGAAGAGAAGTGTCGGTATCGCGATGGCTGTTCTCACTGCCCTCTGCAGTTGAAGAGGCAGGCGCTGGGCTACTATGACTGACCCGTTGCACTGGGACCAGGGCGTTGGAATGCTGTCCGACGCTCAGTGCTGGTTAGTCCCAAGTGGTGGATGACGATGTGTCTTGTGCTCGGAAACACTCCGTCATTATGGCGGGAGCGCAAGCTCTGTTATGGAGCCCGAGTCTGGGCTAGCGCTGTTGAGTGCCGCGAAGGAGTGCGAAAAATGTAGGAACGTCCTAAACTTGAAATAACAGGTTATTTCTGGCGCTTAGACGGCTGCTACCGCGGCTCGCTCGCTTAGTTCCTGTAGGATAGGATAAATCCTATCCTACAGGAACTGTTAAAGTTTTTGGGATAAAAAGTGGCCTATGTCACTTTTCGTCTTTCAAACGATATTCATGCAATAAGCCAAGGCAATCCGTTGCTCCGTTGCTGAGAAAAAAATATTGTCTTATCCTACGGGAACCGCAATTTTTTCGGAATGGAAAGTATCCTATGTCACTTTCCGTCTTCCAAACCATGTCCACCCCAAAAATCAAGTCAATCCGTTGCTCCATTGCTGAGAAACAGTTATTGTCCTATCTCATGGGAATCACGAATTTTCTGGGGATAAAAAAGTATCCTATTATCACGTTCTGTCTTTTAAACCATAGGTATCCATACCAAAAATCAAGTCAATCTTTTGCTCCGTTGCTGCGTCAAAGAGGAACAAACCAACAAACTTTTCGGATTGATAATATTAAAGTAGGTATGATGATTCTGTACCATAAAGGTAGAATAAAGAAACATGTTAAACCTCTAATGATAGAATATTTAAAAATATTTTTAATGTCAGACAAAATGACGGCCTGGTATTAAATGTCATAGTAACATGTAGCATGCAGAAGGAAAAAAACATTTTATCCAATTTTAATGTCAGTTGTAATTTTCAATCCATACTTTATTTCCTCTTCAAGGGGATATAATGGTGGAAAAACAATTTGTCCCCTTGCCATGCTACCTGTGATTTATAAAACTCTGCAGACAATGTCACCTGTCATCTAATTAAGTTTCGTTGTGACGTTTCGTTAATCCATATTAGTGCCATAGAGGAATAATAATTAATCACTTAGCGTCTTTGTGATAGTGGCAACAGTTTCGCTTTCGATAGTTTTTGTCCTGTCCTACAGGAACTATGCAATTTTTCGCTTAACGTCTAACGCTTAGCATCTAAAATTCGGCGCTTGGTTTTGCTCTTGAGTCTCAGCAGTTCGTTGCGCTGCGTGATGCTCAGCATCTAAAAGTCGCCGCGCTTGACTTTCAACTTCAGTCTCAGCAGCTCTCGGAGCTGCGTGACGCTCAGCATCTAAAATTCGACGCGCTTGGTTTTGCTCTTGAGTCTCAGCAGCTCTTTGAGATGCTTGGCGCTCGGCATCTAATGTCAAACGCGTTTAAGTGTGCTCTTCAGACTCTTGGCTTCTAGCAATTTTTTACGCGAGCTCCGCTAGAACTACGCGCTAGGTTCGATTTGCGTTTTCTAGGCATACCTATTAGAATGAAAACTACGTAATTAATCTGAAAAAATACATGTAACCTTCTCTAATTTTTACAGGAAAAGATTGATTGACTTTGACATTTGCAACTTGAGCAGCCTTGAATGGGCATTTGGCATAGAGAATGTAGTTTGGAAAGTCAAGATGCAAATTACCATTTGTCATGGTAGAAAATAAGTTTTTTCTTCTAAGATTCTAGCCAATGCGTTTTCATCCCCCCTTTTCAACCCTTTAAAACTATTTTTTCGAATCAAAAAGTAGCCTATGTCCTTTCTTAAGCTCTAGACTATCTGTGTACCAAATTTCATTCAAATCGGTTCAGTAGTTTTAGCGTGAAAGCGCGACAGACAGACAGACAGACAGAGTTACTTTCGCATTTATAATATTAAAAATAAAAGTAAGGATTAAGTAAGGATAAGGATAAGGATAGTAAGGATAGGTTAAGTATAGATCTCAATTTAAAATACTTTGAAATTTCAAAACTTTACATTTAAGGGATAGTTCCCATACATGTACAGTGGAGATGAAATTTTTTTTCAACCCCATCCCCTCATGTGTGGTGTCGTTGAAAAGGATTTCCAAAATTAATGTGAAATTTCTTACTCTAAACAAATTTTCGTGTCACATGTACCATTAGTGAAATATAGGTCTCTAAAGTTGAAATAAGAGTGCCCCCCTTAATTTCTAAAGAGTACAAAATAGAATGTTCAAACTTGAGTTTATAGAATGTACAAAAAAATTCTCAGAAAATTATTTTGAGCACTGTGGGATTTTAACTTTTTGAGTTATAAAGGAAAGTTGTTGCACATAGCTCAGAGGTCATTGACCCCACAGCAATATTTCTCAGCCACCATAAAAATTGTTTTTTATCATCATAATCATCGTCACCATCTACGAAAGCCTATCATATGCGTGTCTCGACACGCACTTGACAACTTATTTAATATCACGTTCACGCCCACGTCCACAAAATTGAAAGTCAGTGACAAAAAACTTTTCCATCAATATCTTCTACAAAACGTTTAATCCGACAAAACGAAAACAACTAAGCCGCAAAAAGAAGTCTAAAAAGTAATAGACAAGTGATTATACCGTTATACCGCCAGCTAATTGCTTTTTACTTTCGCGCCAAAGTTTCATAAAAATCGCCGCCATTACTGTTTCCCCAAATTGCAAATTTTATTATTCGCCATCCAAACAAGTTTTATAGCGAGCTATTCGAAACAAAGTAGGAAGTGAGGTGCCGTTTTATTCCTCTTTAGGCGTCACTTCTACGAGCGTCAAATTCGTCTCATAGACGGTTAGTAAGCGCTTTTGTGCCTATTAGGGCCATCGCAAACAGGGCGACTTGACGCCGCGACAAGACGCGTCGAGCTGTTGCTGTCGCGTGTCGCCCAATGTGCAGTGTGCACCTAGATAAATGTGGCGACGTAAATGTACTACGATGCGTGTAGCATGTGGCGCTGGTGTGCAGCCTGACTTAGATGATCAGTCATACGTCTATCGCGCTGCTTATTAGTTTTTACACATACATACAATTATCAGTTCATATTTCGATTATATATAGACTTTCAAGAATCTATGCATGATTTGATTGTTTTTTAGTAGTTAGGTTAGGTTAGGTTAGGTTACAAAGTTAGGTATTTATAATCAGCATCCTTTTAGGGGCTTGTTCTTTACATCAAATCTAACAAATTTTGTACTACGACTTTTACTAATTCTCAAAAAAAAAATGTAGTTGTTCCAAAGAAAAATATCGTTAAACCTCGACAAAATGTATGGATCACCCGTTTTTTTTTTTGAGTTTTTACAAAAGTCTGTGAACAAACGTTGTTAGTTTTGATTTACAGAAAAAGCCCCTAAAAGGATGCTAATTGATTAGAAATAACTCTGTATAGTAATAATCTAGTGTATACTTCCACGAGACCTACGTGGAAGTCAATAAACCGACTCCGGACCCAAGTGGGCCGCTGCAGGATAAACCTAGCCAAGTGGGGATTTTCGGATACTGACAAGGTACAGTGTGATTGCTGAGCTCCTGAGCAGAGCATGGATCACCTCCTTACGTGCTCATAGTGTCTGAGCCCCTGTACGATGGAAGATCTACACCAGGTTACATCCTGCGGGGTCGCAGTGGCCAAATATTGGCAGAAAATTGTTAAGTAATTTTGAACTATTGATACAAAGAAGAAGAATATACTTGAAGACTTCCTCATACAAAGGGCTTATTACAAAGTAGAAGATTTCACCAATGACAAAGCTTCTCTGCGCAAACTAGGTTCTGACTGTAATAATTATTGTATCTGATGTTACGTACATATGTTAATTTTTTTTTTACTTTTGACATTCAATTTTTAATTGTAATTTGACATTTATTTTTAAATTTAATTGTAATTTGACATTGTTTCTGTAATTCCTATTCCAATGTAATTTTATATTTATTAAGTTTTATTTAAATTGTAATCTTAAAATAAATGTATTATGTTGGACATTCACAAGTATACACTATGTGTATCTATGTTGAAAAATAAATGAATGAAAAAATTGAATTGAATAGATTTAGATTTTTAAATATTTTGTTGTTGCCTGATAAAAAATCGCTTGATCGATGACTTAGGAGAAAAATTTAATGTGCTTAACGTACCTATAGTTACAAATACAAGAAAAGTATAGTTACGTATACACAGACAACAAATATAATATTGTGTTCATAAGTATATATTATGTTGCGTTTTGATGAAATAGAAACAAAAAAGTAACCATTAGGTTATCTAATTAAGGTATTATTATCTTCAATTTTTTTACATAAGAGTAAGTTTATGAAGCAAACAGGTTTAATAATAAAATTTCAGATTTCCTTGTTCATTGATTAAATCATCAAGAGTTGTATTACTATGAAGCAAATCAAATTCAAGTCGCATAATTATTTAGTCAGTGGCTCTTTCTCGGGAGAAAGCGCGTTACCCGGTCCAAAAACTTGTAATTTTTAGTCAAGTAAGTGACTAACGTAATTAACTTATGATACATTTGCAAACGTTAACACTCTTAGCAAGTCACTTATCGTAACTTCTTAATGCAGCCGTAAGTTACGTTAGTTAAGTTTTAAAAAAATCTTACGAAAGCAACTTACAAGTGTAAGGGCGGCCTTAATGGTAAGAAGTCGCGGCGTTTTACGTGCTCGTGAACACAGCGACTAACCAAATTCCATTGGGTTATTGACAGGGAAATAAGAAAATTAATGAGTTTCCAGAACGTAAAGTCAAAATAGCTTATTTGCATGTCGATGATTGCTTTAGCGATTTCAGAAACGGTAGTTAATTGATGAAATACGCTGCTAATAGGCGAAATAAATATTACATTTCTTCTTTAATAGCTACGAGTTCATTCTCAAGTTTTGTGTTGAAAATAAATAGGTTATAACATTATAAACCAGCGCGCACCAACAAGCGCAGCGTAGGAAGTCCACCGACAAGGTGGACTGATGAACTTAGCAAGACCGCAACGGGGAACGCAAGCCGCTTTCAACAGATTTTTAACCGACTTCCAAAAAAGAGGATGTTCTAGGTTCGTCTGTGTGTATTTTTTTTGTGTATGTTCATCGATAATTTCGCCAATTGTGAACCGAATAGAAATTTTTTTTTGGTTCGAAAGGTAATGTGGTCCCATTTGAATTTTACAGAAATCATCTGAGCTGTTTTTGAAAAATCAACAATATTGCAAACAATTTGAGCGAAATATTCGAATTTTGTACACGATGGAAAGCGGTTTTACCATTTTTTGGGAAAAATAATTATAATCTTATCTTACTATTGTAATAATCCACAAATGAAGCGTAAGCGTACGTTCACTGCTCGACTTATGTCTAAGTCTTACGGCATAAGGATAACGACTGACGATAATACAAACTGTTACAAGATGGAGACAAAAGACATGTAGGTACCAACTGTATGAGTTAGTCAAGTAATTAAACGTCTCCTCAAAACTCTATATTATACTAGTATATTATACTATATTTTTATAGAGTTTGTACAGCGCCATCTGTTAGTGAAATCAAAATTTTCAATATTTTGAAGTGAAATCTTCTATAGCGGCGTTGTGCACTTTTTGGGATGGGTAGAAAAGCTAAACTAGCGTCAGGACAATTCGAAAGCTGATCAAAAATTCGTAAGACGGCAAAGTGAAAAATTGCTTGCGCGAGTGTGCCCCTGTTATATTGTATTTTACCACATAAATGATAGTGCTTTTATACTGATAAATAAAACAATTCGTGCGAAATTATTCCCTAACCATTCCAAAAAATTAAAAAATGCACAAAGTTAATGTTTAAGTTTTCACTTCTACCAGCACTACCGGAGCGCAATCCGTTGTTTTTTGTGCAAAAAGAACTAGTTTAACCGAACTTTGAAACATTAATTACCTTCATGCAGACATCTCAAAACATTACCCTATTTCGCGGGCGGTCGGGTAAAAAGAAAAGAAAACAGAGGGGATATTTTGTTACAAGCATTTTCACAACCATCCAAAAATAAGGGGGTGTCAAGTTACTCAAAGACGAAGGCGCCTTTTTATCTTTGTTTCAGAATCCGATACCTATTGTAATTTGTTACATCAAATATCCTAAATAACGAAAAGGACGCTTCTGTACAAAATTGGTCTAGTTATTTTAAGACTTACTTTTTAGGGTTCCGTACCCAAAGGGAAAAACGGGACCCTATAACTAAGACTTCGATGTCCGTCTATCCGTCTGTCTGTCTATCTGTCACTGGGCTGTATCTCATTAACCATGATAGCTAGGCAGCTGAAATTTTTAGAGATGATGTATTTCGGTTGCCGCTAAATACTAAAAACAAAATAAAATAAATATTTAAGGGGGGCTCCCATACAACAAACCTGAACTTTTAGACGTTTTTCGCCCTATATTAATAATGGTACCAGGCAGATGTTCCGTACTGTATGGGGGATCCCATACAGTACGGAACCCTCAGTGCGCGAGTCCGACTCGTACTTGACCGATTATTCGACAGTAAAAAACATTTTATTTCACTTAATATAGAAGCTTACAAAATAAGAGATCCCCTAGTCTAGTACTTCACTCATAGTTCTTAAGTAAGTCTGAGCCTGCACGGGAAGCATGGCAAAGGGACTAACAGTCTTTCCACCGTTATATCCCCTCGAAGAGGAAATAAAGTATGGATTGACAATGACATCTGACATTAATAGTGGAGATAATGGTTTTCTCCCCTTGCCGTGCTACCCGGGCTGGAACGTTTAGGTTTGCACCCCAAGTACACGACTACAACATGTCGGCTTTTGTAGCAACGTAGTTCTATGCAAACTATAACGAGCGGAAACTATTTCGTATAGTGTACCTACCTAACTAGAGAGAGAGTAGAGGTACAAAAATATGGAACGTTGATTGGTAGACAACCAATCAACGTTGGATATTTTCGTAGCTCTACTCAGCTAAAGCTATACCCTCTTCCATTAGGCCCCTTGTTAACGAGACGGTTTTTCACCGGGGCACGGTTTAAAACCGTGCATACATCCGTTCGTCAGCTATCACAGTTATGTATGGAACACTATGGGGGTAGTTGTATGTACAACCCGGTCACAATATCTGTGCACCTGACTTTGTGACGTCATATCGAATTATCGGGACGTATATACATTACCGGATGTCTAGTATACCGTCCGGACGTAAATTATTATCGGGACGTGTATCGGCAACGAAGATGCTAACCGTACTGTCACACCGGGGAGTGCGCGGAGAGGTGACAGGGGAAGCGGGAGAGGCGCCGCATTCCAGCGAGGTGCACAGATATTCTGACCGGGTTGTAGCACTGGCGATGGCGCGAGCACGTGGCTCAGCACACGAGCTGTACTCGTGAACAAGCTTATCCGGGTGGCCGGCCCGGCGCCGGCTCAGATAGAAACCGCCTCGTTAACAAGAGGACTTAGAGATAAATTAAGCTGCGCTTTGAAAATGGCCGATCCTGATGGATGTAAAATAAACTTTTAGCTATTCAGTTCGTTCGTTTCTGTCATAGACTGAACTTAAGCTTTCTCTGTAGATCTCCTGTTTATTACCAGTTGTGCTGCTTGCATCCAGCGCGATATTGCAGTCATCATCTTTCACCGTAAACTGTTCACCTTTTTGACCGACCAACCAAACCAGAGGAGGTACTCAATTCGACGCGTATATTTTCATGTATAACCACGCATAAATTTTTTCGTAGTAGTCCGATTTCAATAATTATTTTTTTATTGGAAAGAATATACTTCTAAATTGGTCCCATTAAAATTGTATTGAAATCAACTGAGCCATTTTTGATAAATCAACAATAATGTGAAAAATGTAACATCGATCCGCGCGAAATACTCGCGAATTCTGTACACGGGTGAAGTCGGTCATGCTATTTTTTGCGAAAAATAATTATAAGTGGTAATTTTAACCTGTGCTCGCAGATACATTGTATCCATTCGACCCCATTCATTAGGTCTTCTTATCAACTGGCACGTCACTTGTCAATCTGCTCGGCTATGTCCATTTCTACTGATCTCCCTATTTTTTATTCCATCTTGCACTGAGAGACTCCGAGCGATAGAATGGCTCTCTCCATGGTTCGATGGGTTAATTTGAACTTGCTCATAACATAAAGAGCTACACGTCGAAACTAAGTGAAAAAAACCGGCCAAGTGCGAGTCGGACTCGCGCACCGAGGGTTCCGTACAAACCTGCAAGGTTTACAAAGTTCGTTCATTACGACAAAAAAAGTAATAAGTTTATATTTATTAAAAAATATATATTTTGTAATGTAACTAAAAATTTAAGGTTTTCGGAATTTTTCCTTTATGTGTGCTATAAAACGTTGCTTCATGCCAAATTTCAAGATTCTAGGTCGACTGGAAGTACCCTTTAGGTTTTGATTCCCTTGCGAGTACTTGCGAGTTTCAAATTGTGCGGCATAAACGGCTGTATCTTTTGATTGCGTTGGCTTAGAAGTTTGATTTTTTCACAGCTTCAAGGGACAGTAGACCTGAGTAATTGATATAAATTTCAGCTTCATACCTCCACGCGTTCCTGAGAAAAAGGGTCTTGACAGACGGACGGACGGACAGACGGACAACAAAGTGATCCTATAAGGGTTCCGTTTTTTCCTTTTGAGGTACGGAACCCTAAAAATAGCCTTAAATAAAGCCTATCAAGCTTTATAGCAGTCGAACAAAAATGGAATCCTTCATCACGTCAATGACCCAAGTAAGCTCATTAATGAAGCCCACTACGTGCCAACTGGAGATAACATCAGATTACCATGTTTCTTTGACTTTTCACTTCATTATTCAGCACCGAAAACTAATCAACTTAACATCAAGTTACAGCTTTTTCATTTACATAATAAGTCACGTTTGAGAAATTAATGCATAACGATTTTCCTTATGAAGTTGTTGAAAAAAATGCTTGACTATAAGTTGTAAGATGGTGTAGATTAATTTTGTTTTGTAAGACATATCTGTACAGTGTACCTACAACATTTCTCTTGATTTTTCTGTTCAAGTAAGAATTTGTCAATTTGTCAGTATTCATATTGAGCCAAACTGTTTATATCAATCGAAGAAAATCAACTGATACATATATAAGTCAACCTTGCAGGTTTTCAAACATGATCAGGTAAAAAGTGCTGACATCCAGCGTATTTCTATTGTTAGAGTTCAATCAGTTGTTGTAGTCACTGGCAGTGGGCTTGAGTATTTGGATTATCTTTAGACCTTTAAAGGTCTGTGGATGATCCAATGCTTTTTATGTAGTAGTAGTGTAGTAGTAGTTTTAGCACATAGTACCTATTGTATTTTGTTGTAGTTAATAAATGCACTCTTGCCCGATAAAAAAAAACAGTGGTATAAGGCCATATTTGACAAAATCGTGACACCGACTTTAGATTATTATTTTAACAAAAACATTATAAATTAAAACATTTGAGTTGTCGTAAGTTTTTTGTTTTTTTCTAAAGGAATAAAATTCTTCACAGAAGTCGATTAAATCCTTCCTTGGTAGTTGGGTAAAATATTTGTAAAACTGCCCTCTAAACTAACAGAGTAAGTATTTAGTTTTACTTATTTTTATTTTTAAAAGCATTTTTAATGCAAAGGGGTTTGAACATTTGTGGCATATCCACCCGCCGCCATTTTGATTTCTTTTTTTTTCCGTTTTCCGTTCAAAGTTTCCGTGCACGTTGTAAGTAGGGGACACTTATACACACAATAATTATTGATTACTATGGTATACTAAAGTGTCACATTCTCGATATGTTTGGATGTAAAGATCGCTGTACGAGAAATTTGCGATCTTTACATCCAAATATCTCGAGAACGTGACACTTTAGGGTATCATAGTACTGAAAGTTTATGTTTGTATAAGTATCCTCTATTTATACAGGGTTATTTCTAATCAATTTGCATCCTTTCATGGGCTTATTTTGTACATCAAAACTAACAACTTTTGTTCTACGACTTTTATCAAAACTCAAAAAAAAAAATCTGCTGTTCCATACATTTTGTCGAGGGTGAACGATATTTTTCTACGGCACAACAACTTTTTTTTTTGAGAATTAAGAAAAGTCGTAGAACAAAAGTTGTGTTGATGTATAAAATAAGCCCCTGAAAGGATGCTAATTGATTAGAAATAACCCTGTACACTACTTTCAATGTGTGCGAAAATTTATAAAAACTAAAAAAATGGCGGCGGGTGCATATGCCAGCTTTCATACAAAAATGTTCAAACGTTTGATTCCCTTTCGTTTCGTTTTAATTCGTTTCATTTCTTTTCGTTTTGTTTTAACGAAACGAAACGATAGTTACGAGTATTATGATCTTCTTAGACAAGGCTTACAAGATATTTAGGTATATAATGTTAAGCTTCAATAAATACAATTACAAAGATAATTATATACAATGTTTGGTCTAGATAATTAATGAGGATAAACTCGTTAGCTACCAACATGGCTGTTTTCTGAAGGTAGGTAATTAAGTTAGTTATATTAGTATTTCATTCTCGGATTTCAGTCATTAGTGTGTTGGTACGAAACTTTTGGTAGAAATACGAAAAGAGCTAATGATTGAAGTTCTATTCTTAGCACGCTAAGAACTAGTTAACTGAAGGTGAGTAAAAATAAAGCGTTTATACAAAAAGTTCTTACGCTGCTCTTGTGTTAGATAGATAGAGAGATTCATTTATTTTCAGTAAGGATAATTACATACATTGGTATACAACACTATACTTTGAGCAACACCTTACGAATTGTCAAAATAACAATTATTCATTATGTACTCAACAGAATTATTAGGCATTATCCCGTGTTAATCGTGCCCAGATTCGTTCTGCAATTCTCGTTAACCTTATAACAATGTTCCTCCAAAATACCTAAATCATAGCAACAGAATTAGTGCACGTCAGTTCGGGAGATAGTTGCTTTGACGCTGTAATCGTGTTGCCTCATAGAACCTAACCAAATTCCGTGTCTCAGGACCACACTTGCTTAATCTCAATTTAGTACACTAGCCAGCCACAGATTTTCACAACCAAGTTCGTCAAGATCAGTGAAGAATGTTTTCTTTTGATCGCGAGTATACAAAATCGAAAAGAAAATTAGCGTTTAAACAATTTAGCGATTATTTTCGTGAGATGCGCCGAGGCAAGATGACGGGATAAAAACATCATTGTTATAATTAGTCAGTGAGGTATTTTTTCTTGCGTCTATCAAACAATAAATGACAAAGTGTCATTGAAATTACAACGACAAAACGAGTAGAGCCTCGTGACGTCTTTTCTCTGTCAAAAGTAAATGTACATCTTGTAGTCTACTCGTGACGTTACGCGGAATTTTAACGGACTATATCTTCATCAAATTGATGTTTAATTTGAATTGAAATGAAGATTGTTTAATTAACAAAAGAAAAATACATGTCTAATATTTTTTGATAGGTATTTTATCTGATGGACTCACTATATTTTTTTAGTCGTCAAACCTATTGCAGTTGACGTCTAAGAGATTCATGACACATAATCTCTGACGCATTTTATAAGTTATCGCCCGGGAAGAAATGTTTGACCAAACTTGTACATACCTGGCTCAGGGACTACCAGAGCTTACGTTTATTTCTATCAACACGGACAAATGGTTCCTGGACAGATGTATAACATAGTCGCTATACCTACTAGTAGCTTAAATCTATTGAACAATAAGGTTGCTAATAGGTTTGAAGGCTGGTTGCAGGAGTTTTGGAAGAGACAATAAAAACGTATGACATGATATTGTTATATTTTTGCAAACTTAGGTTTTTGCTACTATGCTTCATGCTATCCTGTTACTTAGAAATTGTATCAGTATTTTTAGAGTGAATGTTTTCTCAATTTAAACGCTATTGATATGAAAATAGACTCTTTCATAGTGTCTGATTTCCGCGATATCTATTATTCCGTAGGCGGAAATCACCGTACTTTCATTCTATCATATGTTTATGTTTATAATATTATTCTCATAAATATACGTAAGGCGATAGTTTAAAACTTAGTTTCACTTCTGCTGACTCTAATAAAAATCATTATCATTTTCATTCCGTTTTGTAAGACAAGTCGTTAACTGCCTGAGTAATCTAAACGGAGAGAAATAATAATTTCAATTAGGTATTTCATCATTCTGCAAAGACAACTTTCTACCTAAATATTAATAACAAAGTCCTGACACATTTCCGACTTAGTACAATAAATTCAAATATAGTACAAAATAATTCCCAACAAACCGAGCTCCGTGTCACTATGATTTGAAAGTGAAATGATAATAACACCAAATGTTACCACAAAGTTTTCAGCAAAAGATGTTTCAATAAATAAGCATGTTTCTCTTGAAATATGGGTGCTCTTATGAATTTCAAATTTTGTATTTGAATAAATAATTCTGTCGAGTTCGAAAAGTTATTTTTCCTTAAATCTGCGTTCCCTTTTGGCGGAACATTCAGCATGATGTATTATTTATAAACGAAAAAGTGTGAACTCGTAGGCACTTTGTATCGGGGCTTAATGCTATCTGTCTTTAGAGCGTTTTTGTTTGAATAATTTTACATTAACAGAAACAATGTTGTTAGATTGAAAATTTATTATCATTTTCAATCGAATACACGTACAATTAAAAAATCTATATATATTTTACATGTTTATAAAACACATTGCCGGCGGTGCTGTAAAATTCTCAAATACAAGCTAATTAAAACAATTGCATAGCGTAAGACGTCCACCGGTGTGGTTTAGTCAAAGTCAAAGTATTTATTTGCATGTTAGTGGGTATACAAAAGATCTTAAAATTATACAAACATATTTCCATCCATCAACAACCGTAATAAGTATGCAAAATTAAATAATTGAACGTCATAGTACCTGCATTCAGTGCTTAATTTTTGATTTTACCAAAAGAGAATTATTACTTAGCTGGTTGGATCTCACATGTTTCTGTGTTTCGACATTTGAATTTTTTACATGTTAGGTTCTAAATTAGATTGGTCATCAATTGCTGGAAATAGAAACTCTTCTAAATTTCCTATAAGACCGACAATAAGCGTGTGATCTCGGGTCATTTGTCCACTATGCGCTACGCCTACAAAATCGAATAAACAATGCTACATTACATTTAAAGTTCCTGAAGTTTAACTATAGATATCTTTGACCCAATGCAGATTCACATATAGTAAATGTTACTAGTATGTACGTGTATGTATGTATATAACGCTAGCTTTATTTCAGAGAGCTTCACAGACGGATCATGTAAACGAGTTGCCATTGAATATTCGCACGCGGTCACACTCTAGATGTAGTTCCAAGCGCGGCTCGGTGAAAACTGTGCAGAAATAGGTCATCCAAAAATCGATGACTTTTGGCTTAGTTTCATGGATTTAGCGAAACTTTTCTGCACTGGTTAGAGTTCCACAGCCTTTTTTATACCACTGCTGGGTATAGGCCTCTCGATTATAGTACCATTTGCCTCGGTCCTTTGCCAATCGTGTCCAGGTTCGACCCACGATGTTGACGATATCGTCGACCCGCTTTCTGCCGGACGACCCACGCCCCGCTTAACGTCTATTTCTTTTATATCTAGACACGCGGAAGCGTGTCCAGCCAAGTCAAAAAAAAAAGGAACTGGCGACGCGACGTGTGTAATATTACACGAACCATTTCGAGCCACTTTTGACCCCTTCATAACTCAAAAACGATTTAACCTATACACATGAAATTTAGCATATTTATTATAGTTCTTTAGCTTATCTACGATACAAAATTTCATTAAATTTTCTGTGACGGTTAATGAAATATTAACGTTAAAAAAACCGGGGTCTCATTGACTGATTCAATGACTCACTGACTTATAGATCAAAAACCTAACCCACTTCCAGATGACCTAGAAACTTGATATTTGGCATCAAGGTAGACTATCAGGCATATACAAAGGAAAAAATCTAAAACTTTGAACTTTTACCCCCCAACCCTATTTAATAGGGGATGAAAGTTTGTATGAGACTTCTACAAATTTTCATGCTATAAGTCTAAAAATTGATATAAAGACTCCCTGTTAGAAATAATAAAACACGTATTTCAGGATTTTTAATAAAACAGCCCCCAACCCCTAAAATTGGGGGATGAAAATTTGTTTGTCACAATTGAATAAAACACAATTTCAGGATTCTTAATAAACCACCCCCCAAACCCTAAAACTGGGGGATGAAAGTTTGTATAACACTATTGCAAAGTTTGATGCTAGATGTCCAAAAATTGATAAAGGGACTCTTTATTACAAATATAATCATTCTCGTATTTCAAGATTTTTAGTAAATCTCTCCCTAACCTTTAAAACTAGGGGTTAAAAGTTGGTATGAGACTTCCGCATGTTTTGAAGCTAGAGATGTGAAAATCGATAAAATTACTCCTTGTAGTAAACTACAAAAAGAAGTGAAATCCAACAAAAACATTTTCATGTGAAATGAAGCCAAGTCACAGTTCCCACTATCAAAAAGTTGTCAGATCTCACGTAAAGCCAAGCTTCTAACTCTACACGCCTTGAATATAATTGAATACCCTACTTATCACAAAATGTATTATACGTTAAACGAGTGTCTATTGGACGATCATTAAATGGCAAACTGAAGTAAATAAATCGCTCCGCACAATTTTACTATATAAACCCTAATCGGACCATATAGACATATAACTTATACTAAACATGTTATTTAAGACCTGTTTGTAAAGTATGCTACATAATATGTTACAATAAACGATTGACTACTAGCAAAAAAATTTCAAAACGAGGTGCAGAAGGAGATAAGTTTTCATTTGACTTAATTTGAATGTAAATCTGATTTTTATTCTTAACATAGGTAAATGTTTTCTTATCATAAACTAGGTACTAAATTATTTTAGTTCGCCTGTTTTTATCACGGCTTCATATAATGGTATACAGCCAAAACACATTAGCACGGCATTCAGTAGATCAAAGGTCTATTATCACTTAGATAAGACTCAGCTGGCGCTCTCCCACGTTTTCTACTGTTGCATAAGAAATAAAGTCTGCAGAAGGTAATCTTTCCACATTGCGCGCCTAAGATCGCACACATAGATATCGCTCAGGGACACAGCGCGATCTAGTCATATCTGCTGCCTAGTCAAATAGAGATGTAGTCGTAAAGCTCCTAGCCCCATCATACGCTGTTTGTATTCACGTAGGTATTTGTGTTATTTGTCCAAATATAACTAAGTAAAGTGGTTTGTTTTCGATAACATTTGCTTCTTCGATGGAATAAAACGAATGCGTCAGGACGCGAACTCCCGTTTCGGCGTTCTGTGTTCACGGTGTGTTCGTATTATGCATGTTGTATCTACCATACGCAAAATCACGTTACAAATAACGTTTGCAAGACTAACCAAAAACACACTGAGAAGCGATGTGAGTATATTTAGTTCAAGCGCGAGCTAAAGTCAACTGATTTGAGTTTAAATTCAGTAGTAGTAACACTACGACGATAGTTTTTTTGGTTTGTCTAGAAATTGTGATGCTACGGAAATACATAGGAATAAGATACATGCACTGGCATTTTTACGTAATTCGGCACTTTCGAAATACATTTAAAACTTTTTTCTGTAAGCGTTATTGTTAAACTGAAAAACACAGGTACAGTAATAAGTTTACTGACCTGTACTGAATCTTTATTTCAATATATGTGTATAAACTCATAAAACATACAACAACCTTAATGTTTAATCGTAAAAAAATAAATAATGAAAATGATATTGACTTCTATGCTCTGTATTCAGTAGCGCGGACTCCCAATCCCTAGATTCCTCATTAGTATTACAGGCGCAGACGGTTACGGCCTGGAGGAACATTACTTTGATTACCGCGCTTCCTGATAACACTTCATTTGATTATCCGGGAAAATACGGGGAAAAATGGCCGTTCACTGTTTTGCTCGGCTGTGAAACTTTTATACAATTGGGATCTTTCAGGGCACTTATTTGGAAATTGTACCTTTTTTCTGATGAATAAGGGTATGTAAGAAGTATCTGTGTATGACTGTATTTATTGATCAAGCGTAAGCGAAGATCTCCGTTTTTGCTTTCGTCTGTCCAGTTATTGGAATTTGTGTTCACGTCGCATTTTGCAAACGGATCTCGACAAAACTTGGTACACAGGTTTTGTATTAACAGATTTTTTTGTCGTCAGCGATTTTATTTTCCTCAAAAAGAGGGGAAATTGCTTCGTGCTATTTATCAATCGATTTTAATAATATTTGAAAATATAGTTTATAGGTAGTATCTAAATCCTAACAAAATTTGGGAGGATGAACACAATTGGTTAAGAGCGAGTCGAGATATAGGCATATGAAGATTCAGTCAAAGCGATGAGTCGCGAGATTTACTTTTCGGAGAACTACTAGTAGGTATGCTTGTTTGTGACAATATTATCTACCACCCAAAAATATCTACCTTTTAAAACGACTATTTGTTGCCAGTGATGACTTATGGCACAGAAACGTGGTCTCTCACTATGGGCCTTATTAGTAAGCTCCAAGTAGCCCAACGAGCTATGGAGAGGGCTATGCTCGGAGTCTCTCTGCGAGATCGAATCAGAACTGAGGAGATCCGTAGAAGAACCAAAGTTACCGACATAGCCCAACGGATTGACAAGTTGAAATGGCAATGGGCAGGGCATATAGCGCGAAGGACTGATGACCGATGCGGTCGGAAAGTTCTCGAGTGGAGACCACGTATCGGCAAGCGCAGCGTAGGACGTCCACCCACAAGGTGGACGGATGACCTCATTAAGACCGCAGGATCGCGCTGGATGCAAGCCGCTTCCAACCGGTCTTATTGGAGATCCATAGGGGACGACTATGTCCAGCAGAGGACTTCTTATGGCTGATGGATGGATGATGATTTGTTTCAAATTTCTCCTGATGTAATCGAAATGAACTAATATAAATATTAAAAAAAAATATCATATTATGTCACAGTGTTATTGAGCTCCACCAAAATGGCTTGACCGATTTTTATAATTTTTTGTGCAAGTATGTTTGGTAAATCTGAAATAATTAGTTAATTTATACCCGTGATAAATGTGGCAAAAATTTTTTTACACTTTGAATTTCGGACCCATATTTTTTTCTATTTGGACCCATATTTTTTATTTAATTAAATTTTTTACAGTTTCAGATTAATTCCTACAAGTGTACTCTAAGACAATGCTTCTTGCCAAATGTCATAGTTCTAGGTTGACTAGGTCGACCTGGAACTATGACTCTAGGTCGACCTGTAGTCCATCTGTCTGACGGACAATAAATTGTTTCATTTTTTCCTTTTGAGGTACGCAACCCAAAAAACAATAAAATAGCTATAAACTAACTAATCTTATCGTGAAGATTGTGAAGTCTAGTTTTTGTTCATGCTATGTTATACTAACATTCCATTGAATGATATGATTACTTCGTAAGACCTGGTAAATAAAAGAAAATTGGCAAGGAATTACGCATCACTCTCATAGCCTTAGTTTGTTAGTATTTCTGGTTTAAGGGAATACAACATCTTAGATAACTGACACCCAATCCCAAAACAGATTTTTATTTATCGAAATAACTGCCCTTTCCAGAACCGAACCCGGGGTCCAATGCATTAAAATAAGGTAATACTTACCACCTACGCCAGAACAGTTGACCTGTTGTTGAGTCTTAATTATTACCTATTGTATGAATAGAAGTTACTTTTCAGAAGAAATTATACACAGTCAGGTCAAAAATTCTGTCACATGTTTTATATAAAATAATTGAAACAAGTTTATTCATTATGTAACCATTTATATACCAAAATGAACTTAACAAAACATAGATTCTTATGACAATAAAGTTTATTCAAAATGACCTCCGTGATTTTGAATACAGGCCTTCAATCTGCGCGGCCAGTCGTCTATCGCAGCACGAACGAGGTCCATGTCAATTTCGGGGGCTGCCTTAATCAAGGATGTCTTGAGTGACTCCAAATTGGGATGAGGCTTTGAGCACGCCTTTTCTTCCATGTACAAAATTCAAATCGCTCGTCAAGACGTAGTTATTTTCACATTATTGTTGATTTTTAAAAAATAGCACCACCGATTTTTGTAAAATTAAAGTGAGACTACGTCTGAAGTACAAAACAATAACTTCGATCGATCGATAATATTGATTCATAATTGGCGGAGTAATCGTGTAACATAATAAATGTACATACAAAAATAATTGGCCAAGCACGAGTCGGACTCGCGCACGGAGGGTTCCGTACTGTATGGGAGCCCCCCCTTAAATATTTATTTTATTATTTATTATTGAAGGGAATATAAAACTAAATATTCTGTGAAAATTTCAAGCATCTACCTGGTAAAATTTAATAACATAGAGCGAAAAACGTCTAAAAATTCAGGTTTGTTTTATGGGAGCCCTTAAATATTTATTTTATATTCTTTTTTAGTATTTATTGTTATAGCGGCAACCGAAGTACATCATCTGTGAAAATTTCAGCTGCCTAGCTATCATGGTTTATGATACAGCCCGGTGACAGACAGACAGACATACAGACAGACAGACAGACGGACATCGAAGTCTTAGTAATAGGGTCCCGTTTTTCCCTTTGGGTACGGAATCCTAAAAATGCAGACGAATCGAGGATTAGGCAGATGGTCGTCAAATACTTGATTCGTCAATGTCTAAACGTGTCATAAGCAAAGTTTGCCATTTGAAACCTTCTTTTTGAAGTCGGTTAAAACAGTCTTTATATGTTTTCGTTAATTTTAACCCCCGACAAAGAAAGGGAAGTTTAACGTGTCTGTGTTTCTGTCTGTGGTATCGTAGCTCCCAAACGGATGAACCGATTTTCGTTTAGTTTTTTTTTTTTTGCATCATAGATAATTTCATTCCGAGTGTTCTTAGCCATGTTTCATGAAAATCTGTTCAGCCGTTTGAAGATTATTAGCTCTTTAATAGTTGATGAGGAGATCTGACTACCTTCCATGTGTCCAATCGATTCGAAATTTGGTACCGTATTACTTCAATGATATTGAAAGAACATGGTTGTTAGTTTTTAGAGTTTATTTGTTGTGTCGGGGGGTTTATAAAATTTGTATTTTTATTAAACTAACTTTATTTTATAAATAATTATAAACGGATTACCATGTCTAGAGATTGCCCCCTGTAATATGTAGATGATTGATTACGTAAAGTCATTAAAAAGTACAATGATATATTCATAATAAAATTAGAAACTTCTACGCATCTACGTCATCATTTTAAGTATTATTTTTGTAAATAATATTTATTTTTTTAATAAACTAGCGACCCGCCCCGGCTTCGCACAGGTGTATTATACATATAAACCTTCCTCTTGAATCACTCTTTCTATTAATAAAAACGCATCAAAATCCATTGCGTAGTTTTAAAGATTGTTTTATTCTATGTAGTGATACACAGTTACATATCTCAACAAATCAATTAAGTGCTACAAAGCTACGGTAACTTTGTCGCGGCACTGTTATTAACGTACTAGACGACCCACCCCGGCTTCGCACAGGTGTATTATACATATAAACCTTCCTCTTGAATCACTCTATCCATTAAAAAAAACCGCATCAAAATCAGTTGCGTAGTTTTAAAGATTTAAGCATACAGACAAACAAGCAAACGAAAATAGCGACTTTATTTTATACTATGTAAGGATAAGGAATCGTTGACTATTTTACCTCTACAAAGTGCGTGACTTCTGAAATAATATTCGGCCAAGTGCGAGTCGTACTTGCGCACGAAGGATTCCGTATGGAAGCCCCCCTTAATATATTTTATTTATGTTTGAAAGGAATATACAACTTCAATTTTCCGAAAATATTTCAAGCATCTTCCTGTTGCCGTTATTAATATCGAGCAAAAAATCACGTTTATGGATGGGAGCCCTTAAATGTTTGTTTTATTTTAATACTTCTTCTTCTTCGTCGTGTCGATGATCCTCAACATTATATAATTCTCTCCCAGTACTCAGCTACACTTGGGGGTAGCCTGGTAGAGGTCCCGCATTGTGCACGCATTCGGACACTGAGGGCATGAAAGAAGGTGCTGCATAGTCTGCGTAGGCGCTCCGCAGTCGCACTGCACCGTTGCAGTGTCCGAGTATCCCCACTTGGCCATGATTTTAATACTTTTATTGATTTTAAATAGAATATTTAAAGAAATATTCTGTAATTATTTAAATAAATATTCTGTAAACATTCTGTGAATATTTCAAGCATCTACCTTTCACCGTTATTAATATGTACCGAGCGAAAAATGGCTAAAACTTTAGGTTTGTTGTGGGAGCTCCCCTTAAATATTTTTTTTTTCTGTTTTTATTCGTAGTATTTGTTGTTATAGCGGCAACAAAAAGACGTCATCTGTGAAAATTTCAACGTTCTAGCTATTACGGTTCATGAGATACAGCCTGGTGATAGACGAACAGACGGACAGCGAAGTCTTGGTAATAGGGTCCCATTTTTACGCTTTGGGTACGGAACCCTAAAAATTGAAGAAATATATATAACAGAGCTAAATTTCAAGAATACATCGCTTCATCACATTTTCTTATCGGTAAAGTGATGTTAATCAGATCATAAATGACAAACAATTAAAAAAATACTAGCCAAGTTTTTTTTTTCTGAGATTTGCTCTCTGTGGTTTTTTGATTAAATTAATTAATTCAATAGCTAAACCCGATCACAGTATTTTGCGATACTTCGCCTCCTCCTAAATATTTTTGGTATCCTTACAAATATAAGTAGTAAATATGGAAATAGTACTATTACCACCTTCTTAATAAACACAGTTACTTTGGAGTGGTTTGTCAGTATTTTTATGACCACCGTCCTCCTGACTCGATAGCTGTAAGTAAAGGTTCCGTATTTTCCTATTGAGGTACGGAACCCTAAAAAGTATGAAAAAGGTAAACGCTCTGATTTTGGATTGCCTAGGGGTCCCTGATAGGTATCCGGAGATCCGGTCCTGGGTAAAATGTGTCGAATATAGCCCAAACGTTATTTGTGGGCTAGGTATATGTTTAGCAGTATGTAGTATACTAGAGTATTAAAAAGCCAGACACAGTTCAGATCAAATCAATATTCAGGAGTTCTTCCTTGGAAAGCGAATGCAAAAAGCAATAGTGCAAAATGTTTCTGAAGAGATACGAGAATCGAGAATTGTTGTTTCAAACAAGTATCATTTTTAGGGTTCTGGACCTTAAATTGTATAAACAATTTCACACATGTAGTATAATACTGTGATATGTGTGAAGTCGCTCATGCAACTTCATATACATACCTATAAAAAAATGTACCAATCCGATAAAACTGACCAGTAAAACGGAGACCATGTGTGAATCGGCCGTCTGTTATATATCTACAAATCTGTATCTTATAAACAAAATCAGTCATAGATTATTTTCTATATTTTTGTAACATGTCGAGAAAAAAAAACCTACTCAAAAATAGGAAAAGACCTGTGGAAAAGATTATCCCGTACACCGCCAAGCATAGCGTAGGACATCCGCCCACAAGGTGCCATTAAATGGTGCCAGACGACCTATGACTGAAATGCCGACGAGGAATTCCGTACGCAGTGAAATTATCAACATAGCGAAACTAAGGTTTGCGTTTGACTACGTACTGCATGATGTTAAACAGATATGCAGTCTAGGACGTAGTACGTGGCGAGGGTCTAGCACACTTACTTAGAAGATACATATTTTCTTGAGATTTGAAGAAAAAAGTAAAATTACCTTCTACTGCATCCTACAGCGCATCTCTGCAATGGTCAAAGCCTCTTCAATAAAAGAAATACTTCTTATATAGTTACGGAACCTTATCAAAGTCCCTACACGCACTTATCGATACTTTAAAATGCACAATACACATTACATGTGTGGCTGAACTCATTGAAACGAATCATTAGGTTACAAGATTTTGAGATGCCAACACGTATTTACTATTAAAATATCATACTTAGTGCCGCAAACAGATTTGTATTTTGTATATCTAGTCAAAACTATACAAATACAATTTGGAGTGGTTGGATTTTGGTTTTTAATGGATACAATACTTTAATTACAAAAACAGTACAATATTTTACTATCATGAGGACATCACCGTTTTTAAGACAAGTAAGTCCACCATTATACTTTACTTAGTTTTGTCAGGCAGGTTGTTCAGTCTGAGTTATTTTTTTAAAGTAGTAAATTTTACATCATTTTATTTTATTTCATATTTTGGCAATATCAACTATAATTTCTATTCACAATGGCATGTGACCACGTTGTTGAAGATGACCAAAGGCGAGTTAGCAGACTTTGTACAGGGTGTCGACTAAGAAATTTCACTTTTAAAAATTATTAATAGAGCTATCGCTGAGGGGACGAAGTGGTAAAGGAGCTTGCAGACGCGGCGGACATGCAGGTTACTGAATTACGTCCGATTGGTACAAAAACGACCATGTTTTACACAAAACATGCGCTAATAGAATATTTACTGAATTTCTCAAATTACATTGACTTGGCAACATTTTTTATAATGATGAAGCCTATTTTCACCTGTAAGGTTATGTTAACAAACTTAATTGCAGATATTGAACAGATAACTATATAATCTAATAATAATATAACAGATATATAATCTTTGAAAAAGGAAATAGGACCAATTTGCCAAAGATGGCCAAATGTTAGTTGTGAGAGTAGATTTTGTAATACACTTGAAAAAGTAAAGAACTTTCAAACATGAAAGTTTCATAGCAAGGAAACATAATGTGGCTACGTGGGTTGTACCATCAAAGGTACTAAGATTAAGCCAACTATTCACTAGAAACAAAACTAGAACTTTCCACGACCAGATTCAAAGAGATATTGAAAACGCCAGGTCATTCGCACGCAAAGTCAGACAAGTCGGTGTATATGTGCGGCCCGCAAATATGGGTACAATCGTCGGCCGGAATGTGTCAGAAATGCAACTTCCAATAATTATATATTTAAATCTATATTAGAACTGTTGCTTCTGATCAAAGCATACTATTATATTACGAATTCGTAAACGACAAATTGTAGACATTTATGATTATTAATAAATACAATAATTGTACTCATTTTATTATTCATTATCATTGTTTTCCTTGTTAATATTCACTTTTACTAATAAACTATCTGCATCTGAAAAAAAAAAACTGATGAGCGTCTCCAGGATTCAAAGGAATTGAAAGTTCTTATTATGCACGAAAACCAAACGATTAGCAATAGTACGCTTCGTTTGACGTATGTAGAAACTACTACAGCTGCAATACACCTTGTACCTATACCACCTGGGTGTCTGAAACGGAATGACAAAACCACTTGAAAGATTAAGAAAATTATTTTTGGAAGATGTAGGTTTTAATCACGTCTGGCCAGGTGGAGTACATCTTTGACTGGGTGGCTTCCAATAGCAGACAGGCGTTCCGTAGGCAGACCACCAGCCCGATGGGTCGACGACATCAGATCCATCGCGGGACATGCGTGGATAAGATCAGCCCGAGACAGGGAAAACTGGCACAAGGGAGAGGAGGCCTATACCCAGCAGTGGGTCGATACAGGCTGATGATGATGATGATGAGGTTTTAATAGCCCACGTGAGCTCGATACGCGAAACGCGAATCGTGCGAAAATAGCAAAAAAAAAATGAATAGAACGATAAAAACGTGTGCTCGGATATAATAGTAATCGGTTCTGATACAATCGGTGCTTTATTTAAAACAAAATAGTTATATTTCGCCAAAAATGGCATAACTGAGTTGAAATCGAGTACCTACATAATTTGCATAGTTCGCACGGATTAACGTACCATTGATTTAATAATATGCATCATGATTAAAAAAAAAAATAAGTGCGTCAGATAGATTATTTATCAAAAAAATATTAGACACGTATGTTTTCTTTTGTCAATGAAACAATAATTCATGAAGATATAGCCCGTTAAAGTTCCACGTGACGTCACGAGTCATATACAAGTGTATCTGTACATGTATGTGACTCGTGAGAGAAGTGACGTCACGAACCCCACTCCCAAACTTTGACAAGGTTTATCTTTGTCATTAGTTGTTCGATTGACAAAAAATAAGTGTCCAATATTTTTTGATAATTTAACTCAGGAAATTATAATAATTATTATGACTTTTCTCTCCGCCGTCTCCCTACGAGCTCTGAAACATTATATTTGCTTTCGTCGTTTGCTTTTTCAAGTTTCAAGTCGTTTGCTTTTCAGGCTGTCCAATTGTGAAATGCTTTGCCTGTTCCAACACGCAAAGCCCCATCTCTTGCTGTTTTTAAGGAAAGCGTTAAAAAGCTTTATCTCTCACAGGTGCCATCGCAGTAGATCTGTTATATTTTGTTGTTATTTATTGCTGTATATTTTTATTTTAATGATATCGTATGTATTAGTGTATCTTTTATTATTTTAATTTATGGTGTAGGATGTAGGTACTAAATGTATTCGAATTTTAACTTGTTACGTATTTATTACTTAAATGTTTTTTTTTTCTTTATTATTTCCTCTCTAGATGTAAGGGTTGTCTGGAAGAAATTTCTGTAAGCAATAAAGCCGCCCTTTGTTGCACTGGTTAGTTGCTTTTTTTTCCTTTCTGTGTATTTTTCTGTATTCTGTGTTAACAATAAAGTGTTCATTCATTCATTCATTTATTCAGCCGATTTCGATGAAATTAAACGGGACCACTTCTAGAATATGATTTACCAAATAAAATAATCGGCCAAGTACGAGTAGGACTCGCGCACGAAGGGTTCCGCACTGTATGGGAGCCAATTATTATATATTAAATATTTATTTTATTTTAATTTTATTATTTATTATTGAAGTGAATATAAAACTAAATATTCTGTGAAAATTTCAAGCATCTACCTATTAACATTATTAATACAGAGCAAAAAAACGTCTGAAAATTCAGGTTTGTTGTATCGGAGCCCCCCTTAAATATCTGTTTTATTTTGTTTTTAGTATTTGTTGTTATAGCGGCAACAGAAATACATCATCTGTGAAAATTTCAGCTGCCTAGCTATCATGGTTCATGAGATACAGCCCGGTGACAGACGGACAGACAGACGGACATCGAAGTCTTAGTTATAGGGTCCCGTTTTTCCCTTTGGGTACGGAACCCTAAAAATGGTCATGTAAATCGGTTCATAAAATTGGCGGAGTCATCGCGTAATAGTAATCAAGTAATCGCGCAAAGGTCTCAACGGAGTGGGTTCCTCTGTCCAGTCGACCCCGAGGCCGACGAAATCGAGAGGTTTAAAAAAGATTGGACGGAAGTAGCACAGAACAGAAAGGAATGGAAGGAATTGGGGGAGACCTTTGCCCAGCAGTGGGACAGTACAGGTTAAATAAAAAAAATCGCGTAACATACAAACAAAAAACAAAGACGAAATGAGAACCTTCATTTTGAAGTCGATTAAAAATAATTATTTTTCGCAAAAAATGGCAAAACCGCCTTCCATCGTGTACGAAATTCGAATATTTCGCTCGAATTGCTTACATACATTGCTTGTATATAAAACATCACACAACCAAAATTCTTAAAATAGATGGTTGTTGCTATTTCAGGTGTTAGTAGCCGGTATGCCGCAGCTGGCCGCGCTATCGGTCGGCGGCGCTGTCGGCTACCCCAGCGTGCTGCTCACACAACTCTCTGCCAACGACAGCTCGATACAACTAGACCTGGACACATCTTCCTGGATAGGTCAGTGAGATCATAATGCTAGTGTTTATTTTGTCACTGCCATTCAGCGAGGTGATATCACACCACTAGCTCTTCAGTGAAAGAGAACGCCGTGAGGCAACCTGCGTACATCAGTGGAAGAATTCGATAGCGTACGTCATCCATCCATCCATCAGCCACTGAACATCCACAGCTGGACATAAGCCATATTTACACATATTATCACACATATTAATGCTGAAAACTTAGATTAATGATTGGTCTCGGACAGATACCGCACTATTTGAAAACAACACCTCCGTGAATGCATCAACTTATTGTTGAATTGTGTGTGATTGTATGTTTGAAGTCTTGTGACAACGTCAATTTGTGATACCAGTGGCTCAACTATTGCCCCAGTTAACGGGAAAAATATTTTATGCAGTTGTCCATTATAATGAGCGAAACCAATCATTAATCTAAGGCTGAAGAAGTTTTTTTTGGTGGAAGCAGGTTTGCACTTGTATTACCGGTTGTAGATGTTTAAAATCAGTATCAAAATATAGAGTCAAAGAAAAAATAAAAATCCTGTTTAGAACATACTTCTAAACACTGCAGATCCAAGTTTAATTGCTCTTTGTATTTTTATTAACTGTTGTTTTAATTTGACTTAAAAATAACTGCCTAATTACAAGATGCATTACATTTTTCAAAAAAAAAAAAATACATTTTTATTTTCTGCTATTATCGTCATACTTGTATTAACAAAATGATAATCACCCAGCCATTGAATAAAAAATATTGATCATGTACAATGAGGTTTTAATGATACGACGATGATCACGTGTTTGTTAACGCATAACTTTATTAATAAATAATATAACTGGCATCTGTGGACAATCTAATTACTTTTTATGTGTAGTTAAGTAGATTTACTACAGTTAATATTGTCGTATCTTTATAATCGATAATTTTTATTTCAAAAACAATACAATTATTGTTCAAATATTTTTCAGGGTCAATACACGGCCTGGCTGGTATACCAAGTATATTCATGCCAACCTTGATGCAATGGAGAGGCAGAAAGATAGCATTTATCGGCGCTTGCTTCATCAGCATCGTGGGCTGGATCCTCGCTAGCTCCGCCACCACCTCTGCCATGATACTCATCAGCGAGTCATTCCACGGCCTCGGCACTAACAGCCTCCTCGCTGTCAGCTTACTAAGCATGAGCGAAATGGTCAATCCACAGTTCAGAAATGTATCCATGATTTCTTTCCATATAATGCAGGCCCTAGGGATGGCCTTGGTTGGAATCATCGGGAGATATCTACACTGGAAGACAGTCAGCATAATCATGGGCACACCTGTAACCATCGCCATGTTCATGGGATTCCTATGGCCGGAGTCTCCTTCTTGGTTGGCGTGCAAAGGAGAATTCGAGAAATGTGAAAAGGCTTTCATATGGTTACGCGGTAACGATGAGCTCCCGAAAAAGGAACTGCTAGAACTCATCGCTGCTCAGAGAGAAAACTTGATCTCACATGAACATGAAGAAAAATTCCATTTTAAGAGTTTTTGGGACACATTGAAGAGTAGAGATTTTTATGTGCCGAGCTTGCATATATTTGTTTTACTTGACTTGATGTATTGGAGCGGGAGTGCAGTCATTATAATATATTCAGTACAAATGATACAACAAGCTACACATAATGAAAATGCTGCCTTCTTTGGGGTAATCATTATGAATTCCGTACTATTCGTTTGCGTTGTCATTAGTGCTTTCTTGATAAGACGTTTTAATAACAAAACTGTTTTACTAATTAGCACTACAGGTACCGTTTTAAGTTTACTCAGTACATCTGGGGCTAACTATTTGCAGTCAATTAATTGGATTTCGCAAGATTCATTTATTTGTTTGTATTTATTGGTAACGTTCACGGTAGTAACAAGCTTAGGTATGATGCCAATAGTATTTGTGATCGCTGCTGAGCTAATGCCTGTGAAACACAGAGGAACAGGTGGTGCTTTGTATATAATTTATACCTGTATTTTGCATACCTCATCTCTAAAGTTTGCCCCGTATTTGTTTGTACATATTAAGCTGTACGGCACTTTGTTATTATTTGGTTTTAATGCTATCGTTTGCGGCATGATTATCTGGCAATTTGTGCCAGAAACGAAGGGGAGAACGTTGCAAGAGTTGGAAGACTTTTATATGTTCGGAGAATTTAGGAAGCGGAAGTTTGATCAGGAAGTTGAGGAAATGGAAGTATTGGCAAATGTAGAAACGATCAATTATAAGGACTGATTAGAAAATAAGTTGATAGAATTACAGTTAATTTTACGAACTTATGCAACATATAGATTTCAAAGTGTTTTTTTATGAATGACTTTGAAATAAAATCTCTTTCCATCCATCCATCCATCCATCAGCCATAAGAAGTCCACTGCTGGACATAGGCCTCCCCTATGGATCTCTAATAAGACCGGTTGGAAGCGGCTTGCATCCAGCGCGATCCTGCGGTCTTAATGAGGTCATCCGTCCACCTTGTGGGTGGACGTCCTACGCTGCGCTTGCCGGTACGTGGTCTCCACTCGAGAACTTTCCGACCCCAAAATCTCTTTGTGATGTGAGAATTGAGAAACCTTTGATATTTTAAATGCAAAATAATTGGCATTTGTAAAGTTTTGTTCGCGCAGTAATTGTAATTTTTCATCTATGTATCTGTGTTTGTGTAAGTCTGTTTAATGGAATTGTAGCTTAATAAAATAAATAAACCGATACCATACGGTTTTTCGCTTAACCCGTACATAATATGATAAGTACGTAAATTAAATACTCCTTGCTCTAATCTCATAATTGATAGAAATCTTCTACGATAACATGGGCCGCCTATCCATCCACATTATTGTTTTGATGTGTAACGAGGAACATATCCTTGGATTTGCTAGCTCGACTAGCATGTATGCATTATTATTATTGTAGTATTTGAATGTACATGTGTATATTGATATGTATGTATATATTTTGTATATTTAAGACTCTTTATTCAAGTATTCTTTATTTTGTTTCAATTAATTTCGCTATTATTGTACCGTCCCTTACCTTCCTCTATAATCCTTTCCACTCTTAATCAGGTTGCCTGGAAGAGATCGCTCTAAGCGATAAGGCCGCCGATGGTCGCATTATTTTAATTATATTGTACTCTTTTATTGCTATATTGTCGATTGTGTGAACAATAAAACGTTTCTATTCTATTCTAGTAGTTCTTTGATGGCCGTATCAGTACGCACAATGCGTAATGACGCGTTGTACTCGTAAATACTTTCAAACGTTTTGAGGAGGGGCGGGTCACGTAAAGTATACAGTATAATTCTGTTTATGGAATTGTAGCTCTCAAATGATGTCGTGTCTTTTACAATTAAGTTTATTTCGCTTCACCTGTATGTTTTTTTAGTCAAATCTATAGCCAAATTGAAATTTGACTCCTTACTCGTTGACAGATTAACCTCAATTCATATACACTTTTAATCCTGATGACACTACAATTGTATATATTCGTTACAATACAATTTTTATGAATTCATACATTAAATTTTTATATGATATTTAAAAATACTTTTTCTACATCTTATGGCTGAGCCATTTGGGCTCATTCTTAACTATTTTGATACATAACATTACATGAGGTAATATAATACGATAATATTTTTCGATTCAAAATTTCAATACTTACTACTGTAAGTGTTAATAATATGACAGCTGTCACTTTGACACCTGTCATGGAACTTTAGCATGACAGGTCATATTTTGATTATTTTTGTTATTTTAGTTTTACGGTGGTAACACGGGTAATTTATTTTTACTATTCTAACAACTTGCAACTGCAGTAGGTAGTAACAACGGTAATTCATTTACCGTTCTTACTACTGGTAGTAAGATTGGTAGTAACACTGGTAATAAACCGCTATAATTAACTTGTACACTCTGAGCCTTAAACTGAATTTACGAATATTACGCATGCTTATGAACACAAAATATGTAATTTTATTTTATTAGAATTAATCTGATGTTATCTTTGCTAACGTGCACGCCTCCAGAATTCGTAAACAAGCAAAACATAAAAAAATACTTTAAAAAGCCCGACTGCAAAAAATCAGCAAATACGCAACGCGCTAAAAATAATGCAACATCGTGTGTAATTATAGAATGATTTATGATTATATTTAAATACATACCATAGTTATGTATATTTTTGTAATTTCCTTTTAAATCACTGTATTTTAGTATCCTACTTAAAAGGTTTGATAAAAACAACTTGGCTCCAAAACTGGTTTTTGTTTTTTTATTTGAAAATAATTACACATATTGTGTGTTCATTCCTACAGTTAAGACGATATAAAATTACTTACCAAGAAAGGTAAAAAAAAACTTTATATATTTTACTAAGTAGAATTACAATTATTTTTATGAAAACTTTTCGTTTGACCATTATTTTCGATTAACATAATCATTTTTAGGGTTCCGTACCCAAAGGGAAAAACGAGACCCTATTAATAAACCATGATAGCTAGGTAGCTGCAATTTTCACAAATGATGTATTTCTGTTGTCGCTATAACAACAAATACTAAAAACACAATAAAATAAATATTTAACGGGGGCTCCCATACAACAAACCTCAATTTTTAGACGTTTTTCGCTCTATATTAATAATTGTAACAGGTAGATGCTTGAAATTTTCACAGAATATTTTGTTTTATATTCACTTCAATAATAAATAATAAAATTAAAATAAAATAAATATTTAAGAGGGGCCCCCATACAGTACGGACCCCTCCGTGCGCGAGTCCGACTCGTACTTGGCCGATTATTTTAAATGATTTCCGTTTATTTTTAAGTTAACATCGTTTAAAATTTGTGCTAGCGCGAGCTGACAAAATCTATCTCTTCGTTAACAGAAACACCGCTTTTAATCCGCGATTTTTTAAGGTCTCTAGCTTAGCTCAGCGGTAAAAACAAGCTGGACCTACCATTTAACATGTCATTCGAGCCAAAGTGGCGCTCAGTTGTAAATGCCACTCGTGGCCACCCATTACAAGACGTTGCTTAACTGCGATGATAGCTAGTTAAATTATGATATAAGCACTACTAAAAATACGAATCCAAGATCCCATGACTATTATGAATATTAAAACATACAGTCGTACCTATATTGTCCTAAAAAGCATTAGATTGGTCCAAGATAAACATTAAATTAAAAAAATAAATTGGCCAAGTGCGAGTCGGACTTGCGCACAAGGGGTTCTGCACCGTATGGGAACCCCCCTTAATATATTTTGTTTTAATTTATTAATTATTAGATTTTGCCCGCGGCTTCGCCCGCATGATATTTCGAGGTCCTACCTTACCACCCTTGATGAAAGAGGTGGAAAATAAAATAACAAAAAAATCGATTTGACATTTGTTCGATTTGACATTTCTTGGAACGCACGCTAGAATAGCTCGCAGATGGCAGAATTTTTCCTACTTACTTAACGCTTATTGTTATAATATGGAAATATTTACGCAATATTATTATAATTTATGCCTATGTGTTATTCTGATATAAGCTATGTAATGGAAAATTTCGGTTCTTTTCATCTCAATCCGTTCAGTAGTTTTTGCGTGAAAGAGTAACAAACATCCATCCATCCTTACAAACTTTCACGTTACACCACTAAATATTTTAAGCATCTTTCTGTTGCCGTTATTAATGTCGATCAATCAATTTTGTCCTCCACAGCAAGAATACGACATAATGCTTAGCGCACCTCTGTTTTTCTTAAGTCGTAGTGTAGGACAACTTTGGTGAGGCAGATTCCATCGGTTTAAGATATTATGCGTAAAATTTTACCAACCGGAATAAGATAAGTAAGCTAAGCTAGATTTTATGCTAAAAAACGGTAACGGTAATAATGTTGACATTTTTTTGTGATTTTGAAGATCCATTTTTTGTTTAGTAGGTACCTAATTTAATTCATCAAATAAAAAGAAAAGACAGGGTAGTCTGGACAGCTAGATGAAATTTTATGACAAAAATGTATAGCTCTAAAAGCATTTGTTCGTGAAGGAACCAGCGTACCTATTAGGTACGCTGGTTCCTTCGTTTGTATAGAAAATTACAGATCAGCCACGGTCTTAAGTATTTAGTCATCCATCCATCCATCAAACGTATGACGTCCACTATTGAACATAGGCTTCCCCTATATGCTGGGCCTATGTCCAGCAGTGGACGTTCTATGGCTGATGGATGGATGGATGATGACACGGTTGTACTTAATTAAGCTTAGTTATGCAATCGGGAACTGAAATTAATGACATTTATTTAGTTGTGCCTTCGGAATAGATTTCAAAATAATTGTTCTGAAAGCAGTTGGTCTACGAGGAATTCCTCGCCAAAATGCTGGCATTTACTTGGCTCAATATATAAAATTTCAATATACATTCAGAGTGGCAATGCTGCCAGCATGCTGCGCACGCTGCTGCCAATTGGCAGTGTGCTTAAGCATTTGGCTTATTTTTAGAATCTTAATGTTCTGTGGATGATCTGATGGCTTTTTATGTAAACAATACCTAGTAGTTTGATTAGGAATGTAGTCTTAGAGCAAGTATGAAGTATTGTAATATGTTACAGTTTAGCCCTATAAAAATGAGAAATTTAAATTTTACAAGTAGGTACAATAAAACATAATTAACAAAGGTAATGTTTAATTATGTGACCTAATAGAAAAGCATTGAATAACTAAAATTAAAACAAAATTACTATTACACATCTAACTTAAATAACTCGCATTTGAAATAAAACTTAGTAAAGTTGATGTAAAATTGCGAAGTACTGGCCATCAATCTGAAAAAAGAATACAAAATGTTAAAAAAAACAACCGAATTAAAAACTGCGTTTCTACAGTATGAGTTGGATGCTTACATTGTATACACACTTGTATTGTATTTGTAAGAGCGTTTTCACATTATCCAATCCGATAATGGTGTTGAACGACGATCCGATATCTGTGTAAGTAAAAGGTACGAAATATTTACGCTGGCATGGCTGACACATGCGTCACACTCGTGATCGGGTGCTGCATGCGGGTCGCCGGTTTGCTCGCGGCATTCGCGCAATGCACTGAAACTACTAACTTAGACTAAGATTTAAACTAACCTATCTCTATTGTACAGTCGCATACTTTCAATTGTAACTTAGTTAACAAAGAGCACAGGAGTCAACAACCCTGGAGTCTGTGTAAATATATTTACGCTCCGAAATACGATATCGGGCCAGACAATATGAAAGACAACTTATTCCGTACATTTTACCTACTTACCCCAATATCGGATCGGCGTCCGACACCGTTGTCGGATCGGATAATGTGAAAACTGTCTAATCTGAGGACACTCGATCTGAGCTAACTCGTACTGTAAAAACCCGACTCAAGTCAAAAGCAGAGCGAGCAAAAGTGATTTGCTATTCGATTTTCATGAGCGCTATTTTTATATTTTTTTTGAAAATTCTTTAAAGCTATCTAAATTCTTCATAAGAAAACATCTTAGAGCACGTAGCCCGCGTGTGTCCATACAGAATCAACTGTTGGCCTGGAAAGTTACTTAAATTGGTCAATATGGTGAATTGTTATCAAATCAACACCTTGAATCCTGAAATGTTGAGTTCCAAAACTTTGAATTCTTATGAGTACATGTTGAAAATATTGGCATATAAAGATGTTACGGAAGTTCGTGTAGGCTAGGTAGCTACTTAAAAATGGTGAAAATTTTGTAAAAAAATAACTTGCTAACTCTTATAGGCTTCTATACGAAACCTGGTCAATACCATAGTTATCTATATTCTTTACTAAGCTGAACGAGAAAGGGTAAAGATAAAAAATGTGTTGTAAATTCCAAGTTGTATTTTTGGATTCTTTTTGCTCGTATTCTGGGTTGAAACTCTGGTAATCTTGGGTTTCGTAGAAGAACCAAGGTTACTGACATAGCCCAATTGGCACGTTGAAGTGGCAATGGGTAGGGCACATAGCGCAGAGGACTGATGAGCGATGGGGTTGAAAAGTCCTCGAGTGGACACCACGTACCGGCAAGCGCAGCGTAGGACGTCCACCCACAAGGTGGACGGACGACCTCATTAAAACCGCAGGATCGCGCTGGATGCAAGCCGCTACCAACCGGTCTTATTGGAGATCTTTAGGTGAGGCCTATGTCCAGCAGTGGACGTCCTATGGCTGAAAAGAAGAAAAGAAGATTCTGGGTTGACGTCGTAGTAAAAGTTGTTCATAATGATGGTGTAAATAGCCCTGTGTAGCAAATAACAAAAAAACTCAAATCATTTACACATAACTTACCATGTAACATGATAAACAAACGCCATAAAACTTTCACTCGCACAAATTCTTACTTATAAAATGTTTCATTAGCTAATAAATTATTAAATATTATAATTATAGTGCAGTCGGGTGTAAATACTCATAGATATTTTTGTTTTTTTTTTTATTATTTAACGAAGTATCATAAAAATAGGTAAAATTCAAAATTTTCTGCAACAGACAGTGTCCCTTTTGCGACGTAAGATTAAAACTGCAATTTGAAGTGAGCGTCAGCCTGTCCATCCATCAGCATGACCTAGCCGAAAATTCGAGTGGGCTCTGGGGAACAGGTTCAAATCCTGGTGTCAAGACAAATTTTTGATTTTGCACGGCTTTGTGCTGCTCCCTTAACTCTCGTGGTGGTGGCGGTACGAGAATGGGACTCCAGACATAACACTTGGAGAGCATACCACGCTCCCATTACATAAATAATTTAAATTTTATGTTCAGATTTTATTAATTTTATTTTCAAATATTATTATTATTATTTAATTTTTAATATAAACCTTGTTTTGTAAATTTAATGATGTAATGTTTTATAATTTGTAATTTGTTTTTTAGTAAGTCTGGACAATAAACATTTTAATTTCATTTACCTAATAAGTACACTGATTGATAACACTATACACTGATGGATAACACTATAAAAATAATATGTATTCATAATTTTTAGAAAATCATAATATTTTATAAGCAAGTGGTAATGTGCGAGCGAATACGTTGCAGTGGTCTTGGCTAAGCAGACTTTAGCCAGGGGAGATCCGTCGTCTTCAGATCCGGCCAAATGACCGGCGCCCAAAAGCACATCGCCAGCCAAGTAATAATTGTAGTACTGATAGTTGGTCCAAGACCAGCTTTAAACTGAAAAAAAAAAAAAAACAAATGTACAAGCTCAGAAAATTGAAACTATAGAATGCTGGTTAGCGTGTCCAACATGAGATAAAAGATCATATATAGCTGTAACTACGTAGAGAAAAGTTGTAGAATATCAACCAAACAGGAAGACCATTACATGGCATTTTCACCTTTGTTTAGAAAAGTTGTAGAATATCGACCAATCAGGAAGACCTTTACTTGTCTTGACCACAAAAATACTGGACACGGCACTACGGAACAGCAACAGTGTAGCGTTATCTTTTTCCTTCATGACTATCTCCTAATAAACTGTTTCTTTCTTTGAGAGAAAGAGACTACCGCGTCCCGCAGTCTATTGTTTTCTCTGTCTACGTGTACAGGAGTTTTACAACTTTGACGTACCATATACATTGACTTCGCTAAGAACAAGTCGGGCAAAAAATCGGGTGTGGCTTTGTTACGGACATGGCCACGGTAATAATATCTTTACCTAAACACAGCCGAGAGTTTACGTGAATACGCCTCAGCTGCAGATGTACCTAGGTACTCGCACTGACGTTGATCCGTTCGGCCGCTTTCATTTTTAAAGTTCCCTACCCAAAGGGTAAAAACGGGACCCTATTACTAAAACTCCGCTGTCCGTCTGTCTGTCTCCAGGCTGTATCTCATGAACCGTTAAAGCTAGAATGCTGAAATTTTCACAGATGATGTATTTCTGTTGCCGCTAAAACAACAAATACAATAAAAACAGAATAAAAATAACATTTAAGGGGGGATCTCATACAACAAACCTGATTTTTTTGCCGTTTTTCGCTCCATATCAATAATGGTCAGGGACCACCACCATCACCACTTGGTCATCCACCTGTTGGTGGATGCTTAAAATATTCACAGAATATTATATCTGCATGCTTACTTTAATAGTAAATAATAATAAAAAAAATAATAATAAGGGGGGCTCCCAAACAGTACGGAACCCTTCGTGCGCGAGCCCGACTCGTACTTGGCAGATTTTTTAATTTTCCGACACTGCCAGACTCGGTCATATGGTAATTTATTGGTACCATTCGATTGCTTTTCAGAAACTCTTTCCAACTTGTTATTTTTTATATTTTACACCTGATTATAGTCACAATAAAAAAAAACACCAATGTTTTATCTGTAATTGTTAGATTTGTCAAGACCTAACGATTGAAATAACACGAACGTGGTAACATTTCCAAGTCAAAAGTTATACTAAATTGAAATCTCGATATGTGGCAAAATTACCTTAAAATGGCAGCGCTCCCCCCTCCGCCCCGCGCAATTTATGATAGTCTTTACATCTTACTAATAGTTTGATTTTTTTTTATTTTTTAGGTATCCAGTGGTGTAATTTAATTTTGGATAGTAATGATAGATATCAAGCTACAACGGTATCCCCCGGTTTGTTATCATTCAATTTTTTGAATAACCTTCCTATTGAGGGAAATTTAAAGACGTATCCACGTCAAAAAAATATTAGTTTTGAAAAGTACGAGATGCCTACTAGACTGTTCCGGCACCAACCAGCACCGTCGCGTACTATGCAGAGAGTTCTGCACCGGTCGCATGTGTAATGTGCCAGAGAGTTCTGCACCGGTCGCATGTGTAATGTGCAGATACCTTTAATATTTGTTTCTCGTGTTCAGATAGGTACTGTACTGTACTGTACCAGCCTTTTTTAATAGTCCACTGCAGGACGTAGGCCAACCCACGAAGGGTGATTAGGCCATATCCACCACGCTCGCCCATTGCGGGTTGGTGGATTCACATACACCATGGAATTTCTTCCTTGGACAAATGCAGGTTGCCTCACGATGTTTACCTTCACCGAAAAGCCAGTGGTGTGAAATTCCGTACATAAATTCCTAAGAATTCATTGGTACGGGACCGGGTTTGAACCCACGACCTCATGATTGTCGGGTCATTACCACTAGACGGAAAGGTCTAGTCTAGGGTCACTAGACTAGGGTGTCAGATAGGTACATAGATAAAAATTATTAAGAGGTACCGTTGCTTTGAAACACGTATAAGTGTTGAGCCTATTTGTTGTCTAAAATCAAGGTTACACTAAATCATTCACACCTGAGTCAAGTCTAAACTCTAGTCTAAACAATCCTCAAAAGAACAAAATACAACTTACCATTTTACTAGCAGGTAAATTAACAATACTTTTCACGATTAGATTGCCTGGAGTTCCAACAGCAAGGCAGAAGCAGTACGACGCGGAGTAGCCAGATGCGATATTGTACCACAACGGATTGACGTTTATTTTTTTAGCCTGTGTGAAAGAAAGTAAAGTAAAATTTATTGCTCAAACTGTGTAGAATGGTAGTGGGTACAATTTTCTTAGTATTAACAGTCTATCCTAGCGAACATGCAATTTTCGGCTTCATCTAGCCTAGCCTAGCAAAACGCTTGTAATGTTTGCAAGAAAATATTACATGTATATCAAGATAGAGAACTTATTAAACTAATCATTTATTTAAGATATGAGGATCATAAATTCGAGTAATTTTTACTTATTAGTAACTGCTATTAACACTCAATAAGCTATTACGTCCTATACATCTCAATAACACTCTATAAACACAATATAAGCATAATAATATTAATAAATTAAAGGATTCAATAATCAACGAAACTATTTCTTTCAACAAAATCACTACATAGTATAAAACAAAGTCGCTTTCTCTGTCCCTATATCCCTATGTATGCTTAAATCTTTAAATCTAGGTACGCAACGGATTTTGATGCGGTTTTTTTTAAATAGATAGAGTGATTTAAGAGGAAGGTTTATATGTATAATACAGCTGAGCGACGCCGGGGCGGGTCGCTAGTAATAAAATATAATAAAAAAATATTAAATCAACTTACCAGAGTCATAGCAATTGGTGTGAAAACATTACATACAGCGACGTTTGAAGCAAAGTTCGTAACGAAAATAACTACTACGATTATAATAAAAATAATCAGATAATTCGGTAAGCTCCCTAGAACACTCATGGAATCTCCAAGCCAATCATTTAGGCCGCTTGATTTGGCACCTTTGGAAAGAGCTACGCCACCTCCTGTAAAATAAAATTAAACTTAAAACTAATTACATTTGCGTTTTCAGGATTCCTTACCCAAAGGGTAAAAACGGCACCCTATTACCTAAGACTCTGCTGTCCGTACGTCCGTCTGTCTGTCTGTCTGTTTTTTTTTTTATCGCGTATAAATCCGCGCTTGACCACCAACTCGCCTGATGGTAAGTGACGCTGTGGTCGAAGATGAAGCACGCAGACCTAGAAGATACCTATTCACGCTGACCTTGAAAAGCTTTAGATTATATCTCTGTCTGTCTGTGACCAGGATGTATCTCACGAACCGTGATAGCTATACAGTTGAAATTTTCACAGATGCTGTATTTCTGTTGCCGCTATAACAACAAATAGTAAAAACAGAATAAAATTAATATTTAATGGCTCCCATACAACAAATCTGTTTTTTTGCCGTTATTCGCTCGACATAATAGGTAGACGCTTGAAATATTCACAGAATATTTAATTGTATGTTTACTTCAACAATTGACTATTAAATTAAAATAAAATAAATATAGGGCTCCAATACAGTACGGAACCTTGCATGCACGAGTTCGACTCGCACTTGGCCGATTATTGAATCTATTTTAGAAAGAAAAAAAAAATGATTTGATTCCAATATTTGGGATATACTTAGAATAAGGACTAAAGTAATAGAAACCGTACTAAAATAGCAAGAGATAGACATCACTTTGTCCCATTTTAAATATTTAAAGTTAAAAGGTAATAGAAAAAGATGCACATACACCAGAACTTATGTAATGTCGAAGGGTTTCACAAACCAGTACCGACTCGTAGTCACACCAGATTATCACACCAGTATGACAAACAGGATTTATTTTCTCGTTTGTCACACTACTGATTTTTCAACAACATGTATACAATAAGTGCTAGTGCTGTACCTACATTATAAAGTCGGTTTGCTGACTTTCGTTTTTACCGACTACTTTTTTACTTTTAGTTACATTTTTGCCGAGTTTTTCAGAATATTTTCTTTTCTCAATAAAAATAAAATAAAACTAGTACAAATGGAACAATGGGATAATATGCTAATGCAACCTTAACTAGTACTGCGGGGCAATTCTGATAGCCGATCTCTTTACTGAAGTGATACGTTCTTGAACCTCCCTCGTTTTTCTGACAGGTCTGATAGCTCAAAACTATCAGAAAAACGAGAGAGGTTCAAGAACGTGTCACCTCAGTAACGAGATCGGTTAATAGTATTGCCCCGCTGGCCATTCAAAAACTACGTAACCATACTAAAAATATTAACAGTACTATTTTTCGAAATGCGAACTTTTCGTTTGTGACTTATGTCCGGATTAAGATGTGGTAATTAACAAATATAATGATTCCAAAGACTTTGTCGTCACAGAGACTGTGAGATCGGCTGATCTGCGGACTAGCACGGAAATCTCTTCTAGATACGTACCTAGCGTCGCGGATCGCGCTCGTATCCTTGCAGTCTCTGTATGGGAGTCCGGTCTTTGGTTGCAAGCTTTGCCCTCTTTCAATACTGGTAACCTTTTAGACTCAACTGCATTTCGTCTAGCTGTCAGCTTACGCATGGCTACAAGGTCTTGTGAGGCCCATCGCTGTCACTGTGGTACTGCAGTTGACCAGCTCCGTCACCACGGTCTCTCTTGCTCAAGAAGCGCTAGTCGGATTGCCCCCACGCCAGCTTTAACGATGTCATTCGCAGGGCTTTTGCCACCGCCAATATCGCAGCCGTACTTGAACCGAGTGGGCTCACGCGTGGTGATGGCAAAAGGCCTGACGGTATGACGCTGGCCCCGTAGAAGTGTGGACAAGCCCTTGGTATGGGACGCAACTTGCGCCGATACTTTGGCACCGTCACATCTTTCTGAGACTCAGAGTAGGGTTGGAGCGGCGGCTAAATCAGCGGAGCAGCACAAGCGGCGCAAATATGCTAACCTCGCTAGTGGTTACATATTTGAGCCATTTGGAGTTGAGACATTGGGTCCGTGGGGGGCGGGAGCTCATATTATTTTCAAAAGTTTTTCTGAGTGTCTGGTGGACGCGACGCGTTTCCAAAATGCTGGTGTTTATTTGACTCAATGCCTAAGCATTGCCATTCAGCGTGGCAATGCAGCCAGCATGCTAGGCACGCCGCCAACTGGCAGTGGGCTTGAGCATTTGGATTATCTTTAGACCTTCAAGGGTCTGTGGATGATACAATGCTCTTTATGTAGTAGTAGTGTAGGTAGCTTTAGCATATAACGTAAAATGTATTTTGTTGTAGTTAATAAAGGCACTATTACCCGTTACAAAAAAAATTTAAAAAAATCAAAGGGAAATTAATATCTAAAAAAGAAGGGTTGACCAAACTGATACAGATCATTTTATAATTTCCTGCCAACTAAAACTTTTAAATGGTAAAATATCATTGAGACATTTCCTTGAAACATTGCGATAAATATGTAAGGTAATACTTAATTTGAAGGTTTTTTTTACTTTCACAAACTAAGTAGTACTTAGTAGTAGTAGGACAGCACTAGTTAGGATAAAGGGTGCGAAAAAATCAGTAGTGTGACAAACAAGAAAATAAATCCTGTTTGTCATACTGGTGTGAAAATCTGGTGTGACTACGAGTCGGTACTGTCACAAACTGGCATTGAGCTTTATCAGATGTCCAAATTCAAAAAGGTAGAAAGTAGAAAGGTAATATGATCAGAGATTTGACCCTCCTGATGAAACTAGAGAGTTTAAATTTCTGACCACATCGCAAGAGACAAAGTACCTAGACTAAATTTAATAATAATAAAGTAGACATTCGAACTAGTGATTTTGAGGTTTGACAACAGACATTGCGTTTTTTTTGTTCCGCTCACTCTCGCGTATGCTGTATAACCAGATATGAATAAGACAGTTGTAACGTAGTTTTTATTAGGGTTCCGTACCCAAAGGGAAAAACAGGACCCTATTACTAAGACTTAGATGTCCGTCTGTCCGTCTGTCTGTCACCGGGCTGTATCTCATGAACCATGATAGCTAGGCAGCTGAAATTTTCACAGATGATGTATTTCTGTTGCCGCTATAACAACAAATACTAAAAAGAGAATAAAATAAATATTTAAATATTTAAGGGGGGCTCCCATACGGGAGCCCCCCTTAAATAACAATTTGTTGTATAACAAACCTGATTTTTCAGACTTTTTTCGCTCTATATTAATAATGGTAATAGGTAGATACTTGAAATTTTCATAGATTATTTAGTTTTGTAATAACTTCAATAGTAAATAATAAAATTAAAATAAAATAAATATTTAAGGGGGGCTCCCATACAGTGCGGAACCCTCCGTGCGCGAGTCCGACTCGTGCTTGGCCGATTATTTGAGTAAAATTTAGCAAGGTTTCCATTACTTAAACCTTATCCTGAGAGGACATACCTACAGACACAGAACTCTTAAGACATATTATTTTTTTAATGATTAACTGCAAACTATGCAAGCAAGACGTCTGACATTAAGCTAGTATATTTTGTGAAGGACCTACTCAGAGAGGCGTTAGCAAATAAACTGTAATATAAATAATATTCACCCAGTAAGAACATAAAACTGTATGGCATATCCGCGTTCATTTTTTGCCATATTAGTATTGACGGAGCGCTAGTTTTTGGTAAATCCTCGTGATCTGAACAGAGACCAAAAATAAATGTATTAATTTAACTCTACAATATTTGTAATAGGAACGTATTTTATACATATTATTATATACACATATTGGGGAACATCTTACACACGGTCTCAGACCTCAAACTAAGCAAAGCTTGTGATATGGCTGCCAGAGACTGATATACTACATAATACATATTTTAAATACATACTTATATAGATAACACCTAAATAACACCCAGACACAGAGCAAACACCTATGCCCACCTACAGCATGTATATCACATACATGCTTGCCCTGGGTGGGGATCGAACCCACGCCTCTGTGATCCATAAGTCAGGTTCACTAACCACTGAGCCACCGAGGCAGTCAATGGAGAAAAATGCGCTCAATTTTTGTCATAAAAACCTTAAAACACTTACATTTTGCAGTAAAATTCTTGAAAAACGTCATTTTACCGGGCAACAGGAACATTAAGAATGTCGTGATCATCGCCAGTGAAGAATCTTTAACGCTGAAACAATATGGCATTATCAGTTTTATTCCAAAACACGTTTTAACTTTAGTACTGAACTTAATACCGAACTTAAACCATGAACTAACAACAATAACGTTATTATAAAACGAAGTTTATCACTAAACCACGGACCAAATAAGGTACTAAAGATAAACCTGTGAGACCCCTAGTTAAACCATGGACTTACTTCGGCACTAAGAGAATTTTAGCTTAGAATTTGGTTTGAATTATTGCACTCGGCACTTTTATTATAAATTAGAATTTAGAAATACAATAAACATGAATTTCTGTGTAATTAATAGCATTGAAAACAAAAATACACTATTAAGTTCAAAAACGACAATAACAAAGTCTCACTTTTTTCTAGCTTGAGTTTTGGCCTCACATACACTCGCATTTGCCATGAACGTGAAAAAATGTATAAATAATGAATTAAGTTTCATTATTCGATGGATTCTTAAACAAACAACAATTCGGATATATTTATGCATTAAGGCGCAATTATTTAAGCATTCGAAGTGTGTTTTAAAAAGTTTTAAACACGCAAGAACGAATTAATGATAGTAATTTCTATTTTTCATCTGTGGCTACTGCTTAAACCATGGACTATCATTATCACTGTTCACTATATATTTTTTTCTTATACCTGTATCTTAAAATAATGATAGTATAAAATACGTATATGAAGCCAAAACTTGACACTAAATTGGCCACAATGACCACATCCATTCACACGTCGTCCATTTGGTGAGCCGTCAGTGGGACCCTAAAATAATATTCAGTAAAATTACGTACTGTTTTGGGTCGTCTATTTTAAAAAGCTCTACTATTCTATCTCCCCATCCTGGGAACATTTGTGGCGATCGGCAGAAGAATGCTAGCATAGATCCTCCAAATAGTAATACCACTGCCTGGAAAGAAACATGTCATTCATCATAATATATCGATGGGCATGATGACTGGGTAAAAAAAAATCATTACTTAAATTATTCCTTGAGTTACAATATCAAAAACTATTGGAGACCTATTTTTTTTAACCAGCAACAAATGACTAAAATAAACCTTGTTTTCAGGGTTATTTTTAAACAATTAGCATCCTTTCAGGGGCTTATTCTGTGCATCAAAACTAACAACTTTTGTTATGCGACTTATATTATTTCTCAAAAAAAAAGTTGTTGTTCCATAGAAAAATATCGTTCACTAGTGACCAAATGATATTTTACCAACAGATATTTTTTTCGAGTTTTGATAAAAGTCGTAGAACAAAAGTTGTTAGTTTTGATGTACAGAATAAGCCCCTGGAAGGATGCTAATTGATTAGAAATAACCCTGTATATTTAGGAGTGGGGCATTTTTGTGATAAGGTTTTGCTGTGTCTGGATATTTTTATCGTTACTGGCTAGTAACGATAAAAATAAGTTTTTTTTTAATATTTGTATTACCTATATCAGTCTCTGGCAGCCATATCACAAGCTTTGCTTAGTTTGGGCTTAGGGACCGTGTGCTAGATGTCCTGTGATACCGCCATCTTGAATTTTCATCGATCCCACGAAGTATCTCTCCCGATTCTCTATGACATTTGGTCAAACACTCCCCATAATATGATATCCCCATCCAAGTTGTATCGTTTCATTAATATTTATGCTGATAATATGGCTACATTTGGAAACTTGGTGACATCTTAAAATTTAAAATCCGACAAAGCCTGGAGACCAAAGTTATAGCCAGTGTGTGCTGCCCATACTTACTTACGGCGCTGAAACATGGCTCATTAGTAAAGAGCATAGTATTGCCAAATCCGTGTAGCTCAAAGAGCTATAGAACGGGTCATGCTAGGTATCCGCCAGCTTGATCGTGTCCCAAACGTGGAAATTCGACGTCGTAATTAAGTCGAAGACGGTTAAGTGGAGACATGAGCAAGACACTTGGCTAGACGGGATGACAACAGGTGGACCAAGGCAGTCACCGAGTGGTACCTATGAGAAGGACGAAGACACAGAGGCAGAACACCAGCCCGATGCTTAGATAACGTCATCAAACTTGGCAGTGGATGAAGCTAGCACATGATAGGAAAGAATGAAAAGAAAAAGAGGATGCCTATTTCTCTTCTCTTTCTCGCCATTTTTTCGCTGAGTATAGACTCAGCAGTGGGTGAAACAGGCTGAATAAATAAATAGATAGATACTAATAACATACCCACTCCCAGTACGTCATCGGTCCAAGTTTTCTTGATTCATCTTCTATTGTTGCTTTAGCAGCTTGTTTGGCTTTTTCAGTTATTGCATTCTTTTTAGCAGCGACACTATTCGGCCTATAAGCAACAAAATCATCATGACAATGTATCTTTTAAACTATATTAAATAGGATTCTTATTAGCTCAAAGCCTTTTTAAATACGGCGAGATGGGCTCTACTACATATGAAACATTTAATTTATCTGTCACTAGCTGCTCTTCCCGGCTTTGCCTCGCTACGAATAAAATAAAGCTACTTACAAACTTTTCGAAAAAAATATACTAAAAACATAGCCAAAAGGTAGTGAAAACCGTATCACAATCTGTTGTGTAGCTTAAATCAAAGCGGATATATAACTATACAGAGTGACTCATAAAAAGTGTCTTTGTTTTACAAAAGGTAGTGGTTTCTGATGCTTGAAAAGTTGATTGAATTATAATACTAGTGACCCGCCCCGGCTTCACACAGGATTATTATACATATATACCTTCCTTTTGAATCACTATCTATTAAAAAAACCGCATCAAAATCAGTTGTGTAGTTTTAAAGATATATATCATAAATGGGAACAGCGGAAGCGACTTTGTTTTAAATTATGTACTTAGTGATAGTGATGTACTAAATAATTAACAGTTTTGTCATAGTCAATTTTCATGTATCCAATCGGAGTCACTCTGTGAGATCGAATCAGGAATGAGGAGATCCGTAAAAGATCCAAAGTTTCCGACATAGCCCAACAGATTGGCAAGTTGAAATGTCAATGGGCAGGGCACACAGCGCGGAGGACTGATGACCAATGAGGTCGAAAAGTTCTCAAGTGCAGACGACGTACCGGCAAGTGCAGCGTAGGACGTCCACCCACAAGGTGGACGGATTAACTCATTAAGATTGCAGGATCGCGTTCGATGTAAGAAGCTTTCAAACGGTCTTATTTGAGATCTATAGGGGAGACCTACAAATATCCAGCAGTGGACGTCCCATGGCTGATGGATTGATGGATCAAATCAATATACCTATAGAGGTAGAACGCTAATTAAAGATCCTCACATTATACTAAGCGCCTCACAAATCAGCGGATGGGAAGTTATGCGTAGAACGCTGCGCAAAAGCCGAAATATAGGTATACGCGGGAGCCAGGGAGACGAGACGCTGGGACACACCCGCCCGCCAACCTCATGCCTCCCGCGCGCCCCTACGCATTATGCACACATGCGCAATAATTACCGAATCACGGCGAAGTGTCATCTGCAGCTAACTTCTCATCCGCCGATTTTTGTGGCGCTTAGTACACATGGCGTATTTTGAAGATGTGTCAGTAGTTTCATCCATGGTACTTCAGCGATTAAGCAATGGATATAACGTTGTTGTTTTAATTTGAATGGTACTAACTATAGGCCGAATGCGCGGCCTGCACTACATAGTGACGTAAAAGTGTTTTCTGTTTAAGGAAAATAAAAGCATAAATAAAATTTACCTGAACAATCCAAAGAATACGATAGCAAGATAGAAATAGTTAAATGTTTCTAGTAAAATCATATATGGTACTGCAAATGCACTGAATAACGGAAACGATAGATATTCTTTGGCATCCTTGTATTCACTGTAAACAAAATAGGTGTGTTAAAATTTGTCCGCCAGACCATTTGTACTATTAGGCTGGAGTTCATCAAATGCAACATAACCGATGGTAAATTAACGATTGGTTAAACAAGCTTCGCTTTTTTGATGTTCATCATTTGCAATCGATCGATTATGTTCGTTTTTCTCACTATCCAAGAGAGGTTGTCTGGAAGAAATCGCTTTTAGCGATAAGGCCGCCTTTTGTGCCTTTTCTGTCTTTGTTTCTTTTGTTATGTTTTCTTGTTGGTGTCAATAAAGTGTTGTTGTATTGTATTGTATTGTATGACCGATTGGTCATTAAAAAAATGAAAGGACAAAAAAATAACTGAAATATGTTTGTAAAGCCCATAAAACAAGCTCTATGATGTATACTTATATCATCTTGGTTAATTTTTAAATGAATGAATTCAATAATTAAATGTTTCTCTGAATAATATACCACTTACATAGGTAGACGTCTTTAAGTATTTTTTTATCAAAAAATTACTAACCACAGACTCCAGGGTCTGTGCCCTTTTGTGTAAAAACAAGGACATCTCTTTAAGTATTAAAGAACTTGTTTTTTATCGATATTTTTGATTAAAAAAAAAACTTTGCTCATATCTCGTTCGTATGGTACTAGTGGGACAAATCGTTCCGTACAGTTCAGTGCCATTAATGGTCCCAGTGGGACAACTTGGAGCCAGTTGTGCCATCAATGGGACTGCCTTATTGTTCAAGTGGACTTAAGTGGACCTATTTTTGACCGACGAACCAAACCGGAGGAGGTACTCAATTCGACGCGTATATAATATACAGGGTTATTTCTAATCAATTAGCATCCTTTTAGGGGCTTATTCTGTACATCAAAACTAACAACTTTTGTTCAGCAACATTCGCCAAAACTAAAAAAAAAAAAATGCCGTTCCATAGAAAAATATCGTTCACCCGCGACTAGATGTATAGAACAGTTGATTTTTTTTTTTTGAGTTTTGACTAAAGTCGTAGAACAAAAGTTGTTAGTTTTTATGTACAGAATAAGCCCTTAAAAGGATGCTAATTGATTAGAAATAACCCTGTATATTTTTTTTTGTGTATAAATTTTGTGTGTATAATTATATGTATAAGCATAAATTTTTTCGTAGTAGTTTCAATAATAATTTTTTTATTGAAAAGTAAAATTTTATCCAAATCAGCTGAGCCATTTTTGATAAATGAACAATAATGTGAAAAATGTAACATTGATCCGTGCGAAATATTCGCGAATTCTGCACACGGTTGAAGTCGGTCATGCTATTTTTTTGCGAAAAATAATTATTATTATTTCGAATTTGGTTCAGTAGTAAGAATACCTACGCCGTGAATAATGCTTTAAATACTAAATTTGTTCCAGTTCCCACGAGAGTGCCAATTCCACCTGAAAAAAGAGAAAACAATCAAGTGTTATTTGTGATAGCGATATGTAAGACATAGACATGGACAGCTTTTTATTGTGACAAAACAACAGAACCAAACACGTAACATACAGTACAACAGAATAAATATTAAAACTAAATAATTATGCTAAAGTAATTCAATCTATATTTCTGTCACAAACCAGCTCCTCAGCGTATGCTGGTTAGGGACCAACCAGCGCTGGCCTTCCGGTGGAGCCGGAAGGTGACGTCACATGGATTGAAAAAAAAATAGATATTGAGCTACACATTATAACAACACATTTTCATATGATGCCTAAAAATTAGCGTGAATCTTGTATACAAGTTGTTGCTTAGCAAATTGTGTTTAGAGGTGTAGATATGTATAAAGGTATTATTATCAGGGAAATGTACTGTTACCCGTAGCACTACTAGTAGTGACACGGGAAAGTTAAATTTTGCTTCGCTCTGCTAGTAGAGCCAAGCAGTTAAGCCACGGGGGATAAACGATCATAAAGGCTGCCACCATAACGTACCATACCGCGTGGCCTTGCTAGGAACGGCACGGAAAACGACATGATACGCACTACTATGCCCACTTTTTTAGGGTTCTGTACCCAAAGGGTAAAAACGGAACCCTATTACTAAGACTTCCCTGTCCGTCTGTCTGTCTGTCAACGGGCTGTATCTCATGAACCATGATAGCTAGGCAGCTGAAATTTTCACAAATGATGTATTTCTGTTGCCGCTGTAAAAAAAATACTAAAAACATAATAAAATAAATGATTTAACGGGGGCTCCCACACAAAAAAACGTGATTTTTGGGAGTTTTTTGCTCGTTATTAATAATGGCAAAAGGAATGGGGCTCTCGTGCGGTACGCACTTAGCCGATTTTTTTTTTAAATGTATAATTTAACATTACACATTTGGTTACTTTTAGTTTATACCCATTATAAGTTTAGTTTGCCATTGATTTCTATTTATTTATTATTACTAAGCCAGTGGGCTTAGTAATTGTAAATAAATAAAACGTACCGTCAACGTACGTCAATGAAAATAGTCATCGAGAATATCTTGCCGGTGCCAAAAACACCATGCACGGGCATGGTATATGTAGCGCCACACAAGTTGGCGGATGTGAAGTTAGCTACAAGCTATTTAGTGCTTGAAAGTGCATCGCACGGCGTTGTAGTCGACTTGCAATCGCCTTACGACTAACTCAAAAACCTGCCCACTACGTAGTTTGGGCAGAGTTTTGTGGCTCGGACACATTTTTTGCACGATTGTAACTCTATAGATATTTGCTCGAAGGCCACAGCATATTTCCCCCCTTTTTGAGGGAAAACTCATGCACTACACTCACAAACAGCAATCAAAAATTGCCGGCGACGAGAAGAATCCATTAATAATTATATAGAACTTGTGTAACAAGTTTTGTTGAGACCTGTAGATAAAAATCAACAACCAGGAAAACGAAAGCCAATGGTCGTGTTGGAGCACAGACTTCGATATGCTTTGGTTTTTGAAATGAATTATGTATTAGTTATGCGGGGGAGGAGGTGTTCACTGAAGTTTCGACCTAACACATTTGGGAATAAAGCAAAAATGTTAACGGGTGACACGGGTTTTTGGAACGGATCGAGCGAGAACAATGCAGCCCAGTTGCCGATAATCCGTTTTCGCCTTAATTGCTTCGACGCCTAAGTCTAAAATTGTGCAATAAAATGTCTGGTGTCTCGTTCACATGTAGGTACAATTTTTCTTATACCATGACAGAGGGGTACGCGGGCTGAATTCTTGTCCAGTAGCTAAATCCTCCAAGGTTATGAATTAGGAGATCCGCAGACGAACCAAAGTTACCGGCAATGCCCACCGGATTAGCAAATTAAAGTGGCAGTAGGCAGGGCGCATAGTTCAAAAACGTATGGCTGTTGGGGCCGTGAATTTTTCGAATTAAGACCACAAACCTGCAAGAGCAGCGTAGGACGTCCACCAGGTGGACTGACGATATACTTAGTAAAGATAGGAGGAAGTAGGAACGCGCTGGATGCAAGCCGCTCCCAAACGGCCTTACTAGAAATCCATAGGAGATGCCTATGTTCAGCAGTGGACGTCCTACGGCTGATGGATGGATGGAATTAGGATGGCTTACCAATCGTAGCTGAAAACGTAGCGCCACAGAAATAGATACTGGTGACCTCGCTCGCACAATCGTTGCCGTCAGCATCTTTATCATAGAACTTCAAAATACCTTCCTGAAATCAAAATTGATTGTTAATGCTAAATCCGAGTACAAACAGACGAGTCAAAAAACAAAAAAAAAAAAGTGTATTAAATCCCGATCAGTTGTTGTACACACCTATTTAAATTAACATAAGTTACCAATAGTAACTATTCTTTGTTCAACGGTTGAGGCTCTGTACTGTACTGTACCAGCCTATTTAATAGTCCACTGCAGGCCGTAGGCCTACCCACGAAGGGTGATTGGGCCATATCCACCACGCTGACCCAGTGCGGGTTGGTGGATTCACTCACGCCATCGAATTTCTTCTACTGACGTATGCAGATGTTGTCCTCACGATGTTTTCCTTCACCGAAAAGCCAGTGGTGTGAAAATTCCGTCCATGAGTTCCAAACTCATTGGTACGGGACCGGGATTGAACCCACAACCTCGAGAATGACAGGCCAGCGTTACAACCACTAGACCACCACGGCCACTCGTTGAGGCTCTAAAGCCATGTATTCACTGAGCAATAATGTTTCGGATACAGTTTCTGAAACATCACGTAGATGTTTCCAGGAACTGATTAGTTTCCGTGTTCCACACGGTAGTGTTTACAGAAACAAACTAATCGTCACTGAAACATATTTTTTTTTGAAACACGTAGATTTTGTTTCTGATACAGAGTTTATAAACAGTTCAGCGAATACATGGATTAAATATTTCTCAAATATTCATTAGAAAGATTTTATAATAATAATTAGTAAATTATAATAAAATATATCACGGGGGGTGCTTCCCTATGGTGGCCAATTATTATGTAACATGTACCTACCATTTGCCGCTAGAGTTGACAGAATAAAACCCTTAATTTCTAAAGTATCCTCTATCTGAGTTTATAGGTCGTATTAAAAACATTCTCTCAAAACTGTTTTTAGCACTGCGTGATTATAACTTTTTGAGTTTCAAAAGAAAATTGAAATTTTTAAACTTGCACACAACTCAAAGGTAGTCCTCCTCAGGACCTCATAAATATATTTCTTAGGCGATGATATTTTTCTAGCAGTCCACAATTTAATGATATCATAAAAATTAGTTTTTATCATCATTATAATCATCATCACCATCTTCGGAAGCCTATCATACGATGACAACTTATTTTACTTACTTTTTCAAAGACTCTTAGTAAGGCGAAAAGAATTGGAACCATCATAGAGGTCGCCGCTGTGTTTGTAATCCACATGGATACAAAGGTTGTTACAATGCACATGGCCAATAAAAGTCTGTAAAATAATACAATCATAACTAATAAAGTAATTATTAAGTAAGTTAAGTAAGTGTTATTAATAAAAAATTAAGAAGACGTAATTTTAATGTTTAATTGAATTTTGATCAAGTGGATTGATCAGTGTTAGCTGCAAACGATGAAGAAAATTATCGTGGAAAAACTTAAACCAATGCCAGCATTGTTTACTTTTACTCGATTTAGATTAAATAAAAATCGAAAGCGGAAATATATAAGCTAGTATATAAATATTTTTCCTAATACCTACTGTATTGTAAATTTGCATAATATAATAATAAATAAGAGCCTAGAACCACGACACAGGTCGCCCTAGTGTAGGATCTAGTGCTCCAGTTGTTTGCGAATCTTTTCGCAACAATAAACGTTTTTAATTATTATCATTATTTACTATTAACAATATTAAAGTTAACACTGGATTAATCTTGAAAAACAATACTTGAATAACAAGGTTATTCCAGTTTTTGTTTCTTAGTTTTTGAAAAAAATATTGAGAGAAAAAAAAATACAGTCATTATTATCTATACATTTAAATAAAATTGGAGTGTCTGTTTGTAATATTAAAATAACCGTTTTTTACTACATGTATATGCATATATATACGGTACATACACCAAATACAATATTGTAAACTTAACAATAAACCAACTTATTGTATTTGACTGCCTCGGTGGCTCAGTGGTTAGTGATCCTAACTTCTGGGTCAGAGGCGTGGGTTCGATCCCCACCCAGGGCAAATATTTGGGACCGAGCTGCCTTCGTCCGTGGGTAGGAACCCTTTTAATTTTTTGTCCCCCACACGTGGTCCTGGGTGGTGCTAACCAGGCAGCAACCATACTGGTGGTAGGCTATAGCCGCGGCGAGAGACCACCCACCAGACTAAGCCGCGCCGCCAAACGACTCTCTTGAGCTCGTGTTCCGGCGCGAAGTCTGGTGACGCCAATCTGAAAGTCGGGTCGGAACAGTAGCGTCCTCTGGTGGATCGATTACGGTGCACGCATCGATTGCCGCATCGGCCGACTAGTCGTGGAGGGCAGCGGGATCCGAGGCACGGTTTGTCGCTGGCCGACCGCAGATAGTAGGGGGCCCAAGTAGTGAGCTAGCCACTCATGAAAGGCTGCCCCGCCATCTGTCGAAAAATCCCAGGGATGCGCCATCGTGCCGGTTGGCGACCGGACGAGAGGGCCCGATGGACATCCTTGGGGGGGCTCGGGCGTCCCCGCGGTCTCCAGGCTAGTCTACCATAGATGTGTGTGGTTTGTGCGTTGTACCACTGGATCTGCAGAGCGACGTCTCGTTCCACTACCGACTTTCTACCTACTTTACTCCGCAAATAACCATGAGAAACAGTAGAAGCAAAAGAACGTGTACACAGCGGCAGCACTCCCTCTCACTTAAAGTGCACCTGTGCAATATTCGGGGCCTGCACTCCAATCTCACACCTGTCCATCATCATCTTGAGACAGATCGACCCCACCTATTGTTTCTCACGGAGACGCAGATTGCTGGTCCATCCGACGTGTCGTATCTTTCCTACCCAGGGTATTCCCTGGAGCACCGTTTCAAACCACGTGCGGGTGTATGCGTGTACGCCCGGGATGACATTTGCTTTCTGCGCCTTCGTAGGTTTGAAGACCCCTCTTTCTCAGTGCTCTGGGCTTTGGCGGACACTGGCCTAGAGAAAATTATCTACGCTTGTGTATACCGATCACATAGCGGGGACCAGGAGACAACCAGACTCACTGAATACCTCAGTGAGGCGGCTGATGCTGCTCAACTCAGCTACCCTTCAGCCCAATTAGTGATCCTGGGGGACTTTAATGGCCACCACAAGGAGTGGCTACACCCATACCTAGACACTAACCATGCTGGGCTTGAGACGCGCAAGCTTGCCTTGACACTAGATCTTACCCAGCTGGTTCAAGGCGCCACACGGGTACCTGACGTTGACTCGCACACAGCCTACTGCTTGGACCTTCTGCTAACCACCGATCCAGACCGTTATTCAGTGGCGATTTCCTCACCGTTAGGTTCATCTGACCACTGTCTGGTGAAATCTGTATCCGTCTACTCCCCATCAGACCCCAGCCCCAAAGGGTCGCGGCGAGTGTGGCGGTACAAGTTAGCGGATTGGGATGAGATGCAGTGTTTCTTTGCATCTTACCCTTGGCAGTCTGTTTGCTTCTCTTCCGATGATCCTTCTACGTGCGCGGATGCCGTGACAGATGTGCTTCGTACCGCCATGGAATACTTCATCTCATTTTCGGACGTGCCTCTGTCTAGCAAAGCTCGGCCCTGGTTTGGACCTGAATGTGGACGCGCCGAAGCGCAAAAGCATCAGGCATACCTGGCTTGGGCCGATGCTCGAAACCGTAAGTCGAGGGACATTCGTCTGAGGAAGAAGGCATACAATAGGGCTGCTAAGTCCTGTAAAAAGGTTATGCGGAGGGCTCGCTTGGATCACATTAGTCGAATAGGCAATAAGCTTGCTTCTTACCCTGCGGGTAGTAAGGCATTCTGGTCCCTAGCTAAATCGGTTGAAGCGAACTTCTGCCGCCCCTCACTGCCTCCGTTGCTGAAACCCAATGGTTCGCTGGCCCATACCGCGGTTGAGAAAGCAAATTTATTTGCATCTCAATTTGCTGAGTCTTCGCGTCTGGACCCCGGTAGTGCGAGACCTCCAACTTTGCCAAATTGTGGCTCTGTAATGAGTGATATACATATCCGGCAAAAGGAGGTTCTCAAGGTTCTCCGCAGTCTTGATGTGAACAAGGCCAGTGGCCCTGATGGTATTCCGGCCATTGTATTGAGGACTTGTGCGCCTGAGTTGTCGCCTGTGCTGACTCGCCTCTTTCGCCTATCTCTGAAGACAGGTCAAGTGCCCAATTCTTGGAAGCTTGCTAACGTGCAGCCTGTACCCAAAAAAGGTAGCCGTGCCGACCCTGCCAATTACAGACCGATTTCGATCACGTCCATACTTTGCAAGAGTATGGAACGTGTCCTTAACAACAGGCTCCTGGCGTACCTGGAAGCGAATGACCTACTCAGTGACCATCAGTACGGCTTTCGCCGAAACCGGTCTACTGGGGACCTTCTGGCGTACGCCACACACATCTGGAGTGAGGTCATCGAAAAGCACGGGGAGGCGCTGGCTGTCTCCTTGGACATCTCCAAAGCTTTTGACAGGGTCTGGCATGAGAGCCTAATTGGCAAGCTTCCATCTTACGGCCTGCCTGCTGATTTCTGCGCATGGATATCAGATTTCTTGAGGAATCGGTCGATACGAGTGGTCGTAGATGGCTGCTCGTCAGATCATATGGCTATCAATGCCGGGGTTCCTCAGGGGTCAGTGCTCTCTGCGACCCTCTTCCTACTGCATATCAACGATCTGCTAAAGCCCGGAATCTTTGGGTACGCAGACGACAGTACAGTCGTGGAGAGCTACACATCCGATGCGAGAACCAGCGGGCCACAGATCGAGTCTCACAGAGAGGCTATGGTCGAGCGGCTCAACTTGAGTCTGGAGGCGGTTTCTGACTGGGGTGATGCTAACCTGGTCAAGTTTAATGCCACGAAGACTCAAGCCTGTCTGTTTTCGGCCAAAAAGAGACCCTTCCAATTGTCTCCCGCTTTCCGTGGTGTCTCCGTTCCGGTAACTGACAGCTTGGAACTATTAGGCGTTTCACTCTCATCGACTCTTAACTTTGGCTCTTACATAGAGTCAAAGGCCCAATTAGCTTCCAAAAAACTTGGTGTTCTCTCTAAGGTGAGACGGTATTTCACACCTGAGCAACTGCTTAGTCTGTATAAAGCTCAAGTCAGGTCGTGCATGGAATACTGCTCTCACCTTTGGGATGGCTCCGCCAAATATCAACTGGAGGCTCTGGAGTCGATTGAGAGGCGAGCCAAGAGGCTGATCGACAACGACACTCTGACTATGTCGCAGCTGCAAAGTCTCGAGCATCGACGTAAGGTAGCGTGTTTATCGGCCTTTTACCGGATCCACTTCGGAGAGTGCGCCCAGGAGTTGCACAATCTGGTCCCACCTGCCCCTTTCTTCTATCGTACGGCTAGACAGACGCGACCAAAGCGCCACCCTTTTATGGTGGACATTCCGCGCATTAGAACCAAGCGTTTCGAATCCTCATTCCTCATACGAACAGCCAGAATGTGGAACGCTTTGCCTGGGTCTGTCTTCCCGCTAAAGTACAATGTGGGCGTCTTCAAATCCCGAGTAAATAGGTATCTTCTAGGTAAGCGTGCTACAACCTAGACCGCATATCTGCTTAACAACAGGCAGTATGTGGTCAAACGCAAACCTATTCAGAATAAAAAAAAAAAAAAAAAAAAAAAATTTATGTGATGAACACAAGTGTTTGCTCTGTGTCTGGATGTTATTTAGTTACTATTTATATAAGTATGTATTTAAAAATAAGTATAAATAGTATATCAGTCTCTGGCAGGCATATCACAAGCTATGCTTAGTTTGGGGTCAGAGGCCGTGTGTAAGATGTCCCCAAAATATTTATTAAAATATTTATTTATTGTCTGTCTGTCTGTCTGTTTGTTCCGGCTAATTTCTGAAATGACTGGACCGATTTTGACGGAAATTTTATTGACAGGTAGCTGATGTAATAAGGAGTAACTTAAGCTACGTTTATTTCAGAAAAAAAATCTTTTTATCTCGGGCTAACGCGGGTAACACCGCGGGGCACAGCTAGTCAAATATATAAACAAGAATAAACCGTTGAAAATGGGTCTATCTGGATCTTTCGTACTTACTTTACGTGGGAGTAGCCTATGTTCCGAATGGCAAAGTAAGCTAATCGTTTGTGAAAACCACATTGTTCGATTGACAATGCCAACATGATACTGCCCAGGAACATTATTACGGAGTCCTGTAATAAAAGTTTTAGCATTTTTAAACACAAAGTACAAAAATTTAAAAAATAAAAATATAGGTAAGAATTTAGGAACGAAAATTGTGTATTTTTAGCTATTGCATGGAATCATAATGATAAGTCCCATCGAAAATAGATTGAATTTCCCTTCACATCCAGAAAATTTATTTTTCCAGAATGTTTTAGAGGTATTGACGTATGATGATAACTGATTTTTCAGAGTATTTCAGTAATTTTACGTTTTTAAATAATTTTACGGGAGAATTACGCTATTTCGGACGTATGCATAAATGGCCAAGATTTCGAGCTAGTGCAGCCCGGGTAGCACGGCAAAGGGAGAAAACCATTTTATCCACTTTAAATGTCGGTTGTCATTGTCAATCCATACTTTATTTCCACTTCGAGGGGATATAATGATGGAAAGACAATTTATCCCTTTGCTATGCTACCCGTGCAGGAGCGAGTATTGAAAATCTACATTAACACGTTTTTGACTATAGGGGCACGATTTTAGCCGGATGGCTACCAGCCGCATGCGGCTGGTGACTAAAATCGACCGTGTTAAGGTACAGGGTGTCGTTTTTAGGGTTCCGTACCCAAGGGGAAAACGGGACCCTATTACTAAGACTTCGATGTCCGTCTGCCCGTCTGTCCGTCTGTCTGTTTGTCACCGGGCTGTATCTCATGAACCGTGATAGCTAGACAGCTGAAATTTTCACAGATAATGTATTTCTGTTGCCGCTATAACAACAAATACTAAAAATGAAATAAAATAAATATTTAAGGGGGCTCCCATACAACAAACCTAAATTTTTAGACGTTTTTCGCTCTATTTTAATAATGGTATCCGGTAGATGCTTGAAATTTTCACAGAATATTTAGTTCTATATTTACTTCAATAGTAAATAATAAAATCAAACTAAAATATTTTTTTAAGGGGGACTCTCATGCACTACGGAATGAAATGAGGATGATGGAATGTTTTGCGCGAACCCATGAGAAGAAGTAATTGAGACGCATGCGATTTTAGTCACCTGTGTAAATGAGCTAGTGATGCGGCTTGGTGACGGTGATTTGTGAAGCGACTAGCTGCACGAAAATCGACCCGTATAAATCCCCCTTTGGTGCTAATGGGATGAGAAGAGCATGCAATTATTGATGTATTTTTTTAAATTTCAGAAGTTAAGCATCTTGTTAGAATCGCTTTTTTTATCGCGTACCGTGAACCACCATCTCGCCTGATAAGCAACGTTGTGGTCGAAGATGAAGCACGCAGGCCTAGAAGATACCTATTCACTCTGACCTTGAAAAGCTTTAGATTTTATCTCTTAGGAAACAGGAAAGTAGGAACTGTTCCATTCCCTGGCGGTACGAATCAGAAATGTCAAGTCAAACCGCTTCGTAAGTATCGAAGGAAAATCGTCAGTGTAGGGGTGGTAATGTGCGTCCTCCTACTTGTCCTGTAGTAAAAAGGGGATGAAACTTACATTGACATAGGAGTTGCATACGGAGAAGCTGTCAGCCACTTGCATCAAAGGGAAGGTGAAGCAAGGCAAGAATCCAGTAATGGGCAGAGGAATCACTTCTGCCACCCAGAAAATTGCCATAATCAGGAGCGTGTATGCACACCATTGCCACTTCTGAAAATTATAGATATCTTGTATAACTTTAGCTGCTTATCAGATGTGTAGGACTGTAGGTATGGTAATAAGACTCATTGTTTTAAACTTTATACAGGGTTATTTCTAATCAATTAGCGCCCTTTTAGGGGCTTATTCTAACAACTAACAAATTATGTTCTGCGACTTTTGTCAAAACTCAAAAATTGTTGATCCATAGAAAAATATCGTTCACCCACGACAAAATGTATGACACAGCTGATTTTTTTTGAGCTCTCACAAAAGTCGCCGAACAAAAGTTGTTAGTTTCGATGTACAGAATAAGCCCCTAAAAGGATGCTAATTGATTAGAAATAACACTGTATATGGAACCAAGGAAATCCTGATGCAAAAAAAAACAAATTAATTCCAATAAAAACTCGGGCGGACTAGCTTAGTTGGTACAGCGTCGGGCCAGCGATCCGAACGTGACAGATTCATGTTCTGCGTTCGCGACAATTTTTTCAATGTTTATCACAATAATTTTTTTTCACAAAAAATGGCAAAACCGCCTTCCATCGTGTACAAAATTCGAATATTTCGCTCGAATTGTTTACAATTATTCTTGATTTATCAAAAACGGCTCAGCCGATTTCTGTAAAATTTACATTTTACCTAACCGTTTCGAAAGTTAACCCTTTTGAACTAAAAAAAGTATTTTTCGATTCAGTTCACAGTTGGCGAAATTATCGATGTTCATCATGTCCAAAATTCGGATATATCGCTCGAATTGCTTGTTGGTTTTTTCAAAAGCGGCCCAGCCGATTTCTATAAAATTTTAATGGGATGGGAGTATACCCTTTCGAACTAAATAAAGAATTTTTCGATTCGGTTCACAATTGGCAAAATTATCGATGAACATACACAAAAAAAATACATACACACGAACATAGAAACTCCTCCTTTTTGGAAGTCGGTTAAAAATAACTCTGAGATTAAAATACTCTAACCGTTCCAGGCCAAGGGATGATGACTACGACCAAAATGATCGGCAACAAAATGATAACGAGACCTCTCCAATGCGCTGCCAAAAACAACTTCAATTTATCCACAAACGCAAAATCTGGTTCTGGTTTGGCACCTCCACTGAAATCATTTAAACAATTAATAATTTACCTAATTAAAAAACCCCCGACACAAAAATATTTGACAGCAAACTTTCAACTGACAACCATTTTGGGCACATTTGTAGAATTTTGGTTCTTCCATCCCCACTTTAACCCACCATAACTCTTAAACGACTCAATCGATTTTTATAAAACGTAGCTAAGAACACTCTCGATTAAGTCTCCTTTCATAAAAAAAAACTAAACTGAAATCGGTTCAGTGGTTCGGGCGCTATGATGCCACAGACAAACAGACACGTCAAACTTACAACACCCCTCTTTTTCGTCGGGGGTTAAAAATGGCTTCATATGGATAGAGTACTTATACCAGCCTTTCTAATAGTTCACTGCGGGACATAGGTCTGTCTACCCATGAAAGGTGATAAGGCCATATCCACGCTGATCCAGTGCGAGTTGGTGGATTCATATACGCCATCGAATTTCTTCTGCGGACGTACAATGTTTTCTTTCACCAAAAAGCCAATGGTGTGTACGGGACCGGGATTTGTACAGGATAAGTAGATAACCATGTATAGCCTCTGTATCCCCCTAAACTGTATAAAACGAGAGCCTGTATAATGATTAGGTATGTAAAACAGTAAAACGTATCATCCACCCATCCATTGGCCACAAGACCTCCACTGCTGGGTATTAGGGGTGTTTCCGACTATTTCTATTAGATATTAAGTCTATTGATAGAAATATTGGGCCTGATTCAGACTGATTGTTCCAATATTTCTATTGCTGATTTGTACTGTGGACTATGTGGTGGAGAATTATTTAAAATGGCAGATTATTAATTTGTTCTCCATTTTTTTTTAGGGTTCCGTACCCAAAGGGAAAAACGGGACTCTATTACTAAGACTTCGATGTCCGTCTGTCCGTTTGTCCGTCTGTCCCTCTGTCCGTCTGTCCGTCTGTCTGTCTGTCTGTCACCGGGCTGTATCTCATGAACCATGATAGCTAGGCAGCTGAAATTTTCACAGATAATGTATTTCTGTTGCCGCTATAACAACAAATACTAAAAGGAAAATAAAAATAAGTATAGGGGGGCTCCCATACAACAAACCTGATATTTTTTAGACGTTTTTCGCTCTATCACTACAGGTAGATGCTTGAAATTTTCACAGAATATTTAATTTTATATTCACTTCAATAAAATTAAAATAAAATAAATATTTAAGGGGGGCTACCATACAGTACGGAACCCTCCGTGCGCGAGTCCGACTCGTACTTGGCCGATTATTTAAAAACGAGAAGTCGTGTTTTAATTTTAATCTATTAAAAGTGGTAAACTTTTCTTATAACGTAATTGTGTTCTTTTTTGTCGCAATAGAAATAATGGGATCTAATTTGTAAAAAAACGCTGGTCCCACTTTTCTATTTTGTATTTCCGTGGAAATAGTGGAATAGACCCGGTATTGGTCTCCTCTATGGATCTCTAATAAGACTTGTTGAGAGTGTCGTGCAATTGTAAACTGTACCTGTCTACCTAAGTTGGAATTACACAATATCCGGATCTCCGAGTTTCTTTGCAAACCACCTCTTCAACCGCAACCAGCAAGAAAGGGACCATCACGGGAAGCATGGCAAAGGGACTAATAGTCTTTCCACCATTATATTCCCTCGAAGAGGAAATAAAGTATGGATTGACAATGACATCTGACATAAAGAGTGGATAAAATGGTTTTTTTCCCCTTGCCGTGCTACCCGGGCTGGGCAGGCTCACACATTAGGTGTCCCCGGTCCCAAATAATTTTGATGATGAGCGCCTCGCTGATCAGCACAAAAAGACAGGTGGCTAGGATTCGAAACTATGCCTTTTAAAATAGCAGTCTAAGAGTTACTTCGGACATCTCGTAATAAATACCTAATTAATTGTACTAAAATACTCACAACATTTTGAATAATCTGCGTTAGTATTAATATCCAAGGAACATAATTAATTGTCGAAGTTTATTTCGTGTATTTTTCTTCTTCACGACACTTCTGTTATGATGTTTGACGTTTAAAAGCAAACGAAGATCGATGTTTAAAAATATTCTTTGCTGTTCTGTTTTGTGCCAAAGAAGGCTGAATTCAAATTCTTGTTGAAGGTAGAATATGATTTAAGTTTCGTTCAATGATTATTCTCGCCACGCTTGACTAATAGATACCGCACTCTTTGAAAAGAACACCTCCGTTAATGCGTCAACTCAATGTCGAATTGTGTGTTTGAAAATAAAATAATATTAAAATAATCTGCCAAGTACGAGTCGGACTCGTGCACGAAGGGTTCCATACTGTATGGGAAATATTTATTTAATTTAATTTGATTATTTATTACTAAAGTAAGCATGCAGTTAAATATTCTGTGAATATTTCAAGCATCTACCTGTTACCATTATTGATATCGAGCGAAAAACAGCTAAAAATTTAGATTTGTTGTATGAGAGCCCCCCTTATATATTATTTTTATTCTATTTTTAGTCTTTGTTGTTATAGCGGCAACAGAAATACATCATCTGTGAAAATTTCAGCTTTCTAGCGGTAGCGGTTCATGAAATACAGCCTGGAGACGGACAGACACACAGACAGACAGACGGACAGTGGAGTCTTAGTAATAGGGTCCCGTTTTTACCCTTTGGGTACGGAACCCTTAAAATTGTAAAATGCCAATGCGAATTTGCCAAGTACAATTGACTTTATTTGGTCAAACAAAGCCATAGTGGTCTAGTGATAGTGACACTCGCTTTATAATCGTGTGGTCGTGGGTTCAAACCCCGCCCCAGTCCCGTTCCAATGAGTTCCTTGGAATTTATGTATGCCTCAGTTTAATTCCTGTATACATCGACACCAAATTCTTTCTTTGTGTACAGTCTTCCCGCCCTTTCTTATTTCTAATTTTTTTTCAAAAACTTTCGTGAGCAATTGAAAAAACACACCCTGGAGTTGGCTATTTACACGCCAATCCAATTTATATATTTCATCTTTTGTTATTTTTTCCTACCAAACATGTCTCGAACAAATACATTTCATTTTTCTCACAATCTATCGATTTTTTAAATAAGCAAATGACCTATGTTTTTTTCCGTCAAAATTTTTGATTAAAATACGAGTATAATGCTGATATTAATACCTATGAAGCGAATGTCGATGTCAAGTAGTACACTTGTTAAAAAGCAACTAAATGAGTTGTAGTCGCCTAATGGCGTAGGCCTCCTTTGGTTGCACTTAATGGCAATTAAGTTACTTATACATGTATGTAGGTACTTATGTCATAGATTATTTATTAACCGAAGGGTTTTTATCTTTTCCCCCACGGTGACTAGCCGGCTTGGGGGAGGTTTTAATTCTTATTCTTCTTAAGAATGTATATTTTCTTACTGTTCGATTAATATATTTCTTAGGGTTCCGTACCAAAGGGTAAAAATGGAACCCTATTACTAAGACTCAGATGTCCGCCTGCCCGTCTGTCTGTCACCAGGCTGTATCTCATGAACGGTGATAGCTAGAACGTTGAAATTTTCACACCGATGTATTTCTCTTGCCGCTATACCAACAAATACTAAAACCAGAAAATTATTTATATGTAAGCCCCCCTTACATATAAATCCCAAACAAAAAACCTGAATTTTTAGCCGTTTTTCGCTCGATATTGATAATGATAACAGGTTGATGCTTGATATAATCACAGAATATAATTTAGTTTTATTGTTTGTCAAGATGCACTAGACCCGCCCTTAAAAGGGTTTGCGTTTAATACCTATGACCCTGTTTAGGAGGAACTTTTATTACGGGTAAAACTGCGAAATCGCGAAATAAAATCAGCTGTTTTAAACGACAAGTTTATTGATTTTATCTAAAACGTATAAAGTAGCTGATTGTTTTTACAAATTCGTAGTTGTTCCATAAAAACAAGTTGTTTATAACGATGAGCTCTTGGAATGCTCTGTATTTTGCCAAACAGCACTTTACATAGGTAGTACTACTTTCTTCTACGTAGGATCTTTAATGAAACCTTTGTGCGATAGATTTCAACTTGAGCTATGAGAAAAACATCGATTTAATATAAAATCCTGCGTAACAATGCATTCAAAAATCAATCTAATGGGCTTAACAATACGTGTGAAAACGGAATGGGAATCAAGCTCTGGTAGTAAACATGTTTACGGCCTAGACGTACTGAGGAAACGAGTTTTTTTTTATTTTATTATCCGCTAGTAAAAGAACAAGATAATTGTTGTTATATTATGAGATGAGAAAGTCAAGTAAGCAGTCTGTAAGTCGGTCTGAAGCGGGGATCAGTTTTTACCGAATTCCAAAAAAGAGGAGGTACTATGATCGACTGCATGTGTTTATTTCGAAAAGGTATACTTACTCTAGAAGTGATCCCATGTAAATTTTATCGAAATCGGCTGAGCCATTTTTGATAACTCAACAATAATCTAAATGGATGTCACATCGATTCATGTAAATTATTCGAATTCTGTACACGGTGGAAGTCGGTGGTGCCAGTCGGACTGCCTCAAAGAGGCGTGCGTTCGATTCCCACCCAAGGCGACTATTTATGTGATGAACATAGGTGTTTGCTCTGTGTCTGGGTGTTATTGAGGTGTGGTGTGTGTGAGAAGTCCCCTAATATTTATTTATTTATGTATTATTATTTAATCTCTATAAGTATTATATTTAAAAATATGTATGTGTAGTATATCCAAGCGAAAACTATTAAAGGTTTCGTTTACAAGTAAACTCAAACCAAGGGTTACTTTTTTCGTAAGAAAATAAGCTAAGTCCCTGGACGCCATCCTGGTATTTTGGAACAATACGGACTTACTTACTTGAAGCTGTGGTGGTCAATCGGCAGTGACACCCGCCTTACAATCGTGAGATCGTGTATTCAAGCCCTGGCCCCGTACCAATGAGTTCTTTGGAAATTATGTACGGATTTCCACACTATTGGCTTTTTGGTGAAAGAAAACTCGTGAGGTAACCTGCGTACGTCCGTAGGACAAAAAATCGAAGCGTATAAATCCACCAATCATCATGGATGGAAAGGTGGAATTTCTGTTGGTGGAAAGCGAATCAGTAACCTAAGATACGCAGACGATACAACCCTATTCGCATCGTCCGAAAAAGAGACGGCAGAACTGCTTTCTAGAGTGGAGAAAGAAAGTGCATTGGTGGGCCTCAGCATAAATAAGGCAAAAACCAAGGTCTTAGTGGTAGATAGGCAAGGCACACTAACTCGCACTAACGAACTCAAGGACCTAGAATTTGTGGACTAGTTCATATACCTTGGTTCCCTTCTTAATAACGAGGGTGGCAGTGATAAGGAAATCACAAGGAGAATACAGATGTCCAAATCAGCGATGACTAAACTCACACGGATTTGGAAAGATCGGAACATATCCCGCAACTGAACACTATAGTGAGACTGGTACGGACATTGGTTTTCTCAATTTTCCTTTACGGCGTAGAATCCTGGACGTTACGGAAGGAAGAAAGATCTAAAATAGACGCATTTGAAATGTGGTGTTGGAGGCGTATGCTTCGTATTCCTTGGACTGCGCGCCGTACCAACGTGTCCATTCTTGGGGAGCTCCGTATAAAAACACGACTGTCGACGACTTGCTTCCAGCGCATTCTTAACTACTTTGGTCACATCGCTCGCAGAGACCCAGATAACCTGGAAAAGTTAATGGTAGTAGGAAAGGTCGATGGGAAAAGATCACGCGGCCGATCGCCTACGAGATGGACGGATCAAATAAAATCTTTGACCGGCATGCCCATCCCTGACGCCATGAGATCCGCGGCAGATAGGTCCAAGTGGTCAACATTTATAGCTGAGGTGGGTCCCTTTCGACGCTTTTTATTTCTTTTTAATTTTATAAGTTCTTTGTACCTACCTATAAGTATGTCGAATAAAAAATATTTCATTTCATTTCATTTCAAGTGGAAGAACATTGTCCAAAAAGTGATCCAGGATCAAACCGCTCCAAATTAGACGTGACCTTCAGCAATGAAGAATACGACTAAGAAGAAGAAATCCACCAACCCGAATTTGGTCAGCGTGGTAGATATGGCCCAATCACCCTTCGTAAGTAAGCCTACATCCTGCATTAGACTATTAAATAAATCGTCCAAGTGCAAGTCGGACTCGCGCATGAAGGGTTCTGTACCGAATGGAAGTCCTCTTAAGTATATTTTGTTATAATGATTTATTTTTGAAGGGAAAATACAACTTGTAACAACGTGAATATTTCAAGCATCTTCATATTGCCGTTATTAATATCGAGGGAAAAAAACACGTTTCTTGTATGGGAGCCCCCCTCAAATTTTATTTCAACATAATTCTTTATTTTTGAAGTGAATGTTTAACTACATATTCTGTGAATATTTCAAGTATATACCTGTCATGGTTATATTAATAGCGATCGAAAATCGAAATAAAAATCATGTTTGCTGTATGGAAGCCCCCTTAAATATTTATGTTTTTATCTTTTTAGTAATTGTTAATAATATAGCGAAAATAGAAATACGTCATCTGTGAAAATTTCAACGTTCTAGCTATCATGGTTCATGAGATACAGCCTGGTGACAGACAGACAGACGGACAGATGGGCGATGGAGTCAGTACAGTAATAGGGCTTCGTTTTTTTACCCTTAGGGAACGGAACCCTAAAAAGGCTGGTACGGTACAGTACGAACTTTTACCATTGATTTTGGGGAGCACAGCACTGCTCCGAGGATTGATCACCATCCGTGACGAAGCAGCTGATTGACGTTGCAATTTACCTTATTGGCGTTTTTAATTTATCTACCCTCCTTTTCTGAATTTGAATTGATTCGAGACGTTCAGTCCCAACCGCGCTTTATTTTGCTGCTCCATTCGTAATTCAGGAGGATTTTTCGTTGGATAATCTTGTGAATTTAAATAACTCAATTAGATGTAGGTACTTATTAGCTCTTGCCCGTGGCTTCGCCTGCGTGATAATTTATTTTTGTGCAATCGCATAGGAAAAAAAACTATTTTTAACACGCTTTTAATAGGTCGACGTGTGTGTAATTAACATGTAATAGAATTTAACCATCTTCCAAGGGTCGTAGCGTAATGAAAATTGGAAGCTGTATGCAGTTCTGATGACAAAACAATAATATGGTACAGTCGAACTGATCTGATGATGGAGCCGGAAGATATGAACTGGAAGTTCATAATAGAAAATCATATCATAGCTGTTTTGGATTTTTTAGTAGAGTCTTGTAATGAACTTTGACCTCGATTAGGTTTGAAGGTCTGATCATGAAGCCGGAAAATAGGCACTGGCATTCCATGAAGGAATATCGTATCATAGTCGTGTTTGCACTTGTGAAAAAGGCCACGTAATGGACTAAGCGTGTTTTTCTAATGTTTTTAAACTATTAATTATTACGGGTAAAAAGTAGCTTATGTCACATTTCTAACATTGATTTGTTCGCTCGGATTCGTTTTAGAATATTATTCTTTTTTTCTGTAAAATTAAGCCCAATAAATATTTATTATTAGATATACAAGCTCATTTTTAAATACCTTATCAATTTCCCTTGTGAGTATCGAAATATTCGGTTGTTACAACATAAACAAAACTTTTTTTTAAATAACTAAGAACACACACGGCTGCAAGGGGCTGTAAATAAAAGTGTATATTATGGTTTTAATTTCTATTTTATATCTTTAGCTGTTCTCAAGAGAAAAAAAACTTAACAAACAGACGGACAGATGGGCAATAAAGTGACCCGTGATGAAAGTGATAAGGGTTCCGTTACTTTTAAAGGTAAGAAACCCTGTTTAGATTATTTGTATCAATGTGTATCATTTAACATTTGTGTAACAGTTATTTCTTCTTTTAAAAAAATTGTTTTATAAGTTTCATTTATGACAATGAAATAATTTATGTAACAATAATTTGATTCTTGAAATTTTAATTTGTAATTCTATTATTAATGACGATAGCGAAATTGTTATAGCAATCTGTTTCTTTTTATTTTTTTACATATTCATATTATATTAGTTGTTATTTAAAGTTCAGTTAAATTTAATTTAAATTATGTTCAATAATTTAATAAACAACTAGAATGAATTTATTGTGAAATATGACATGTGACTGAAGTTAGCAATAAATGAATTTTCTATTTTATTGTATTGTGATACCATAATTTTTAATGTATTTTTTGTGTTGTAGTTAAAACCTTTTCAAACCATACCTACATTGTTTGACGTATAATATGTTTATGAATAAATTTAATATGAACAAAGAGTTAGGTTTAGCTAGAATTTTAACAATGGTAAAACTACCCACTCTGGGATTAATGACGTCGAACGTTATCAATTGCAATATGAGGCCGGCAGATGGCGCGGCTTTATGGATGGCTGTCGTTCCGTGACGAAAATTGGTGCTTATCCTAACTTTTGACGATTGAATATTTCAAAACTAAGGTACAAATAAAATAAAAAATCTGTAGAAATTAAACGGACTTTTGTTTTGTCTTTGTCCATAAATAATTTCGCCAATTGTGAACTAATTTAAATAATCGGCCAAGTGCGAGTCGGACTCGCGCACAGAGGGTTCCGTACTGTATCGGAGCCCCCCTTAAATATTTATTTTATTTTATTATTGATTGTTGAAGTGAATATAAAACTAAATATTCTGTGAAAATTTCAGGCATCTACCTGTTACCATTATTAATATAGAGCGAAAAACGTCTAAAAATTCAGGTTTTTTGTATGGGAGCCCCCCTTAAATATTTATTTTATTTTGTTTTTAGTATATGTTGTTATAGCGGCAACAGAAATACATCATCTGTGAAAATTTCAGCTGCCCAGCTATCATGGTTCATGAGATACAGCCCGGGACATCGAAGTCTTAGTTTTTCCCTTTGGGTACGGAACCCTAAAAATATATATTTTACTTGGAAAGGATATGTCCCCGAGATATAACTGAATTTAATTGAAAAATCAAATGAATATCATCAATTTAGAAGCTAATGAATGAACATTAAATTTAGTAAGAAAATCTTCCTCACTTTTAAATCAGGTCGATACAAAAACCTCCGGTTATGGTATCTATACAGTATTTTATCTTCATTTAAACGATCGGAACGCGAATCATGCCTACGCGTCATGGAATTCGGTACACACTCGGCACACCTACAGTCTCAGATGCGCCGCAGTGTCTAACGAACGTGTGGATTTGTAATCAGTAAGCGTGCTTTACTAAGTGCCATACAAGTCTGCAGATGGGAAGTTATGCGCAAATGCGAAATATCGGTATGTCTAGCCGTACGATAGAAGAAAGGATCAGTTTCTTCTACCGTACGGCTAGACAGACGCGACCAAAGCACCACCCGTTTTGCGACCAAGCGTTTTGAATCCTCATTCCTCATACGAACAGCCAGAATGTGGAACGTTTTGCCTAAGTCTGTCTTTCCGCTAAAGTACAACGGGATTTGAAGACACCTAGTCTTCAAATCTCGAGTAAAAAGGTATCTTCTAGGTTAGCGTGCTACACCCTAGACCGCATATCTGCTCAACATCAGGTAAGCAGTATGTAGTCAAGCGCAAACCTATTCGGAATAAAAAAAAAATGCGCGGGAGCCAGAGAGACGAGACGCCGAGGCACACCCGCCCGCCAACCTCATGCCTCCCACGCGCTACTTACGCCCGTGCTCAATACTACGCCATGCGGCGTCGGCATTGTGCACAAATGCGCAATAATTAGCGAATCACGGCGAAGTGTTATCTACAGCTAACTTCTCATCCGCCGACTCGTGTGGCGCTTAGTATACCAAGCGGGCAGCCCTAGCACGTGCTACGTACTTCGTGGCCACGTGGAGCTACATGTATTTCTTTCAAGCACAGAGCCGAGTAGCAAAACTGTATAAATGCTATGTATTACCGTACCTCAGCCGAGACAGCTCATACGGTTGACTGATTCTCTCATTCATTACAGAACCAAGACCTATTTCCATTTTCCACGTCAACAAACTAACTTAACTTCATCATCATCATTATTCACGTCCATTGCTGCATCGGAATCTCTACTACGGACTATTACAACGAAAATGATGGAATCATCAAGGAATACAACCTGCAGATGGCCGTCAGGGATCGGAACGAGGTGGTGATGGAGGCTCTGGGCCGGGAGAAGGCTAAAAAATTGGCATAGGACGTGAAAAATGTGTATTTGTAATTTATAAGAAATAAGCATTGGGGCATGCCCAAGCATTTATGCTCGCCATCGAAGGCTTTTTCTTGCGGCGGCATCATGTGTCGGGTCGTTCTCCTCCTTCAAATATGGTCGAGGAGAGCGATGGCTGGCACATGAGTCACACTCGTGATCGGGTGCTGCTTGCAGGTCGCCGGTCAGCTCGTGGCATTCACGCAGTGCATCGACTTACTAACTTTGGCTAAGATTTCAAGTACCTACTAACTCTCTTTGTGTACATTTTAGTTAACAGAGGGCACAGACCCTGCAGTCTGTGGTTAGTAAATTTTCCCATATATGTAATAACCATGTCGATGTCACAAAGTAAAGTTACTTGTCTTGGTTCGCCATAGAGTGTGGACAATTTTACAAGTGCCCTAAATATTTTGATAACCTTTTTTGTAGCTAAGTACTTAATAACAATTTTTCAAGAAAAAGTTGAAAATTATCTCTAGTAAGTAAGGGAATCTTCCTTACTTTTAAATCAGGTAAGTAGATACGAAAACCTCAACGGAGAAAGCTCGTACAGTTAACTGATTCCCTCGTTCGTTACAGAACTACTCGTAAGACCTATTTCCACGCGAATAAGCCAAATTGTTCAGCAGTTGAACGTCTTTAACTTAGTTCGCTTTAACTAAACTTACTTGCACTCGCTTGAATAATTTACAGTGGTGGTTTTTCTACATAAATCCTATTTTAAGAAGATAGGTATAAGAAGGAAGAAGAGTGTACGGAGATCAGTAAGATGTTCATCGAAATTAAGCAACGTTCCGCGCGGTCAGTATTTGGATGGGTGACCGCGGGTGGCATTTTCCAACTGAGCACTACCGTGGCTCGGATAACATGTGAAATTGTGGGTCCCGGTGATTTTATCCGTTTAGCTAAGTCAGATGCCTTCAGGCGGCTTAAAAACTCTGACACCAGGGCTAGCCAGCCGGCCTATACAAACTTACTTTAGTAAGATGTAAGATCTTACCTATAATATTATCTATACGGTGAAATATATTAATATTTCGTAGGCAGTCCAAGTTAATAGGTTACGTATGTTTCGACATTAATACTAATTCACAGATTTTTTTAAGGTTCCGTACCCGAAGGGTACAAACGGATTCCTATTACTAAGACTCCGTTGTCTGCCCGCCCGTATATTTGTCTGTCTGCGAAGACTGTATCTCATAAACCGTGATAGCACCTGAAATTTTCACAGATTATGTATTTTGTTGCCGCTGTGACAATAAATACTAAAAACAGAATAACATAAATATTTAAGGGGGCTACCAAACAAGAACATGTTTTTTTTTGCCGTTTTTTGTCTGATATTAATAACGGCATCAGATAGACGCCTGAAATGGGGCAACGGTCCCATACGTACGGTGCGGAACCCTTCGTGCGCAAGTCCAATTCGCACTTTGCTAATTTTTTTTCTACAATTTGCGGAGTCGCCCGTAATATGTAGTTAAAGTAAGTAAGAAGTTCGTATAGGCCGGGTGGTAGAGTTCAAGATTTGCCACTAGACTGAGTACTAGACTAGCGTTCCATACTGAGCGGCATATTTTCAAGGGGAGCATTTCAAAGGGCGGGCAGAATTTAAATAGCATATAGGCAGCAAAAGTGTAAATTCGTCACTGTCGGTGTAGATTCATACAAACTACGCTTATCCGTAATACAGCAGCAATAACCACTAATAATTTAATTTAAAAGTAACCCAGCCATTAACTATATAACCGTGTTCAATGTTACAAAGTCAAAAAGATAAAATTCTGAGTGCAGTTTCAAATTTAAAACAGCTTATAGAAGCCCGCAAGTACGGCGGCCTTTTCGTTCGAAACCGCGGAAGTTGCTGTGCTGATACGGTAGATTCGTTTTAGGTATTTTAAAATATGTCCATGTATAAAATAACTCGATCTGTCGCTCCATTGCTGTGTAAAAGGGTAAAAATTAAACCAACGAACACACTATCGAATGTATATCTGCAACTCTAGAACGTACATACGAGTAGATACCTAGCTTTATTTAAACCAAACGTAACCCAGCTATTAACAACATAACCATAACCGTGTTCAATGATACAAAGCCAAAAATATAAACCTCAGAGCGCAGTTCCAAATTTAAAACAGCTTATAGAAGCTTCGGCTTTTTTATTCGAAACCGCAGGAGTTGCTGATACGGTAGATTCGTTTTAGCGGATCTATGTTGGCTTACTTCCAAACTTGGGTAGTAAATAAATTATGAAGTTTAATGTAGAGCGGATCCCTCCTAACCGTTGTTAAGTGGGGTTGAGATGAATTGCACTGCAGTGAGGACGGCTAGTGCGAGATTGATACGTTTTGTTTGGGGGAAACCTTTGTAAGGGACAAAAATCCCAATTAACTGCTTTTCAACCGGGCACAGCTGTTTCACTTGCAGATTTGCATGTTTGAGTACAAATGTATTGTTTCTAAAAATCCATAGAAATTATTTTATAAATTAGGTAGGTATGTATCAAACAAAAGTCGTCTAGTTAACGAAGTTTTTAAATAACAAGTATTTTATTTAAATAAAAAAAACTTTTTTTTTTAGAAAAACAAGCTTGTACTGATCTAGTACCTACGCGCCAAGACGAATCACACGAGCCGAAACTCGATAGGGTTGCGTCGTTTCAATACAGAGTTCCTATGACCACCTTTCAGCTCCATCAGCATACCCTGGTTACCATAAACTACTCGCCAAATTCAAATGAGGTTGTGTCGTTTCATTGCTAAGTTCTTTTGGACACCTTCCAGCTCCAACATCAGCTCATCACCATGTCATCATAATATTGCATCGTCACGCGATTTCCATCATGTACGCAAAATTTCAGCTCAATCGGTAACAGGGAAGTGGATCAAATTTAACTTACATTTATGGTCATAGTTTCGATCGCATCTGGCGATCTTTCTCAAGTCAAGAGTGCATTGCAAGACGGCTCCGCGTGCTAGCACTCGCCTCAACTTGTGAAAGATCGCCGAATGCGATCAAAATTATAGTCGTAATGACTATGGAAATAAACATGAGTGCATTCTCGTTACATAAAAAGTCAGCCTTGTTGGTCAGAATGCTAAACCTTGCGTTATAGCCTTTAGGTTGCCTCAGGGCTTAGCTACTAGCCACCTGAATTATGCAACATTACTTAGGAGCTTAGATTGAAGAATCTTGAAAAAATATAAGCTGATGATTCTTCCAGTAGGATCTATTAAAGTTATTTGGTAAGAAATTTCGTATGGGCCGGCATAGTATATAGCTCTGGTTTTAAACCAGAGTTTTAGCACCTCCTTAAGTCGTCCGACATTACTGAACGGTAGAAACAACCAGGGCCTCCAAATTAACTTGTAATCTGAGGTATGGTAGCGTTCAGTTGTAAATACCACCCGCAGTCACCCATCCAAAGACTGACCTTGCCAAGCGTTGCTTAATTTCGATGATCATTGAGAAACATCTGAATACAGTACGCGACGATCGCTAATAGTTATTAAATAATATATGAGTATAGTAGTACTTAGTACCCAAGCTTCAATCTCATTATAAATATTTTGTTTCGTGTTTAGGATTTAATATTTCTGCTTCCACTCTATACCTGACAAAATATTCTCAAAAAGCCTACAACGCGAAAAGCTGAAATTTAGTGAAAATATTTTGTTAATTTGTTCTGAAACACAGATTTCTTTACCCTCTCTTTTGAAAAATCCTAATTATTAAACGGGCTTTGCTCTTACCGCAAAAAATTTAGGAGATATTGCCTATTTCAATTTTCTTAGCTCGCTCTAAATTTGTTTGTTAGATGTTTCCATTTCAATAAGTAGTTTTCGTGGAAAAGATGTAATGTTTTGTTAAAGGGTATCAGATGTTAATTGGTTTTCTTTGGGTGATGAAAACCTGTTTGACTGAGTATTTCTTCTTTGTTTAGCTTCAATATGTGTCTACGAAAGTTTGGCATGTTGTTGATATTTAATTCAAAATTCGATTTATTTATTTTGCTAGTATCCACCCACTGCTAGTTTTAGGCCTCTTCTCTTTTTCACGATTGTAAATTCAAAAATACCTCAGTTCTTATTTTAAATCCTTTTCTGCTATATACAGTGAGTTATTTTAGTTGCTACATAGATAAATTTAAGTTGCGTTCCTCATTCAGGAGGCATATTGAAACGGCATTAGGTTGGCCACATCAATAAAAATGCTAAGTCGATAATTAGCTACAAGTTTTGTGACCACCCGCTGTTTTTTAGGGTTCCGTACCCAAAGGGAAAAACGGGACCCTATTACTAAGACTTCGATGTCCGTCTGTCCGTCTGTCTGTCTGTCTGTCACCGGGCTGTATCTCATGAACCTTGATAGCTAGGCAGCTGAAATTTTCACAGATGATGGATTTCGGTTTCCACCATAACAACAAATACTAAAAACAAAATAAAATAAATATTTAAAGGGGGCTCCTATACAACAAACATGAGTTTTTGGACGTTTTTCGCTCTATATTAATAATGGTACCTGGTAGATGCTTGAAATTTTCACAGAATATTTAGTTTTATATTCCTTTCAATAATAAATAATAAAATAAATATTTAAGGGGGGCTCCCATAGAGTACGGAACCCTCCGTGCGCGAGTCCGACTCGTACTTGGCCGATTGTTTTGTTTTAAATTCGGTAATTAATATAAATGTAGGCCTACATTACACTAGCTGCACCTACACTTGCACAGCAAAGGAATATCTTAATAATTGACCTATGATTAAATTATAATGTTTTATCTATGTTGTCTTTGTTGTTTCGGTTATAAGCCGTCCACTGCCAGACATAGGCTTTCGCCATAGATCTTCAATGAGACCGGTTACGATGATTGTTTGTAATGATTGCTAAGAATCCTTACCCATAAATGTGCTACCACGCGGACTGAGCATTTATTCAATTTTCTTTTTGATCTTAGTTACCGATAAATTGACATCTCTATTGTTTTAACCCAATATAAGGGAACTCCACAAATTCAGCCATTTCCACTAGAACGTGCTCTGAATACAAAGAAGCTGAACGGTACCGAAATTAAAACCGAACAATTTCGACTTCCCAGAACCAAGAGTTATAAAATTCACCTAATTCAGCGACAGACCTCACGTACCTACGCATTGGAACGTGAAAACCTATTTTGTAATCTTTTTTAGTTTTCACCGGATAAAACTTAACAGATTTTGTGTAATTATTAGGTACGCGTTATAGTTTTCTTTATTGTAATCTTGTTATTTAAATGTTATATTTTTTATATGGCAAGCCTCTTTATTAACTACACCAAAATACAACACTACTTAAATAGGCTAAAACTACATAAACAACTACTACATAATAATCTGCTAAGTGCGAGTTGGACTCCTGCACGAAGGGTTCCGTATCGTATGGGAACCCCTTTAGCCCCATTTACCTAAACATCTACCTCTTGCCGGTTATTAATATTGCGCAAAAAAACAGAAAGAAAATCACGGCCTGGTGACAGACAGACGGACGGACTGAGAAGTCTTAGTAATAGTGTCCCGTTTTTACCCTTTGGGTATGGAACCCTAAAATGCAATTAGATCATCCACAGACCCTAAAATTAAATTAGTGTTTGCAGCAATATCTTACTATCAGGTGCCGCATACATCACAGACGCTATTTGCCTAATCTTCTATTTAACCAACTTCCAAAAAGAAGGCGGTATTATATTCGTCTGTATGTATCTGTATCTTCATCGGTATTTTGGCCAATTGTGATCAATTAACAATAATATGTTTTAATTCAAAAGGGTTGATAGATATACTGCCGAAGTGGTCCAATTCAAACTATAGTTATACTCGTATTGAAATCGGCCGCGCTGTTTTTGATTTATTAACAAAAATGTACATAAATGTCACAGCAATTCATTCAAACTATTCGAATTCTGTACACGGCGGAAGTCGGCGGTGCCATTTTTTGCTAAAAATAATAAAATTAAAGCCTACGCAGCATAAATTTCACCGTGAAAAAGACTATGAGGTTGTAGTTGGTAACTGAAATGCAAGTATGAAATATGAACGAATAACACTCAGCAAGCACGCACTAAGCCCTACACACCTACAATTATTTCATTAAAACTTACTCTACAATTCATCAGTCACAGCTGTTTCAACAAAAGTTCCATCTTTGATCAGTTTTGATTAAAATCTATTTTCAAAACGACTACTTTTGTAAAATTCCTTCCTACAGTTATGTTTGTATTCACCCCTTCACATCGATCATCTTTATATCCTCAAGCTGGTGTTAAACCGAAATCCATGCATCTGGAAACGACGCAAAACACTCGCATTCAAATCTTATCCTCACAGCTGGCTCGAGTTACATAAACATTCACAAACGCCTAACCACAATAAATCTCTAACTTGACATCGTAAAGACGATAATAAAATGAGAGGAGTTGAGTTCCCCACATTGTGCTGATAGAGAACTCAAAATCCGGCAAACGTAACACATCCGGCAAAACCTTTCAAGAGCATTCAACATCATTCCTCTAACGGCTCTCATCTTTCGCCTCACTTACCATGCTTTTACCTTAAATGTATGAACACGGGAATTTACTTATTTATGTGAAAAATTTAATTCGTTAAATTGGCATGACTATATTGCAATGCACTGGCGCTTGTGTAATTTTTCGTTTATTTTATAATTAACTAGACGACCCGCCCCGGCTTCGCACAGGTGTATTATACATATAAACCTTCCTCTTGAATCACTCTATGCATTAAAAAAAACCGCATCAAAATCCGTTGCGTAGTTTTAAAGATTTAAGCATACAGACAAACAAACAGACAAAAATAGCGACTTTATTTTATACTACGGTAAGGATAAGGAAGGGATAGTTAAATGTGTACATTTGTACAAGTCACATTAATTTTACCGACTTCCAAATAGGAGTAGGTCCTATACGTTGGTCTGTATGTTCATCGATATTTCCGCCGATTGCGAACCGATTTTTATTGGAATCGGCTGAGTCGTTTTTGTAAAATCAACAATAATGTACATGGATGTCATATCGATTCGTGCAAACTATTCGAATTCTGTACACGGAGGAAGACGGTGTTGCAATTTTCTGCAAAAAAAATTGAAGTTTCAGGTTTCTTCCTCGCTAGCGTGAAAGTTTGCTTTTTTAGTGGATTCTTTTTCAAACTTTTAAAAGACAGTTAATAACAAATCAATAAATCACAAATTAACAGCGTAGACCAAAATTACTAGGTCTAATCACTAATGATGTGGTAATACTAGATGCAAAGACGCACGATTTTCTGGAAAACAAAATGCTGATTTATTTTTTATAGTTGAAGCGCTATAACTTGATAAAAATAATAAAATATAATTTAATATATTATTTGAGAGGTTCAGTTTCTACCCGGCTAAAAACTGAATATCTGATCCCCAATGCCAAAAGCAACAACGCGTATAATAACAGTAAATGCAGCGTACGTTTGTTACACTACTTGGGCAGCCACCAAAGTACGGGCAAACCTCGAGTGTTAACAATTCCAGTTCTTTTTAGGGTTCCTGTTCCAAATCGAGACCATGTGTTCTTGTCTGCTTATTATTGTGTAGCACATAGCAAAAACCTTTGTTTTAACATTTGAAACGGAGTAAGTAGGTACGTCTGTGATGTTTGTGGCCATGTGCTTTCGAACAAATTAGTCTAGGATTCGTTCTCCATTATTTTGTAAGATTCATAGATATACCAGAGGGGTAACATAGGTGGTCTATCGTAAGAGAAAAAATCTGAAAGAGTTGCATGTATTTAATATGGCACGAACTGTTAGAAAAAGAAAAATATCTCGATTCGGCGGCTGTTGTCGAACTTGTAGACAAGGAACGTCAAATCCCAATACTTATTTGACAGTTTTGACAGCAGCTTGGGAGATTTTCCATTCGTTTTTGTGGTTCAGAATTGCCAGAAGTCACAACAACATTATCAATTTGTTATTTGTAGGTAAAATTGATTTTAATATTGACAGACCGCCTTGAACTCCTAAGACTAACACTTATTTTCTCGATCTGATCGTATGTGGAGTATCTATTTCAAATATCGCTGCAGTATCTACTGCGGCCATATTAAACGCCTCGGTTAAAATCAGCTCAAAACCTAACAATCAGCTGCTATTCTTAGGCAAAGTAGGTTGCAAAATAACTTCAAGCCTAGTGCAACACCGCTATTTTTTTCTAAATAATAACATTCAGGCAGGAAAATCTGTGTTTCATGTTTGATTCCTACTTCATTGGGTTCATGAATGTTTTTCATTTATGATTGCCACAGTGGCTCAGTAGTTAGTGACCCTGACTCCAGGGTCAAAGAGGCGTGCTTTCAATTCCCACCTAGGACAAGAATGTATGTTGTGAACATAGGTTTTGCTCTGTGTCTGGTTTTTGTTATCCATAATATAAGTATGTATTTAAAAATAGGTATATGCAGTATATCAGTCTCTAGCAGCCATATCTCAAGCTTTGCTTAGTTTGGGTTCAAAGACCGTGTGTAGGATGTCCCATAGCATTTTTTTTCTTAATATTTAATCATTTCCGTTATCATTCATTTCAAGCAGGGATATTTAACAGTTGCTAAGAATACTGAACCAAGGTACGATAAAAGCAATCCAAATAATGTTCGTCTCAGTCGATTACATTGCGACAGTTTCGTAATATAATTACCGACATCTGGTCGCGATGAAGGGTTGCCAAGTGGCAGAGCCAAAGAATTGGTTGCAACGTCTGATATTTGATATTTTAACTGTCTTTGTCAACGGAGATAACAGTTTTTAGGACTTTTTAAAGGCGTCAAGAATGAGAAGGGCAGATTGAGTTAATTGGCACAAAAACATTTCAGTGAAAACATTTTCACGTTAAGTATTCCTGTTTTGTTTCTCGTGAGAATTTCGTAAAGGGTTATAACTACTGCTCATTATAATCGTAATATTTTATCCATCTCTCTTATCTCTCCTTAAGTCGTTGGCTCACTGTTCGATATGTTTTCATCTCTGACGGTATTTCACTTGGTCTATGGTGTCGGATATGGTTAAGCCCAGTTCTTTGCCAGCGTGGTCGGGCGGTCAATTTATTAGGCTACGCTCTCTGAATCTATTATTTTCTACTTTTCAGAGATTTCAGTTATAAGTGATCATTATTGGACACATATTATTGAATTTGGCTCAATTTTGCTATATTATCAGGTGCACTTTTTTCAAATACTGTATAATTGTGCGTATATAAGACGTCAATAGTAATGAACCGAAAAACGATCCACGTGACTGTTTTCAAAAAATTCTATTTCGCATTCTATGGCTATAAAAATATTAAGTAAACTGCCAAATAATCTAAAAGATATCGAAAAGGAAATTTTATAAAACAACTAAAACTAATTCTATTATCCAATATTATTACACATTAGACGAATTTTTTAACGATAATCTAGAAAACATAATATTAAATCGTTCCAATACGTATTATACGAATAATAAAATTGCCATACCCTTATCAGGGTCATATGTTTAACTATACAAAACATGTTAATTAAAAACCGCATGTAAATCTCATATGTTGCATTAAATGATTTGACTTTGACTTTGAAACACATACGCATCTCTACGTAAAATAAAGTATCTAATAACAGATTATATAAGGAAAGGGAGGTATTTTCCCTGCAGTGGGACAATAACGACTAAAATATTTGTATAAATACGCAAAATAGATGAAATACGCAAATTAAAATATTTAGCAAATTGTGCGGTAATAGTAGTTTATGCAACTGTCATATAATGAAGGGTATGTTTTAATACCCGTGTTATATGCAGTTGCATACACTACTTTATCTTCACTAATAAAAATAAAAATAAAAAACATATTGCGAAACATTAAATTCACGCGTACGTGTATTGTCACAGTGAACTTGGCGCCATTAAAATCTAACCAATGAGAGCGCAGCTGCGCGCGCAGGGCCAATCAGGAGCGAGCGCGCGATGTTATAATGAGATTTTACGATATCGATGTGGATATTATAACATCATGTGAAATTGCTTAATTGCTGCGCTATAACAGTAGTCATTATAAGTCAAGTATTGGAAACATAAGTAGAATGTTACAACATTAGTGTAGATAAAAATACTTAACATAACCCAGTGGGTACAAAAGTAGTTAACATGGCTGCATCGCCGTGGAATTAACTCTATACATTTATTCATTAGCGTTCATTGCGCTCTCGGATTAAATCTCTCGGAAAATACTCCAGCTACTCTATGTTTTTATGCATTACTAGCGTAGAACGAATAAATACTTAAAGAAGTGGCATTTGTGTAAACGCGTGCTATAAACTATAGCCACAGACAGGGCTGTGCCGTGGATGTGGACAGGCATGGCATGCATGATTTATAGTAAGTAGGACTAAAAAAATGTCCGAACGCCGTCATGCCGACTTAGATATTTGTTTACATTAAATAATTCACAATGACTCGTTTTCTCGAATCTCGAGGTTATGTCACCTAATTAGTGCTTGTAACAGAGCACTTTGGCATCGCGCGGCGTTGTAGTTGGCTTGCAATCGCCTTGCGACTAACTAAAAGCCTGCCCACTACGTAGTTTGGGCAGGGTTCTGGCTCGAACACTTTTTTTGCACTATTATGACTATAGATATTCGCTTGAAGCCTACATACTAAAACTGGCAATCAAACCTGCCAGCCAAACTGATGGCTTGCTGAATCAATGGACAACTTCAAGTTCTACGAACATCTCCGAAGGACACTATAGTTGTATTACCCTGGCCAGCTGTGTAAATTTTGTCGGTAGCGTACAAAATTTATACAGCTGTGTGGAGTGCACTGTTGGTATTATCAGTTATTAGCTTGGTTGCACAAAATTCCGTGGTGATCTAGTAGTAATGACACCTGCCTCACAATCGCGGTATCGTGGGTTCAAATTCCGGTCTTGTACCTATGGATTCCTTAAAATTTAAGTACAGAATTTCAAACCACTGGCTTTTCGGTGAAAAAAAATTGGTTGCCTGTAAAGTCGGTGTACGGGCGAAAGTGATACGTGAATGAGACGAATGAGAGCGAGTGAGATCGCTCTCATTGTGAGCGCAAAACGTGAGCGGAGCGTAACGCAGTTTCTTGAAGTGTCACCCGGCAAACCAATTTATAAGACGTTGTCACGTCAAAACATAGCAAGGCAACCTGTTTACATCCGTAGAAGAAATTCTATGGTGTATGTGGAATCCACCAACCCGCACTGGGCCTTTGTGGTAAATATGGTCTAATCACAATTCGTGAGTAGTAGGCCTACGTTAGCAGTGGCAGTGGCCATATTAAAAATGCTTGTACAGGTCGCGGCATATAAGTGTAGCGCTGAGCGAAGTGTGGAGGGGATGACTGCGCATGGGTTTAGTATGGCGGTCACTATGCACAGCCATCCCCTCTACACTACCCTCAGCGCTAGACTTACCTGTACACTACAGTACAACCAAGCATATTTTTATATATCTGACGTCATTTAAACCACTTTTGTAATGGACCCGAAAGGTGAAACGAATTTGAAGCCATCACGCTAGATAATAATTTACAAGTCTATTTAAAAATACTATGCTTAATTTCACACATTATGAAACTGTCGGTTGACCACTGCTATCAAGCTATCATCTAGGTACTTGTTTGGCGGGTGGGTTTGAACACTGGGCCGCCGATACGAGTATAATTGTTGACACCTTAATATATTTAGTACCATTAGGTACAGTTAAAAATTCAGGATTGAACTGAAATAGGTTAGGTTGAGCTATTGTTGGATAAGCGTTTTGCTACTCCTACCACATAAAAATAAGTACCAACACAACTACTTTGAACTCTATTTACATTCTTACAAAGTTTCAATCAATGCAATACGTTCGGGATCGGAAACTTCCCCTGAAAAGCTATAAATTTTGTATTCACGCCAAATCGCAGCGCAACCGAACAGCCTTCGTGAAATACTCTCTGTCCGCAATTGCAATCGATGTTAGACGAAGGAAAAAAAAAGTAATAGCCCGGAAGACTTCATTTTTAGAGTTCCGTACCAAATGGTACTAACCCGGCTATTACTTTATTTTTCCTTCGTCCAGCAGGTTCCGTACCCAATTGGGTACGGAACTCTAAAAATGAAGTCTATCCCGGCTATTACTTTCTTTTTCCTTTTAAAAACGGGACCCTATTACTAATCTGCTGCCCATCCGTCCCGCTGTCCGTCTGTCTGTCTATCACCAGGCTGTATCTCATGAACCGTAATAGCTAGAGAGTTGAAATATTCACAGATGATGTATTTCAATTGCCGCTATAACAACAAATACTAAAAAACAGAATAAAATTAATATTTAAGGGGGCTCCCATACAAGAAACGTAATTGTTTTGCCGTTTTTGCTCCATATTAATAATGGCAACAGGTAAATGCTTTAAAGCCCCATTTAAGGGGGTTCCGATAGGATACGGAACCCTTCGTGCGCGAGTCCAACTCGCACTTGGCCAATTATTTAAAGTTCAAAAGATTGAGTAAAGTTTGAGACTGTATCTTGGCGCTTTGGTCTCATTGCTATCTACTTGTGTTTTAATTGTTTCATTATAATCATCATCAGCTCTTGACCACATACTGTTCAGGTCGGCACGGTAATAATATCTATGTTAACGGAAATGTATGAAATCTAGGAATTGTATACAAATCGTAGGAAATGTATACAATTCCGAACCTATTTAGGAAATGTATAAAATATTGTTTCATAAACTATTTAATACATAGATATCCTGGGAAATGTGTACATTTCCTAGGAATTGTATGTAATTCCGATATCGTATTAGGAAATGTATAAAATAATGCTTTCTGTAATAAAACACGTTGTTAAAATGAGAATAATAATTTATATTAAAGCACTCGTTGAGACAATCAGGTTACGATCATTCCGTAAAATATAATATCTTCATATTAAGTAGGTATCTTACTAATTACAGCTTCACACAATTTATATTTTATTCTTACAAAGACAAACTTTCATTTGGTAAGTAATCAGTCTGTTATTTAAGTAATTATAAATGTCACAATATCATTATCAATTTATTTGTAGGTAAAATTCCTTTAATATTGACAAACCGCCTTGAACTACTAAGGGTGACACTTATTTTCACGTTCTGATCGTATGTGGAGAAGATACTGCAGCCATATTTAGAACGCCTCAGTTAAAATCAGCTCGAAACCTAAAAATCAGCTGCTATTTTTATAAGCAATGAAAAGTACATTGCAAGAAAACTTCAAACCTAGGGCAACACCGCTATTTTTTTTCTAAATAATACGAGTAGCATTCAGGCGGGAAAATATGTGATTCATTATTGTTTTTTATTTATAATTGCCTCAGTGGCTCAGTGGTTAGTGACCCTTACTCCTGGGTCAAAGAGGCGTGGGTTCAATTTCCACCTAGGACCAGAATTTATGTTGCAAACATAGGTATTTGCTCTGTGACTTAAGTTATTATCCATAGTATAAGTATGCATTTCAAAATAGGTTTATGCAGTATTTCAGTCTCTGGCAGCCATATCACAAGGTTTGCTTAGTTTGGGTCCAAAAACCGTGTGTAAGATATCCCATTTTTTTTTTCTTAACATTTACTCATTTCCGTTATCATCAAGCAAGGATATTTTAACAGTTGCTAAGAATACTGAACCATGGTACGATAAAAGCAATCCAAATAATGCTAGTCTCAGTCGATTACTTCGCTACAGAGTTTCGTAACAAAATTACCGACATCTGGTCGCGATGAAGGGTTGCCAAGTGGCCGAGCTAAAGATTCGGTTGCAACGTCTAATATTTGATATCCTAACTGTCTTTGTCAACGAAGATAACAGTTTTTGCGACGTTCTAAAGATAAGAATAAAATAAGCAAAATAATCTGCCAGTGCGAGTCGGACTCGCGCACTAAGAGTTCCGTACCGTATGGGAGCCCCATTCCTCTTGCCGTTGTTAATACGGAGCAAAAACCTCCTAAAAATAACGTTTGTTGTATGGCAGCCTCCCTTAAATATTTATTTTATTCTGTTTTTAGTATTTGTTGTTATAGCGGCAACGGAAATACATCATCTTTGAAAATGTCAGCTTTCTAGCTATAACGGTTCATGAGATACAGCCTGGTGACAGACAGGCGGACATCGTAGTCTTAGTAATAGGGTCCCGTTTTTACCCTTCGGGTACGGAACCCTAAAAAGAGCTGGCACTGTAAACATTTCATGAGAACATTTTATGTTCCTTATGTCTGTTACAGTTTTCTTGTTGATTTCATAAAGAGCTATAACTGAGCTAATCATCATCAAAATATTTCACCTTTAGGCAGGCTATTATTGATCATAAGTTTCTATTTTTTTTATTGGGAAAAAGTGCCTTTATTACAAGTAGCGGCACGTAAGTCTAACGCTTAGGGTACTGTGGAGGGGATGGCTGCGCATGTTGACCACCATACTAAACTCATGCGCAGCCTTCCCCTCCACACTTCGCTCAGCGCTGGACTTATATGCCGCGACCTGTAACTACAATAAGATACAATACTATTTTATATGCTAAAACACTACCTACACTACTACTAATAGAAAGCAATTGGATCATCCACAGACCCAAAATAGACTATTATCGAACTATTTAGACAGTTTCTATAAATAGTCCGATGGGATGAATTGATAGAGCATTAAAATTGGCGGTATCTTGTGATTGTGTGTGTATGAACAAAGTTACTGTATTCAAACCTTACTGTTAAAATACGGCGTAGGAATCGATGAAAATAAACCAACGATATATTATTGTAAAAGTTTCCTTATATGTTCATATTCACGCATGTCTTTGTAGCTTTTAATAGACGAAATGTAGGAAAATTAAAATGTTTAGCCAAGTGTGCGGTAATAGTAGTTTATGCAACTGTCATATAATCGTCACACTCGTTACTATTATGAAACTCGCTGCGCTCGTTTCATAAACTCACACTCGTGTTTTAATACCCGTGTTATATGCAGTTGCATACACTACTTTATCTTCACTAATAAAAAAAAAAAAACATATTGCGAAACATTAAATTCACGCGTACGTGTATTGTCACAGTGAACTTGGCACCATTAAAATCTAACCAATGAGAGCGCAGCTGCGCGCGCAGGGCCAATCAGGAGCGAGCGCGCGATGTTATAATGAGATTTTACGATATCGATGTGGATATTATAACATCATGTGAAATTGCTTAAATTGAGTGTTTTGTTGTCTGCGCTATAACAGTAGTCATTATAAGTCAAGTATTGGAAACATAAGTAGAATGTTACAACATTAGTTTAGATAAAAATACTTAACATAACCCAGTGGGTACAAAAGTAGTTAACATGGCTGCATCGCCGTGGAATGAACTCTATACATTTATTCATTAGCGTTCATTCCGCTCTCGGAGTAAATCTCTCGGAAAATACTCCAGCTACTCTTATGTTTTTATGCATTACTAGCGTAGAACGAATACATACTTAAAGAAGTGGCATTTGTGTAAACGCGTGCTATAAACTATAGCCACAGACAGTGCTGTGCCGTGACTGTGGACAGGCATGGCATGCATGATTTATAGTAATTAGGACTAAAAAAATGTCCGAACGCCGTCATACCGACTTAGATATTTGTTTACATTAAATAATTCACAATGACTCGTTTTCTCGAATCTCGACGTTATGTTACCTAATTAGTGCTTGTAACCGAGCACTTTGACATCACGCAGCGTTGTAGTCGGCATGCAATCGCCTTGCGACTAACTAAAAGCCCCCACTACGTACTTTGGGCAGGGTTTTGGCTCGAACACTTTTTTTGCACTGTTATGACTATAGATATTCGCTTGAAGCCTAGGTACATACTAAAACTGGCAATCAAACCTGCCAGACAAACTGATGGCTTGCTGAATCAATGGACAACTTCAAGTTCTACGAACATCTCCGAAGCACACTATAGTTGTATTACCCTGGCCAGCTGTGTAAATTTTGTCGGTAGCGTACAACATTTATACAGCTGTGTGGAGTGCACTGTTGGTATTATCAGTTATTAGCTTGGTTGCACAAAATTCCGTGGTGATCTAGTAGTAATGACACCTGCCTCACAATCGCGGTATCGTGGGTTCAAATTCCGGTCTTGTACCAATGGATTCCTTGGAATTTAAGTACAGAATTTCATACCACTGGCTTTTTGGTGAAGAAAACATAGCAAGGCAACCTGAATCGTATTGACATGTTAATGAAATATTTTATGAATAAATTGAATATGAATATTGAATATGAATAATTGAATATGTATACGTCCGAAATTCTATGGTGTATGTGGAATCCACCAACCCGCACTGGGCCTTTGTGGTAAATATGGTCTAATCACCCTTCGTGAGTAGGCCTACGTTAGCAGTGGCAGTGGCCTTATCAAAAAGGCTTGTACAGGTCGCGGCATATAAGTGTAGCGCTGAGTGAAGTGTGGAGGGGATGACTGCGCATGGGTTTAGTATGGCGGTCACTACGCACAGCCATCCCCTCCACACTACCCTCAACGCTAGACTTACCTGTACACTACAGTACAACCAAGCATATTTTTATAGATCTGACGCCATTTAAGCCACTTTTGTAATGGACCCGAAAGGTAAACGAATTTGATGCCATCACGCTAGATAATAATTTACAAGTCTATTTAAAAATACTATGCTCATTTTCACACGTTATGAAACTGTCGGTTGACCACTGCTATCAAGCTATCATCTAGGTACCTACTTGTTAGGCCGGTGGGTTTGAACACTGGGCCGCCGATATTGTAGACACCTTAAAATATTTAGAACTATTCCAGTTAAAAATTCAGGATCGCACTGAACTGAATACGTTAGGATATACTATTGTTAGATAAGCGTTTTGCTACTCCTACCACATAAAAATAAGTACCAACACGACTACTTTGAACTCTATTTACATTCTTACAAAGTTTCAATCAATGCAATACGTTCGGGATCGGAAACTTCCCCTGAAAAGCTATAAATTTTGTATTCACGCCAAATCGCAGCGCAACCGAACAGCCTTCGTAAAATACTCTCTGTCCGCAATGGCAATCGATGCTGGACGAAGAGTTCTGTACACCCTTTGGGTACGGAACCCTAAAAATGAAGTCTATCCCGGCTATTACTTTCTTTTTCCTTTTAAAAACGGGACCATATTACTAATCTGCTGCCCGTCCGTCCAGCTGTCCGTCTGTCTGTCTGTCTGTCTATCACCAGGCTGTATCTCATGAACCGTAATAGCTAGAGTGTTGAAATTTTCACAGATGATGTATTTCGATTGCCGCTATAACAACAAATACTAAAACAGAATAAAATTAAAATTTAAGGGGGGCTCCCATACAAGAAATGTAATTGTTTTGCCGTTTTTGCTGCATATTAATAACGGCAACAGGTAGACGCTTTAAATGGGGCTAAGGAGGTGCCGATAGGGTACGGAACCCTTCGTGCGCAAGTCCAACTCACACTTGGCCAATTATTTAAAGTTCAAGAGTATAATTATATCATCATCACTACATAATATAAAACAAAGTCGCTTTCGCTGTCCCCATGTATGCTCACCTATATCTTTAAAACTACGCAACGAATTTTGATGCGGTTTTTTTAAATAGATATTGTGATTCAAGAGGAAGTTTTATAAGTATAATTTATTCCTGTGCGAAGCCGGGGCGGGTCGCTAGTTTCATTATAATCATCTTCAGCTCTTGACAATACGCTGCTATCAGGTCGCCACGGTAATAATTTCTATACAGTATTGTGACTCAGCCCTGTACTTGAAATAAATATCTATAACTCCACATGTATCCATTGAGCTTAAATCTTGCATATTTGTGTAAATCGTATGACAATGCAATATTATGATGACATGGTGCTGATCTGATGATGGAGCTGGTAGGTGGCCAAAGGAACTTATCAATGAAACGACACAGTCTCATCGAGTTTGGGTTCATTTGAATTGTCTTGGCGAGTAGTTTGTCTTTCAATGGTCAGTGGCGGACGCTTCATAAAGACAGAAAGACACTGCCTACCCTAGTTCTGATAATAGATCTAATAAAATTTTATCAACAAAACAAAATAAAATAAAAAACTTAAATCATAAATCAGCTCCACCTATCGAGTGCCGGTGGTATCATTAAGATAAGATCGACAGGTTTGCTGCACGAGCGCCACCCGCCCTTGCCACGGCAAAGACACAAACTATGGATCTCTTAATGTTTTGTATGTGTGCTCTCGTGGTTAAGTCGTGATCATGCGGATTTAATGTGTGTGCGTTCCTATAGCTACGTGGGCTTTGCTTACACACAATGACAAAAATCACGCACACAACTGCATGAAAAGCCAGTGTCTTTTTGCTTGGCCATCATTTTTTTGTGGTATTTTTTTTTACTACTCTTTTTTACTACTAATTTCAATAGTCAATAGTCGCCATATCGTTTGATGTGTATTGTGTTTGTGACTACGCTATCAGCTATTTAGGATTTTAACGTTGTTAATAGAGTGAAAAATGGATAATATTGTCTGTGAAAGTTGTTCAGATGGTGTGTGTATTGAAAAAATAAAATATGGTGCGTTTTCAAAACTATCTTTCGGTGAAAAAAAAAAACAAGTTTTCGAGATAGGTCGTGCTACACCGCAATTAATACAAATTATAGGTAAAGTCAGTCGTAAATTCAATAAAAAACAATATGATTCATATCATTGGCTGACAGGTTGCATACACAGTAATCGGTTATTTTGTTTCGTTTGTCTACTATTTTCAAATAATAAAACCGTCTGGATATGTCTATAAAATCAGCCAATCTATGGATATTTGAGCTGGCATTTGGCAATTACCTACATTATCAATCGACAAGACGACGAACCAAAACCAACGTGTTTTTGGTGAGTAAAATATTCTGCCTACCCTCTCTTAAAACTGTGTGCACGCCACTGTCAATGGTAACCAGGATCTGATGATGGAGCTGGAAGGTGGTCATGGTAAATGAAACGACGCACCCCTATCGAGTTTCGGCTCGTTTGATTCGTCTTGTTCAGTAAAAGCTTGTTTTAAAAAAAATATGTATGTACTTGTTAAGAAGTATAATGTAAGCATATGTCCAACATGATATGTCCCACTGTTTATTTTACCAGTATATTTCATTCCTGTTTTCTTCATCTTTTAATTTTAATTACTTTCGGAGATTTTCCTTGAAAAATAAACTGAAATTAATGATGCCTCGTAATTTAATATTATTGTTTCATTAATCTACAAATTGTAATTAAGTAACAAGGTAATAACGTAAAAACAGCTTATTAAACTCTGGGGTAGGGAGACTACCAAGTAATACGAAACTCAGAAAAAAACTCTTTACATTTACGCTCACGCTTCACGCTTATATCACCAGTTGTAAAACTATGATAGGCATGACGACAAAAAAAAAATATAATTCTACAGGGTCATAGGTATTAAACGGAAACCCTTTTAAGGGCGGGTCTATTACATCCAGACAAACAACTTTTGTTCTAGGACTTTTGGAAAATCACGAAGAAAAAAATCAGCTTCTTCATACAAAAAGAAAGTCAACGCGCGGATAAATGTACGGAGAAACGAATTTTATTTTTGCGAATTTTCAAGAGTCCTGGCACGAAAATTGTTTGTCTTAAATCTAGATGTACTAGACACGCCCTTAAAAGGGTATGCGTTTAATCCTCCTGTATAGTTCGTCAAAGAGATTGTCAAAAAATATTTGACTAGTATTTTTTCTTTTGTCAATTAAATAAAAAATTTTGAAGATAGAGCCCGTTAAAGTTCCGCGTGACGTCACGAGTAGACTACAAAATGTATCTATAGACTTTTGTCAGAGAAGTGACGTCACGAGCCCGCGCTCCCGAACTTTGACAAGGTTTATCTTTGTCATTTATTGTTTGATTGACAAAAGAAAACAAACGTGTCCATTATTTTGTGATATTCTAACTCACGAACTAATTATAATATGATTTTTTACCCAGTCATTATGCCTTAATGTTCTAACTGGATCTATTCGCTTATAACATACTAGCTTTTACCCGCGGCTTCGCCCGCGTGTTATTTTGATTTTGGCTTATGTTTATGTCGGCTGCGAAACCTAACCTAACCGACAAATATCAAAATACCTTAGAGGAATGCTTTGTTGGAGTGTATATACAACCCCCCCGTGTAAGTCCCGCCTTGTCGTGGGGGAGGTCTGAGGCAGCTGAAAAGGCGGCGCTCGAAGTCTCCCTCTTCTTTGGGTCTTTTCCCCCAAGGCAGCTTAGAGGCTGGCACTCGAGGTTCAGCCGCTTTTAACTAAAGCAGCTGAGAGGATGGCCGGTAGGTTGCGTGCCTTATGAGGAGTGTCGCAACAGAGGCGGGCTGCAGTGCTCTTGCGACGCTGCAGCCGAGGTTTTTTTTTTTATTAAAACGCGAAATATCCCTGACATGATCACGGATCTATCTTTCATCTAAGTTTTTACGTGTTAGATTAATTCCAATTTTTTGTTCTAAATCAAATCGTTGCTTTCCATAAACTGGGCATTGCAAGATTATGTGCAGTGGAGTCTCCTCTTTTGTGGGTTCACAGATGCACGATGGGCTTTCCCTCAACTTAAGTCGATGTAAGTATTGGGAAAATCCACCATGCCCCGTCAGCACTTGAGTTATGATTCCCACTGGTGCTATTTCTCTTTCGATCTTGCATGCCGCCCTTGCATCCGAAAAATATGTTTTGGTTACCGCCGCAGTGTGTCCATCCTGATACCGCCGGTTCCACTCGTCAAGAGAGTCCTATCGGATTTCTCGCTTGACGAATGAAACGGGGCAGGTATCGTAAATAGGTCTGCACTTCGAGTGCAGTGCTGCTTCCTTTGCTAGCTGGTCCGCTCTCTCATTTCCCTCCATCCCCGCGTACGCTTTAATCCAATAAAGTTTCACTATTTTATTTTGTGCGTGTAGTAACTTTATGTTAGCTTTGAATTGTACTGCTAAGGGATGGAGGGAAGAGACGCCAACTACCGTTTCCAGTGCTGACCTGGAGTCACAAAAGATGCTGTAGCTGGACTTCGGGGATTTTAATGCTTTTTCGGTAGCCTCAAGAAGTGCCAATAGCTCGGCCTGGTACACGGAGCACCAATCGGCCAATTTCAGCTTGCGGGTACTGAACTGATCTCAAAATCTTAACCAAGAAATTAACATATTTACAGACGGCAGCAAAAGATTTAGATTAGAAAGATTTAAGATTTTGCTCTAGTGCTGCTCCGTCTGCCAGGCATATAAACTCCAGCTCCTCCTGCTGCGCTGGGTGTGGCTTCTTAATATCAGGGACCAACTTTTCTGTCTCTCTATCTCCAGTTACTTGCTGGGAATAACCTTTCTTAGTTTCATAAAGCAAGGCTGCTTCCTGGACTCTGATATGACAGCCGAGGATTAGGGGCCACGGTGGGATATATGGAACTGGTGGTGTGGGTACCGCCACCTACCCTACCTTCCGCTAAGCCGTCAACGTGTTGGCAGACGCAGTGGGGCTGCAGGGGAAGAGAAGTGTCGGTATCGCGATGGCAGTTCTCACTGCCCTCTGCAGTTGAAGAGGCAGGCGCTGGGCTACTATGACTGACCAGTTGCACTGGGACCAGGGCGTTGGAATGCTGTCCGACGCTCAGTGCTGGTTAGTCCCGAGTGGTGGATGACGATCTGTCTTGTGCTCCGAAACAATCCGTCATTATGGCGGGAGCGCAAGTTCCGTTATGGAGCCCGAGTCTGGGCTAGGGCTGTTGAGTGCCGCGAAGGAGTGCGAAAAATGTAGAAAAGTCCTAAACTTGCCATGACAGGTTTTATTTCTGGCGCTTAGACGGCTGCTACCGCGGCACGCTCACTTAGTTTTTATCCTATCTTACGGGAACTGTTAAAGTTTTTTAGGATAAAAAGTGGCCTATGTCACTTTTCGTCTTTCAAACTATATTCATGCAATAAGCCAAGGCAATCCGTTGCTCCGTTGCTGAGAAAAAAATATTGTCTTTTCCTACGGGAACCACAATTTTTTCGGGAAGGAAAGTATCCTATGTCACTTTCCGTCTTCCAAACTATGCCCACCCCAAAAATCAAGTCAATCCGCTGCTCCATTGCTGAGAAACAGTTTTTGTCATATCCCATGGGAATCACGAATTTTCTCGAGATAAAAAAGTACTCTATTATCACTTTCTGTCTTTTAAACCATAGGTAGGTATACATACCAAAAATCAAGTCAATCTTTTGCTCCTTTGCTGCGTCAAAGAGGAACAAACCAACAAACTTTTCGGATTGATAATATTAAAGTATGATGATTCTGTACCATAAAGGTAGAATAAAGAAACAGGTTAAACCTCTAATGATAGAAGATTTAAAAATATTTTTAATGTCAGACAAAATGACGGCCTGGTCTTAAACGTCATAGTAACATGTAGCATGCAGAGGGAAAAAAACATTTTATCCAAATTTAATGTCAGTTGTCATTTTCAATCTATACTTTATTTCCTCTTCAAGGGGATATAATGGTGGAAAAACAATTTGTCCACTTGCCATGCTACCTGTGATTTATAAAAGTCTGCAGACAATGTCACCTGTCATCTAATTACGTTTCGCTGTGACGTTTCGTTAATCCATATTAGCGTCATAGAGATTAATTTCTCTTCTTTCACGTAGCGTCTTTGTGATAGTGGCGACAGTTTCGCTTTCGATAGTTTTTGTCCTGTCCTACAGGAACTATGCAATTTTTCGGGATAAAAAGTATCCTAAAGCTCCTTCCGCCTATTAAACTATGGCCATGCCAAAAATCAAGTCAATCCGTTGCTCCGTTGGTGCGTGAAAGAGTAACAAACCAACAAACCAACAAACTTTTCGGATTTATAATATTAGTAAGGATTTCGTTCTACCACAACTAAAATGTCTATCTACCTCATATAGGACATCCACTGCTGGAAATAGGCTTCCCCTTTGAATCTTCAGTACGATCGTTTGAAAGCGGCTTTCATCCAGTACATTCCTGCAGTCGTAATGAGGTCATCCGTTCACCTTGTGGGTAGGCGTCCTACGCAGTTCTTGTCGGTACGTAATCTCCACTCAAGAACTAATCCTTACTATCGTTACTAATATCATAAATCCGAAAGTGTATTTGTGGGTTTATTGGTTTGTTCCCCTTTACGCAGCAACGGAGCAACGGATTGACTTGATATATGGGTTGGACATAGTTTGAAAGAGGGAAAGTGACATGTGACATGTATGAGCTACTTTTTATCCCGAAAAATTGATGGTTTCTATGGGATAGCACAATAATTAAAATATCACATGGGTGAAGCCCTGGGCAAAAGCTAGTACTTACATAATTTAAATAATATGTAAAAATTATTGAATAAAATTAGTTTGGTCAGTCAGGTACGAAGAACTAGTTATTTTACGTTCTAGATCAATATCTATCACAAAACAGCGTACCAGCAGAGCCCTCAGAACAGCAACGTTTCATTATAAGCAGAAATTGAAAATGCTCGGAGTTTATTTTATCTTCCATTCTTTGAGTAGCTCTACTTCGCTATTTTTTTTTATTTTATTTGTGCTAGTTAATTATAGAAGACTAGCGACCCGCCCCGGCTTCCCACAGGTGTATTATACATATAAAACATCCTCTTAAATTACTCTATCTACTGAAAAAAACCGCATCAAAATCCGTTGCTTAGTTTTAAATATATAAGCATACATGGGGACAGACAGCGGGAATCGACTTTGTTTTATACTATGTAGTGATGATGCCTCGAAACGTCGCTAGTACCATAATGGAACTGGCGAAGTTTACTTACATACGTGAGTAGTACCACCAATGGAACTAATCAATGGTACTAGTGACAGAAAACCGATTTCTCGGATCACATATCGTTAAGTGCAGCGTAGGACGTCCTCCCACGAGGTGGTCAGATGACCTCATTATGACAATAGGCATGATGACTAAATTAAATTATAATTAAATTAAATTATATTTTAATAATTATAATAAGTCAGTCAGATATACTATCAAAAATATTAGACACATATTTTTTCTTTTGTCAATTAAACAAACAATGATGAAGATATAGTCCGTCAAAGTTCCGCGTGACGACACAAGTGCCATACAAATATGTATAGAATTCTTTAAGAGAGGTGACGTCACGCACGACCCCCACTCCCAAACTTTGAGAGATTTATCTTTGCCATTAATGTTGTTTGATTGACAAAAGAAAACAATACTTGTCCAATATTTTTTGGTAACCTAACTCACGGACTAATTATAATAATGATTTTTTCACCCAGTCATCATGTCGAATTGGTCCTATTGGCGACCTGAGGGCTAAGTTGGAGTTTCTTGCTCGAACTCAATCGCGTTCGATGTGATTTCTATGGAAATTGCATAGCGCCATCTTGTGTCACGTACAGAAAACTGACTAGATAAGTGTGAGTATTTACGGGTAAGGTATTGAAAGAAGGAGCACGATTTTAGGGGGGCGGGGGGGCGGGGAGGGGGTCTAGGGGGAGGGGGAGTCACCCCCCCACTACCACCCCCCCCGGCGAAGCGTAGTTTTTTTTAAATTAATTTTTAAAATTTAAAAATTTATGAAATTTTAACGGTTAAACTATAGCCGCCCGGTACCCGCGGGGAGGGGTGAAGGGGGAAGGGTTGGGGGGAGGGGGGAAGCCCCTCCCTGCAACTCCCCCCAGCCGCAGGCCCTTAGTTTTTGAGTAATATTTTTTTTAGTACTTAACCTCACTTTCGACTATATCAGAATTTTTAACCTGTTTTTTGTTTCACACCTAATCTATCAAGGCAGTTTACTTCTGGCACTTCGCCGGCCGCTGCCGCGGCACGCTCGCTTCGCTCGCTCGGCTCGTGCGTTGTTTGTCATGTTCTAACCTAACCTAACCTATTTTTTGTTTCACACCTAATCTATCAAGGCAGTTTACTTCTGGCACTTCGCCGGCCGCTGCCGCGGCACGCTCGCTTCGCTCGCTCGGCTCGTGCGTTGTTTGTCATGTTCTAACCTAACCTAACCTATTTTTTGTTTCACACCTAATTGTAAAATTAACTAAATATACTTCGGCGCAACTCCGGCAGCCAGAATGCATAGGAACGATTGAAAAACACTCCCGTGACTTCCCCATAGTGTCGCAATCCTTAGGTTTGTGCTCCTCGTTTTAATACCCAACCCGTATTTACGGTACTGTAACGAGCGCCAAACCAATTCAACACAGGCGCGGCAACGTCAGTGGCTAACTCAAGCGTGTGTGTCAATGTGCTCGCGTGTGTGCTCGGCGCGCTAGATTAACGCGACGTAAGAGTAATTCGATTTGATTTGCAAAACTCCAACTTAGCCCTCTGTAGGTGCAGCGCATGTCTAGAAGTGATGTGTGAAGCAAAACTACAGAAGGTTTACGTATTTGTCCGTTATTTATAGGTATGAGTATTCTGTGCATTGACATTAATAAACAAATATGTTCCTGTTAACCCCGTGTCTAACTATTGCTAAGATGCCTGTTGGTTTCTGACGTGACTTAATGGCGGTTGATATTGATTATCATTTTTCGGGAAAAAAACGCACAACCGACTTCTACCGTGTACATAATTTGAATAGTTTGCATGAATCGATATGACATCCAAATAAATACATTATTGTTGATTTATCTAAAATGGCTTAGCCGATTTCGATAAAAAAAATAATGGGAGCACCTCGGGACTATACCCTCTTGAAGTATCTAAATAAGATTTTTTAAATCAGTTCACAATTGGCGAAAATATCGATGAACATACACAAAAAATACATACATACGAACATAATTAGAGTTACTCCTCCTTTTTGAAATTCACTAAACTAAACAGAAAATAGCGTACTGTAACTTAATCAGTTTGGCAGTGTACGCGCGCCATTAATCCTGTTATCTGTGCCTCTTGTCGAGTCTAAAACCTCTCATTATTATCGAACCTCAAGCGCCTTACCTGCGAATAAATCCTATTTAACGATAGCACGAAACAAACTGCACCTAATGAAGGTCTGGGCACCACCGGGACCACGAAAGCTCATCTGATACAATATAATAGGCATGATGCATGATGACGAAAATTCTTTTATCTACACTAATGTTGTAACATTCTACTTATGTTTCCAATACTTGACTTATAATGACTACTGTTATAGCGCAGACAACAAAACACTCAATTTAAGCAATTTCACATGATGTTATAATATCCACATCGATATCGTAAAATCTCATTATAACATCGCGCGCTCGCTCCTGATTGGCCCTGCGCGCGCAGCTGCGCTCTCATTGGTTAGATTTTAATGGCGCCAAGTTCACTGTGACAATACACGTACGCTTGAATTTAATGTTTCGCAATTTGTTTATTTTTATTTTTATTAGTGAAGATAAAGTAGTGTATGCAACTGCATATAACACGGGTATTAAAACACTCGTTACTATTATGAAACTCGCTGCGCTCGTTTCATAAACTCACACTCGTGTTTTAATACCCTTCATTATATGACAGTTGCATAAACTACTAAAATAACATTGTAACATTATTTAATTTATTATTATAGTCAGTTGAAATTGTTATGTATGGAAATGACGCCGCTAAGTGTATGTATTATACCAAAAGCTGAATGAATGAATGAAATGATGACTGGGTAAAAATATATTATTATAATTAGTCTGTGGGTTAGATTCTCAAAAAATATTCGCTACGTATTTTTTCTTTTGTAAATCAAACTTTAAATAATTACAAAGAAAAACCTTGTCAAAGTTCGAGAGTGGGGTAGTGACGTCACTTCTCAGATAAAAGTCTATACATTTATATGTGACTTGTGACGTCACATGGAACTTTGATGGCCTACATCTTCATCAGTTTTTATTTAATTGACAAAAGAAAAACATGTGTCTACATTTTTTTGATAATCTATCTGAACTAATTAAATTTTTAACCGACTTGCAAAAAATAGGAGTGTCTATGTTTATCTGTATGTGTTTTTGTTGTTTATGTCCATCGCCAATTTTTCCTTTTATTTTAATTAATTAATTCCCTGTATGCTATCATATTCAGTTCAATAATTTTACGTTTAAGCTTTTGAATTAATATTGTTCAAATCTTATTAAAACAATAAAATAATGCATATCTTAAAAGCACAGACCTCGGAGTCTGCGGAGTGTAAAAAAACATTATATAGATGTTTGAAACAGGAATTAAATAAAAATTAGGAAAAATATATCCAAGTAGTTAATTGTTCGAAAACAACCGCCTCGAACTGTAAGAAAACCAGCTGTGCAGCAATTTCTTCGGCAAGATTCAGCAAATTTTTGGTTTCTAAAATAATGATTTCAGGATTGAATTTTCAAGGTTGATCGTATATTAATTGCTGTATACTAAGTAAATAATATTGTTTAAAAATTATTTCATTTTTTGATTTTAACATCTTAGATTTATATTTTACAATATTTTTATAACAAAGAAATATAAAAACATTATAAAAACTTAACCTAGATTGCCGCCGGCAGCAGGGCGGGGCTCAAGCTACCGGTTCGCGGTAGTGGGGGCTACAGACTGAGGAACCTCCTAACAATCCGTGGCGTGTCCAATGTAATGTTGCAAACGGGGAAGCCGTTTGCAGCACCACAAGTTAAAAGAGAAATTAGAGAGGAACCCGTAATGTGGCAAGCGGGGAAGCCGGTTGCCACACCACAAGTTACGAGACTTCAGAGAACCTAACCAAAGAGTCCTACCTAGTGGATAGGATTCCTAACGGTTCGGAGAGAGGAGATTAAAACAGAAAACTAACCTTAGTATTTACACATTTATTTACACTAACACACACTGCACTTATCGTCTATAAAGTCTTCAAGAAGCGGAGAGAGAGAGAGAGAGAATTTTGAAGGAGTCCTTGGAAAGTTAGCCAAAAAAGGGAGAGGGTAGCACTCGTAGAACCACGCTGGAGGCTGGCCGAGGATTTTCTATTGCCTGAGCTGGACCCGCCGATAGTGTGGCGCCAGCAAGGTCGCGCTAGATGAGCGCTAGCGTGGAGACATCTGTCGACTGAGGTGGAGGCGCCGGCCCAAACCGGCCGACAGGCGCCGGCCCAAACTGGCCGACAGGGTTCGAAGTCAGCGCCAGCCCAGTGCTCCAGGGTAAGGGGTCAGTGGCCCCAAAACAAGAGATCCACCTGTAATCAAAGTCAAAGGGACCGGAGCCTCTCACCCTGACTGTTACTCGACGCTCATGCCGTTTACAGGACTCGTCCACGCAAACTCAAATTCACACAATTTACATTTTTATGGGAAAAAAAAGGTGTCTTCCAGATCACTTCCAACTCAAGACTGCCCGAATTTTACCAAACAAGGATCGCTGATCCTGTCAGAGATAAACATTTCAAAAATTTGAATAATTTCACAATTAGAATTGTTAGTTGGCAGTGTTATCGTTAAAAGAGTCTGAATGTAGAAAAGCTAACAAAAATGGTTAGTTTCCCTACACCAAGATCACTGCCTTTTGAATCTGGCCCTTGACCCATTGTTTAACAATAATTAATAAATATTATCCATGTTTATAGCAGTGGATTTAAATTTTTTCTTTAAACTTAGCAAATTTCTAAACAGCGTGTTTAACAAATAAATAGGTAAAATAAATATTTCAAAGAGTAAATAGATATTCCTCCCGCCCAGCATTAAATTATCCCAGGCTACGATGCTGTCTACAAGACGCCATTTTATGTTCCACTACATTATCCCCCAGACGCGGTGGGTAGTAAGCTCCTATAAAAAGCAATTTAATTGTACAAAGCATAAGCTTACAATCAAGTCAGTAACCCCATTTAGATAGATTTAATGTCTTGAGGGTAAAGACGCACTTGGCATATGGTCTTTTAAACATTTCTTTATTTTTAAATTTCTTTTGAAATGTAAAGATCATAAATATGTAGGTATAAGTCAGAGACCGTGTGTAAGATGTCCCCTAATGTTATATTATTATATATTAAACCTAAGTTTCTATCATGAGTATAGGCATCCTCTCCCTTGTGCCAGTTTTCCCGTTCTTGGCTTTAGATCTTTGGCTGAAATTTTTTGAAGAAAATTAACTGAACGTAAAAAAGTTATTAAACCTCTAATAAAATGTAAGAAGGCTACTTAAAAACCAGATACATAATGCGAAAATTTAGGTACCTTAGACTTTTGACTCATATATAGGTACAATCAGGTACATATGTAGGTATTGGTACATTACATTCCAACTAGTGTAGATACCTACTAGTAAAAAATTAAAGCAACAAATATTAAACCATTTTAGTAACAACTAAATAGGTACGAGTATGTTTGTTTGAGAGCTGTGATGCTACAGAACGACATATTTGTCAAACTTCTTACAGGAAACATCACAGTCTTTCCAGAACAGTCGTAAATATGTAGTAGTTCACATTTAGTCTTAATGCAAAATTAACTAAGCCTTTTTTTACGAGGGGGAAATCTTTTAAAGGTGTCCAACCGCTTTGGGGTGCAGTCGGGTTATGTAGGATTGTACCCACTGAAACCCCCTCGGCGGCCAGCCTTTGTGCCTTCTTGGGAGCTCCGGGATCTCCAAAGGAACGCACCGGTGCTTCCAGCACTTTATAGGACTACTCGCCTGGTGATAAAACCAGTCTTGTACTGTCCGTAACGACAGCGTTGCCACACACGCTGCCGTCCTCCTCGGGCTCGCTTGAGTGGTTGGCCAGAGCCCGATCTCTGTCCACCCACGAGCCCAGGGTCCCCTTTTAGTAGGCTCTTACTACAGGCAGAGGATACCGATGAAGTATTCTAATGCCCCGGCATCAGGGCAAAAATTAACTAAGCCTATAACCCAAACCTATAACATCATTTGGCGTTCGGCCACCGTTCACCAAGACATTGGCCCAATTAAGACTTTAATGATATTCACCGTATCAAATAGCTTCCTCTTTCAAATATTAAAATTTACAAAATACATACATGTTTATCTTTACAACATCACCCTCCTTCGTAAGCAGTCGGCTTACATGGCGTAGTGCACAATAGCCTAGTCTTATACAGACGTCTAAAAACAATGCTAAATTAACTTAAGCTAAGCCTATAAGGTATTACCTCATTTGGCGTTCGGCCAACGTTTGCCAAGACGTTGGCGTAAGAGATAGTTGGCGTAATACTGCAATTTATATACCGCATATCGTAATTCGATTTGCTGATTGAAGTCGGACCAATTAGTTGAGACAATTATTGTACTCTACTCGAAGCAAGACTTGGGCTGAATTGAGCCGACTTGCGGTTGGTAGTTGAATGAGATTGCAGGTTTAATGCAGTTCAGCATTGTTGGTGATCTCGGGAAGTTAATGTTTTTAGTGTACAAGTAGCGGCACGTAAGTCTAGCGCTGAGGGTACTGTGGAGGAGATGGCTGCGCATGAGTTTAGTATGGCGGTCAACATACGCAGTCCCCTCCACACTTCGCTCCGCGCTAGACTTATAATAATATGCCGCGACCTGTTAGTGTTTATGGGTACGTCTTGTAAACTAGGTACATACAACCCAGTCAGAATATCTGTGCACCTCGCTGGAATGCGGCTCTCCCGCTTCCCCTGTCACCTCTCCGCCCACTCCCCAGTGCGACAGTACGGTTAGCATCTTCGTTGCCGATACACGTCCCTATAATAATTTACGTCCAGATGGTATACTAGACGTCCGGTAATGTATATACTCGTACGTCCCGATAATTCGATACGACGTCACGAAGTCAGGTGCACAGATATTGTGACCGGGTTGTAGTTATATCTTCTAATTGCAATTAGAAGTATAATTATGATCTTACAATCTAAATAGCCTTGTCAGAGGCCTTTAGGCGACTTAAAAACTCTGACACTAGGGCTAGCCACCCGGCCTATACGAACTTACATACCTACTTACTGAAATAAATTTATTAATATTTATAACGAGGTAGTTAAGTCACCTAAATGTTTGGATAATCTGCATCCGCAAATTTTACTACATAGTCAAAAACTGCGATGAAATACTGTTAATTTAACTGAATGGGATAAGTTCATTTTGTAGGACTATTACTAGGGGACTAGGAGGTATTACGTTGTCCGATGTTAAAGATCATTAATTAATACCCATCTTGTTTATATCAGTTTTTGAAATAATGAGAGTAACATGAATCAAATTAAATTGGTTTGGTTTTTTAAGAGCTAAATAACGTATTATGTCAGTTAACAGAGATGCACATACGTGCACGTGCTATTTTTATGAACCGACTTCCTAAAAGGAGGAGGTTCTATATTCGTCTGTATGTATTTTTTTGTCTATGTGTGTGAACCAAATTCTAAAAATTTATTTTGAGTTCGAAACGTTTTACTCCCGAGATGGTCGCTTATAAATGTTACAGAAATCGGCAGAGCCGTTTTTGAAAAACAAAAATAATGTCAACAATTCATACGAAATTTTTGAATTTTGTACACGATGGAAGGCGGTTTTGCCATTATTCGAAAAAAAAACATTGCGAAAAACAATTATTTCTCCATTTTTTCGGGGGTTAAAACAAGTATTGTATTAGCCTGTTTACTAAACTTTACCTAGTTTGCTCGTACTTTCGCCCTCAAATTAGATCTTTATTTAGAACATTGTGAGTCAAAATTGTTTGATCATTTTTTCACAAAATCCCTTTACCGAAAATCAAATCAAATCAAAAGTTTTTTATTCAGATCACATAATCCATGGTGTTAGTAGAAACTTATAGACTATATTAGTACTTGAATTATATTGCAGTAACATTGGAATGAACGTATTTCAAATAATTATATCTAACAAAAACATTTTCATGTGAAAAGTAAGGTCTTAAAACTTAACGTTCTTTATGTGAATCTTAAACATTTATGTCTGAAAGTCCTAATCTTATTTTAAAGGATAAATTGAAGCCAAAAGTTAGACGTTTATCTCTTAGTGTTTTCTATAATCAAGAGAGAAGAACCCTGTCCGTAAGGATAAGTTCTCCATAAAAGGCGTTAAAAATGAAAAGCACTCTTGAGCCCCAGTATTTATGGCGAGTGTGGGCACGTGTGAAATGCAGCGACACTTTAATATCGGTTTTCGTTTAATACTACACGTTATATCTTTGAAATTGCTGGAAACGTTGGAAGCATTTTGGAGAATTCTCTGTTGCAAGTTTTAAGTAGTTAACTTGAACTTAAACAGTAGATCGCGGGATCCAAAAGCAAGGATGTTATACCAGGCACGATGACTAAAATAAGTCCGTCACATAGATTTTCAAAATTATTAGTCACGTTTTTTTATTTGTACGACATTTAATCTTATGAAAACCATTATAAAAAGTAAGGTAGAAAGAAAGCAAGGAAAGAAAGACTACGGAGAGCATTTTTAGACCAAATTAAAGAAAAAGTAGATGTTAAATCGTACAGGGAGGTGAAAGCGGCGGAGGACCGCGGAACGTGGAAGTTGCTCTGCCGACAAGAGTCCTGCTATTATGTTTTTAAGATGATGATGATGATGTATTTACTCATCATTATGACCATTTTTCAGTACAGCCATCAAAATTCCTTTAGGCTGTTCCATACATTTCATTTCATTTCATACGAAAAGTTCATTGACTTCAAAAGTTTAATTCATCTCTACAAAATCGATTGGACTAAAGATTTTTCCCGCTATTTCAGAGTTGTCGTACTTTTACGGTAACAGTTGAGCATGATAAAAACCCGTGTTTGGGTGATAGAGATACATCCAGTAGGTAGAGTATCAGTCCCCCCCGAGTAGGTTCCCGCCTTGTCGTGGCGGGGGGGCTTAGTAGCCGTGGCTTGTGGGCGGCCACGGTGAAGTTAAGAGGAAGAGGAGGTGGGGCCGGCCTCTCCGGGTCTTGGCCGGAGACAAGCCCGTGCGAAGGCTGGCCACAGTCGGCTTGCCGACTGAGGTGGACTGCGGTGTCGTGCTCGTCGCGATACTGCGGCTGAGCCCATCGAGGCGGGGGCGGCGACGGGATGGACGGGCGCTGCCTATCCGTCCTGCCAGCGGCCCTAACGGGTGCCGCCAACGTGTTGGCGGAGGCGGTGGGGCTGCAGAGGAAGAGGAGTGTCGGTATCGCGATGGCCGTTCTCCCTATCCTCTGCAGCCGTAGTGGCACTTTAATTGACCCGTTGCATCGGGACCAGGGCTGTCGGATACGGGTGCTGTCCGACGCCCAGTGCTGGTTGGTCCCAGGTGGTGGGTGGCGATGTGTCTGGTGTTCGACACATCGTCATTCTAGCGGGAGCGTAAGCTCAGTGGTGGGCCCGAGTTGGGCCAGCGCTGTCGGGTGCCGCGGAGGAGTGCGCAAGCGTGCCCGTAGCCCCGACACCAGGCGCAGTGGTGGAACACCCAGGGGTTTTGGTGGGTATACTGTCCAGTTGGCAGGACTCCCACATAACCACCTGCCAGCCCTCGAGGTGTGGTGGTATCTATAAAAGATTTCCCCTGGCTAAAAAAAAAAAAGGTAGAGTATCAGTGTTATCTGCTTGCCCTGTACTAAACTAAGTAATTAAGATCTTCATTATCAACAACGTACTATGGGCTAATCCACAATTATATGGTTCATAACAATGACCTCTCAGGCAAGTAGGTACAGGATAAGCTTACAATCCCGTATGACTTTTTGCCGAAGTTTAGGTACTCATTGTAGTTCGGATGTAATTTATTTTCAGGGATGTTGTTCGGAGACATTTGGCAATAGAACCCTGTTCCGTAGGTATCCACTATACCAGGTCCGGTGTGGGAAACTATGTATCATAAGTGGGCTATCGATCTGGGGCCAGATGGAATTTACGACCACAAGATTTGCGACGACACTGACATAGTAAATGCTGGAAGAACAGAATCTATTACTTCAACACGACTAAGTTTGTCAAGACAAAGCATGTTTCGTAATGCCTCAAAAAAGATAGCCCTGAAGTGTTACTTTATATGTTTTAGCGTTTTTGAGTCATTACAATATTATCAGTGTCTTGTAAAGTAAGAATATTTTGTTTTTTCAAATATAAAGTAGTCGTAATCGTCTAGTGAGAGAACATTTTGCAAGATCCATCTATACTAAGCGCCACACAAATCGGCGGATTTGAAGTTATGCGCAGAACGCTGCGCAAAAGCCGAAATATAGGTATGCGCGGGAGCCAGGAAACCAGACGCCGAGGCACACCTGCCCGCTAACCTCATGCCTCCCGCGCGCTCCCTACGCCCGTGCTCAACACTACGCCACGTGGTGTCGGCATTGTGCACACATGCGCAATAATTAGCGAATCACGGCGAAGTGTCATCTGCGACTAACTTCTCATCCGCCGATTTGTGTTGCGCTTAGTATATGCTTCCTTCTCCTATGGAGCTCAATCAATATGATCAATAAGACCGGTTGGAAGTGGCTTGCATCCACGGCGGTCTTTATGAGTTCGTCTGTTCACTTTGGGTGGACGTCTTACGCTACGTGGTTTCGAGAACTTTTCGAGTCCATCAGCCAAGTCATCAGCTTTCTTTGCTATGTGCCCATCTCTAGACCGTATCAATGAAGTAAACAACATAATTTGTTATATTTCAAAATTACACACAAAGCTGTAGGATTTGTTTCATTCGATTTAATATTAAAATTTAGTGTATACATAAAGGTTATTATCATGCCTAGCCCTCAATTACAAATTGTAAATTTTATTTACAATGTTAATATGTTATTTACCAAGTATAGGTGTCGGGTTTGTGGAATCAATATCAATTTTGAATATTAAATTTAATACACGATTTGCTACAAATACTTCAATCGAAGTAGTATTAAGCATTGCTTTATATATATATCATCATCATTATTATTTGAGCTCACTTCAGTCATGTGGCATCTCTTTCCAATTTACCCTGTTTACTGTGTAATCAAAATTTAACTAAGCGGTTGCCTGGAAGACATTGCAATTAACGATATTTATTTTGTTTTCCTTGTAATTTTAATTGATGATATTGTTCTTGACGATGCTATTGCTGATATTTTTTATTAAGTACCTATTATTTTGTTTTATTGAATTCTACGTGTTCAATTATTTTTTTAATGATATTTATTTTGTGATGACGTTTCTAAGCGCATGTAATATGTCAATGGAATAAATGAATTTTGAATTAGAATTTGAAAACGACAAAATCGCTGTAAAATTTTATTGGAGCAACAAAATAAAAAGATAAGACGATAAGTTCGACGTGTGTATTTATCATACTGTATGTCAGTCTGTGACATCATTATAATTATAGTTTTCAAATAAATGAACCGATTGACAATGATAAGGATTTTTTAGTAATAAATCGAGATATAGGATTGGGCGGGGCTAGTAGTGGTAATTTGGGCAATCGCAATATCTTGGACCTTATTACGAGTGACCTTATTGCACCAAAGTACTAAGTACTCACATACATCACTACATAGTATAAAACAAAGTCGCTTTCCGCCATTTCCGTCACCGAAGTTCAGAATTTCAAGAGTATTGGGACGTTTACCTTACTCAGATACATCACTACATAGTATAAAACAAAGTCGCTTCCGGCTGTCTGTCCCTATGTATGCTTATATCTTCTAAGCTATGCAACGGATTTTTATGTGTTTTTTTTTCATAGATAGAGTGATTCAAGAGGAAGGTTTAAATGTATTAATACCTACACCTGTGCGAAGCCGGGGCGGGTTGCTAGTTTGTAATATGAAGCGGTCGCGGGATGGAAACATATCGAGCAACTTCCAGGGCGACTTTTCTACTGCCACTACGATATTAAATTTCAATTACTTGCGGCCACATTTTGCAAGGAAACCTTGTTTCAGTATATTTTCCTATTCATATTACTACGTAAAAAAATGGTTTGAACCGTGTACGCTATGAGCAGAATGTTCTTGCGGAGGGATGTCGGACTATTAGAACCATATTAGAACTTATTGTTGAAGAGTTAAAACCGATCAAGTGAAAAGTGGTCTCATCTAGCCCCGCCTTACCCTACATATGATATTGTTATACATTTTTTATCATATTTGCTCGTAAAGTGGCTGTAATTACACCAATTTCAATATCGTAATGTATTTCATTACGCACTTGTGCTTTATTGTAATGTAAAACGCACGTCGCCACCGACTGCAGAACTCTGTGGTCTCGTTTCTCCTACTTTCACTCAAGAGAGTGAGAGACATTACGACACTTGTGCGGTAATGTAAAACGCACGATGCTTCGACTGATGCACGACTTTCACTCCGCACGATGCTACTTTCACTCAAAGTCAGAGTTTTATTAATTTCCTCGCAAATATGTTAAAACGTCATATGACATACGTGCGCTTTGAAAATTAATTTCGCAATTTTGTCTCGGCTGTATTTTTCAACTTACCGCACTTATATCATAATGCACTATTTCAATGAGTGCTATGATCAGGCGTACAAACTTTTCATTTGTTTTTAAACTTTTTGCTTTAATTCAAAAATATCACTTCCAGTAACTATTCTATCACAAAAGCGTCTTTGCCATCGATATTGCTGTCATTTAAGGCCAGAATAAAATACACTTCTGTTATATTGGCTGTATAAACAGAGGATGGAGCACGGCGATACAGTTTATAGCCTTATTGAATCGCATGCATAACAAGCCTGTCAATTTCATAACACATTGGCTTCGATTTACTGAAACACAGACATGAGTTTTGTTTGTTGGGAATATAGTGAATTCTTTTTATGAAGACAAATTGGAATTCACATCCAATTTTCTAGATATTATGCAGCCTAAACGTGGCATCAGCCATGAAATATACATATTCCTGGCCTGATTTCAAAAATCTCATTAGGTATGTGTCTTATTACTATCTAGTATTTACCTAGTCGCCTCATAACTTCTTTACTGTTTATTTTTGTTGTTGTGTTACAGTATCCAATTATATTGTCTCGTAATAAAATAAAGTCTTCCATTAATTTCAAACTGTGAAGAAAAATGTAATGAATAAAAATAATCTCCCTGTTTTAGTGCTCTTCACATTTTTGAAGAAAGTTAAATAAACCAACACGCACCAAATTATATTGTTGAACTGCGGTTAGAACGCTAACTATAATTGTTAGAAGATGATTTAATTGTTCCTTGATAAAGCCAAACACTTGTCAAGAAAAAAGCCACTCGCTATCAGAGGGGCGCAATTCAATGGCGAAAAAAATATAAAAGAGATCCACGCGTACGTAGTTGCGAACAACAGCAAGTAAAATTATAATACCATGTCAATCATCGCACGATGAAGCCATACCAACATCCATTGTTCTCCAAAGCCATCGATAGGTATAATTCATCGTCAGCTCCCTCCACTAAAGGGTCTTTAGTCAGCTGGTCCCGTTCAAACTTGTTTCGCGTTTTTGCACCGGGCATCTGATCCCGTTGATAAATAAACATCTTTTCAAAGGTCCTCTCACTCCAAACTAAGCACAGCTTGTCATATGGTTGTCAGAGACTTAAATACCACGTAATTACATAATATACCTACTTATTTTCAAATACATACCTAAATAGATAATAACATCCAGACAGCATTTTTGTGATGAACATAGGTTCATCACAAAAATGCTTGCCCTGGGTGGGAATTGAACCCACGTCTCATTTGATCCAGGAGTCAGGGTCACTAACCACTGGGCTAATGAGACAGTTATGATACATCTTATGATTAGTAAAGACACAAAAAAGTGTTTATCGGCACTTAAATATTGCTTTGCAACCTTAATAACTAACTGTGATTCTTAAATTATGATTATTATTAATTAACGAAACAACTCGTTCTCATAAATGCATGAAAACAGTAGAAGTTGAGATAAATAGGTACACAAATGGCAAAATGCAATACAAAAACTGTTCAAGAGAATTCACAATTTTTTTTAATTCTTAGCCATCACCATAACAAGTTGTGTCTGTTTTACTCAAATATTTTTATTTTTTATATATGATGGTTTAAAGTGGAATCAGAGGACAAAGCAAATATGATGAAATTAATTCTTTAGTCAACTCATACCGCGGGATACTCGTAACTTTGGAGCAGGATCAATTGACTAAAAAGCCCTAGGCATGGTGTGAGCACACCACACCCGATACGTTAATTTCGCCATTTAGGTATCAGTAATATGTGAAGCCATTTAACCGCTATTCGCAATTGGATAAGCAAGAACCATGAGAAGAGAATACTGATATAGCTAGCTATATTTACCAGTTGTTAAATGCCTTAGGAGTTGATCACTATTCCACAGGCACCATTGAAGATTTTGAATAAAAGTACCTAGTGATATATATTTTCCACAATATGTGAAGAAGTTCTTTATTATTTAGACGTGGTTTTGCAAAAAACACCATTCTTTCAGTTACTGTTAGAAGTTAGATTTACTTAGTTGCAGCAAAATTATATTTGAAAGTTTTATAATGTACTTAAATTCATGAAGTTATTTACTGTGTTTAATTCTTACGGCAATTTAGATTTATTTACTATACAGGGTAACTGGTAATTAATTAGCATCCTAAGGGCATATTCTGTACATCAAAACAAATATCTTATTCACATAAAATTCGTATTTCTTCTTCCGTAGAAAATTTAAAAAAAAATACCAGTCTGAACTTAGTTAATTCTATGTAAAAAGTGCGCGCCGCCACCCGCAAGACTTGGATCCATTTAGGTACAAAAAGTTGAATTCTTAAATCTCAGAGAAAATACTGCGTAAATATTCAAACAAGTATGAATATTAGATAAGTATGTACGAGTAAAAACAGTTATTTGTACCTACATAAATTAAGCTAATTCCACTTTTAAAGAATCTTTTTGGGAAATTATTTGACATTTGGGAAAAGTCGTTGAACAAACGTTGTTTTTTTTCTGTACTGAACATTCCTTTAAAAGGATGCTAATTGATTACCAATAACCCTATATATAGGTAGGTATTATATAATAGCATCGTGGAAATGTCGAGCCCTAATATAATGTTTTTTCGTTGTCGTTTCTCGCAAGTTCTTTTTCCGGGCACATTAGATTATCGTAAAACGGTAATGTGTGCAGATTCACACACTATCAGAGAATGGGGTGGTAGTAATGATATTATTTTCATGTCACAGGTACACTTTATACAAAATATGTAAAATACTAAATAGGAATAGATATGCTTTGGATAAAGTAAATAAGTTCGTAAAGGCCGGGTTACTAGCCCTGGTGTCAGAGTTTTTAGGCCGCCTGATGGCCTCTGACTTGGCTAAACGGTTAAAACAACCGGGACCTACAACTTAACGTGTCATCCGAGCCACGGTAGCGCTCAGTTGGAAAATGCCACCCGCGGTCACCCATCCAAATACTGACCGTGCGGAACGTTGCTTAATTTCAGTGATCGCTGACAATCACCTAATCAACCTACGCTACGAGCGCTACAAGATAAGTAATAAGATAGATTTAGATAAGAACCTATATCTTGCTTTTATTTTTAACGCTAGTTGTTTTTAAAATTCTTCTAATAATGTTTCAAACCTAATAAGGACTTTGTTCAAATATGAGAGGAACCCATAATGTATTTTTCAATGGAGCAACCCGGCACATACGAACATATATTTTCGAACAACGGCAGTGCGGTCACCCATCTATAGACTAGACAACACTAGACATATCATCCGTTGCTCAGATTAACTAACATTTAACATTCATAAAATTTAACAAATTGGGATCCCGGTTGTTTGAACCGTTTAGCTATTTCAGAGGCCTTCGGCAGCGTAAAACTTTTGACACTTTAATTTTGTTTGAACCGCTTAGCTATCACAGAGGCCTTCGGCAGCGTAAAACTTTTGACACTTTAATTTTGTTTGAACCGTTTAGCTATTTCAGAGGCCTTCGGCAGCGTAAAACTTTTGACACTTTAATTTTTTTTCAACCGTTTAGCTATTTCTGAGGCCTTCGGCAGCGTAAAATTTTTGACACTTTAATTTAATTTAACACACATAAAATTTAACGAATTGGGATCCCGGTTGTTTGAACCGTTTAGCTATTTCAGAGGCCTTCGGCAGCGTAAAACTTTTGACACATTAATTTTGTTTAAACCGTTTAGCTATTTCAGAGGCCTTCGGCAGCGTAAAACTTTTCAAAGTCAAAGTCAAAATATTTATTTTGCGGAGACATGGGTAAAATGTAGGTGTTAAATTTGTTACATAATTATGTGCACCATGCTCTAGCATCATGGCATGCAAAATCATTATTATTAAATTTATTAGTACTTACATTAAACATTATATTTGCACAAAGATTTGTCATTTAAGAATTCATTTATAGAATAATATGTCTTGTCTATTAGTAATTTCTTAAGTCTAAATTTAAAAATGTCAACATTATCAGTATCTTTCACAACTTTCGGCAGTTTATTGTAAATAGTCAATCTCATCATAAACGTGCTGTTATTATAAAGAGCTGTCCTACGGTATGGCTGCCGTCCGATTGCTTAAAGACCGCTAAGTGACATTTTTGCGATTTTGACTTTTATACACTACTAAAATCAGAATTTTTTCCTCTTTTTTCTAGTCTGGGTCTTATTTTTTTCTTTTTATTAGTTGCTGAGTTACGGACACCACGTGCACAGTTAACTACGTACTTTTTTCTATTTTACAATTCTTAAACACAGTTATCGCATTTTACAACACTAAAATGCTATTAAGTGCGCATACATGTGGTTTGAAGCTTAACATTTATTCTGGATTGCAATTTTAGAAAACGTCTAAGTATCTTTGCGTTACTATTTCACCGTTACCCGACTTACGACGTTTTGTAGTAATTTGTAGTAACCCAGTCCTGTGTAATACCTGCAATGCTTAAAAACGGTTTTATTACCTCAACTATTCTATAAAACAGCTAACTCTACATAACCGAATAATTGTTGCTAAACTATTCTGAACATTTATAATTTACAATTCTAAAAGACGGTGACTGTTCTTCAGCTGCGAGTGGCTCCTAATGCAGGCCGGTAGAAACAATATTAGAAAACGGTTAGGTGACATTTCCACGCTATAAAGCGTTTAAGTGCGAAGGCGCCCGAGCAACTGCCCGGCCCGATTACGCACCCGTCATTCGTCGCCAGGATGCCGCGAGAGGAAAAATGGCGTGTGTAACCGCCAAAATGGACGCGGGATCGAAGTTAGGAATTTTTATTCGATAAGGTATATTGCCTATATTTTATTAAGACAATGATTTCACTATATTGTTAACCACGACACCACACCAATAATAACAATGGCGCCTGTAATTTATTGTGTAAGCTTACAAGCTTGGTTGCCTGGAAGAAATCGCTTGAAGCGATATTATTTTCCGCCATTTAGTATAACTTTGTAATGTTTTTGTTTTTCGTGTTTTTTGTATTGTAATTGTGGTTAAACTAATAAAAAATTATCTATCTATCTATAAACGTGAAGTTAGCAAAAAACATTGCATTGCACGGACTAATAACGCACCCAACTCTACACACAGTTGCCACCACCGCGCTTGGTCGCAGAATTTTCTGCCATTCGTACAGATGCTGATAAGTACCAATTATTCCAGTCCTCTAAAAATATCATGTAAAAATACATTTAAATGTTTCATTATCACCCTAAATGCGAAGGTTTGTATAATGCATGCGAAAGTATGATTGTTCTTTTCACGCTGGAACGGCTGAACAGAATTAGATTTGAAATGCGAAATAAAGGTTGATTATACCCTAAGTACGATCGAGATATAAGAGATCAGAAGGTTCTATGGACAGCTATACGCTTCAGTCTCTAAGCCTGCGCAGCCAAAAATCCAAGAGTCAAGTTGACCTGCAACTTCACCGAAGACATTCCGGACATCAGCTTGTGCGAGATTAGAATAATCTTGATTCAGCTTATGAACAACAAAACGTTGGGTGAAGACGGTACCACATAAGAGCTTCTGAAAGCGGATGGAACACTGGTACTAAAAGTTTTTCAGAAGCTTTTTAACCGTCTTCCTTGACGCATGCATTCCTTGGGCATAACGCTAGAAGCAAGGAAAAGAAGCGTGGTGATGCTGTTCTTCAAAAAAAAGTCATAACGCCTCATTGAAGAATTACAAACCTATTTTACTTCTGAGCCATGTTTATACGTAGTTTTCAAGGGTCATTTCAATTTCCGTCTCGATGACTTCGAGTATTCGTCGTCGAGAGCAGGCTTGATGACTTCCAAGCTTCTGAACAAGCCGGGTTTCGCAAAGGCTATAGCACCGTAGACTACATTCATACCCTGCGGCAAGTTATACAGAAGACCGAAGAGTATAACTTGCCACTTTGCTTTGCGTTTGTGGACTATGAGAAAGCCATTGATTCGGTCGAGACTTGGGCTGTGCTTGAGTCTTTTCAGCCATGCCGCATTAGCTATCGGTATATCGATGTCAGCCTAAGTACACGAACAGAGTTCCAAGGCTATCCCTTTAAAAAGAAGTGTAAGACGGGGAGACGTAATATCTCCGAAATTTTTTATTGCTACTTTGGAAAACGCCTTCAAGCTTCTAGAATAAGAAATGATTTGGCATCAATATCATTGCTGAATACATCACTCATCTCCGGTTTGCCGGCGATATCGTTGTCATGGCAAAATCGATGGAAGAACTCAACATGATGCTCGACGGCCTCAATCAGCTCCCTAAACAGGTGGGTCTTAAAATGAACATAGACAAGATGAAGGTCGTATTGTGTAATTCATAATTCCCATGTTGCACCCACCCAAGGTTTAGCTAAGAACTCGGTTCTTGAAGTCATTGATTCGTACGTCTATCTACCCCTATAATACACAAGTAGTCCATTTAGGTCCAAATTAAAGAAAGAGGTCAATCGCCAAATCTAACTCGGCTGGGCAGCGTCCGGAAAATTGCGTAACGTCTTCTCGTCCGACATACTTCAGTGCTTCATGTCGAAAGTTTTCGACCAGCGCGTGTTGCCAAAGATGACTTATGGCACAGAACATGAATGCAAGCCGCTTCCGATTGGTCTTATTAGAGATCCACATAGGAGGCATATGTCCAGCAGTAGACGTCATATGGCTGATTGATAGATGGATGACACACATGCCAAGATTCATCATCATCATGATCACCATTTGGCCCAAACGCAGGATGCTGCTAGTAAAAAGCAAAAAAAGTGCACATTGCCGCTGATGTGAAATTATAATAATACGATCGGGACTAATATTTACTACACTAGAAAACAGTTTTCGAAAATTCTTTCTTCAAAACTGTGTTTAAGTTTAGACATAATGACAAATCTTAATTTAAAGTGTATTTAAATAAGCCGTTAAAAACATTAAACATTTATTGATATTGGAATGCATTTTAAATAGTGTAGTATTTACAACATAAAAAGGCGGCTAAGTGACGTAACTGTTATTTAAGTTGGCATTTTTTTATAACTGTAGCTTCCATTCAAATCATCACACAGTTACAGCGTGTTACAACTCTATAAAACGGTTGCACTTCAGCCAACCGTTTTTTAGTGGAGCAAATGTACACAGATTCGATTGGGATAACTCGACTAAAATACAAAAAATGCAATTTCTATGCAACACCAATACGTAGAAGCCTTCTGTACTCATGCAAAAAAAGGAAATAATTAAAGGAAAACAATGGTATAGAAAAAATAACGATACGTCTTGCCAATTTCTAGAAATATCATTTCCCACCTTTTTGTCCATATCTCAAAATTTGGTAAAATCACTTAGCCGTTTTTTAGAAATCGGACGGCAGATGGCTCACGCAGTTTATCTTTGTGCCGTTTACTCGTTAACTTTTCATACTTATCTAGGTTATTCTTGACTAGTACGGCTGATTCGTAAATGTATATCGAAGGAAGTGTCAGTAGTTTTAATTTCCGAAAAAAAGGCTTACAGGAATCTCTTTGCTTCAACCCACATATTGCTCTAATGCATTTCTTTTGAGCTATTAGAGCTGATAGCTTTTCCCCGGAGTTGGCCCAGGCAAAACACCATATTTTAGTGTTGATCCTACATAAGCGTGATAGGCGCTTAGTAAAGTGTTTTCGTTGGCTACTTTACGTAACATATACAGCGCGTATGAAAATTGGTTGAGCTTAGAGCACACATGAGCTACATGTATCCTCCAAGATAGATTTGAGTCAATGTGAATTCCTAAAAATTTTGTCGTTTGGACTTCATTGATATGTTTACCGAAATAATGTATATTTAAAATGTCAAAATTAGTATTATTGTTTTTAAATGTCATAATGTGTGTTTTGTCCAGATTTATTTTAAGATTATTGCTTTGAAGCCAGTCAATTATAGATTCTAAAGTACTATTAATGTCATGTTCGTGTTCACCACTTTTGTCATCTGCAAAAATTACGGTGCAGTCGTCAGCAAACATAACCATTGGGTGATTTGTGGCGCTGGGGAGGTCATTAATGTAAACCAAAAATAAGAGTGGACCCAGTATGCTACCTTGTGGCACTCCATATTTTATCTCCCTTCGACTTGAGAGGAATTTTGACTCTATTTTGTTTGTAGTATTTAGTCTAGTAATTTCTGTGTATTGGAACCTATTTGCTAAATATGATATTATCAAATTTAACACATTACCCCTTATACCATATCGCTCAAGCTTTTTAATTAATATATTGTGATCAACGTAATCAAATGCTTTCGACATATCCATGTACAGAGCAGTGATTCTCTTTTTGTTGTCTAGTCCGCAATGTATCCTTCCAAGAAAATCTAATATAGCTGTATTTATTGATTTTTTCTTACGAAAGCCTGCTTGTTCGGGGGCAAAGATATTGTTCATTTCAAAAAAACTATTCAGTCGTTTGTGGATTACCTTTTCAAAAATTTTGGAAAATACTGGTATCATCGCAATTGGTCTATAGCAACCCATATCTTCTTTATCTTCTTTTTTGAAAAGAGGCACGACTACAGAAGTTTTTAATTTTTCGGGAAAGACGCCTCTCTCAAAGCTTTTGTTAATCATGTCGCTAAGGATAGGTGAAATAATTTTAGCTACACTCTTAACTACTCTGGTTGAGATACCGTCATACCCGGTGCTATTTGTATTATTTAAGGATTTAATAACCTGTTCAATTTTGTCTGCACTTGTAGGTTCTAGGAAACAAGAGTTTGATTGGGAATGATTTAGCCTATTTGTAGTGCTGTTTGTATTATTTGCACGAGTATTGACAAGATTTTTTTCTATTGCATCAATGAAAAAGTTATTGAAAGCCTGCGCTATTTTCTTTGGGTTGGAAATAATTTTGCCATTTACCTTAACCTGAGTTAATTGTTCCCTCAAATTACATTTTTTAAATTTATTGAAACTTTAATTTTGTTTGAACCGTTTAGCTATTTCAGAGGCCTTCGGCAGCGTAAAACTTTTGACACTTTAATTTAAATTATTCATGTTTCCATACAGTACAAGATATTAATAACAAAGTTAAGAAGATCGTGAATCCACCAGTGTTTTTGCGTTTTCTGTAGAATACTGAGAAAGTTTGCGGTACGTTTTTGATAATATTAACGTTCCGGGAGATAACTCGTTTCAGCCATTAAATTGTAACAAAATGTTATGTTTTTAATGCCAATCGATTAAATAAAAAGTATTGCACGTTTGAACGCTTTTTTTCAGAAAAGTTTTAACTTTATGATTACTTTTTAGCCAAGTATTTGCGTAAGAATATGACTTTTTAGAGGCTTATAACCATTAAAGTCAGTAAAAAAAACTGTAAAAACTAAAACGTAGGTATAAGCCTAGCAATTGAAGTACGAGTACCTACTGCTTACATAAAAAAAACATTGAGTGACAGTGGTCACTGATGTCAATAATATACAAACTCACTCACATACTCTTGATGACCAGTGCTAGCCTTCTGCCTTTACGAACTTACTCTGTTGCGACTAACAAGCCATTTTAAGGACTAGTATAATACCTATGACTACTTATTCTACAAGAGGGTACAAAAGGTTATTGTGATGAATACTAAATGTGATGTCTAAAGAGTACTTTAATTTGATGTAACGTAGGAGTATAATCCGCGCCACACAAGTCAACGGATGGGAACTTAGGCGCAGAAGGCTGCGCAAAAGGCAAATAGGTATGCCCGGGAGCCAGAGAGACGAGACGCCGGGCACACCTTCCTGCCAACCTCATGCTTCCCCCGCCCTCCCTACGCCCGTGCTCCCCACTACGCCACTTGCGTCGGCATTGTGCACACATACGCAATAATTAGCGAATTACGGCGAAGTGTCATCTACGGCTAACTTCTCATTCTCCGCCGACTCCGCTTACTTTACCTATATATTGACAGGCCCTTCCGGCAAGTCATAAACAAGTACCTTTCTGTATATTTTAAGAGAATTATGATGACTTTTCGATTTTGTATTAGTTTTTAGGGTTCCGTACCCAAAGGGCAAAAACGGGACCCTATTACTAAGACTCCGCTGTCCGTCTGTCCGTCTGTCTGTTTGTCCGTGTCATGAACCGTTATAGCTAGAAAGCTGAAATTTTCACAGATGATGTATTTCTATTGCCGCTATAACAACAAATACTGAAAACAGAATAAAATTAATAATTAAGGGGGGCTCCCATATACAACAAACCCGTATATTTTAGCCGTTTTTCGCTCAATATTGATAATGGTAACAGGTAGATGCTTGAAATTTTCACAGAATATTTAGTTGTATATTCACTTTAACAATCAATAATAAAATTAAAATAAAATAAATATTTAAGGAGGGCTCCCATACAGTAAGAAACCCTACGTGCGCGAGTCCGACTCGTACTTGGCTGATTTTTCTGAATCAATTATTCAGAAAAATTCGAGTAACGCTAACACCATGTAAAAGAACAAAGAAATATTGAAGACCCCTGTTCGCTGTTCACCAAATGTAACTAAGTGATATAATTGTGATGTACTCGTATGTCCCCTCTCCTCGCCCAAATAACTGTGTCATATCCTAGAACCTGTAATTACGAGAAACGTGCAGCTATTGTGAAATTAAATACGATCTGACGAATCAAGTGTTTTTATTTCAACCAATAGTTGCCACAGTTATCTCCAGTTACTATTTAATTAGTTTAAGTGTATTTGTTTCTGAGTTAAGTTTAATGAGAAGGACCTAAAGCCGACAAATTCTATAACCATCAAGATTCTATAGAAATCCACAAGCTATGTTTATAAAGGTCGTTTCCTATTCATTAGATCGAAGATGCCTTCAAAGAGGACGAAACCCATTCGTGAATACTTCCGAAATAACCGAACAACTTCTGAAAACTCTTGATTCAATTAAGTTTTAATAAAAGCGCAATCCAGAACTCCTTACAGTATAAACTGCGGACCTTTTGTTGTGTCGACAACCCCCGACTTTTGTTAATTAACTCTCTGGGCTTGCTGTGTAGGGGCGGACAGATCTAGAGCTCCTATTTTTTATCCACAAGGCAATTTTTGGAATCGAGCTGCTAATTGCAACTGCCAATGGCATGCATATTTTTTTAACATATTTGATTGTGCGTGCATCTAACTTTGTACTACATCGACAGTTGTAGTTTGAAGCTTCCAACATGGCATTAATTTTGGCTATATTCTACAAACACAGCACTGTTTGTGTACAATAGCACTGTTTTCACAAGCATATATTTAGTTTCACGTGTCCGATGTCTGTCAAAAATCATACATATTAAATTTGATCCATTTCCCGGTGATTAAGCTGAAATTTGGCACACATGTGTAAATAGCGTGACGATGCAATATTATGATGAAATGAAGGTTTCCAAAAGAACTTCGCAATGAAACGAACGAAACAAAAAAACAAGCTTTTACTGAAGAAGTACTCGCCAAGACGATTCACATGAGCCCAAACTCGATGAGGTTGTAATATTATTGTGGTTGCCAGAGACTATACTACATATATCCATATTTTAAATACATAAATACTTATACAAATAATAACATCCAGGCACAGAGCAACCATTATGTTAAAAATGACATAAGTGTTTCCTCTGAGTGAGAATCGAACCCTTTTCGGCCTGGGAGACCGGGTCACTAAACACTGAGCCACCGAGGTAGTCAAGTTTAGATAAGACTGTCCCAAAAATGTCGTTTCAGCCATAAGACGTCCACTGCTGAACATAGGCCTCCTCTAAAGATCTCCAATAGGACCAGTTGGTTGCAATCCTGCGATCCTAATGAAGACATCCGTTCACCTTGTGAATGGGCGTCCGGCTTGCCCGTACGTGGTCTCCACTCGAGAACTTTTCGACCCCATCGATTATCAGTTCTTCGTGCTATGTGCTCTACCCACTGCTATTTCAACTTGCCATTCCGCTGGGCTATGTCGGTAACTTTGGTGTTACTTTAATAGCTGTACGTTTTCAAAATAGATTACGTAAGCTTATTCACTGCTATAAGCTTACACCGTAGTCGATCTTTCCAATCTTGGGTTCACAGCCGCTCCCAAGAAATGGCTTCGATTCGATACCTATGCTTAGTTGTTTCAGCGCAAATGTTGTGTGGAAATTAGTATTGATCGCCGTAAAAATAGTAATGACTCGCGCATACATCGTTTATCTATTTATGGACTAGTTATCAGCTGCCACGGGATCGGTAGTGCCTTATTTTTCGTAAAAAAAATTTGGAATTACCGACGTGCACCGTGTACAGAATTCGGATAGTACGCTCGAATCGATGTATACAATTAAATATAAATAGTTAATTTTGTTAGGGGACATCTAACACACGGTCCTCTGACCCCAAACAAAGCAAAGCTTGTTATAATTATGGCTGCCAGAGACTGATAAACTACACGTAAATATTTTTAAATACACACTTATACTCGTATAGATAGTAATTAGTAACTAAAAAACACCCAGACACAGAGCAAACACCCATGTTCATCACTCAAATACTTGCGTTGGGTGAGGATCGAACCCACGCCTCTTTGACCCAGAAGTTAGGGTCACTAACCACTGAGCCACCGAGGCAGTCAAACATTCCTTTCGCCGAGGCAAGATTTTATATTATAGTTGATTTTTTAAAAATGGCTCAGCCGACTTCGATAAAATTTAAATGAAACCACTTCGGAAGTATATATCCTTTCGAAATAAAATAAATATATGAAATCGGTTCACAATTGCCGAAAATACCGATGAACACACTCAAAATAAATGCATGCAGAGAACTTAGAACCTCCTCCTTTTTTGAAGTCGGTGAATTAATATATGTAGATTGCCACAAAATAGTAATGACTTTCGCAGACATCGTTTATCTATATACTAGCGACCTATTTATCTATATACCCGCCCCAGCTTAGCACAGGTTTATTATACATGTAAACCTTCCTCTTGAATCATTCTATCTATTTAAAAAAACCGCATCAAAATCCGTTGCGTAGTTTTAAAGATTTAAGCATACATTTTTTTATACTATGTAGTGATGATTGTGGACTTGTTTTCAGCTGCTACCGGGAAACTACTGCGTATGTAAAATATCATGATTATTTTTCATTAAAATGGCATAAAGAATTCGAATAGTTGAATATAGAAATGAACATTATTGTTAATTTTTGTCAAAAACGGCTCATCTTATTTCGATAAAATTTAAATGGAATTACCACGAAAGTATACATATATTTTCGAAAAAAAAATGTTTAAATCGAATCACTAGTGGCGAAAATTTCGATGGACATACACAAAAAGAAATACATACATACGAACTTAGAACTCTTCCTATTTTTATGTTGGTTATTTAATATCCATCGTCACTAAAATAGTAATAACTCGCGAAGACATCATTTATCTATTTAAGAATTCTACTTTATGTGCCAGAAGGGTTTTTAGTTGCTACCAGGAAGCGGATTTGTCAGAGAAATCGCAAAACATACATTTTTGCGCCCCGTTTCAGAGTAAAAAAAATGTTAAAAGTCAGGTAGAGTCACTGATACATTTGATTCTTTATAGACATCTTTTCATTCTTCCCGATAAAAGTTTCGATACGGACCTTTCGAAATTTGTTTCATTTCAAAGATTTGGTAACGGTGGATATTGTAACAGCGTAATCGCATTAAAACATTTAAAAAACTCTATAACGTCTAATCTTAGTTATAAGCAACTGTAAAAATAAGTTTGTGTCTTAAACTGCACAAATTGTAGTCAAATAATCGGCCAAGTACGAGTCGAACTCGCGCACGAAGGGTTCCGTACTATATGGGAGCCCCCCCCTTAAATATTTGTTTTTTTATTTTAATTTATTAAATTATTATTGAAGTAAACATACAGTCAAATATTCTGTGAATATTTCAAGCATCAAGCTACCTCTCACCATTATTGATGTCTATCGAAAATATCGGTATCGGCTATAAAATCAGGTTTGTTGTATGGGAGCCCCCCTTAAATATATTTTTTTTGTTTTTAGTATTTGTTGGTATAGCGGCAACAGAAATATATCACCTGTGAATTTCAACGTTCTAGCTATCACAGTTCATGATATATAGACTGGTGACAGACAGACAGACGGACAGCGGAGTCTTAGTAATAGGGTGCCGTTATTACCCTTTGGGTACGGAACCCTAAAAACTGACTAAAATTTGTGTACATATAAAGTACTATAGCGCTACGCTATGTTTTTACGTTTCTTTAGCATTTAAAAACAAATAAGCTATTAAAAATATTTCTAAAGAAAATTGAGGGACGCTATGATGAAGACTGAGGCAGGATAGTGGATATACACTTTGAACAAGTTTTTTTTAGAAATCAATAGTAGGGGTTTATTAATTGAAGTGGACGAGCATAAGTAGGTACCTACTCTGTATGTATAATTATAGTAGCTACCTATTTCTCATCGAAAAAAAGAAAACTTTCTCAATTAATAGCAATTTTAATGATCATCTACTTACAATGGTTATTAATAGTTCAAACCAAGTTTGCGTTAGAAAAGTAGAAATATAACAAGCCAATAATCAATTAATTCAGGTCTAAAGTAGGGATCGAAGTTATTGAGTTTTTTATTTCCTGCTGATTTATTAACACAACCGTCCCGGGACTAACTAACTAATTAATTAGGAAGGAAAATCAGAATTTGAAGTGCAAAATTTGGGGAAACTTTCTGAACTTTTATATTTTTCGATTTTGTTTCTGATTTTTGCATAGTTAATAGTCACTTTCAGAATAAAGCATACCCAAATTTTAAAATTAACATGGTACATTATGTAGGTAAGTGTTTTAATTGCCCAATAAATTTCTTTCAGTCAACTTATCGATGGACAGGATTATAAAATAGAGGTGTAAATAGTTTACTCCATACATTATAGTTCAATATAGTTTGGAAATCTAGATTAATAGGCTGGAAAGGTCATATATGTAATTACTCATGTTGCATTTTTGTGTAATCGTTTCACGCGTCTTTGAGAAGAAAAAAAAACTAGCTAAACTAACTAGTAAATTTGTGGGTTTTGTCTGAAGAATTTCTTTGGCCAATTCACTATACTAGTCAGGCTCATAAACTAGCACAAATGAATGAAAAAAGGTCACCAAATGCGGTTTGAAATGTCTTTAGTCGGCCTTCAAAACTTTAAATAACAACACTTAAAGCATAATATTCAAAACTAGATTTTGCCCGCGGCTTCGCCCGCATGATATTTCGAGATAATTACCTTACCACCCTTAATAAAGAAGGTGGAAAATAAAAACAAAAAAAAAATCGATTTGACATTTGTTTGATTTGACAGTTCTTTTTTGACATTTCTTGGAGCGCACGCTAGAATAGCTCGGAGACGGTAGAATTTTTCCTACTTATTTAACACTTATTGTTAAAATATGGAACATTTACGCAATATCATTATAATTTATAGCTTGTGTGTTATTCTGATGTATAAGCTATACGATTGCAAAGTTTCATCTCAATCCGTTCAGCAGTTTTTGCGTGAAAGAGTAACAAATATCTATACCTACATCCTTACAAATGTTCACGTTTATAATATTAGTAGGATATAAAGTGTCTTTGCTGTCAGCTTATTTGCCGATTCACAATTAAAAAAAAATCCTTCACCGTTTGAAGCAAACGTCATTTAGCAATACGCACGCAACTTCAGAGCGTCATAAATTACCACGTCTAATAGCAGTTTCTCATCAAAATACGTCAACACAATCTTCATACATCCAACACATCTGTTTCAATTATCGAGGTAAAACCAATAACTCCGGGAATCCTATTACAAAGGCTGAATACAAAGGTTTGAATTGGCTTCAATGGGCGCCGGATATTATGTAAATTCTTCCCATACGCTATTAGAAGTTATTCGCCCATGCTGTTACGTGGACCCGTTTTTAGGGTTCCGTACCTCAAAAGGAAAAAACGGAACCCTTATAGGATCACTTTGTTGTCCGTCTGTCCGTCTGTCAAGACCCTTTTTCTCAGGAACGCGTGGAGGTATGAAGCTGAAATTTATATCAATTACTCAGGTCTACTGTCCCTTGAAGCTGTGAAAAAATCAAACTTCTAAGCCAACGCAATCAAAAGATACAGCCGTTTATGCCGCAAATTTTCGACACTTGCAAGGGAATCAAAACCTACAGGGTGCTTCCCGTGAACTCAGAATCTTGAAATTTGGTACGAAGCAACGTCTTATAGCATAGATAAAGGAAAAATTACGAAAACCATAAATTTTTAGTTACATCACATAATATATTTTTTTTTAATAATTTTAACCTTACTACCCATTTCCTCATAAACGCGTAGAGGTATCAAATTGAAATTCATACCAAATACTCAGGTCTATAATACCTTTAAGCTGTAACAAAATCAAACTTCTATGTCAACGCAATCAAAAGAAACAGCAATTTAAGCTGCATATTTTGAAACTCGCAAGTACTCGCAAGGGAATCAAAACCTAAAGGGTACTTCCAGTCGACCTAGAATCTTGAAATTTGGCATGAAGCAACGTTTTATAGCACACATAAAGGGAAAATTCCGAAAACCTTAAATTTTTAGTTACATTACAAAATATATATTTTTTAATAAATATAAACTTATTACTTTTTTTGTCGTAATGAACGAACTTTGTAAACCTTGCAGGTTTGTACGGAACCCTCGGTGCGCGAGTCCGACTCGCACTTTGCCGGTTTTTGATATTACTATATGCAGGTAGTTTGCCTATTTTACAATGAAAGAAGTTTTGCTTGGAGTTTTGTTCCATTTTTTATCCGACGAAACCACGGAAGACGTTCTCAAATCGACGCGCATCTATAAGTAAGTATATTTTTTACGTACATAATAATATATTATGACCATAACTTTTTACAGAGAATTCCGATTTTAATATTTATTTTCGTTTGGTAGCTAGATTACTTTAGACGTGGTTATATTTAAATAGTGTTGTAATCGGTAGAAGTATTTTTAATAAATAAAAAATAATGTGAAAATCAATGAACAAAAACAGTCAACAGTGTTAGTGAAAAATAAATATATATCTCAGAGAAAATAAATATAAAATCACTCTATTGTTGTACTTTCCTTATACGGAATTTCCGAGATCACGAATCAAAATTTTAATGTCTTATACGGAAAATTATACAGAATAGTAAATATTTATTAACCTACTTTAACTTCTATAAATGCATACATTCCCATCAGCCATCAGTCAATTTGTATTACACTTTTATGTAATATACTGGTTTCAGTTGGATTTTTGATTAAACAATGAAATATACTTATTTAAAAATACTATTCATGCTCATCATGACCGTACTCAACCATTTTTTTAATGTTTATAAAACCAAACAAGTCATAGTTACCTAAATTGGCAAATCATAAGTAAAATCGTAAACGTACCCCCGTCGATTTTTACACAAGACATGGGTAAATGAGGGGAATCCAAGCTCTTTATTAATACCGAGAGCACCCGTGGAACTGTGATTTATTTGTTTTGTTATAGGATTTTGGGATTTTTTTCAACAAAAATAGTTAGAAGCAGCTTATTGTAGCTGGTTCTAATGATCTCAATGAAATTGTCTGTCAACTTCATCAGTTTATGGCCTCAACTGGCCTAGGCTCTTTCCAAATTTTTTATGGTTCCGTCAGCTACTTGTATTATTTTATTGTGATCTTTTTATAATGAGCGTTAACGCTACACATTCATTTGATTCCTTGGCCGAGTATAATAGTAGATTATGTACTAAGAGTACCAAGTCGTACCTTACGTCACGGACGACATATTGGACCCTGAGCGTAGCGAGGGACTGCAGTTAACTCCCGAGCGTGTAAATACTACGTGACAAACATAAGACCATGTTTCTGTTGACAATGTTCGATTGTCATGGCCGAACATGGGCATTGCAAAAAGGTTTTTTACTCTATAAAATCGAACTTGTATATAATTGGGCACCAAAGACAATGCCCGTCGCCGTGCAATGTAAAAAGGTTTAATTCGATTTTACAAAACTAAATAAAAATAAGAATATATTTATTTACCAAAATAACTTTAACAAAATTCGCGCAAATGATACATAAAAGTTACTCAAAATTAAATTCAAAATGTTGCCTCTGAAGGTAGCTAGGTACATTGATGACAATACATATTTTGGTTTGTCTAATATATATAAAATCTCTTCACGATGTCATTAAATGTTCAAAGTTAAGAAATTTTCATACGAATTAGACGTACCAAATTTAAATCACTTCACTCCCTAGGGAGTTTTATACAATTATTGACCTGCCACAGCCCTCGAGATTGTGGTAAGATAATAATGACATATTTTACGTTGAGGTTTAGTTAGATTGTACGATATATAATGAGTCATTTTCGAGCAGGTGGTGTGAAAAGATAATTATGACCCTGAAAAGTATTTAGACTCGTCATTAGGTATCCATAGTTATTTTCCTTTCAACAACAAACAAACAAAGTCCAATCCTTATCTAAATTGTAAGTAAAATCAGAACACCCCCGTCGATTTTTACACAAGACATGGCTAAATTAGGGGAATCCGGTGACGTAAATACAGGGTCACTATTAATAACGGGAGCACCCGCGGAGCAGTGATTTATCTGCTTTATCTCAATACTGCTGTAGTAAATTTACATTATAATGCTACAGCGGCATGATAATATAATAGATTTAAATTATGTTATAAATTACACCGATATTACAAGGTTACTCGGAACTTAGGGGTGAATCATATATCATGGTTTAACTATGAATAACTTTAATTGTAATATCTCTCGTATTCGTACAATTATCGTGATAGATTTTAATAAGAAACAAAATACATTCAAAAGGTATTTTAAAAAAATAATTTCATTGCCACTTCGATTGGGTTTGTCACTTTGATATAGGTAGTAAATTTAGCAACAGAGATAGTAAGTCAGATATGGCACATTTTTATACAGATTAAGGTTCGCAGACGGGCCACTGACTACTGCTGTGGTGAGTGGCCACCACCAGCCACACGTATGCGGTTTCAACAAAATGTATGAATAATTTTGTAAACTGCTGCTTGTAATTTTGTAGCTGGCCACCCGTGGCAGTGGCCGGTGGCCCGTCTACGCCGATCTTTACACACTGCGCTTTGTTAATCTTTAACAACTAAATGAAGTCTTAAAACAAGAATTGTAGAGCTCATTATTATTTATGTTCTCGTTACCCATATTCAAGAACTCTAGTTTAGTTTAAAGGAGTGACAGCTAATGGTTGTATTAAATATTAAAATAATCGCGTCGGTGGCTTTAATGAAGGAATCACTTGGTATCTGGTATTTAAGTGTGTGAGTTGACTTCGCGGATGACTGCAGTTGAGATGTGTTGCTTCTTTGATATATTAGTCTACTAAACTTAGGGTACCTATCGAAATGGATCGTTTTCTTATTTAGTTTGAATGCGATCTTGTAGGTTGTCATCGAAAATACGACATAACTTTGAACTGGCGTGAATTGAATATTTGAAAATTAAGGTCACATTTTAGCGCTTTACGCTGTCTTACGGTTTCGTCAACTGTAGGTATATTTTTGTAGTGCTGTACTAAAATATCACGTAGAATTAACAGTTTTTACAATTATAACAATAAAACCTTATTCTATTGAAAAAAATATATAATAATGGGAATATTGCTTACATCACTACATAGTTTAAAACAAAATCGCTTCCCGCTGTCAGTCCCATGTATGCTTAAATCATTAAAACTACGCAACGGATTTTAATGCGGTTTTGTTAAATCGATAAAGTGATTCAAGACGAAGGTGTATATGTGTAGATTACACCTGTGCAAAGCCGGGGAGGGTCGGCAGTGTTACATATAATATTTATTTAAAAATTGTGCCCACATCATACACGCGATGTGAGTAACAAGAAATTGTTACGTTGTTATGTTTTTAGCAAATGTTTATCAAAATTGCTATCGAATTTTATTTTATTTATTATTTTAGTGAATTTCAAAAATATAAATCCAGACAGGCAAGTAGGTAAATGCAATTTGGTGACATTTTTATTGGGTCAGTTAAAAAGTATATAATAGTATTATTTATTTCCAATCACTAGTCACAGCTATTCGATAGAGTTTAGGACTGTATTCTCTCGCAGTTAAGACTTTTTTAACACTATTTCTTAGTCATTCGATTTTGTCCGTAGATTTGCCCACGTCATATATTCATTTTTGTGCTATCTCAAAGAAACTTTTTATTTTTCGCTTTAAAAAGTAGGTAGTTTATGCTACTCTCCAAGTTTTGAACTGTTACGATTCTAAACAAATATCTTCTTTGCTCTGTTGCTGCGTCAAAGAGTAACAAACCAACATACACACTTTCGGATTTATAATATTAATAAATGTTTAGTATGGATTATATTCCATCTATATAAGATCCACCAACCCGCACTGGGCCAGCGTGGTGGATATGGCCCAATCAACCTTCGTGGGTAGTCCTGCGTCCTGAAGTGGAATATTAAAAAGGCCGGTACAGTACAGTATGTGTTATATTTGCTCATTGACAATATTACAATGCTTATTGATAATAAAACGATACACACATAAAATGTATTGCATGTCTCTTTTGAAATTGGATTGATGCTGGTGGTGTAAAAAAAAAGAAATCTGAAATGTCTGAAAATATTTTACTCCTGAATTGCTGGTAGCTTTTACAATTGATGTTACACTACCGTGACTCGAATGACACGTTAAATTGTAGGCCCCTGTTGTATCAACCATTAAGCATTCAGAGCGCCTTCAGAAACCTTCAGGCGGTTTAACTCTGACACTAGGGCTAGCCACCCGGCCTATACGAACTTACTTACTCCCTAATTCCTCAGTTGAAATACCAGAGTATTCTCCATGAAAGCGACAGAGAGCAGCAATTCTTCACAACAGACTGCGCGTTGTTTGGCTCTATTATGCATAAAATGGTCTGGTTAGACAGGGCGGGCCAATTTGGGACACTACGCTGCGGTGATAACTTCACGGAATCATAACTTAGGGGTTAAGATTTTAGGCTACAAGTAACTTGAACGGCCAGAATGTGGAATGCTTTGCCTGTGTCTGTCTTTGTGGGTGTCTTCGAATCCTAAATAAATATATAGGTATTTTCCAGGTAAGTGTGCGTCACCATAGACCGCATATTCGCTTCATCAGGCAGTAACGCAAACCCATACAAAATAGAAAAAAAACTTTGAAAGTATTCTTTCACAGTTGCTATTAAAATTCTGATGCTGTTTTTGAACTTGGTTATATTTCTAATACACATTATGGTCAACTTAAATGCTTGTGTTTTCTTTATGCAACACATAGAGCGGCAATGTTCCAAACCAGGCTGCACGCTAATAAGCTCTTTTACGCATAGAATGGCCACATTAAGTGGGCCATTCCAGGGCACTAAGCCTTGATGATAATTAACTTCACGGAATTATAACTACGGGTTAAGTTTTTAGGTTATAAGTAGGGACTTTTATATAAGATATCATGTGATTGGCTTACTTTAAAAAAAAAACTGTTGCCTGTAAAGTCGGTATACGGGCGAAAGTTTTACGTGACAACGACTTTGAGACGAATGAGTCTCGTTGTTTGTAATTATTAGGTGTTAGTAATTATTATTGACAATAACTGATTAAATCTTAAGTAGGGGGTAGTTCGAGAAAAGTGTGAGCGGAGCGTAACGCAGTTTCTTGAAGTGTCACCCGGCAAACCAATTTATAAGACGTTGTCACGTCAAAAAAAACTACTACAGTTAGGTACATGTTTTAATTCACTTTCCTATGAACATTTCATAAAATACGTCGTTTCAACTTATAACTTGTTCACTACTGGTTGTAGTTTTTTCCTGTAAGCATAATTATTGTGTTCAACCAATTGAATAACTTCTTCAGATTAATCAATTTATTGTATTAGTGTATTATATTATTTTATCTGAATATAATTTTTTTTCATAAATTTGAATAAATTAGAAAAGTCGTAAACGTAAAGTCTTATACGAGTACAACTATTAAGTTGTAATCTATTAAGATTAAAAACTACCTCTCTGCATTTTGTTTAGTGTATCCAAATTTAAGTTTGCAAAAATTTATTAGTACTTGTGTCTAATAATTTTATCTGAATTCAAAATTTATGAAGGCTATTTTAGCAAAGCTTTGTTTTGACAGCACTTAGAAATTAGTAATGAAAGTGGTTACATTTAGCATTCACAGAATCCACAAACATGCTTTCAGATATTGTGGTTTAGTGCTTTCAGCGAACGCTAAATTAGATCTTATATCAACCTTTGTTATGCTTTTATGGTTAGTGGTTTCTCTTAGATAAGTAGCTAGACCTTGTGTCTGAGGTTTTAAGGCTTCTGAAGGCCTGTGACATGGAAAAACGGTAAAAAAATAATGTTTTTAAAGTTTTGCAAACTATAAATGAATAAGAACAAACTATCGTAAAAATGGTAACAACTATCAATCAATTCTTGATTTGTGGCTTCTGCGAAGGTGTTTCACAATTTCGACAATGACTATGGTAACAACTTGATACCTAAACAAAACTTATCAGCTCCATGTCAAGTGTCACCATGACATATATAGCGTTTCGTAATCTTTCAGAATTTTGCCTTCAAACTATTCAAATCCGTGCCGATTGTTCCATAAAACTTACAAGAGTTCCAATCTTGAAATTTATTTAAGTACTAGATGACCCGGTGAACTACGTTTCATCTACATACTTTAGTAATATATTTCTTTGCTTAATGTTTGGTCAAAACTTAAGCCGAACAAAACAAATCTAGGGCTTAAGGAATAACGACTGAACTACAAATCAACATCAAATTCCGTGTTGGTTTGCGTTTGACTACATACTGCCTGATGTTGAGCAGATAAGCGGTCTAGGGTGTAGCACGCTTACCTAGAATATACCTATTTACTCGGGATTTGAAGACACCCACGTCGTACTTTTGCGGGAAGACAGACCCAGGTGAAGCGTTCCACATTTCATCCACATTCACATGTATGGTATGTACATTGTAAATAATATATATTGACAAAATTAATATCTAACACTTTTTCAAGCTATTATAAACTAGTAAAACTCCAGTTACCTGAGCGTCCCACTTTATTCCGTAACCGTCCGAAGTGCACCTCAGACTTCTGCAGTTCAGTGAGTCGGCGCACGTCTCAGGACCATGAAAATTCTGCGCTCCTCGGATAGATACAAAAGAGCAATTCGCCACGCTCAAGTCGGAAACAGTAGTCAAGACTACTTTTCTACTCACTTGTACAAGTAAAATTTGAAATTTCGAATAATTGATCTGTACCACTATATGAGAATTTCGCTTCTCGGTCCAAATTTACCTTTTAATTATACTAAGATACTTTTTTGTAATAAGATACATACTTTGAGCTATTGATGCCGTTTCAAGCAAGACTTCCAAGTACGGTGCCAATACTGTACTGTACTAGCCTTTTACAAGTCTACTGCAGGACATAGGCCTACCCACGAAAGGTGATTGGGCCATATCCACCACGCTGGCCCAGTGCGGGTTGGTGGATTCACATACGCTATAGATTGTTTTCCTTGGACATAAATGCAGGTTGCCTCACGATGTTTTCCTTCACCGCAAAGCCAGTGGTGTGAAATTCCGTACATAAATTCCAAGGAATTTATTGGTACTGGACCGGGTTTGAACCCACGACCTCACAATTGTAAGGCGGGTGTCATTTCCACTAGATCACCACGGTTTCATGCCACGGTGCCAATAGTTTGACATACATATATTCAGAAAAATCTCTCAGGCAAGTCATACATTTGAATAGCTACTAATAGCAAAATGACTTAAGACTTTCTATACGCTACCATAAAATTATTATCTATGGATAACTTAGCTATATTAACTGTGCACATGCATATTATTAAGTTGAGAATAAGCATATAGAAAGCATAGCATGGTAATTGAATATTGTAGTGTAAATAGCTGATAAACTCATATAGCTGGAATGAACTAGAGTTTATCAGTTCCGATTATAGCGAGTCTGTTTTAATAGTCTACTGTTGAACATAGGCTGACTTATGAAGTACAATCACAGTCTCCTCCACAGTTTGGTGGGCTCATACGAGATCCAATTTCTTTTACAGACGTCACGTCTGCTTAGGTTGATTAACAATTTCTTTACTAAGCTAGTGTCTCAGACCAAATAAAAAAAAATACAAAACGTCGTGACCAGACAAGTGAGGCCAGTTTTTTAATACATGTGGTGAGTGCGTCGGTGTTGCGCCGCCATAGTTCGACTGACGAGCCAAGGCGTAGTTTCGCTTTACGTGTATATGTCTGTAATTGTGTCTGTACACGGCGAGGCGCAGTTTTGCCGGCATCACTTGCTTGTTTTTCAACATTCTGTCTTGATTTTATATATTTTGATCTGAAGCTAGTGTAAAACCATTTTAAATAAATCATTGATACAAGACTGGGTTTGAGTTTTGTCTTACGCTTGTACCTAAGACAAACGTCCGACTCGGACACCGCGCCTCTGCTTCCTTACATACAAAAACGTTTACAACTTTCTCAATGATTTTTCATATTTTTCTTAAAGAGGCTAATAAAGATGGTGTACTGTTTCCGGCCACAACACGCGTCGCCGCGGTCACGTCCGCTCCCGGACAATCGCTAACTTTGCTCCACATCGAGATTTTGAGCTGTCTTCAAAGCGTGTGTGATTTTTTCTTTTATTACAACTATAAAATGAAATCTTAAGATTTTGCTGAAATTTCATCCTATGTACAAAGTACTAAAGCAATTTTTATTTCAGATCATTTTAATCCAAATTCATCTTAATTAAAAATATTGAGGCCCTTGCCCTGGTGTCAGAATTTTTAGGCCTCCTAAAAAAGTAAGTTCGTATAGGCCGGGTGGCCGGCCGCCTGAAGGCCTCTGACATGGCTAAACGGTTAAAACAACCGGGGCCTACAATTTAACGTGTCAACCGAGCCACGGCTACCGTGGCTCGGTTGGAAAATGCCACCCGCGTTTACCCATCCGAAGACTGACCGTGCCGAATTACGCTGTGATATATCAGATAAACAGATAAACATTTTATTAATAATTTTGGTTTAAAAATTATACGTGAATTTTCATACTTAAATGGTAATAACCAATTCAAGAATGCATTGTATTAGGTACAATAAGTAGAATTAATTATCTAGTCAGACTACGCAATGAGCGTCACATCAGTCAAACGAATATTCGACAATATATCACTGAATATATGATTAATATCGAAAGAATCATTACCTTTATCGCTGTAATTATCTTTGCTATAAACAATTGACACCACATTCACTTTTCACTGCACTTGATCTGGCATAAATAGCAGCTGTCCACGCAGACGCATCGCTCACGCAAGTAGGAGAGAGACGGATGTCGAACGCTGCCGAACGCAAAGGCCGATTGTGCTTCTTTGTCTCGCTCGTTCCGCGCTCTCGCTTGCACTTCAAGCCTTACATGGAACGCCTCAGAGCGACGAGGTAACGCCGCATGAGTCATGTTTTTTCGTTTCGTGCGTGCAGCCGGCTATCAAATTATAAGACGTTGTCACGTCAAAAAGAAAGAAAACTTATACTAAAATTACTAAAACTTAAACTAAAAATAAACTATTCTTAAAGCCTTGTCGCAGAGGGGTAACGTAGCCAGAATGCTGCATTGCCTCGCTGAATAGCAATACTCAGATTGATTACGCTGTGATATATCAGATAAACAGATAAACATTTTATTAATAATTTTGGTTTAAAAATTATACGTGAATTTTCATACTTAAATGGTAATAACCAATTCAAGAATGCATTGTATTAGGTACAATAAGTAGAATTAATTATCTAGTCAGACTACGCAATGAGCGTCACATCAGTCAAACGAATATTCGACAATATATCACTGAATATATGATTAATATCGAAAGAATCATTACCTTTATCGCTGTAATTATCTTTGCTATAAACAATTGAACCACATTCACTTTTCACTGCACTTGATCTGGCATAAATAGCAGCTGTCCACGCAGACGCATCGCTCACGCAAGTAGGAGAGAGACGGATGTCGAACGCTGCCGAACGCAAAGGCCGATTGTGCTTCTTTGTCTCGCTCGTTCCGCGCTCTCGCTTGCACTTCAAGCCTTACATGGAACGCCTCAGAGCGACGAGGTAACGCCGCATGAGTCATGTTTTTTCGTTTCGTGCGTGCAGCCGGCTATCAAATTATAAGACGTTGTCACGTCAAAAAGAAAGAAAACTTATACTAAAATTACTAAAACTTAAACTAAAAATAAACTATTCTTAAAGCCTTGTCGCAGAGGGGTAACGTAGCCAGAATGCTGCATTGCCTCGCTGAATAGCAATACTCAGATTTTGGCCAAGAGACGCCTGGCCAGGTCTACGATTATAAAATGATTTAAGTAGTGTAAAGAATGATAAAGCCGTGGTGGTCTAGTGGGTGTAACACCCGCCTTACAATCGTGAGGTCGTGGGTTCAAATCCCGGTCACGTACCAATGATTTCTTTAGAATTTATGTACGGATTTTCACACCATTGGCTTTTCGGTGAAGGAAAACATCGTGAGGAAACCTGCATATGTCCGGCGAAGAAATTCGATGGCGTATGTGAATCCATCAACCCGCACTGGGCCAGAGTGGTGGTATTGGCCCAATCACCCTTCGTGGGTAGGCCTACGTCCTGCAGTGGATTATTAAAAAGGCTGGTACAGTACAGTGTAAAGATGATAGTCGGTTAGATAATCTCAATCATTTCCCATATTTTCTCATGGCTAGAATCTCAACTCGCCCACTTAAAAATTGCTGCACAAAAACAATGTAATCAGAGAGCTCTTTAAGATTCGCGCCGTGTAAGCATTGTTGATTAAAACGGACGGGTCCGAAAGGTTGCCCAATAAAAAACAAACGGTACGGGCGTCAATCCTAACGCTGATTTAGGAATGGATTTCATTTGCGCGAGCGTACCAAATTAGTTTATTGTAATTTGTGTTTCTGGTACGGCTCGCGTTCATTTGCTTGGAAACATACGGGAGCGTGTTTACGTTGCTCCCGTTAAATTGACATTCTTGTTTTTAAGCTACCGGCCAGCCACCGGTTAGGGCTCGTTCACATAGAACGTCCGTTTTACAGGTCCGTTTAAACGTATTATGCTGTCAGCGTATGTAGTTGTATGAGCGAGTTCACACATTTGTTTTTTGTTGGATTTTAATTTTAATTCTAAATTACGATTTTTTGCACACCTCATTATGGTTGTTAGTATGGATACGTATAATTTAAAGATCTTTTGTACCTACTATCATGCAAATAAATACCTTTGACTTTGACACAAAATACAGTATTCCTGATCCAGCAAAAAATACCGATCCGACATCCGTTTTACAGGTCCGTTTAAACGTATATTATGTTATTAGCGTCGGATCCGTTAAAATCGGTCTTGTAAATGCTGTGTAAATATCACTACCAGTAGCGACGGATCAGTTAAAAAAGATACTGTAAAACGAACGTTCGATGTGAACGAGTCCTTTGGTGACGGCCGTGGGTTACCGCTACATCTGTATGTATCGCGGAAACTACTACGATTTGTGCCCGCCACCTTTCGCATGTGTGCGCTTCATTTTAGCAAAACGTATGAGAGAAAATTTGTGTGAACTGCTTGTCGCTGACCGCCGTGGCAGTGATCGGTGGCCCGTCTGCGCCGAGCTTAAAGGCTCAAACTTTTTAAACAGTATCCAAAGAATTGTTTTGGATTGATAGAAGTTTTGATCAAAGAAAAACATCAACTGAGTTTAGAATATCAAATAAATGTTATGGCGAATACTGTACCAAGATTATACTACAGAATATTTTGTGTCTTGCTTCATTGCTTACAGTTCTTAGACCATTTCCTAAATTACGCAAAGTACTTAGCCATTTTAAAAAAAACATTTGCAAGTAAAGTAAAATAATTAAAATATATTCATAGTAGATACAATTACGTAGTACTGTAATATCGTAGACAGAGAAGACAATCTTCGTCTGAGTGTTATAATAATATTCGTTGCTACAGTGATGTTTGTATTGGATTGTGCAATTTTACGGCCTGTTGACAACGTACATCATATGACATGAATATATTTGTCACAATTTCACACGTCGGTAAAATTATCGCGTAGTTCGTAGCTTGCTAGCCGTACCGGAATACACTAGTCCTATGTCGCGCCAACATTTTTTTTTATAGAAACTAGCATAACCTTCTTCCTATATCTGAATCGCAAAAGTACTGAATCGGAGAGTTTTCCCGTCCGTGATAAGCTCCAGTACATTCCGCTTGTTCTACTCGATCCGTCAGCTAAATTCCGTTTGTATTTTTTCGGAACCCGTGCCCGGAATTGCCCTCATTTGTATGGCGGCCGTATTGACGTAACAGTTAAATCTCGACGACTATTCGTTTACATGCCCTTTTGTTCTTACAATAAAATTATGGCGTTGCTGTACAATTGTGTTCTTAGATTTTGTTGGAAAAGTTCGGCTTTCAGCATTTTTGATGATATTTTTTATGGGAAACGTATTTCTGTTTGGTATGTAGGTACCTACTTCCTTATGTTGGGACAACCGAGGACTCGATGCAGTAGAAACACCATTATTATAATAATACTTTGTAGATTTATTTCTTCCAATATATTGTTCTTTGAGCTTTAAAAGTAACTAATCTAGACTTGTTCTTTGCTCCGACGGCTCGACCAGAATGATCTTTAAAAACTGTACGAGTTTCTGACCACGAATTATTTTTAAATTAATTTACTTATTTTTACGACTTCCTCTGTAATAGTCAACCAAAGCTCGTTTCCTGTTGTATTTACTTTTTAAAGGTCTGTGGTTGACTACCACCCTCGAACTATCATGGCCGTTCAAAAACCGCACATTATTTAAAATTTGCAATTTTTGCCCAAAACCCAACACTTATCAAAAAAGTCCAATTCATTTATACTTACTAGATATTTCTATCGATGACATTATCACCGTGAAATAGCTAATTAATACAACGATTAGTTATACTAGAATATATTTTTTTCAGGTTAAGCAGCGTAAGTATTTTTTGGGTCTTCTATCTCATAGTAGTTTCAATGCCACGTTGAGTACGTCACAGTTTTTATTCAAAATGGCTGCTTATAATGCGGAGTTTGCTACCAAATTCTACTTAAAAGTGTTCCCAAACATGATCTAATGTCTACCATCTAATAATGGAAACTATAATACGTTGATTTTGTTCTAGTATTTAAAACATTACTTATTGCGAAAGAAATTTATTTGTAACTATTTACATTTTGTACTTATAAATAACTAGCTGACTCGGCGAAATTCGTTTCACGCTACATCCATATAAATTATAGATAATGTGTTATTCTTATGTTTAATCATTTCTATAAAATGCAAACTTTCATCTCAATACGTTCAGTAGTTTTTGCATGAATGAGTAACAAACATTGATACATACAAACTTTTGCGTTTATAATATTAGTAGGATTTTACTGCATATTTTTCGGCAGTCCGTGCCTCTGTAGGTATAATTTAATTACACAGCTAGCAATCTTGAACGTTTCTTGCTCAGATATTGCGAACGTAAAATACTATCTCGAACTAAGTAATCCATTTATTACTGTTTCCAAAAGTTGAAGACGTTTCAAAATGCCAAAGTTCAGTGATCATTTCAAGATTACATACCGTTCCAAAAGTTAATGTCAAAAACTTGAAACTTCTCATGATGTATGAAGTTGAATGCTTTCAGCGGCTCAGGCCATTGCTTTAATTGTTCGACCGAAGCGAAGTTAAGAGTTATCCTTCAACACGACAATTTCGAATTTTGATTTTTGTTTTTTTTTGTATATTAATAATGGATTTTTACCGGCAAGCTCAACGTAGGACGTCCATTAACAAGGTGGACGGATGATCCAATTAAGACCGCAGGATGCAAGCCGCTACCAACCGGTCTTATTGTAAATCTTTAGGGGAGGCCTATGTTCATCAGTAGACGTCCTATGCCTGATGGATAAAATATAAATTTTCGTTTTATGTTTTTGTATTAATATAAAACATTGAATGCAGCATAAAAAAGGTGAATGTTATCAGAAAGCCTTTCCTCGTTCATTTATGTCGACAGTAACGAAGATAATTGATCGAATATGTACTCGTGAGCTGATGTGTTTCCTGTGTTTCCAACAGCGTTTCATCGACGCCAAGGCTATTCACGTGGTTGTGAACAGTTCTTTTGATTTTGTACTCATTGATGAGTACTTAAGTTATCTATTTTTACCGACTTTCAAATAGGAGGAGGTACTGTGTTCGTGTGTATGTATTTTGTTATTGTGTATTTTCATCGATATTTTCGTCTATAGTAAATTGATTTTAAAAATATTTTTTAATTCGAAAGAGTATACTTCCGAGGTAGTCCCATTTAAATTTAATCGAAATCGACTAAGCCATTTTTGATAAATCAACAAAAATGTACATGACACAGATGTCACATCGATTCGTGCAAATTATTCGAATTCTGTAGAATGTCGAAGCTTTTTTTTTTGCAAAAAATCATTATTTAAATGTATGAAACAATGAAGCAAAACAACACAAATACGATGTTTTAGTTACAGTCGTTTATGTCGCAAAAACCGCATTTTGCGACACTCAGAAGGAAATCAAAACTTACAGGGTACATCCCGTTAACCTAGAACTTTTAAACTTGACGAGAACCATTGTCTTAGAGCACACATACAGAAATAAATCTGAAAACTGTACATTTTTAACTAAATCTTAAAAAATAGGGCCTAAATGGAATGAACATGAATCCAAATTTCAAAGCGAGTAAATCGTACCATGTGGGGTACCTATCATATGAAGAAACTTCATTATTAGTACCTACAAGCTAAAAAAGATTTTTAATTATTTGTACAATGTGTGATTTCCGATGTATGAAGAGAAAAGGTAAAAAACAAAACTCTCTTGTCTATGATCATAGCATAGAGATTTTATCAACTTCCCAATGTTGTAAGATTTTCAGGGTTTTTACGGAACCCTCGGTGTGTACCTGACTTGCACTCGTCCGGTTTTTTTTTATTTCATATAGGTTTGCGTTTGACTACACACTGCCTGACGTTAAGCAGATATGCTGTCTAGGATGTAACATTATTACCTAGAAGATACCTATTTACTCGGGATTTAAAGACACCTACATTGTACTTTAGCGGGAAGACAGACCCAGGCAAAGCGTTCCACATTCTGGCTGTTCGTATGAGGAATGAGGATTCGAAACGCTTGGTTCTAATGCGCAGGATGTCCACCATAAAAAGGGTGGCGCTTTAGTCGCGTCTGTCTAGCCGTACGATAGAAGAAAGGGGCAGGTGGGACCAGATTGTGCAACTCCTGGGCGCACTCACCGAAGTGTGATTCTGCCTAAGGCCCCATTTACGGAGACGCGGGGCTCACGCAGCAGCAATTCTCGATGATGCGATGCCCGCTGCGTGCTTTGCTGCACGCTTGAGGATTCGCCGTGGGCGCCGCAGCGGGCACCGCCACTCATCCCGTATCATAACTCTATGAACAACATTGTATATTGCCATATGTATGTGTTTGCGCGTGCGATGACACGGATCGCTGCATGCATCAATTGAACTTTTTTTTAATAATTTACAATACGGTTTTTCTATACCCGAAAATAGTACAACTGACACATAAGCGTGAAGCGATATATTACATGTTATCTTAAACGTAGTACCTACTTTTCCTGCATTGTCCTTCCGCATCATAATCACGAATTTACTGCACATTAGAACGCGCGCCTTAACAACAAGCATTTTATCTCACACTTTGTTTTATATGTGTTGTACATGGGATGATATATTAGTCGTCGTAAAACGCAGCGTTGAGATAAAACAATGGATCACAGTACTAAAAGTTAGGTGACATTCGTGTTTGTGGGCACTTTAGGTAGAAATAAAATTATGTAAAACATGATTTCATACAAACATCATATTTTGTCGAAAGTCAAAGAGCATCTTGTATCAAACATTTCATTCGCAATTCTGAGGTTAGCCTCATTGTGAACTTTTATTTTGCTATAATGATCTACTATAATTTACATCGTACTAGAAAATTTTATGATGAGTACATAATTATATTATAGAAAATTTATTCCCAGATTAACGAAATAATATCTGCAAATAGAAAAAATTTAAACGTGCGTCAAACGTTTGTATCCTAGTATTTGGTTGAAATTAAATAAGTTACATTAATAGCGAATGAAAAATGAAAATCGGGCTTTGAAAAGAGATAAGTTCTTTTTCATTTCTTTCTTTTCTTTTGTGTTCATGCGTACTGTACTTGCGTACTTGTAAAAAAGTGAAAATTAATATCTTTATTTAACCAGCAAAATGTATAATGACTAATTGTAAAATAAAATGGTAGGTACCTATGATTTACTGGTGATAGTATTTTAAGACCAAGGAGCATAATAACCAGCTGATATGCTCCTTGTTTAAGGCTTAATATTCGAAAACCAAATCACCGTCAACAATAATACGGAACCGCATGATAAAAGCGCGCCACATTAGAAAAAAATAGAACAAAAGGGTGTGGTTACAATGGACTGTGCAATTGACCAACTTTTAATATAGCCTGGAATAAAAGAGCACCTCATTTAGGCGAATTATGCACGTGCCCTGGGAGAAAAATAGCACTCGTAAAGTCGTAACGTAAAAAGTGCAGGATTCCGAGGGAAGGTTAGTTTTTGTGATTCTCAACTGTTTCGGTGTGGTAGGTTTAAACCCGAGTTCATTACTTATTTATTGATGTGTATTTTACTCTTTATTGCCGCATCAAACATAACGTGAATCAAAAACTGAGAGGCTTGCACTTGGCATACTCTTGCAGCCTTAACCCTTAGGGATGATTTATGTTAGGACGGGGCGAGCGCGGGACGGGCCGGAAGGGGCCCGTACTATGCCCGCACGACCCATGTACGACGCACGTTCAATACATTTTGTGTAAAAGCTCGGACGGGCCCCGACCGGGAGTCGTACGGGCGTCGTACGCGCCCCGTCCGGCCCGTCCCGCGCTCGCCCCGTCCTAGTATAAACTACCTTCCACCTATTTATGTCACACAACCACCTACCATGCATCTCTGAGATGCGGAAAATAGTTCGTCGCCACTAGTACCATTAACAGTTCCATGACGGATACCGCTAATAGCCCCATGTCACAAAACAAAACTTATTTATTTTTATTTATTGAGAAAAATTGCTAACACCCTCCATAACCGTATATTAGCAAAAAGGGATGTAGTTTATTTGGCGTTGTTGGCTTTATGGCGAGAAGAAAACGCTCCCAGATAGTACCGAGCCATAACAATAACCGTTTTCACTCACTCCCTTCCCAAAGCATCTATAAAGGTTTTAACAGAATTAAATTGTGGTGCTTTGGATGTATGTTCCGATCACGGATGTTATAAAAGGCGTATTGGATAGAATTACGCGAGATCTACAAATAAGCTATGGTTTTGATGTTTTCTGTTACTTATTAGGGCGGCGAAACGAGGATAAGCCATCTATTTATTGATTTTCGTAAGCATCTCTTCTATTTACTTATAACAAAATTGATTGATTTGGGAAGTGATTTGTTTGTTTCATGTGAATGGTTGTGAAATTAAATAACATTATTTGATGTCGTTAAATTGTTAAATTTGTCAAATATAAAATTACTTTCTTTTCCTTGTGAGGAAAACTGAGGCCGCTTTAAAACAAAACTTCGTGACACAAACCGCCTTCCCGATTCTTCCTCTTTCTTGCATCCATGGTCCCAATGCACAATAGAGACCGCCACTATTGTTGGCCATTTATGCTGCAACGTCCAACAATAATATAAATAAAACATTACTAATTGCTTTGGCAATTCAACAAAGAGTTCAAAGCAACGTAAAATAGGTATAAAACTATCAATTTTTTGAACCCTTCTCGTAGATTTTTGAAAATTAATTGATTCATATTCATTGTTAGAACCCGTGAAGCTACAGACAGACATCCTCACAGATCACAGAGCTATTACAACTAGAGAGATAACGCTGTTGTTGCTTGAGGCAATTCTCAACCACAAAAATGTATGGAAAATCTTGCTTAGTGCTGTCAAAAATGTCAAATATGTTTTGAAATTTTACACTACTGAGAGAAAAACACGGCACTGAATCGAGATATTTTTCATGTCTCTTTCTGACTTATGCCAAATTAAATCATTGTATCTCTTTCTTTCTTTTCTAGATCGACCACATTATCCCTCTGTTATTCCTGTGCTATAGATAGACAGACATAGAGATACATACGACAAACTTACAGCAACTCTTTTTTTTTCGTCGCGGACAACATTATTTAGAAAAAAGTGTCACTCTTTTTCATAGCTGTACTCATTTACAAACCAGTCTAATTTACACATTTATCACGTGCAGAGTCAGCGGGATTCCGCGGGCAATGCAAAAAATTGCATTCTCTTTGCGTGCTCATTAGTACGCGCCAGGACGCTACTTCCATTTGGCCATTTTGGAAACTTTTGCTTTGTAGCAATGTGTTATTTTTCTTGTTTTATTGTTTGTTAAAATTTTCTCTTACTTGAGTATCAATAGGTATAGTAATTCACAATTTAATGATGAAAGAGTTTTTAATAAAGCAAGTGCCTTTATTAACTACCACTAAATACAAAACTTAAATAATCAAAAACTACATAAACTACTATTACATAACAAGCAATTGGATCATCCACAGACCCTTGAAGGTCTAATGATAATCCAAATGCTTAAGCCCACTGCCAGTTGGCAGCGTGCCCATCATACTGGCTGCATTGTCACGCTGAATGGCAATGCTTATACGTTGAGCCAATTAAATGAATAAGGTACATGTTTATTGTTTTGCATTCATCATTGTTTTTCATGTAAGAACCTAATCTTTGAGGTCCATCCATCCATCTATCCACCAACCATAGAACGTCCACTGCTGGACATAGGCCTCCCTTATGGATCTCCAATAAGACCGGTTGGTAGCGGCTTGTATCCAGCGTGATCCTGCCGTCTTAATGAGATCATCCGTCCACCTTGTAAGTTGACGTCCTACGCTGCGCTTGCCGGTACGTGGTCTCCACTCGAGAACTTTTCGACCCAATCGGTCATGTGTCCTCTGCGCTATGTACTCGTACCCTGCCCCTATTGCCATTTTAACTTACCAATCCATTGGGTTCTAATTCTAATTCTAATTTGAAGTAGGGGCGATAAGTCCTGCACTGACGTCCCGCATGGGGTGTTTTGTGCATTTCCCCCTCCAGCGTCTACCCGAGCCAGCCCAGCTCCTTAAAGTAACGGAGCGTGGCTCTGGGCCGCTGGCATAACTGCTCCAGTAGCTTAGATGGTGAATGAGATGATGGCGATTTAGATGACAGTGCAGAAGCATCATGCAATCCGTTAGCTATTCTAATGTCTTCTGTGGCTTTGCAATGCCACAGAACATGTTCTACAGTTTCGTTCTCCTGCAAACAGCCACGACAAAGTGGGCTGTCAGTGGCTCCCAGTTTATACAAGTGACTATTTAAGTTGCAGTGACCAGTAATGAGGCCTACCATAAGTCGGAGGTCTTGCCGTTGCAACTTCAACAGGTCATTTGTGATATTTCTATTCAGATTGGGGAAAGCAGCCTTAGAATGCTTGCAATCCTCTCTCTTGTTCCATAAATTCTGTTGTTCTTTTTCAGTGTGACGACGCAGCAACTCGCGCACCTCCACCGCTGTCGGCTTACAGTATTTCATTGCCACGTCTCCTGCCTGTTTACTCGTGCCCTCTTTGGCAAGGGTGTCGGCTATGTTGTTTCCCGAACAAGATCCGTGACCCTTAGTCCAGCGCACGATTGTTCTGTGTTTATTTGAAAGAGTTTGGAGTGTTGCATGACACTCAGCTATAACTTTGGACCTTGTTACAGGTCTTTTGAGTGCGTAGATAGTAGCCGCGCTATCAACTGTGAACACGATGGCTTCCTTGGCCTCTCTGTTTTCAGTAGCTGTCAGAAGCTCATTTAAGGGTACAAGTGCTTGTGCGGCTAGTAACAGGCCCATGGACTCGGCTTGTAAAGTTGTTGTAGTATTGCTCAGGGCCAGCGACTCTCTGAGCCCAAGTTCCGGCGAGTAATAGCCGCAGCCTGTTCCTTCCTTGTTTTTTGCACCATCCGTGTAGATGTTCCAAGATGACACTACAACGTTTGATGCATCGTCTTCTGTGAACAACTCGTACTTTTTACTGTCGAGATGCGTTTTAGCTATTCTATCCGTTCCACGGTTTGCTTCGGGAATTATTGCTACCGCCCGATCGATTATTCTGCAGTGGTTTGTCGTGGCACCCATACTCTTCCACTGATTTGTTGATTTGATCCGTAGGGCAGAGGCCATTGCCTCCTGCTGTATATGCAGATGCAGTGGTGTTAGCCCCAAGATGATTTCAAGAGCAGCTGAGGGTGTCTTTTTCATACATCCGCTGATTAGAGAGCACGCAAGTCTTTGCGTTTGCTGTAGCTTAGTTATAGCGGTCGCTAGACTCGTACGTGTCCACCACACGACACAGCCGTATGTGAGAACCGGACGCACTATGACAGTATAGAGCCAGTGACAGAGCTTTGGCTTCAGACCCCAGTCTTTTCCCACGGCCCTAGTGCACTGCCATAAAATGTTTGTTGCCTTTGTGGTGACATATTCAAGTTGTTTCCCCCACAGAAGTTTACTGTCTAGCCAAATACCTAGATATTTAACTTCCTTGCTTAGTGTTAGCTTAGTACCAAACAGCGAAGGAGTTTTTAAATCTGTTTTCTTGGTTTTGCGTGTAAATAACACCAACTCTGTTTTTTGTGGATTCACGGAGAGTCCGTGGCGTTCACACCATTTTTCAACGATCTTGAGCGCTTTCTGCATTTTCTCACACAGAGTCGACTCGAAGAGTCCAGACACCATGATTACCAGGTCGTCAGCATATGCCACAGTGACAATACCTTCTTTGTTGAGGAGTGCGATGAGTTCGTCCACCACTACTACCCATAGTAAAGGTGACATGACTCCTCCTTGTGGGCAGCCTTTTGTGACTCGACAGCGCGTCGCGCCTGCCGTTTCAATGTTGGCTGTTCTGCCAGCGAGCATTGTGGTAATCCACCCATTTACTCTACTGTCTACTCCGTGTTTTTTCAATCCTTCCTCAATACTAGGAAAAGTAGTCCTATCAAATGCCCCTTCAATGTCAATGAAGGTGGCTAAACAGGACTGTTTGCTTTCCAGTGCAGATTCGATTTTGTAGACTACTTGGTGGAGAGCAGTCTCAGTTGATTTGCCCGATTGGTAGGCATGTTGGTTATTGTGGATTGGATTTTCTATCAGGGGTCCACCTCTTATGTGCTTATCGCAGAGTCTCTCCAGCGTTTTCAAAAGGAAAGAGCTAAGACTAATTGGTCTAAACGATTTTGGGTTTGTGTAATCTGTCTTTCCTGGCTTTGGTAGAAATACCACTTTTACTTCTCTCCAGGCTTTTGGTATATATCTCCACGCCATACATGATCTAAAAATGGCGATGAGATGTGTTTTTATCACTTTTAGGCCCCATTGCAGGAGTGCTGGAAATATTTCATCCAGTCCGGGTGCCTTGTGTGGTTGGAAAGTACTTATTGCCCATAGAAGAGTCTCCTCTGTGACAATAGAGTCTGCAAAATCCCAGTCTTCTTTACCAGGTTTATGTGGTATATGTGGTTCCCATCCATTTATGTCGTTTAGTTGACAATCTGGAAAGTGTGTTTGTAGAAGCAGTTCAAATTGCTCTTGTTCTGAGGCAGTGTAAGTATCATCAGCCTTCTTCAAAGTGCCTAGCTTTATTTGCGAGTCACTAGATATGATTTTTCTGAGTCGCGCAGTTTCACTCTCAGATTGGATGGAGTTACTATACTTTTTCCACGAATTCTTCTGGCTCTTTTTGACCTCCACCTTGAATCGGTGGCGCAACTTTCTGTACTCTTGCCAGTCCACCGGTGCATCGGTGTTCATAGCTCTGTTGAAAAGGTGTCGTACCTTCTTCCTGAGCTTGGTCAGGTCTTTATTCCACCATCTGTCTTTTTTAGGAATTGAACTGTAGTTTTCCTTTTTTAACGGGCAAGCTTTTTCATAGCTAGTTTTTAGAGCTCGTACCAAGACTTCTGTCGTGGTCTCGATTTCTTGCGGGGATAGTTCCGCATTTGAATCTAGTGGTGCTCCTGACAAGGCCTCTTCGAGTTCATGTCTAAAGGTTGGTATGTCAGTTTTCTTCGGGTTTCTATAGGTTCGTGGTTCGTGTTTTCCAACGGTTAGGCTATATCTAATCCATCGGTGGTCCGAACCAGAATATTCATTTGTCGCCACGCGCCAGTCATTGACTGTTTTAGAGATATTGCTTGTAGCCAGTGTGATGTCGATAATTGTTCTGGCCCAAGATGTTACAAAAGTAGGCTCTGAGCCATGGTTTAGTAGGTTTAAATTGTGCCTAAGGATTGGGTTATTTTAACTTTGGTTCTTCTGCGAATCTCCTCATTCTTGGTTCGATCGCGCAGAGAGACTCCGAGCAAAGCCCTCTCAATAGGTCGTTGCGGGCTACTTGGAGCTTATTAATAAGGCCCATAGTAAGAGACTACGTTTCAGTGCCATAAGTCATCACTGGCAACACTGGCAATCTTTGAGATACAGCATCTTAAATCAGGTTTCTGTATGAATAATTCTATTACTTTTTCAGCCAAAACAGAACTAGAACAGCATAATGTGTCAACATTTATCACGCAAAGTGTCGGCGGGATTCCGCGAACTCTGCACAAAAATTGCATTATTTCAACGCGCTCATTAGCGCGCGAGTCTCTGGACGATGCTTTTGTTTGCTCATTTTGGGATCCTTTCCTTTGTAGCAATGTGATGTTTCTCTTGTTTAATCACAATTTTCTGTTATACAGGGCTATTTCCAATCAATTAGCATCTTTTTAGGGGCTTATTCTGTACATCAAAACTATAGTCTGACCGTTTAACTGAGAACCTCGCGAGACAGGGACAGAGACAGGTGCGAGCGGCGGGTCCCCGCCGCTCGGTTAAACGGTCGGACTATAACAATATTTGTACAGTGACTTTTGTCAAAACTCAAAAAAAAAACAACTGTGTACCATACATTTTGTCGAGGGTGAACGATATTTTTCTACGGAACAACAACTTTTTTTTGAGAAATTTATAAAAGTCGTAGAACAAAAGTTGTTAGGTTTGATGTACAGTATAAGCCAATAAAACAAATAAATAAATAAATTTCTTTATTTGTTCCAACATCAAATTAAATGTATGGTACTATTAACTACTAACAAACAGTGGGCCTTATGAAAATCGTAGTGAAGATAACGTTAAAGTACCATTAGAATACTTGAACCACGCACTAGGTCTCATAGGATCCTGTCTGGCAGGGTACAAATTATCTACTGGTCTTTTGACCGTTTTGGTGTAGTTGAGGTTTATGCACACTTCACACTTGATTCATAGGATCACCTTTTATATACTTACTTAAATGACTTTCACTTTATATACATTTAGATATTAAAAACTACTTTAAAACTAAGAATGTAATAATTTTTTTTTCTTTGCCGGGTTTGGATGGAAAAGGATGCTAATCGATTAAAAATAACCCTTATTAATCGTCATAGTAATTTACACAATTTATTTTGCACTCGCTGCCTGCCCTAACTTTGCCCGGTCACGGATGAGTCATAGCTATAAACCTTCCAGAAAAAATATTTTAAAAGATAGTGAAAACCGCATTGCAATCTGTAGTCTAGTTTGGAAGCGGATACACAAACAGACACACAAAACTAGCGGTTTTGCTTTATACCATGTAGTGATTCAACATTGTTTTCATCTTAAAATATTAACTTGAGCTTATATCAAGTCCACACCGTATGAACGAATAATTTTGTTAATTTTTTAGCTTAACGTACTAGAAAATTTGTTCACATTTATAACATGTGTGGGCGAGATTCTATGAGGTCTACACAAAAATGGCATTCTCTCAGCGTGATCATTAGTAGACGACAGGACGCTGCTTCTGTTTGCTCATTTGAAGATCCGTTGCTTTGTAGCAATGTATTGTTGCTAGAATTTGTGTAGTTTTGTCTTTTAGGGTTCCGTACCCAAAGGGTAAAAACGAGACCCTATTACTAAGACTCCGCTGTCCGTCTGTCTGTCTGTCTCCAGGCTGAATCTCATGAACCGTTATAGCTAAAAAGCTGAAATTTTCATAGATGATGTATTTCTGTTGCTGTTATAACAACAAATAATAAAAACAGAATAAAATTAATAATTAAGGGGGGCTCCCATACAACAAACCTGATTTTTTTGCCGTTTTTCGCTCTATATTAATAATGGTAACAGGTAATTGCTTGAAATGCACAAAATATTGAGTTTTTTATTTAATACAATAATAAAATTAAAATAAAATAAATATTGAAGGGGGCTCCCATACAGTACAATACCTTCCGTGCGCGAGTCCGACTCGTACTTAGCCGATTATTTTTGTTATGTTTTAAACAATATTGTTTTTTTTCCACTATTTAATAATATTATTGTTAAACAATATTGTAATAAGATATCATCATATTATTTCAGACATTAAAAAAATGGTGTAATGTTTAAAATAACACAACTCAATGAGTGAATAATCAATCATTTAAATATATTTTTTTAGAATAAAATTTGCTTTAATTTAGAGCGCATTACCTGCAAATATTAATAACAACAAACTAATGTTGCGTTCTTTTCATGGCTCTTTCGTGGTTTCGCCCCGCGAGCTGTTCGGTCCGCGGGGCGAATCAACGAAGACTCTTTTTGAAGGCCCTCTTTCGCCCCGCATTGTTTGGAGCGGGGCGAAAAGGGCATTCAAAAAGAGGCTTCGTTGATTCGCCCCGCGATTCACTTTTTTATCTGTACATTTAAGTAGAAAAGTAGTTAATGGGAAAAAAAAAACAATATGACCACAGACAGTACCGAACAAAATATCCAAAGAACAAGTTCATAAAGTTGACACGTTTAAAATTCGATTTTCTTATGTTATTTTCATTCTTGGTAGATACGTCTCAGTAGCGATGCTGTCGTAGAGCGGGCACCGTTAGTACTTCAGTGTATTCCCAATGAACAAAGATAGAGTACGTGAACACTAAACAGTTAGCTTCGAGCTTATGACAAGCAAAATAATATTGATTCTGGATACATTTTCATCTCCGTAAGTATTAGGTACAAACTGACAGATTTTAGAGACAATTATTTACATGCTAGCAAAAGGAGCCGTACTTTTTAGGGTGCTGTAGTAAAACGGCACATTTACTCGTAACTTCATTGTGTCCGTATGTCCGTCTGTCTGTGTCTGCAGACACATTCATTTTCAATTTCCTATGCTATTTTCATTCCTGGTAGAGACGTCTCAGCAGTGATGCTGTCGTAGAGCGGGGACCGTTAGCACTTCGGTGTATTCCCATTGAGCAAAGATAGAGTACGTAAACCGTATCGCTCCGAGCTTATAACACGCGGAATAATATTGATTCTTGCTTCGTTTTGATCTCCAGAAATATTGCAAACTGACAGGTTTTAGAGACAATTACTACACACTAGCAAAAAGAGTTGTACTTTTTAGGGTTCCGTACCTAAAGGGTAAGATCGGGACCCTATTACTAAGACTCCGCTGTCCGTCCGTCTGTCCGTCTGTCTGTCTATCACCAGACTGTATCTCATGACCCGTGATTGCTATATAGTTGATATGATGATATTCTCAGATGCTGTATTTCTGTTGCCGCTATAAGAACAAATACTAAAAACAAAATAAAATTTATATTTAAGGGGGGCTCCCACACAACAAACCAAATTTTTTAGCCGATTTTCTCTCGATTTTAATAACAGTAACAGGTAGAGGCTTGAAATATTCACAGAATATTTAATTGTATGTTTACTTCAGTAGTAATTTACTAAATTAAATGCACCAATACAGTACGGAACCCTTCGTGCGCGAGTTCGACTCGCACTTGGCTGATTGTTCTATATCAGCTTGTAAAAAATTATAATTTCATGACAATTGCGCTCTACTTTGACATTTCCTCTTTATTAATATAAATTAACTAGCGACCCGCCCCGGCTTCGCACAGGTGTATTATACATATAAACCTTTCTCTTGAATCACTCTATCCATTTAAAAAAAACCGCATCAAAATCCGTTGCGTAGTTTTAAAGATTTAAGCATACAGACAAACAAACAGACAAAATAGCGACTTTATTTTATACTATGTATTGATAATATTACTACATTTGGTTCCATGGTAGGTACCTCTATCTACGAGTATATATATCTTTATGTTATATTCAACATTTACAAACATTTAACGTTTGACAAATTCCATTGAAATATTGAAATGTATTTTATGATGTGTTTGAATTGACCATTTTAGTACTTATGTAATTAAGTAATTAATTGTTTTAATTGTATTTGTAGTTTTAAAACGTGGTTTATTCAGATATTGGCAAGAAAAACATCTAATTTTGGTTCTAATTCTAGCATGACTTATATAGAAAAGCCCTGTTTGTATCAAACCACAACAGCCAGTTCATTTTGTTCTCTAGGTCCCAAGCGTTGTTAATTTCCTTAAATAAAAACAGAAAAACAAAACAACATCATAATCATTTATTATAATATTAAGTAAGAATTACATTACACACATACATATTTAAAACTAGCTTTTACCCGCGGCTTCGCCCGCGTTGTATTTTGATTTTGGCTTATGTTTATGTCGGCTGCGAAACCTAACCTAACTGACAAATATCAAAATACCTTAGAGGAATGCTTTTGTTGGTTAAGTTACGGTTGGAGTGTATATACAACCCCCCCGTGTATTCCCGCCTTGTCGTGGGGGAGGTCTGAGGCAGCTGAAAAGGCGGCGCTCGAAGTCTCCCTCTTCTTTGGGTCTTTTCCCCCAAGGAAGCTTAGAGGCTGGCACTCGAGTTTCAGCCGCTTTTAACTAAAGCAGCTGAGAGGATGGCCGGTAGGTTGCATGCCTAATGAGGAGTGTCGCAACTTAGGCGGGCTGCAGTGCCGCTCTTGCGACGCTGCATCCGAGGATTTTTTTTATTATATCGCGAAATATCCCTGACATGATCAGCAGGGGTCTTAATTACAAATGAATAAAAACTAAGTATACCTATATTTCAATGTTTTTGGCTGTTTGCAGTTATAATAAACATTACAATGGTACAGCAAAGTTTATACCTACTTGTTCCTAATTAAGTATTGCTTTTTTACAAATATTTGTGCAAAAATTCGATAAAATTGTTTCTAAGGTTTTTTCGTGTTAGATCAATTCCAATTTTTTGTTCTAAATCAAATCTCTGCTTTCCATAACCTGGGCATTCCAAGATTATGTGCAGTGGAGTCTCCTCTTTTGTGGGTTCACAGATGCACGATGGGCTTTCCCTCAACTTAAATCGATGTAAGTATTGGGAAAACTCACCATGCCCCGTCAGCACTTGAGTTATGATTCCCACTGGTGCTATTTCTCTTACGATCTTGTATGCCGCCCTTGCATCCGGAAAATATGTTTTGGTTACCGCCGCTGTGTGTCCATCCTGATACCGCCGGTTCCACTCGTCAAGAGAGTCCTTTCGGATTTCTCGCTTGACGAATGAAACGGGGCAGTTATCCTAAATAGGTCTGCACTTCGAGTGCAGTGCTGCTTCCTTTGCTAGCTGGTCCGCTCTCTCATTTCCCTCCATCCCCACGTGCTATTTAATCCAATAAAGTTTCACTATTTTATTTTGTGCGTGTAGTAACTTTATGTTAGCTTTGAATTTACTGCTAAGGGATGGAGGGAAGATACGCCAACTACCGTTTCCAGTGCAGACCTGGAGTCAGAAAAGATTTTTGCGATTTCGGTAGCCTCAAGAAGTGCCAATAACTCGACCTGTTACACAGAGCACCAATCGGCCAATTTCAGCTTGCGGGTACTGATCTCAGCGGCATCATCCCAAATGGATAATGCCGCCCCAACTTTCCCTTTAATTTTACTGCCGTCTGTAAATATGTTAATTTCTCGGTTAAGATTTTGCTCTAGTGCTGCTCCGTCTGCCAGGCATATGAACTCCAGCTCCTCCTGCTGCGCTGGGTGTGGCTTCTTTTCTGTCTCTCTATCTCCAGTTACTTGCTGGGAATAACCTTTCTTAGTTTCATAAAGCAAGGCTGCTTCTTGGACTCTGATATGACAGCCGAGGATAAGGGGCCGCGGTGGGATATATGGAACTGGTGGTGTGGGTGCCGCCACCTACCCTACCTTCCGCTAGGCCGTCAACGTGTTGGCAGACGCAGTGGGGCTGCAGGGGAAGAGAGGTGTCGGTATCGCGATTGCCGTTCTCACTGCCCTCTGCAGTTGAAGAGGCAGGCGCTGGGCTACTATGACTGACCCACTGCACTGGGACCAAGGCGTTGGAATGCTGTCTGACGTTCAGTACTGGTTAGTCCCGAGTGGTGGATGACGATGTGTCTTGTGCTCCGAAACACTCCGTCACTATGGCGAGAGCGCAAGCTCCGTTATGGAGCCCGAGTCTGGGCTAGTGCTGTTGAGTGCCGCGAAGGAGTGCGAAATATGTGGGAACGTCCTAAACTTGCCATGACAGGTTATTTCTGGCGCTTAGACGGCTCCTACCGCAGCCCACTCACTTAGTTTTTATCCTATCCTACGGGAACTGTTAAAGTTTTTGCGACAAAAAGTGGCCTATGTCACTTTTCGTCTTTCAAACTATATTCATGCAATATGCCAAGGCAAGTTGCTCCGTTGCTGAGAAAAATTTATCGTTAAGTCGGAAAAAATTGTGGTTCTACGGGAACCACAATTTTTTTCGATGAAAAGTTTCTCACAATTTCTTTCGGGATGGAAAGTATCCCATGTCACTTTCCGTCTTCCAAACTATGCCCACCCCAAATATCAAGTCGATCCGTTGCTCCATTGCTGAGAAACAGTTATTGTCCTATCCCATGGGAATCACGAATTTTCTCGAGATATAAAAAGTATCCTATTATCACTTTCTGTCTATTAAACCATAGGTATCCATACCAAAAATCAGGTCAATCTTTTGCTCCGTTGCTGCGTCAAAGAGGAACAAACCAACAAACTTTTCGGATTGATAGTATTAAAGTATGATGATTCTGTACCATAAAGGTAGAATAAAAAAACATGTTGAACCTCTAATGATAGAATATTTAAAAATATTTTTAATGTCAGACAAAATGACGGCCTGGTATTAAACGTCATAGTAACATGTAGCATGCAGAGGGAAAATAACATTTTATCCAATTTTGATGTCAGTTGTCATTTTCAATCCATACTTTATTTCCTCTTCAAGGGGATATAATGGTAGAAAAACAATTTGTCGCCTTGCCACGCTACTTGTGATTTATAAAAGTCTGCAGACAATGTCACCTGTCGTCTAATTACGTTTGGCTGTGACGTTTCGTTAGTCCATATTAGCGTCATAGAGGAATTAATCACTTAGCGTCTTTGTGATAGTGGCGACAGTTTCGCTTTCGAGGGTTTTTGTCCTGTCCTACAGGAACTATGAAATTTTTCGGGATAAAAAGTATCCTAAAGCTCCTTCCGCCTTTTATACTATATCCATGCCAAAAATCAAGTCAATCCGTTGCTCCGTTGGCGCGTGATGGAGTAACAAACCAACAAACCAACAAACTTTTCGGATTTATAATATTATAGTAAGGATTATAAACAACACATGTAGGTATTTCTGTTTCACGAGATCAGACTGTCACTAAACTAATCCTGCTCCATCTTCACATTACCATAATAGATTCTTTATAATTTCCATCCACAAAAAAAAAACAAAAGAAAAGTCAGCATGTTTTCCCTAAGAAAATTATAGCATTTTCATTTGGCAAGTTTAGACCAAAACTTTATGTCTTGTGTCCCCCAAGAATATGATCTATAAACATTTTTAGCTCCATGTTTGTTGGACGCTTGGGCAGAAATCCCACGAAAATGGGACCAGATGTGTGAGGAAAGAAGAGAACGAAGAGAGGCAAAGCGATATAGTCTTTGTTAATAAAGGAACTTGCCATTAAAACAATAACTTAATTTAATTGTCCTTCGTAACAACTTTAGGGTCGACCACATTCGGCGGTCTTTCTCAAGATTTTTTTTCACATTCGCTGCATACAAGTCAAGGCATATAAGTCTAGCACTGAGCGAATTGTGGAGGGGATGGCTGCGCACGAGTTTACTATGCCGGTCAACCCTCCACAGTACTCTCAGCACTAGACTTACGTGCCGCTACCTGTACCATTGTATATTTCTGCTTTGCTTTTTTGGTTTTTCAGGTTTTTTTTTGACGCGCTGCACACCATCGTACATCTCTTATATGACATCTCTTATATCTCTTATCCTTTATATGACTCCGTCTGTTGTCCATTTTCTAGCTAATAATTTTTGCTAGCATTTATATATGTGTTGTTCTTCATTTAGTATTTTGTGTTGTTTTAAAGTGATATGTAAAATGTATTGATTTTATTTTATTATTTTATTTATTTATTGCAATGTTATTGTTTGTAAACTTGTACTATTTGACTTCTGCACTTTGTTTTTGCATTGTGTTTTAAGCACTTTTTACTTCTATATATTATTATATATTTTTATGTCATACTGTACCCTCTAACAAAAGGGTTCACCTGAAAACCAGCGCTGAGTGCTCGGTGTCAACCAGCACTCGGCATTAATGCTGAGGTGAGCCCTTTTCGACATTTCTATGTTTACTATTCTTAGTCATATTTCATCTGTAATGTCGAATAAACTTTTTTCATTTCATTTCTTCTTTGCTCTGTTTTGGTGGAGTCTTGCCTTAGTTGGCCGCCACCGGCCGTCACTTCGAGAACTATAAGTTAGTTACTACCCTCCTGAGGACGGTACGTCGGTGCCGGGAAGGAACTTTAGTGGGAGCAATTAAAAGTAGCAGATACAATGTATATAGCACGAAGATCTACGTACCTAGAAGTATAGCAAGTATAGGGAGAATCAAACAAGTCGGCGGATATTAAGTTAACTACAAACTGCACAATATCCAATCCTGATTGAAGCTCACGTAAAGCTGCGCGTTGATCGGATTTCGCGCAGCTTGTAGCTAACTTCACATCCGCTGACTTGTATAATGATTCATCCTGTAAGTAAGTTTGTAAAGGACGGGTGGCTAGCCCTGGTGTCAGAATTCTTAAGCCGCCTGAAGGCTTTTGAGATGGCTAAGCGGTAACACAACAGGGACCTACAATTTAACGTGTCATCCACAGATCAGGGAACAATGATCTGTGGTGTCATCCAATCCACGGCCAGCGCTCATTTGTAAATGCCACCCATTCAAAGACTGACCATGCTGAACGTTGCTTAACTTCGATGATCGCTAACGAACACCTAGTCAAACTACGCCATGATCGCTACGCTAGTAGAAATAAAGATGTAAGTACCTATAGAACTTCTAAAAGTAGAATAAAATTTTTTTTTTGTTTTATGATAAACATATTCTTTGCTTTTTTTAGGGTTACCCAAACCGTACCCAAAGGGAAAAACGGGACCCTATTACTAAGACTTCGATGTCCGTCTGTCTGTCACCGGGCTGTATCTCATGAACCATGATACCTAGGAGCTGAAATTTTCACAGATGATGTATTTCTGTTGCCGCTATAATAACAAATACTAAAAAGTAAATAAAACAAATATTTAAGGGGGGCTCCTATACAACAAACCTGATTTTTCAGACGTTTTTCGCTCTATATTAATAATGGTAACAGGTAGATGCTTGAAATTTTCACAGAATATTTAGTTTTATATTCACTTCAATAATAAATAATTAAATTAAAATAAAATTAATAATTAAGGGGGGCTCCCATACTGTACGGAACCCTCCGTGCGCGAGTCCGACTCGTACTTGGCCGATTATTTCAGTTGATTGTTTTTTTAGTAACTTGTATTTTTTTCTCTTAAGTTGACTACGGTACTCGTAATACTGCGGGAGGTAGCTTAGGGAGCAAAATCTCGTTTGTTGCTCGTGGTCCTACCAGATGCACAACAAGTAGGATCACGGGCACGAAATTTTTTCCCGTAGTTCTATCATAGAGTGCTTCGTCCTAGCCACGGGCAATATTATTTAGTAGGTGTGCACCATGCACATGCTCTGTAGGTTCGTCGAGGGAGTTAAATTAGCACACAATTGATATCTTAAACTTTAAATCTGTATTTTATAATTTTGCACCACACTTTTCCATTCTATTTGGTATCCATGGCAACTAATAACATTATATTTGACAACTTCAAAAAAAAGGAAACATAAAACTAGATGAGAATTATAAAAGAGTATTTATGCTATCCTGCACATCCTCCCGCCGTGCGTACTCACGCATCCTTAACTGGTGCAGGAACAACGTCGACCGGCAGGACGACTACCTTCCGGACCGGGCGGCGTAGCACGCCTATTCTTGTCTTGATGTCTATCGTGCGAACAACGTCGTCGGGCCCGGTACAAGCCGCAGTAACTCTGCATCTATTATCACTGCGGGATCACGGCCATGGGGCTCCCGCCGGTTTCATAACTTGCCTGAGTTATAATATGCCTGAATAATGTCTCTGTGTGTCTTTAATTATCTTCTTTATTTGTCTTTTGTTCTCTGACAGGTTTGCTGTTGTTATCTATGTGTTCCTTGTCCACAGTGGATTTTTATCTGTTTTGTTTCTGGTCTGGTTTTGTAAAGGAGCGGTTTTGCATCTATTTTCTGTTACGGCTCGCTTTTTTGAAACTGTATACGGTTTCTGTGTGTTGTCATTGACGATGTTCTGTTTATCATATTTCTTCTGTTGTATTTATCATGTTTATCTGTAATGTGTGATACAAAGTTGTTGTTGCGGTTGAGAGTTCGTTTGAGACCTCCGTGCAACACCCAACCCAATGGGGTTAGTGACGCCACTGGTTGACTTCTGTTACCTGTTCGAAGCTTTTCTATTTGTAGCAGGTGCCAGTTGTCTTGACCTATCAGCACGAGTGGCTTCGCATATCTGTAAGCGAGGACATGGCTGAGATTTCGCAGATACTTGGATGCTTCAATCTGTTTCCTAGGAATCTCCTGTGATGAGATTTGTAGATTCTGTACGGTTCGTGCTTGGATAGGTTCCTCGCGATTGTTGAGTCCTTTGAGTATGAGTTTTACTTTCCTTGACTGTGTTTCAATGGTCTTCATATTGTTAATAGTTTTTATTCTTAATGAATCGATCGGTCCTGTTACACCAATCTTCTTACAGATGCTGTCGTCAATAAGGGTTGTTGTTGATCCGTCGTCCAACAGAGCGTATGTATTGACTACCGCTGCTGGTCCTTTTACCTGAATCGGTATAATTTTTAGATACGACTGTTTCTGTGTTTCATTCCATGTAGAGTTGATAGCTTCTGTCTGTACGTTACTTCCATCTGTTTCTGTCTGTACGGTGTTTACACTATCTGGGCTGTAATTTTCTGTCACTGTTTTTCTGACAAAATGTAGCATTTTGTTATGAAAACGTTTACAGTGGTCGATGCCGCACACTAGCGCTTTACAGCGATGAGTTTTAGTTCTGTGGCGCAGGCATCTGAAACACAAATTATATTTTTTGGCCATATCCCACCGACCATCAGAATCTTTTTTCTTAAATTTCTCGCAATCAGTGGCTGTATGGTTGGTGTCTGTACATATAGGGCACTTGACTGAATATTGATTTGACCTGACTGAATGTTCTGTAATTTCGTGTACCTTTTGAACACGTTGATTTTGGTTACAATCGTTGCTTACTTGTTCGGGCTGTGCGAAAGGCCCACATATTTCTGCTTCACGTCGTAAGTACCTTTCGAAACGCAAAAGATCAGGTTCTTCGTTTGATTGAGCGGCAGCGAAGTCATAGTAGCGGTATCTTAAAGTTGGTGTCAATTTTTCGATCAAAAGTTTCGTGACTTCGGGATTGTAAAAAAAGTAGATGCAATTTAGAGTTCGTAGGGTAGCAACAACGTTTGTTATTTTGTTCGAAAAAATGCATATATCTCTCGGTGACTCTGTTACGCGTGGTAGTTGCCGAAGAGATTCTACTTCTGCCATAGCTATCGATTCCGGCCTTCCGAATCGTGTCGCTAAAGCTCTCATTATATCAGCTGGATTTGTGTTTGAGATCAACAGTCCGTGTACAGCTTCTTTTGCTTTTCCTTTTAAACTGCGACGTAATCTCATAGTATTTTCTACTAAAGAAAATGTACCTTCTGTCTCATAATACGCCGCTCGAAAAGGTAACCAATCCTGGTAGTTACCGAAGAATAAAGGTAGGTCAGATATCTTCGGTTGCTGTGCAGATTTTATAGCTGTAGTGATCGCAGATGCTAGTTGAGCTATTTCTGATTTAGGACATTCTCCCGCCGGTGTTTGGTGGCATTGAAGATTATTATTCACTAGCTTCTCTGATTCGGATGTCCTATCATGATGGGCATTTAGCTGTGGACAAACCTCGACTGCATCTTGTTGTCCTACTGCAGTGTAGCTGCACTGTGGTAAGAATCGTTCATGAGTCATTGGTCTCAGAATTTCATTGAGTGCTACATTTTCGACCCAGTCACTCACTCTTGCTGTACCTGATGCTTTGGTGTACTCCGATGGTTCAGGGCTCTCATCTTCATCAGATAGTTGGGCTTCCAAAGTAGCTTGTTGTGCTATTGCTAGCTCCAACTTAAGGCGAATTACTTCTTCATTTATCTTTGCTCTGGCAATCTTAGCGGCTTTTCTTTTTGCTTTGGTAGTTTGCCTGCTGCCTTTACTGTGTGTGTCTGTTTGTTCATGGCAAGGAGAGGCGGTTGCCACCAGAGAAATCTTACTATTTACGGTTGCCGTGGCAGCGAAGGCTTTTGGCGCTGTTGTTTCTGTAGGTTTTGGCACCAAAAAAGTTTCGCTGTTGCTAGCCGCGGCAGCGGATGTTCCCGGCACTGTTGTATCTGTTGGATTTTCCGCCGCACGGGTTTCTACAGCTGGTCGTGTTTTATTCCGACTTTGAGTCATCGACCGTGTGACCGGCATTCTGTGTATCTGACTGTATGCTAATTGTATGTTCTTACTGTTTCCCTCTTATCCGGCTCGAAGGACCACGATGTGCACCATGCACATGCTCTGTAGGTTCGTCGAGGGAGTTAAATTAGCACACAATTGATATCTTAAACTTTAAATCTGTATTTTATAATTTTGCACCACACTTTTCCATTCTATTTGGTATCCATGGCAACTAATAACATTATATTTGACAACTTCAAAAAAAAGGAAACATAAAACTAGATGAGAATTATAAAAGAGTATTTATGCTATCCTGCACAGTAGGTATTTAATCTCATAAATAATGAATTAACATCTGGTTTCGAATTGTTATCTAGAACTCATGTTTTTGGTAAATAAAAATACTTCTTTCTTTCTGTCTAAAAAAGAACTTATTTTTATACAGTGTCACTCTCACCTTCTCTGCTAGACATATGCCTCCCTTATACAGGGCTATTTCTAATCAATTAGCATCCTTTCAGGGGCTCATTCTGTACATCAAAACTAACAACTTTTGTTCTACAACTTTTAATAATTTTCAAAAAAAAAGTTGTTGTTCCATAGAAAAATGTAGTTCACCCTCGACAAAACGTATGGAACAGCTGGTGTTTTTTTTGAGTTTTAAAGAAAAAGTATAACAAAAGTTGTTAGTTTTGATGTACAGAATGAGCCCCTGAAAGGATGCTAATTGATTAGAAATAACCCTGTATATTATATTTCAAATAGTAACGATTATTTTGTGAGGACTCCCTACTACACCTAAATAATAATGATGATAACTCTATGATATTCATGCAAAAAGTCAACTCGCAAGTGAAAATGATACACAGAAATTTTTGTGCTATTTATGGATTTTGAAGGATTCAAAATGATTTTTTTATCCACTGACCTTGTTTACAATTTTACCAACACTAAAACATTTTTCACAACTCTATGATTTTAACTGTAGGCACTAACATATTAAATGCAAACATTCACGAGTAACAAAGAACTGAATAATAAATACTCGATCCTTGGCTCCTTCTAGCTAATATCGTAATGCGAAAGCGTGGTTTGTTTGTTCCTGTTTCGCGCACCAATAAAGCAACCGATCGATAAGTCTGTTTGTACAAGGTGCATTCAGATATTAGAAATAATCATCCAAGTGCGATTTGGGCTCGCACACGAAGGGTTCCGTACGATATGGGAGCCCCCGGTAATGTTTTATTTTAAATTAATTAATTATTTTTGAAGTAAATGCAACAACAATACATAAACTGTGAAAATTCCATTTTTCTAGCTATCACGGTTCATGAGATACACCCTGGTGACAGACAGACAGACAGACAGACGGACGGACAGCGGATTCTTAGTAATAGGGTCCCGTTTTACCCTTTGGGTACGGAACCCTAAAAATAATTGTTTCAAACAATGTGCTCAATATTTTTTGATTTCAACTATTGAATTTATTTTACTTTTTTAATGCTAGCAGATAGCAGGACGTACTGTTCTTTTTTAATCTGTGGTAGGTACTACTTTCAATAAAGAAATGATTATGTGATGATGATGATGATTCTTCAAATTCTGGTGCAAGTTGTTCCTAGGATAATGTAAAGAAACGCTAAAAGTATCAACATTGTTTATTTTTATTATACACCACGACTTTTTATGAACATCTAAAAAACATTTGGGGGTATCAGTGCACGATACTAAACATACATATGCAATAAAAAGTTAATAAATCAATATCCTAAAATTATCCCTTAAAAATTGAAATAATTGGTTATTCTAATCCATTAGACTCCAATTACAGCTGTTTTGCGTAAACAAGACCGTAGGTACTTAATAATGAATGCAATAGCGATACATGAATGAAATTGACATTATGTGCATAATTTTAAGTCTAATTTTCGGATAAAATAAAACCTAAATAAATAGGCCACCTACCTACCTTTATATTATTATTTATATTATTTATATTATATTATTTATATATTATTATAATATTATTATTATTTTTGATTATATTTATTTATATACCTATATAAATAAATATAATCTTTTTTAAATTTTAACTGTACACATATGTTTTACATCGTGTACTGATACCTACATTTTTTTTTGATGTTCATAAAAAGTAGTGGTGTATACATACACATATTACTATCATTTTTATATTCATTTTTTATTATTATTATAATATTAATATTATAGCTTCACTAGGTAGGAATTAAAAAAAGTCGCATGAAATTCCAAATTTAAAAAAAAAGGGTAAAAATAAAAGAAAACTCCCAGACAAAGTGGCAGTTAAAATGGGAACCATTTTAAAGTCTTACTTGGCTTGCCATATTCACGAACAATGACGTAACCGCTTAAACTGCTCGGCGAAAAAAACGAATAGCGGACCCAGCGAACTGTTGCAAATTCGGAAATAAAACCATTATCTCTGTGAATAGAAGGGCTTTTCCTAGAATATGCTAGATTGCTTCCTTTGTCTAGATTTTCATGGCGAAAAAGAGTTGCCTCTAATCGGACGTTTCAATTCCTGTTGAAAACGAAACAAAACGATAATTGTTAGCTGCGCTTATTAAAGAGGGTACTTACCTACATACACATAGTCGCAACACACTTCGGTATTGCGACGGTGAGGAGTATTTGGAATGAGGGTAGACAGAGAGATGGTTTGGGCGACGGGTTGGAGTGCTAGTCTGTGATAGTGCTCAGTGGTGTAAAGTGTGAAACAACTTTGATAAGCCAGTAGTTGGAGCAAGCCTTGCCTTACTTTGAATTTTATAATGACTACAGAGATATTGAAGGTCCGTATTATAGTCCAATGGTATCATCTGAGTGTCCTACTAGAATCTGAGTGATGCTGTTGGAGCACTTTGCTCATCAGCTAACATAATAGAATTGTTTTTTTTTTTCTATTTTCCTGTAACATATATAAATTACTTATTGATATGCTACATCTTTGTCGTTTCAGCCTTTTTCAAAAATTTCTTTATTCCGTAGACACAATACAGGCACTTGGAATCGTCTGGTAACAATATTTCAAAGTTCTACCTAATTAAATTTTTAATTAGCACACTTTTTAGATTTTACAAGATCAGTAGTATTAGGTACACAAACAATTTATTTAATTTATACTATAATAGAATATGAATCAAAAATAAAATTAGCCTTAGGACGTTCACTGCTAGACATAGGCTTCCTTTACAGATCTCCAATAAGACCGATTGGTAGCGACTATGCTACATTCTATTCATATTTTTCACACTGTGCATTACACACAATATTCTTACTATGTACCGAATTATACAAGTCGGCGGATGTGAAGTTAGCTACAAGCTGCGCTAAAACCTATCAATGCGCAGCTGTATGTGAGCTTCATTCACAACTAGATATTGCGCGGCTTGTGGCTAACTTCACATCCGCCGACTTGTTTAATTCGGCCCATACTTGAAGTTCAGAAGAACCATGCATTTTATGGAGGAGGAGCAGTGACAAAGGTCTGATAAAAGGCTTTGTTACAGCTCGGCCGTTCAGAGAATGCGTTCCTGACACGTCATCTTGAAAAAATGTTTTTGGCCGATATCTCGGAAATTTCATTAAATGGACCTTAAAACATTAAATGGTCCATAAATCGTAAACGTTAAGTTTTACAAAAAAGTTTAATGGAAAATAAAAAGATGCAAAATTTTATTTTCTACAATAATGATCTTAATGTTTTTTGCCCTTAAGTACAAAGTTTCCGAGATATAGGCCAAAAACATTTTTTCAAGATGACGTGTCAGGAACGCATTCTCTGAACGGCCGAACTATAATACTTGTACACATCTTTATAATTTTAAATTAAATTATGAACACGACGAAGAAAAAAAAAATCGGTTAAGTGCGAGTTGGAATCGCACACGCAGGGTTCCGTAAAGTATGGGAGCCACCCTTAATTATTTTTAATTTTTATATTTTAATATTGAATTTATATACAACTAAACAATCTCTGAATATTTCAAGCATCTACCTGTTATCATTATTAATATCGAGCGAAACACGGTTAAAAAATTAGGTTTGTTGTATGGAAGCCCCTTAAATATTAATTTTATTCTGTTTTTAGTATTTGTTGTTATAGCAACAGAAATACATCACCTGTGAAAATTTCAGCTTTCTAGCTATAACCGTTTATAAGATACAGCCTGGTGACAGACATACAGACAGACAGCGGAGTCTTAGTAATAGGGTCCCATTTATACTCTTTGGGTACGGAACCCTAAAAATATTAAGTTACATTTCAAATTTCATGCTTTTAAGATTCCGTAAGTAATAACAGGGTATGAAATCTTCACTGAGCCAATCTGACATGCGTTTGGCCAGTTTTATTATTCTGTTAAAAATAAATTATGCTAGTAAGTAAGCAGAAAACTTAAGCTCAGTATCGTTCATGTTGTACATTATTAATCAAGCATTTACCGTGGGATTGTTACGTTGTTTCACAAGGACAGGTTGAACCTAAAGATCATTCGTGCCAAAGACATTTTATTTATGATAGTCTTAAAGGTTTGCTCCATTGTATATTTTGTAAAAAGAACTTAACTGGTAAGTGAATATGGCTGTTCAACGTCAAAACAGTGCTTGTTCTTCATAAATGTAACTAAATTAATTTTCTTCTTCTTCTTTGTGTTGATGGTTCTAAAATAGACAAGATCTATACAAGCTTGTTTTTTAAATAGTTTAATTATTAATGTTACACACGGTCTCTGACCCCAAACTAAGAAAAGCTTGTCATATGGCTGCCAGAGGCTGATATACTACATATACATATTTCTAAATACATACTTTGATAGATAATTACCAACAACAACCAGACACAGAGCAAACGCCTATGTTCATCACATAAATATTTACCCTGGGTGGGAATAACCCACGCCTCTTTAATCCAGTAGTCAGGGTCACTAACCACTGAGCCACCGAGGCAGTTGCTTTGCCCAGTGGTAAGTAAGCGACTGTCACTCCAGAAGTAGTGTAAAATAATTGTAATAGCATCTGATTGATTGAATGATCAAAAAAAAAGCTAAGTACGCAAAATCGTAGCACATCTACGAAGTACTCGTAGATGTGCTACGATTTTGCGTACCTAGCCTACGTTTAAAATATTCGTGTTTTTATAGTTCAAGATTTGCTACGCACGGACCTTACATGTATTGTGCTGAGTGTTTATAGGTTTTCTACATCATGGAGTCTAATTTTTGTACATCATACATCAATCTGATTAGTATCACATAATTGCGCTAATTACAAGCGATACTGAATTTAAAAACTTTATGACATTTCACAATTTTACATTTAAATAACAGTACACTGGGGATTCCTTTTAAGCAAACGTATGCCCGTATCAGGAATACCCGCTCTTCCAGAATATAGAACATCGCAATAGTTAAGTTAATGCGTGTGTGTTTATACAAAAAATATAAAATCTTACAGTAGGCATCTCAACCTGTTCCGACATATTCCTACAGTTGATATGGCAATAATAATGATTCATCAAATATTTTTGAAGTTAAAACTTTTTTTGGTGGCATTGTGCACTTTTTGGGATTGGTAAAAATGTTAAGCTCGCGTCTGGACAGACGTAAGCGTCATCTATTATAAACCATTCATCACCTCATCACATATTATACCACCTTGCATACGTTGAGACGCAATCCCCAATCTGCCTTCTCCACACTCATACAGCTATGGCTTTTACCTTATGGTCGTTAACCCCAAGCATACTGTATAATAGCACTACGCTAAAGTTATAGTAAAGACGTGTACCGCACAAGGTGACATTATTAACTTAACGAGTGCTGGGGGACACTGTCTGCGAAGGTTACAGAAGCTAGACAAAGTAAAAGTATAAAATTAAAATGTTTTCAGCATTTTTTCCAAACTCGGTATTTGTTAATTAATATTGTAAGAAAATTAATAACGTAGAAAATGCTAGACATAGTTTTTTTAACAAAGTAAACAAAGTTTTCTTTGATAGACTGTAATTAAATGTAAATAAATGTGTCAAAAGTGGAACCTCAATAGTTTGTGGTTCAGTATAAGCCCAGAAAAAAAAAGGTTTGACGTGTGTTATGCGTGTAAATTAAATGAATGATTATTTCTCTGTCTATCTAATATACAGGGTTATTCCTTATCAATTAGCATTATTCTTAGCTTATTCTGTACATCAAAACTTACAACTTTTTTTGAAAAAAAAAAATTGTTTCATAGAAAAATATCGTTCACCCGCGACAAAATGTATGGAACAGCTGTTTTTTTTTTGAGTTTTGACAATAGTCGCAGAACAAAAGTTGTTAGTTTCGATGTACAGAATAAGCTAAGAATAATGCTGCCCTAAAAGGATGCTAGTTAGTTAGGAAAAACCATTTATATACTAGAGGGATTGGTGCAAGTTTATACGTAAATGGAAACAACAGTAGTTTCCATATGACTCCCATACCTTTTTGTACAGTGCCCCTGGTGGAAACGAGGAGAACTAACAAAATATCTGGAGCCATACGCAAACGCGCAAGTTTAATATTGTGTTTAAATGTAAAACAAAGTAAAAATTATTAAAAAAAAAAAAACAATTTGTGTGCATTTGCATAATTGTTTGATACTAAAAATCTCAAAATAAACATCAAAATTTAAAAAAATATAAAATCAGTTTTCTAAAGCGATCCGCTGTTTTGCTACTGATTCCTAAGCATTTTTCTTTCAATTTCAAAATTAATATAGCAAACGCGATGGAAAATATCTTTAGCATTTTTATTAGATTTTTAGCACATCAATATTCAATTTAAATATATTTTTCTGTGATTAAACTAACCCTTTGTGTCGTTATTGAAATATTTATTTAGAATTACTAAGTAAATTCTGTTGAGGTGTCCGTTATTTTTATCGATGGCTATGTAAATATTTGTATCAAAATAATTAAATGAATAATAAATATTATTAGGGGACATCTTACATACGGTCTCTCACCCCAAACTAAGCATAGCTTGTGATACGGCTGTGAGAGACTGATATACTACATATACATATTTTAAATACATACTTATATAGATAGTACCTAAATAACACCCAGACACAGAGCAAACACCTATGTTCATCACACAAATGCTTACCCTGGGTGGGGATCGAACCCACGCCTCTTTGACCCAGAAGTCAGGGTCACTAACCACTGAGCCACCGAGGCAGTCGATGAAAACTGGTGAAAATACCAATGAAAACTGATGGTTGTGTGTCTCCTTTTAGCAAAATTGATCAATAGTCTATATATCCCTGATAAATAAAAGGAGGATTGGGGTGTATGGTGACTAAAAAATAACTTCCCAAACAACGAAAATTTAAAAATGTAATCATTTATTTTAGTTTTTTAACTTGTTTTCAAATTACTCGTTTTTAACCTTAGATTATAGATTTTAACCCACTTTTACATTAAGGTTCTAACAAACGACATGAAAAGCAAATTAAAAAAAAAGTACACCATGAAGGTTCCGAGTCTGAGTTTTTAGCAAATTAAAAAAAAAATGTTCGAAAATTTCGGCACCATGGAGGTAAATAGGTTATATGATGTTTTGAATTCACAAACTTAGTGCACACTATGTTCTTAATTCACTATAGAGGATTTTACTTTATCCTCTAGCGGATAAAAACGGCTTTTGCACTCAGATACTGAAGAGCAAAAATATTCTTTCCGAGATGTTAAGCAGATGATGTGAACAATTTAATTTTACATTTATTGATTGAATTTATGACATTTTACTATTGTTTTGTTTGACTATTATTTCATTTAATTGGTGTTTAAAACTATTGTATTTGATTAATAATGTAACTTTCCTTTTTTGAAAATTTTTTGACATGTAACTCTATTGTTATCAATAAATGAGTATGAGTATGAAATGCGGTCAAGGGTGTAGCACGCTTATCTAGTGGATGCCTATTTCCTCGAGATTTGAGGACATCTATGTTGTACTTTAGTGGAAAGACAAAACCACAGGTAAAGCCAAGACAGGTAAAGCCATCAACTTGGTATAATTCATAATGCATTTAATCTGCTTCCATAGAGTACATGGTGGTAAAAATATAAAGGGTACAAAGTGGCAGGACCCCATCGGCCGCAGCGAAATCAGAAGAGACGAATAAACCATAATTAGGTCATTGTAATATACAGGGTTATTTCTAATCAATTAGCATTTATTTAGGGGTTTATTCTGTACATCAAAACTTACAGCTTTTGTTAAAAAAAAATTGTTCCATAGAAAAATATCGTTCACCCGCGACAAAATGTATGGAACAGCTGTTTTTTTTTTTTTTTGAGTTTTGACAATAGTCGCAGAACAAAAGCTGTTAGTTTCGATGTACAGAATAAGCCCCTAAAAGGATGCTAGTTAGTTAGGAAAAAGCATTTATATACTAGAGGGATTGGTGCAAGTTTATACGTAAATGGAAACAACAGTAGTTTCCGTATGACTTCATACCTTTTTGTACAGGTCATATTAATTTATTTTTAATGAAAAAAAAGCGAAATCGTCAAGAATGTCCACTAAAAATTACAAAAAATGTCAATGAAAACATTATAATGTCAAAAAAATGGTTGCGTTCCAATAGCTGTTCGTGTAAATGATAACAAAATTATTTATTGTTTACATCTTGACCTAGACAATTACCTAAACTAACTTTATACCTAAACAAACAAGTCACAAGAGTCTTCTCCTCGTAAAGAAGATATTACCACGTTGGCCCGTGAAAGAGTTTAACTGCCTGCGATATACTGCAGCCATTGAAAACGTTGCGAATACCCTTAGGATTGTCTGCTCATTGAATGGCAATATAGTTAACCAAACAGTAGTCGACTTTGGCTCATAAAATAAATATGATCAATCGTATATTCTAACAAATGTAATATTCCTATGCGATTCTTCAGTAAAATGTTCTGTACAGATATATGTTTTTAAAATGTTCTTATGTTGTTAACATATACTTAAGCAAAACCATTGGCCCAGAACACACGAGATAAGTGCAGCCTTACTATAAAGTATAGTAAGGCTGCAAAAATAGAAAAATTAGGCAGTAATAATCGGCTAAGTGCGAGCCGGACTCGCGCACGAAGGGTTCCGTACAATATGGAAGCCCCCCTTAGAATTGATTATTTTAATTTAATTATTTATTTTTGTAAGTAATATACAACCAAATATTATGCTGTACATATTTCAAGCATCTTCCTGTTGTCGTTATTAATATCGAGCAAAAAAAATTTAATTTAATTTTACCCTGTGTAAGGAGTTGCATTTTTTTAGAGTACCGTACCCAAATGGTAAAAACGGAATCCTAATACTAAGACTCAGTTGTCCGTCCGTCTGTCTGTCACCAGGCTGTATCTAATAAATCGTGATGGCTAGACAGTTGAAATTTGCACAGAGGATATGATATTCTCTGAAAATTTCAATTAATTTTAATTTGTTCCTGTTCATAAAATTAATGTTTTTTGTGACTTCCATACAACGAACGTGTTTTTTTTCCGTTTTTTGCTCGATATAAATAACGGCAACAGGTAGACGCTTGACACGGGTAGCCCGCTCCCATACGGTACGGAATCCTTAGTGCACAAGTCCGACTCGCATTTGGCCGATTTTTTTTACAATTATTTTAGCTGGGGTCCTATTGAATTTTTACTTCACCACCATCATATGAAACCACATTTAATTTTTCCGGTGTAAAAATTATATGACACTTTTAACCTATAGGTATCTATGCAAAAAATTAAGTCGATCCTTTTTATGTTGCTTTCTAAAGAATAACAAACAGAGCATTATAGACTCTTTCGGATACTTTTTTACTCTTTGAACAAAAAATAATTTAATTTAATTTTTACAGAGCTGAAATACAGTACTGTAGTACTAACATAATTTGCCTTTTACAACACCCCTTTAATTTAAATGAACGAAAGTCGTATTGTGAGTTTCGTTTCTGTTTATCACTGCTGAGTGTCAAATTAAATTCCAATCAAAGCAAGGAAACATTCATTACTTTGATGAAAATTCCTGGAAATCAAAAATGAAATAGGAAATTGATCAAGTAATGTCATAAAGGTATGTTTAAAAAATTTGATTGTATTTATTAGTAATTTCGTAATAGCAGGATTTTACGAAGGTTCTGTCTGCGATACTCTTGCGAGGGTTAAATTTAAAAATGGAATTCTTATTGTGTTTGAAAACTGTTATAAAAAGTTTCTGGCTACTGCAATGTACCATAATGAAAGTGTGTTCATACGAGTAGTGTAAAGAATACCTTACATTAAAATTAACGAACTTTTTAAAAAAAAAAACTGGCATGTCATAACCATAATTTGATAAACCGAGTAGCCAAATAATTATTACACAAAAATATTTGACAACTTGATATAAAGTATTATTTTGTTTTTGTTGACTAATTAATGTTTAGTAAAAAACCAACACCTGACACATTTTTATTTTATAAAGTGTCGTTAAAAAAACATTCCGCTGCTATGGATTTTCCTGAAAATAAGCAAAAAATGTTAACCTATACACGTTTTATAGGTTAGGATAAGGTACATACCTAACATATCAAATTCTAGGGCAGAGTTATAAAATAGGTCCGCGACGAGCGACATACACTATTACATTTATTGTTTTCCAAAAAGTATAAATGCGACACACACTGTCATATTTATAATTTTGATGTGCTAGGTCATTTACGACTACAACGCACGAGCCAAGCGAGCGAATCGAGCATCGGCCTCTGTCCAATAGCTTACATATAGACGATGGGCAATTTTTTGTACGACAAGGTTTTATTTGGTAGAATTATTAATGTGCCGCGGCAGCGGCCGTCGAAGTGCCGGAAGCAAATCACTTTTGTAGAATATGTGTGAAACAAAATAGTAGGTTAGGGTAGGTTCAAACATGAGAGCCGTACATTTAATTTTCTTTTAATTAGAATACTTGTTTTTTCTGACTCCCAATTCTTTGTTTTTGGTAGATAGTCTTTAACTTTTGACTCGAAAAACAACCTTTCAATCCTAATTCAAAAATGAACCCAAGGTATACCATGTAGTCTGAAACCTTTAAGATTTAACTCAGACAATTCCGTTTCTACCTAACTCAATCGTTGACTCACCCAGAATTATCAGTATCTCTAAAGCAGTAGAATTAAAGCGCCATGCAAGTAAATAAAATGAAACAAGATGTAAAAGCACACATGTGTTGCTACTAATTCAGCACCTTTCACAGATAAACACAGCCGAATGAACGATTACCGTAAGAGGTAATACCACGGAAGTTAGAAAGAGTGAGATTGGTAAAAAAGTCACGTGGCATAAAGGCAAAATCTCTTAATACAACAGATCATGGAAAAGTAGGAAGAGAAAATTAATGAATCATGTTTTTAAATTTAAATTGACGAATCTTTGTAAAATAGCGCCAATTCACAACGATATTATCTATCACCTGTATAGGTATTTCAACAATAGTTCTAGTATCACATTAGCATTTCCACCATTATGGCAGACGACCTTCAAAGTAAAGCTTCGATCAAGAATACAACATTTTATTCTTGATCGAAGAGGTAAAGCTAATATACATAATTATATCAAAATTAATAGACCACAAAACACGTATTTGTAGTTAAAATTCTATACGTACTTACTTTTATAGCAGACAGATAAACACATACACTACAGACAGGTAGATGTTATGTTACACTACCTTGCTTATCCAGTTTAAAGTATTACATCCATGTAAGCTACTAACACCACGCACCTTTCACAGATAAACACAGCTGAATGAATGATTCCCGTAAGAGGTAATTCGCAACATTCGAGTAAATAAAGATCAAAAGATTAAACGTTTCGTTTCCGCTTCCGTAATAAAACGGGGACGCAGGTGTGACATAGGAAATAGAAATGAGCACGTGTCACATACGTATCGATATCAAAATAGATGTTTCCTTCTTAGGAAATTGGGGACTGTATCGAGTGAATTGATAGTTTTTGTAACATGTGATACTCGTGACATAGTGCCAGTTTACGTCGCGATTGCACGCAATATATGAGCTTAAATTTTGAGAGTAATCGGCTGGATTAGAATGATATCTACGAAGACTTTAGGGATTAATCAATTAATAAATATTTGTATATATGCTGGGCACGCTGCCAACTGGCAGTGAGATTGAGCATTTGGATTATCTTTAGACCTTCAACGGTCTGTGGATGATCCAATTTCTTGTTATGTAGTAGTAGTTTATGTAGTTTTAGATTATATTGGTCTTGTATTTAGTGGTAGTTGATAAAGGCACTTGTTTTAGTAAAAAAGTATGGTATTTGGCAAATTATAACTGTAATTAACAATTACATAATAAGTTTATTGTCATATTTTAGGAGTACAAGTAAGTATTGTAATAGTTTTGACATTGTTGCTCAGATACAGTAATTAAAGCTTCGAAAAAATAAAGAGTTTCATTTATTTGTTAACATAACTACTAAATAAAAGTATCGTTGTTTTTTTGCGACTGATTAATTGTAACAAATAGAAAAAAAAAATAGAATTGGTATGTTTTTGTTGTTGTTGCTAGCTTGTCGTGTCCCACTGCTGGGCAAAGGCCTCCCTTTCCCGGGGGGAGACTTGGTATACCAAAAAAAAAACTAAGGAGGTTATAGATGTGAAGTATTTCTTCAAAATCCGGTCTTTAATATTAAAGCTGATTCTACACATAATGCAGAAAGAGCACGTGAGTAGTGGCGCAGACAACGAGGCGCGACGCGGCGTCCCTCGACGGCACTCGACGCGGCACCGCCGCCATTGCTCGGTGTCACTCCTTGTTGCCTTGTTTTATAACTTTAAGAAAATACTTACTTATTTTAGCATACGCTGCACAATGCACATTTTTGAAAAAAACAGAAGACCATTTTTAAATAATATTTATGCACAACATTTACTATGAGACCGACCTCAAAATTGCGAAATGAATCTGTGCGTATCAACTGCCTGTATTTAGAAACATCTTTGAATACGCTATTACAATTTCTTTTATCTCAAATAAGTCCGTGTTTGGTCACCAATTCCTTGATGGTAAGCGACGTTGTGGTCGAAGATGAAGCATGTAGACTTAGAAGATACCTATTAACTCTGACTTTGAAAAGCTTTAGTTAATATCTCTTAGGATACAGGAAAGCCAGCACAATGCCTCTGGCCGTACAAATCAGAAATGTTGAATCAAACAGTTTCGTATCTATTGAAAGAAAATCTACAGTGGTGGGTTGGTAGTGACGCGATAGTGCTACTAGTCCTGTAGTAAAAAGGGGATGGAAGGTTGAAATCGTCAAGCTCAAATGCACATTATCCGAAAATACTTAATACTACAGCTTTTACATTCACGTGGTACGAGTACCTTAGAGACATAATAAAATAAAGGCTTTTCTATCAAATGCCACGTTCCGCCATTGCAGCACGATTGTCATTCGATCAGTGAAAGAGTCAGTAATTAGGGCCAAATGGCTTGACACAGATTAATTGAATGCTGTATGCATTCAAGTTATCGTATTGTTACTGGTAACGATAGAATAATTAGCTCGTTTGTTTTTAATGTGAATAGATAGACAGGTATATTTACAGTAAATACGGCTATGTTAGCATTTACGCTCAGTGGCATCTAGAGGTAATGAGTTTTAATTTGTAACTTTTAAAAATAATTAAGTGTGTAAATTTTCCACACCCATATATATTGACCCCAAAAAAAAAAACATTTTATTGTAAAATGCTTTCAAAATAAGACTACAGCTCGCACTATCAAAAAAGTGTCACATGTTAAGCCGCTTCACCCTAACTCTACAACCCCTTCCATCATCCATCCATCAGCCCAAGGACGTCCACTGCTGGACATAGGCCTCCCCTATGGATCTCCAATAAGACCGGTTGAAAGCGGCTTGCATCCAGCGCGATCCTGCGGTCTTAATGAGGTCATCCGTCCACCTTGTGGGTGGGTGTCCTACGCTGCGCTTGCCGGTACGTGGTCTCCACTCGAGAACTTTTCGACTCCACCGGTCATCAGTCCTCCGCGCAATGTGCCCTGCCCATTGCCACTACAACCCCTTACTGCACCTGAACTCTACACCTTAGTCAAAATATGTGGCATGGCCGTTTCTAATATACATAGGTACCTAAAATTCCGAATAAAACCTTGTCGTAATATGGATCTAGAACAGTTGAACGTATGCGTAAACAGTTTTTAAACTGAATATGAGCAGGAGCAAGCATTTCAAATCTATGTTTGTGCAAACAAGACAGCATACCATGGGATCTTCTGCAAACGTTGTAATCTAACGTTTCGAAAATTGGGCTTCTGCAATACAAATTTTTATTTGAATGCTGTGAATACTCCACGCGCTAGCACTCGCCTATTTGAGAATAAATTAGTATAAATATAACTTATCAAAAATCCAAGCTTTTGAGATCTTGGATATCATGTGGCAGCAGAGTCCTAGACAAGTAAGAAAGTAAAACGAGCCCAATCACGACGGGCCTATCTTGTTTAGTACAGTAGTTACTATAACCTACTTCCGACTCCATCATTAGATCAGCTCTACGGTATCATATTATTGCATTGTCACGCGATATACATATGCGTGCAAAATATCAGCTCAATCGGAAACCGGGAAGTTGGTCAAATTTAACTTGCAAGATTCCACCCGAACTTTATTACTGAACGATTACTGAACTTATATTAAATAGGTACACGTACATCCATTGCAAGTTATGTAAATAACAAAAACTTTTTAAATGTGCGAAAACCACATTAGTTAGTTTATAAACAAAATATTGTCATTGTGTATTGTGATAATTATTTTTCGAAAAAAATGGCATAACCGCTTTCCATCGTGTACGAAATTAGAATACCTATTTCACTAAGCCTATATTTGTGAAATTTAAATCGGACCACCTCGGGAGTATACCCTTTCAAATTAAAAAATATTTTTTCTATTTGGTTCACAATTGCCAAAATTATCGATGAACATATAAGAAATACATACAGACGAACATAGCACATCCTTCTTTTTTGAAGACGGTTAAAAATGCGCTCGCTTACCAACACATCGACTGCTCCACGCATGACCGAGCAGATTGATAATACAAACTCTAAGCGTTATCAGACTTTGTCCATTATACTACGAGCGTCTAGTTCTAATTAGTTACTCGAAGATCCAGATATTTCCGGATCACATATCAATGATTCGGTTTCAATACTCCTAGTGGAGAATGGAATAGATAGGAAAGTAAATATTTGACTATTAACTATTTTAAAATATTGACAACTGAGTTTGACTTCGATACTGAGCTATAACATTTTTGTAGGCGCTTTAAAAGGAGGATAAGGTATTGCAAAATTAGTAGGCGATAACAATTCCAAAAAAAGTTGCATCGAAATCGGTCTGCATATGGGAAAGAAATAACACGAACGTAAGATTTTTATACGAATCGGCCCACAAATGGTAAGAAATGCGGACCGCTAGGGAGCCCTGCCACCGTCATTGTTTCCTGACAATTACAACATGGATATCTTCAAATCAATAGTGAATAGGTATCTTCCATCTTCGGCTACAACTTCGCTTTCCATCAGGCGAGTTGGTGGCCAAATGTAGCTTTATTATCTATAAATAATGATGCATTAAAAAAAAAACATCATCAACATTGTGTGAATGTTCTCTAGTTGATCGCATAGTGAAAGTTGGTCGTAATTATAAGCACAACTACATCCTAGAGCATTGTAGATTAAGTTGCTGTCACTCCGCATACCTGGGCTGCATCAAATTTTTTAACGGCTGTTATATTAGCTACAAGCTGCAGATAACCCAATCCTGACTAAAACTCACTTAAAGCGATTGTGAGGTGCAATTTGTCCATACAAAAACAATAAGCTGTTTTCTACCCCCAAATATTATCCGATTGGAGTGATTTTTTTAATGTAATCAGCACTTTAATTGTTCGGATTATACGTCTCAGTTTTTACAGTTTTTTAAATGAATTCAAAGTTTCCTCAAGCTTCTAAGAAATCATGTTTTTACGCAAAACTTGGGCTGAAAAGTATACATAACATAAACACTTTTCCGAAAAAAAATATGATGCACAAGAGTAGATACAATATTTTTGATCAAGCCAAGCCACACAAAAAAATAACATTTTGTTACAATTTAAGGGGTGAAAAGAGGTTTCGCCCGTAACGTACATATTATCAAAAACGTATCGCTTATTTCCTCAATGTTCTACAGAAAACACGATAACTCTGGTCGATTCAGAATCCTCTAAACAACTGCGCAAGGATTAGTTAGGTTATCCGCAGCTTGTAGCTAACATGACACCCGCCGAAAAGTTTGATTCGGCCTATACTCAATAACTACAACAAAGTATAGGTACTTACTGTAAAAACACGTAAATTGCCAGTGAGAGGTGACCATACAAGTAAATGCGCTTTTCCAATATAATCTAAATCGCCAATCCCCTAAAGCCCAACGCTCCGAATCCATGCTAATAAGCCCAGAGACATTCATAGTCATACCCATTACAATTTAAGCAATAGCAAACCGAACCCGAAACCAAATTGGATGGGTTATTTCACCTGAGGTGGTTATTATTGGCATGAGAGCTCTAGGGATATTAACACGTGCCTGTGTTTCTCACGTTGCCGATTATAGGTATCCCAGGCATTGTTGGAAATTCGATACCTAACATTGTGTTAATGTCAAACTCATAGATGTAAACGAATAAGAGATATGCCTTCAGCTTTGCGACAAAGGTTGTGCAAAAGAAAATATTTCACCGTACCCTCTACGTTACCGTAGGCTCAGACTTTGTGACCTTTAATACTCGTAATTAGACAATACGAGTACACTCTCCATTCAGTCTCCAAGCACCATCTATGGTTTTCCAGTTGTCTGCAAGCGATGGTTATTTTGTATAATATAATATTTTTTATCACAAGGAAAACCTCTCAGCTTGTTTGGGATAATACTCGTACCTATAGCAAACTTATATTATCGTTATACTTATTTTCAGACATTTTTTTCTTTACACAGTAAAATGTTTCCTTCAATACTTTTCTAAGGACAAATACGTACAAAAACAGTTATAAACTTGGCAACGATTTTCATCAAGAGGGCAAATGGCGCGGCGTTTTTGAATCAACTATTATATTCAAATAGTACTGATAGCTACAAGCCATTTTCTCGCTCGTGGTCTAGAATATTGGCAAACAGTGATTATTTTACTTAATTTTCTTCGGCGGAATACAAAAACAAAAAAATGGCTTACCATTGACACGAGGTGATAATAACAATGCAGTTTTTTCATTCATCTTGCTTAGACGTTTCCTTTCTTTTAATTAGGAGCAAATCGCATGAGACTCCACTGCTTCGAGATACAGCTGCGTCGTGTCATTATGTGAGATATTTCTATCTATCAGCCGTAAGACGTCCACTGGTGGACATAGGCCTCCCCCATGAATTTCCAATAAGGCCGGTTGGAAACGGCCTGCATCCAGCGCGTTCCTGCGATTTTTATTATATCGTCAGTCCACCTAGTCGGTGGACGTCCTACGCTGCGCTTGCTGGTCCGTGGTCTCCATTCGAGAACTTTACGGCCCCATCGGCCATCCGTTCTTCGAAGTATGTGTCCTGCCCATTGCCACTTTATGTGAGATCGTACCCACTAAATCGTACCCACTAAAACCTCCTCAGTGGCCTGCCTTTGTGGTATTTGAGAACTCCGGAATAACCAAAGGAACACACCGGAGCTCTCAACACTTTTCTTTTTACGTCCTGCGTTCGTCACACAGCTACATTCGACGACGTCGACCAATTCGACCATCACAATTGTCATCTTCCCAGGGCGTTATTGAGAGGACTAGAACCCCATCTCTAACCACCCGCCAGCTCAGAAGCCTCATTTTAGAAAGCTGTTACTACTGGCAAGAGATACCGATGCCGTATTCTGTAGCCCCAGCATCAAGTCCAACGTCACCCTTAGGAGGTCCTAGAGGTTAAAGTAAATAAATTATTATCTTATAGCTTTTTAAATACAAGCTTTTGAGATCCTGGATATCATATAGCAGCAGAGTGCTAGCCAAAACATGTAAAAAGAACCCAAATACGACGGGTCTATCTTGTTTAGTAAAAGAGTTACTGTGGCCACATTCCGACTCCATCATCAGATCAGCTCCATGGTACCATATTATTGTATTGTCACGCGATATACATATGCGTGTGTTAGAATAATAATGTTATTATAATATTTAATTTAATAACGATTACAAGATGTATTAAGTAATATAAGACTTATTGGTAACTAAATCATGACTTCCGAATGTCGGCCATTGTTGTTTACATATACCATTTATTGAATACTGTGATTTCATAATGTTATAGATTACTTGAAACGTATCAATAATTGTTCTAATAATTCTAATAAGTATGAAATACAGTTTAAGATGATTTTATGTTTAACAATTGTGTAAAATGGAAGCTACCACCGTGCCCGCCATCTTGCTCGTTCCCTATTGGTTGTTAGTAATATTTACATCGAGCAGTGGTGGTAAGGCATGGTGGAAGCTTGTGAAATCAGTATAAAACAGTCTGTTGGCGCGGCTTCGTCTCCTAATATCTCTTAGTATCTTTGAATCTCTCTTAGTGTTCTCCCGGTATTCTGATAATAACGTTGGAGTCTTGCTTAGCTAGTTATGCTGAGTGTCGGTACTTTTATATTCGAAGCCAAGTCGAGTGGACGTCGCCATGTTGCTAAAGTTAAGTACTTTGTGTAATATCTTAATTAAGGTGACTGATCAAAAGATTATACTGATGGCGTCTTGAGTTTCTTGCCACTTCTTCTCAAAACGTCTAGGGCCTTGCGAACGTGGCATAATTATTGTAATACATGGTGGTACCCTCGAGGGACCCATGAAGTATAAAAAATATACAAAGTAAACTTATTTACTTGTTTCTTTTACTAATTTAGAAACCTCAAGTTAGGTAACTACCCTCACAAACATTTAAAGGATCAGATTGAAGAGTTTCTTTGTTATTATATTAGAATCAGGGTTGCTGCATTAGTTTAAAGTAAGATTTCCATCCTAACAGTGATATTTTGATAAAAAAGAAACAAAGTAACCGCCTCTTTTAACCCTGATCTAACATCAGAAGTGGTGCCGAAATACCCACATTAATGCCGTTCGTTGTATTTCAGAGAATCCCGACAAGCTTTTTGCATATCCATGCTGAAAGGCTGTGCAGCGGCTACTCGATTTCCTGGCAATGATTGCCTGGGAAATTCTGCTGCGGGGCTCCAGGTCCCAGAACTACTGGGCTCCCTGGCCAAGTAAAGTGAATCAGTGAAATAGTGAAGTGTATCACTAAAATAGTGAAGTGAATACAGTGCTCTGACGATAAAGGAGGTAAGGGGCTGAGCCCTGTTATATATAATTAGAAAATGTTTTGCATAATTTGTCTATTTTGTAATGTGGGATCAGTTGACAAAACCAGAAGAATTTTGCTTAAAAAATATTGCAGAAAGTTTCTGTTCATTTTGTAATTATTTTTATCTAACGACATAAGACCATACATACTACACAAATATATATATTGGGAAGTTTGAAAGACAACTGGTTATAAATGTGTCAGAATAACCGAGCGGTCTGAAAAAGACGTAAACCTTCAGTAAAACGAGAAAAGTGAAAAATAAAATGCAAACAATAGTTAGCTGATTCACATAGCTGCTTCATTATTGGGAAATCTGTTGACTACAATATTAAGAACACAGTGTCACAGTGGAATGAGAAATTGGAAAGTTTGAAATGCTGGCTAAATATGGAATGGTCCTGTATGGCCGGAAAAAGTTTATGAAGGGTGAACTGTGTGTTACTTTGACTGAAATGACTTGACTAAGATCTCCTATTTAATGATGCAGAATTAGGTGTGTATCAGTTGATTTATTGACATTCTGAAAAATAACAAATTATTTATATCTTGTCGAGATAATGGCAAACCAATTTTTAAAGGTGCTGAAAAAATATTGAGGGTACTTGAAATTAAGATTTTATTCTTTAAAATATAAACGAATAAAAGGCTTTGTTAACAGATCCTACAAATAATAAAATATGTCATCAACAATACAATAAGGTATTAAGTTTTATTGTAGTGTAATGGTGGAGATGAGGTTGTATGTACTTCGAGGACGAAGTACTGTCAGGCTGGCCGTGTTAGAATAATAATGTTATTATAATATTTAATTTAATAACGATTACAAGATGTATTAAGTAATATAAGACTTATTGGTAACTAAATCATGACTTCCGAATGTCGGCCATTGTTGTTTACATATACCATTTATTGAATACTGTGATTTCATAATGTTATAGATTACTTGAAACGTATCAATAATTGTTCTAATAATTCTAATAAGTATGAAATACAGTTTAAGATGATTTTATGTTTAACAATTGTGTAAAATGGAAGCTACCACCGTGCCCGCCATCTTGCTCGTTCCCTATTGGTTGTTAGTAATATTTACATCGAGCAGTGGTGGTAAGGCATGGTGGAAGCTTGTGAAATCAGTATAAAACAGTCTGTTGGCGCGGCTTCGTCTCCTAATATCTCTTAGTATCTTTGAATCTCTCTTAGTGTTCTCCCGGTATTCTGATAATAACGTTGGAGTCTTGCTTAGCTAGTTATGCTGAGTGTCGGTACTTTTATATTCGAAGCCAAGTCGAGTGGACGTCGCCATGTTGCTAAAGTTAAGTACTTTGTGTAATATCTTAATTAAGGTGACTGATCAAAAGATTATACTGATGGCGTCTTGAGTTTCTTGCCACTTCTTCTCAAAACGTCTAGGGCCTTGCGAACGTGGCATAATTATTGTAATACATGGTGGTACCCTCGAGGGACCCATGAAGTATAAAAAATATACAAAGTAAACTTATTTACTTGTTTCTTTTACTAATTTAGAAACCTCAAGTTAGGTAACTACCCTCACAAACATTTAAAGGATCAGATTGAAGAGTTTCTTTGTTATTATATTAGAATCAGGGTTGCTGCATTAGTTTAAAGTAAGATTTCCATCCTAACAGTGATATTTTGATAGAAAAGAGACAAAGTAACCGCCTCTTTTAACCCTGATCTAACACGTGCAAAATTTCAGCTCAAAGGCAGACAGTTGTCTGCCTTTTTAACTTTAGGTAGGCCTGACTTCAAGAAAGAGGTCGATATCCGAATCCAACTGGGCTGGACAGCCGCTGAGCAAACGTTTGGAAAATTGCGTAACATCCTCCGTTATAATGTCCTTCGTCGTGTGTAATGCTGGTGACGATTTACTTACTAAAAAGCTTTAAAAAAGGCTGTTATTGGAGTATCTCTGCGAAATCGAATTAGAAATGATAATATCCGCAGAAGAATCAAATTAACCGATAAAGCTCAGCGGATGGGCTAATGACATCTGCTAAGGACAAACGAACGAACTAATGACAAAACTCTTACAAAAGTCAGTATTTAGTTTTTGAACACGAGTCTCACGTTATCACCGTGACCGAGTGTCCAGTAGTAACTTGACCAAGTGACCTATTACTCAACCGATACCGTCTGGTCGGCCTATCTGTGTTGACTCGCCGTGATAGGAACCGGTTTGGGGTCCGACCTCTACCCTGGCACTTTGACTGCTAATCTGTCATTTGTACTAGACGTGATTTTGTACAGAAAGAGTTGGAATGCTCTGCAGACCTTGGAATAAGTGTGTTCTGCCAATTGTGTCAAATTCCAAGACATTAAATTTGACAGTGACAATACTGGCAGTGATTGTTCATATATTTTTGTCGTTGAGAATTGCTCCAAGCGACAACAGCGCTGTCTCTCTCTGGTTGTAATAGGTCTGTGTTTAAAACTTTAGAAGAAAATCGATTAGAACTATCTCAAACTTTTGCTCTCAAATTCAGATCTGTCAACAGTTATTGTTTGCTCAATTTTGTTTATGTACATTGCACAGGCATTTTGCTGACCAGTATAAAACAGCGAATAAATGAAATAGTTCCCACTTTAATTAACTCGCAAGTTTGTAAACATTATCTATAATCCGGGAGATTTTTTAATGAGCCACAAATTATGAATGAAGATAGTTTAATGTCAAGGTAAACTGTTAATGCGCATAAGACTGAAAATTTCTTCTGCGGAAGTATGCAGGTTGTCTCACGATGTTTTTCTTCACCGAAGAGTCAGTGGTGTGTTAATCCAAAGAATTCATTGGCATAGCACAATTCCGAGGCTTTGCGCAGCTTGAAGCTAATTTGACAGATGCCAATTCGTTTTTAGGGTTCCGTACCCAAAGGGTAAAAACGGGACCCTATTACTAAGTCATCGGGCTGTATCCCATGAACCGTGATAGTTAGGCAGCTAAAATTTTCACAGATTATGTATTTCTGTTGCCGCTATAACAACAAATACTAAAAATAGAATAAAATAAATATTTAAGGGGGGCTCCCATACAACAAATGTGATTTTTAGGAGTTTTTTGCTCGCTATTAATAACGGCAAGAGGAATGGGGCTCCCATACGGTACGGAACCCTTCGTGCGCGAGTCTAACTCGCACTTGGCTGATTTTATATACTACCTATATGGGACCACAGTTAGAAGCACGCCTTATCTTTTAAGGCGCAAATTCCCCTGCTAGGCAGAGCTTAATACAAAGTGTTTTTTTAATAGTTATAAATAGGTTAAAATATGACTAAAAACACCAAAAAGCAGTTAATGTTATTGAATCAACTAATGCATCTTCCTCTAGTTTGCAGGTCAAAGGTTACTTGACACAGTACCTTTATAAAATAGCTCGAACGTTGGTACATTGTGTACGACATTTTCACTGTTTCCAATCTGACAAAAGTCGTTCTAACATGTGATTTTCCCTCATTGTGCATCTCATTACTTATTTGTGAGATATTGCATTTTTTAAGTTGCTAGTTTAGGTAGGTATCTAGTTGAAGGTAGGACTTCAATCGTGTACAAAATTTAATATAGCTCGCTCGAATCGATGTATGAAATGTTTACAATTGTTGCTTTTTCAAAAACACGATTCCGATCAAAGAAGATCTTGCAAAGTGGGACCAGACTGTGTACAGTAGCTCAAAAAATCCATTCAAATATGGTCAATAAATGCGCAGAGTAAAACAACCGCATTGAATGCTTCATTTGAATAGAATTTCACATTTACTTTTTTAATTTTTGTTTAAAGCCACCATCACGCCGCCATATTTTACAAGCAATGTCAAAAGCTAATGAGATCCAAATAAATACAGTTCCTTTAAATGAAGATTGCTATGAAAGAAAATGATTGGAAAATAAATTTCCAAATCAAATAAAGCAATACATTAAATACTGTACCAGTGGCCTAACCATGTAATTCCCGAGCTCGGTGGATCGGTTTCCCGAGCTTAGGCTTCGGCTTCCCGCAAGCAGATTTCTGAGGTCATTCACCCCCTTTTCAGTTTCAACTGCCGATGCTCACCGCTGTCGACTCTCATACCGGATGAATGAACGAAACGATGTGTTTTGGTTTAAAATCGGTACCATCTATCTCCCGGTGACAGATGAAAGCGGATCTAAACGTCAAATGAAGCCGGACTCTGTCTCCTCGCCGTTAACAGAGTTTTGCATAGAAGTCCTCGTGAATAAATGTTATTGTTTTAAAATAGACTCCATAAGTGATCATATATTTGGACAGTTACTAACCATCCCGAGGTACGTGACACTATAGATGTACAATTACATGATAAAATCGCCCATGGTGATAGGTATAGGCGAGACAAAATTACATACATATTTCAGTGGATAAATAAGTTAAACTTGAGTTAAAGTGATAGTGGACAGGGCAAACATCACGTAAAATCTATGGCTGATGAAGCCGTATAGTTCACGAATGGAGAATACGTACAGAAAAGTCAAGAGTAAGACTTCCAACAACAAGGTCAACAGCAATGACTTATTGTAACCATACGATATCTTTATGACTGCAAGGACACGTTAAATGCAAGCCGTTTCCAAACCATGTTAGTGATAGTGAAAATTTTTATGCCTATGTTCACCAGTGTTTTTTTTTACTGATGTGATGATGCAGGAGGCACCTATATAATGTCAAACACCTTCTTCACATTGGTCTCTCTCCAACAGCTGAGCTGAGCCTGAGGAATGCTATCAAAGACCCTAGCACTCATACAAAGTTTTATTGTCTTTTGGTGGAATTAAAGTAACTTAGCTATGTAGGTATCTAGGTAAAGTTCTTAGGTTTCATGGTTATAAAAATAATTAGTTTATTGCCAAATAATCTAAACAATATTAAACAGGAAAACTGTATGTACTATAAAGAACTGTAAAGTAGATATCGAGGCCTGTAATTATATTGACATTAACATCTTTATTATTTGATAGTCGTGTATTGAAATGTATTTATTTATAGGTATTTAGAGCAACATGGCCAGTGCAATTTTGATGGCTTTGGCTGAAGAGGCCAGACGCAGAGGAGTCTCTCGCGTTAACCGGCGAATTCTCAGGGACATGTGTGAACCCCTGATGATTCCTGAAAAAGAATTTGTTGGGCATTATCGTCTACGCAGAGAAAATTTTGAAACTCTTTGTGAAGATATCATACCATTGCTGCCATCAAGAGAGCGCTCTACAGCTATACGTCCTGAAATACGAGTAAGAATTTGTCTTATTCCTTTAAAACAAACAACTCTTAAATATTTATTTCTATTTATAAAATTTATTTATTGTTTGAGGCCAAGAATTTAGTTAAACTATACTTTATTGGGTGGATTGAAATAAAAAGAAAATTTCGTTGATTATAAACTTTATTTAAACACATGATTATATATTACAGATACTAGCAGCCTTAGCCTATTATGCTAATGGCTGTTATCAGAAAAATGTTGGTGCTTACCATCATATTGGGCTCTGTCAACAAGCCGTTTCAGAGTGCCTGAGAGATGTCACAGATGCCTTGAACCATCCAAGCATCCAAAAAAAATATATACGTTTTCCCAACAGTAGAGCAGAACGGGAAAACATTGCCAAAAGGTGAGAGTATAAAATTATATTAACACACATTTTGAGAGTACATACTGTCACAATATAGGCTACCCTATCTACTTTTCAAGAAAGCATTATAAGGTCTGCGGATAATCCAATTGCTTTTTATATAGTAGTAGTTTTATTATATAGTTTCAACTTAAGTAAGAAGGTACCGATATAATAAATGTATATTTTAGAAAAAAGAATTGAAAAGTTGACAAACAATAGCTACAAATATTTATGTACACAAAAATAACATTTATTTCATGATATTATAAAACAAAATTTCTTGAAGGTTCATGGAAAAGTATGGCCTACACGGCATTGTGGGCTGTATCGACGGCACGCACGTCGCAATAATTCGTCCAACACAGTCAGAAGAGTGCTATTATAATAGGAAAATGTACCACTCTTTAAACGTCATGATTGTAAGTTTATTCATAAATAACACTTTTTAAATGTTTCGATTGCAAGTTTGGTCCCACTATACATTTTGAAGTCACTTGATGTAATACTAGTTTCTATAAACAATCAACAATACAAAGATAATATAATCTAGATTATGTCCACAGCCTAAATACGAATATGCTCTCTACCCTGTATACAAAATTGCATTTGTAATAATTATGTCACTTAGATTCGTTTTGTATTATAGATTTGTGATGCAGATTTACGAGTGCTGCATGTTGATGCTTCATTTGGGGGCCAGAGCCATGACTCCCATGTCTGGAATTCGTCTGCAGTAAGAGTGGCAATGGAGACTATATATGAAACAGAAGTATGTTGGTTTCTGGGTAAGTGTTGTGGAAAAAAAGCTATTTAATAATATGAATTTTACGGTATGGAATTCTTATATGCAGTTCAATTTTGCGTAGTGAATTATACTACATTGTATTATTTTATTTTAATAATTTAGTATTTTAATTTTATATTTCAGGTGATTCTGGCTATGCTCAAAGGCCATGGATGATGACACCAATCCTCAACGCAGAACCAGGGTCTCCAGAGGACTACTATACTAAAGTCCATTGTCAGACACGAAACATAGTTGAGCGATGCATAGGTGTGCTTAAAACACGTTGGCGTTGCCTTTTAGCCCACAGGTGTGTGTCATTTAATTTAACATATTTGTTATTATGTATTTCTACTAATAACTACCAAACCATATTATTACCTATATTTGATAACAAAAACATAGCTCATCATTAGAATACAGAGATTTTTGCCATTTCAAATTCACAACTACAATTTAATGTTTTGTTTTACAGAGTAATGCACTATGACCCGGTGAAAGCCGGCAAAATGGTGAATGCGTGCGTGGTTCTCCATAATTTGATTCACGACTCTCGCATTGCCATAGATGAGGCAGAAATGCAAAGAGACCGCTCGCTGCAACCTTCATCAACTGCAGAAAGTCCTACTGTTGGTACAGAGCGACAGGCCGTCGTGGACCGACTTTGGAGAAGTCGACGTCACACATAGCGCCATTTTATAATAGGTTGAGGAAAAATTCTTTTCGCATTATAGTATGTATGAACTTGTTGTAACAAACCTCAGATGGTTTGATCGTCCACATCTGAGTAATTAGGCATAGGAAGAAGGCATTCTTGTAGGTCAGGAGTCTCTCACATGGGGTTATAATTCTTTATAATATTATCTAAAGAAACTTTCCATTCAAATGATTTACATACAAGCAGGAAATAAATACATTTTAGAAAAGCAACAAATCTTCAATCTAGGTATGATAACTCTTTGCAGAAATTTAGAATTAAAAATAAGAGAAAAAAAGAACAGAGATTTTTATGACGGGACTGACAGCAGGGACTTCACTTGAGAAAATTTTAGGGAAAATGTTGGAATTTTTATTTTTTAGAAGCTGTTCTTATGCCGGAAGATTCTTGAAAGAATTTAACAAGGAAAAAACAGAGAAGAGTATACTAACTGGAAAAAACGAATATTTTGATCCTGCTCTAAAAAGGAAAGTTGTTTTCGATCGAAGGACGAGAATGTTCCTAGAGAATTTGGTTTCGTATAAACGTATCTCTTTTTAAATAGATAAGTGTATATGTAGATATAGAATATGATCTGCGGTTAATATTCTGTCTTGATCAGCACTGCATTGGACTTTTGGATGATTTACTGTTGAATTAATGTACAGAGGACATCTGTGGAATAGCGAAAGTCTAATATAGGAAGATAGGCCTATGTCCGCCACACTGGTCTAGTGGGAGATAAAATTTTCTAACACTCACATTTATGATTTCTATGTATGAATAACAAATGTTTTAATTACCTATTTGTCTTTTTCAGCTTTTACAGACTCTCGCGACTCCTGGTTTTTTATTTCCTGCTTTCTTTTTCCAGGATGGCGTTAGATTTACGAAAGCAGAGTAGAGTCATTTTCATGGTTTTCAGCTCTCTCGAGCGCCATGACTAAATAATCAGAGATAAACATAAAATAAAATAAATCTCTGATACCTAAATAAAATTGAATAAATTTAAAATATTAAAACTACATAACTGTCAGAAATAAATTAATACTATTCTATCTGGAAATCTATCTTTTATTATATTCGTAGTTTGATAATAATATTAGTTCAATAATAGAGTTTCTTTGTTCTAAAGTACTAATTTAATGGAATTTCCTTCTCATCTCATGTCTAATATTTTCTTAAACAACTATATCAATAATTTATACCTAGCTTTATTGAAGCTTATTTATGTAACACAAAAATATTCTATATAAACTCCACATAAAACAGAGAAGCTCTATAATCACTATTTCTATATAGCTCTTGAGACATTAGTTAGGTACTTCATTTCATTCTGAGTTTAGTAATATACAGTAGTAGTGTACTTTCAGGATCATAGAAACTCAAAATAGGTAAAACATGGGGTTTTCGTTCTGAACTTAGGTAATCTTTAGGCAGTTAGGTATTTCGAATCACCTTTACCTAGGGTTTATGCGATCTATAACGCAGGATCCACTACTAGACGAACACTGGCCAAATTAACGTATAAATAGGTAAATAAATTAGATAAATAAATTAGGAATCACATTGCAGAAAACTAGTATCAAAATGTAGACTGTCTTTTATCAAGCAGATGGCGATAGGACTATAATTCTACCTTGAACCTGCGAGGTTCATAGTAACGTTTTTGTATTTCTTGATATTTATCAATGCAATTAGTTAGCTGAGATCTTATTGAATATCTGTATCAATATGTAATGCATACTTAATATTTTAGAATATTTCTTTCATGAGGTTCAATTTATGTAATTTGTTCACAATCAGGTGGAATCAGGACGCATAGCTAGTTTGACATAAAGCTAGGATTCATTGAAAGCAAATCAAGGTTCTATAATCATTTTCTCTGACATTTTAATTTAGGTTTCTTAAAATAGTTTCAACACTTCTTAGGTTTATAAATAAGGTTAATTAAGCAGGCTAGGCTAGGGATTGTTACATTGTAATACAAAGAAAGATGCCTAATGAACCATGTACTCATTTGTGATTCTTTATTACGAAGTAATGAAACCGAACCATTTTTGAAGAAGCTGATAACTGGTGATGAAAAGTGGATCACGTACGACAAGAACGTGCTAAAAAGGTCGTGGTCAAAGGTATTATTTTTATTTCATTTACTTATTATTATTCCAAATAATCTTTACAAGTAAGCCATTTTTTGATGATAAGCTACAGTTTAAGATGAATCTACAGGAACATCAACTTCTTGTATCCTTTTTAGAATATAAAGGACAAAAGTTGACCCTGATTTTTATTATAAAAGCAAAAAGCATTGAACTTTAAGATTTTTAAGCTCGTGGTATTCTCAATTAAAGTTTATAATCTATATCGGTAATTTTTATCAGAATTTGGATAATGTTTTCTCATTAAATTATCTTCGAAATCAGAACATCAAAAATCAGTTCAATCCAATGCTTGACAATTTTTTTATGTTTTGTAAATTTTCTTAAGTGTAATAATTATAAATAATTAAAAAACTTAAATCATATTTAGGTAAGAAATTAAGCCAAAATTGAATAAAAATCAAATTCAAGATGCCATAAAATACATACATCATTTATCTGTTAGTTTTACGACTACGCTTTATCAATTGATACATAGAATATATAGAATTTGTAGCAGTTATTGGTTATAAAAGTGAATTAACTTATTCAATCGAAACAGATACTTGTAGTAGCAAAATATTTTTGGTAAAATGATCATGATTATCATGATTAAGACAATCATGATAATTTTACCAAAAGTCTGTCTAGAGCCTGTTAATCTACATCTTCAAGAGCTGACTTTTCTTGAATGCTTGGGGCATGCATGCTTATTTCTAAATATCACACATTTATTAGGTTATATGACAATTTTGTCGCCTCCCGACCCAGAGCCTCCATTACCGCGTTGTTTCGATCCCTGACAACCATCTGCAGGTTTATTCCTTAATGGTCTTCGATGACGCAGATGATGCACGCCGCACGAATCGACGGATGGCATCATTTTCGATGTCGTCGGCGTAGTAGATGAAAGTCCTAGTGTGCCGCTTTAGTGCAATTACCGCGCTGAAGGCCATCTGCAGGTTATATTCCTTAATGGTCTTCGATGACGCAGACGATGCGCGCCGCATGAATCGACGGATGGCATCATTTTCGATGTCGGCGTAGTAGATGAAAGTCCCAGTGTGCCGCTATAGTGCAATTACCGCGCTGAAGGCCATCTGCAGGTTATATTCCTTAATGGTCTTCGATGACGCAGACGATGCGCGCCGCACGAATCGACGGATGGCATCATTTTCGATGTCGTCGGCGTAGTAGATGAAAGTCCCAGTGTGCCGCTATAGTGCAATTACCGCGCTGAAGGCCATCTGCAGGTTATATTCCTTAATGGTCTTCGATGACGCAGACGATGCGCGCCGCACGAATCGACGGATGGCATCATTTTCGATGTCGTCGGCGTAGTAGATGAAAGTCCCAGTGTGCCGCTATAGTGCAATTACCGCGCTGAAGGCCATCTGCAGGTTATATTCCTTAATGGTCTTCGATGACGCAGACGATGCGCGCCGCACGAATCGACGGATGGCATCATTTTCGATGTCGTCGGCGTAGGAGATGAAAGTCCCAGTGTGCCGCTATAGTGCAATTACCGCGCTGAAGGCCATCTGCAGGTTATATTCCTTAATGGTTTTCGATGACGCAGACGATGCGCGCCGCACGAATCGACGGATGGCATCATTTTCGATGTCGTCGGCGTAGTAGATGAAAGTCCCAGTGTGCCGCTATAGTGCAACAACCGTGAGAGAGACGCTTTCGTGTAATATCATTTTTGGATTTGTTTTTATAACGATTACCGGTTCGCACGTTAATCCCTGAGGTTTGTAGATGGTAAGGGTACGTGATCCTGAGTCTCTCCCTTAACCTTGGCTTATTAGTCTCTTTTTCTTCTTGCGTGTGCACTAAGAAATGGGTATTACATTCGAGCCTTCTTGAACCTTTTCTACTCGAGAGATCTAATACGGGGAGCTGAGGAATATATACCTGAGTGTATTTCGCTCAATCACTATGCGATATCCATTGGGTTCCTATGTGTGCAAAGCAACACCTTTTGTTATTTTTTTTCCTTAGCGTCTCTCCCACGATGCTTCCATGCGAGACAGTATTCTGCGACTGTCTGCAATGTCTGTAGCGACGGCGGTTAAAATCTCGGTAAGCCTCGAAATACCGAGACTTATATTTTTTAATTCTGCCACCGTCTCCTGCTGCGCTCGCGCCATTTCTTCTTGCGCTCTAGTATGGCTCTCTAAAATGTTGAATCTTTGATTTTCTATCTCCAATGCCCATTGAGGCACTCCTTGCAAAGCTGTAACAACAGGCATGAATGAAATATGTAAATTAAATATGAAATAATGGAAAATAGTGGTGCGCACCACGTCCGATATGCACGTGACGTTATCAAACGGTTTTATTTTTATATTTTATTATTATCTGCTTCATAAAATACTGACCGGAAGATGTTTGATCCGGGCGGCGAGGACGGCGACGGACGGGGGAGCGCGATCGCTCCGGTTCAGACTCTTCGGCCGTCTGATCCGGGCGGTGGGGACTCGCTAGCCGATCATCCAGGCGGCGCGGACGTCGTCGGTTAGCTGGTGAGTGCGATCGCGGCGGCGCAGGCGGGGTGGGCGTAGTCTCCACATTGGACGCCTCAGCTAACTGACTCGAACCGTCCGTACTCGTGAACCAAGCTGAAAATGATTAACTGTTAGGTAAGTGTTGTTCACATATGCACAATCGAGTAAACCGTTAACAAGTAGGTAAGTTTTTTAATGTAACTCTAGTGCCACTACTCTAGTGTTTTGCATACCTAATTGAACTAATTAATTTATATAGAAACGTCCAAATATTTTGGATCTTTTTGTCGTACGCGTCTCCCCGCCTGTGGTCGCGGATTAAAGAAGGACTGTAGACGGCTTGTTCGCTGGGAGCACCAGAGCTCGCGATTAGCACAAGCGTCTTCTAACCCTCTTCGCACACGTAGGCGTAGCGGAGTCGTATCGTTAGCGTATCGTAATACGAGGCGTAGCGTAGGCGTATAGTAGGAAGCACCGCTCCGTGTGCGGAGTGTTTGACGAGCAAAACATCTCCTTTGGCGTCCCTCAAGGGGGCATTTTATCGCCCATTCTGTTTGTCATTTACATGAACGATATCCTTAAGCTGAAGATACCAAATGCAGAACTCATTTGTTATGCAGATGATACAGTAGCCATATTCCGCGGCGAAACCTGGCAAAATGCGATCTGCTCTGTGGAAGAAGGCATTTCTGTAATTTTAGATTGGCTGGATCGTAATTTGCTTACCTTAAACTTTAAAAAAACTAATTTTATCGCTTTTCACATTACCCGAGCGACCGAACCCAAAATTGAAAACATAAAAATTCATCTGAATTCCTGTCCAGCCCGCAGTTCTGTTTGCAATCGTGGATGCTCGTGTCACTGCATTGAAAGAGTGTCCTCTACAAAATATCTAGGAGTAACGATTGATAAGAACCTGTCGTTTGAGTCTCATATAATAGTTGTCTCTAAGAGAGTCCGGAAGTTAATATTCCTCATGAAAACTCTGAGAACAGTAACGAAGTTAAGAATTAAAAAACTGGTATACACATCGCTATGTCAGTCTCTCATACAATATTGTATAGGAGTATGGGGAGGTGCGGCTAAATCTGTCATGATTGACTTAGAACGAGCACAGAGAGCTGTCTTGAAAGTGATGACCGGGAAACCTCGCCGCTACCCCACTCAGCTGCTATATCAGGAAATAGATGTCCTTAGCGCAAGACAATTGTTTTTGATGCGTGCAGTAGCCAAGGCTCATAAACAAGCACCTGTTTCAGAGGGCACTACAAAGCCAAAAAATAAGACGAAGCGACATACACGCACGGAGACACTGCGGCTGCCCCAAGTTAAAACTGTGTTCGCCTCTCGCTTACCTCCTTTCATTCACATTTTCGCATACAACTCAATAAGTAAAGCTTGCTCAATCAAAGATTTTTCGCACAGGATGGCTCGAGATAAGATAAAACAGTGGATGCTGACCAAATCCTATGAGGAAATAGAATCATTCACCAAAGTCTACGATAATAGCAGTTAATGGTTACTCATACACACACACACCTTCACATGAGTAACGCCGCAAACCTTGACTCTCATGAGATCTCGTGTATTGCGGTGTTACTCACAATCCTTCGCTGACGTAATCATACACACACATATATACTCATATACATATTACATATATATATATATTTATACTTATATATTATCTCGTGTATTGCGGTGTTACTCACAATCCCTCACATATACACACACGCACACACACGCCCTCTTCATATCTCTCACATGAAATGGAACTCTTCATCTCTCGTTCCTACAAAACTGGCATGTTATTTACGAGAACAAGCAATTTAAATTATCTCAATGACGAAGCCGCGCAAATTCTTCCATAGTAATTTGTATTTCACCGGGCCACCAAGATACAGGCATCGCCTAGTTTGGGGCCCACCGGCACTGCGCAACATCGGCAAATGTTTACGATATATTTTATTAGTAACACCAATCTTTTTAACGTAATTTTAAGTAACTTGTATTGTATCATTTGCGCGAATTTTGTTAAGGTTTCTTTTGGTAAAAATAAATATATTCTTATTCTTCTTATATTCTTATGTACGCACTCGTATTGCTCTCGTCCTGCACGTGTATTACTCGTACGATACGACTATGCGTACGCCTCGTGTGCGAAGGGCCTTAGACAAGTATGGAGATTCAGGGTAAACAGATTGATGCGAGGTGTACTGTTCGGAGAATTACTAGTAATATGGTTGTACCGGCAACGGGAGGAAGTTCGTCGTGGCAAGATGGCGACGTATAAGGCGACCACGCCAAAACAATTGCACTTGGCGATGCTGCGTCAGTGACAGGCTCAAATTCTGAAAAGATAATAATAGTTAAATAAGTTATAGGCACTTACAAACTCTATAATGTTAATCTAAGAACAGCATTAAACTTTGCCCTATCAAGCCACCCCACAGGTGGCGCATCGTCCACTGCCTGATGCTTCACCATAGTGGGGCAAATTAAAAAAAATCATCAGTGGTATAATTACATATGTCGATAAGTTGCATGCAAGTTATTTTTGCATGAAATTGATTTATTTCAATGTAATAATCACTAAATTTAAATTAAAAAAGAAGAGATTAAATTAAATTCTGAATATCCAAAAAGTATCTACCTGCTATTTGGGTAGTTTGGCTTGCGGATGAGGTTGATGGATGTGGTTCAATTTCAGCCTGTAAAAGTGTAAACACTGGAGTAAAATATTTTATATTATATCATCCAATACCATAACCCAGATACTAGAGACATCACTCTATAAACATTATTTTCTGTGTTTAACAGAGGATCTATTAAGCATGGACCTATACTATAAATTTCTAATGGGACTAATTATAAGCATCTTGCACCCAGCTTGCTTGTGTGATTTTTAAAGTCAGGTGACTCCATGTGAGTGACATCTCATGCTGTACATACCATTATAATATTGTCTCTATTCTAAACGTTTGCAACAGCTTAGGCTATCAGTCTTGCATGCTGTGTGCCGTATCAACTGCCATTTTAATTTTCAAAGGATATCACAGGGTGAAAAGTTTTTGACGTAAGTAATAACGTCTTATAAATCAATGAACGCAGAACGGTGACACTTTTTCGCATTTCGCGAATCCGCGTTCCGCCGGAATCGAGTGTGCAAGCGAGAATGTGGAACAAGCAATCGAGAGGCACAATCGGTCTAGGCTTGCGGCTTGCTTTAGTTGTTGATTGAGCCATGTTTTCATATGACGTTATCACGTAAAATTATTGTTCGTAAGTCAACTTTACAAACAGCCTTTTTTTAAATTAATTTGATATGTGGTGAGATATTTTACACACTATATCTTTTTATTCATAATGATTTATAATATATATAAACTGCACAAGAGAGCAAACAAAGATAGAATACTAACATTAAAAGCAATCCTCACGCTGGTATTGCCATGCACAGCTTCATGGCCCATAATACTCAAAATCCTCTCTTCCAGCTGTGACAATTCCGATTTTTTTGCAGGGCCACCACCTGTTCTCGAGGCATGCGCACGATGTTCGGTTGCCTTCTTCCTCGCAGCATATTTTTTTTCATTCCAATACTAACACAAAAAATTCAAGCATGCAAAAGCTTTTAGCACAAAGTAATAAAAACAAGACAATAACAAAGCCACCAAATGTCAATCACCGAAAATTGATGCTATTAATTAAGCACAAACACAAAATATTAATGAGGCTCATATAAAATTATTGAAGTAATAATAGGCCTAATCAAACATAATGGTGTCTGTATACATGACACACGTTTTCATGCAGTAGCAATTTTATTCAGCGGTGCAAGAAGTGGGGATGGTTTAGCTTGAAACTAACTTCACAGATGCGATTAAGTTTGATTTAGCCGATATTTATATTAGTTGCCAAGTCCAGAAATTGTTTTGGTGATAAAATAAACAAAATGTAGGAATAGGAAGTGAATACTAGGTAACACTGAAAGTTTAAAGAATATGGCATATTCTTTTAATATTTATAATTAATTTTAATTTTTATAATTAAATATTATATTTTAATTTTAGGTAAATTGAGATGAAGGCGCCATCGAAGTTATATTAGCAATTTAGAATATTTCTGTTTCTTTTTCACTTTAGGCATTCAATAGAGAGAACACTTTAAGTCGCTATTAAATTAACGACGGAGCCTTCATGTGGTCGGATCTATGTGGTTTATTATTTTACGATAACTTCTCTTACACCTGCTACATATCTATATTTTACTTTTTCAATGTCTGCGCTGTAATGATTCTTAAAAACTTTCAGTGTGACCTATGAACTTAGAATTGACCGAGACGATCAGCCTTATGTAGCGTTAAGTAGCCTACTGCAAGTATTAATAATACTATAACCTATAAAATTGCAAACCAATGTTTAACCAAGATTTACAACTTACGTCACGCCATTTATTGGCTGTTCGGGTAGACCCGTCGCCGATCGCGTTGAGGATACTGGCTACATCCTCCCACTGCCGAGCGACCACCTGCTTCTCCATGGGAGTGCGGTTTGCTATCCTGCCCACCGCAAGGCCTTTATGCTCCTCCATATATTGTATGAGGCGCTCAAACTGCCTCATACTTACAACTCTGTGAGCCGGCATTCTAAAACGAATAAATGTTATCACAATACGTACCTACACTCATGAAAAACACTAACTTTTATTAATAATAATTAAGTATTACATACTTTATTGAGTTTTCTGTCCGTACAGTAGCAAAACAATATCTATCCAAAAGAATTTACGTCTTGAATAATGTTGTTCTGTGATATCCACTGCGAAACAATAATATGTTGGTAATGCCAGTCTGCCAGTATCACAATTTTAATTTCCCCAAAACATGTTCATTTTGTTTTCCTTTTAAACTTTTTTATAAATAATGTAATGTAATACATTTTGGATTGATGTAGGGGGGTTGTTGTGACCTAGCAGCGTCTGTGCTCACCAAATAAGCTCCAAACAACTAAGTCAACCCCTGGGGGGGGAGGGGTGTACAGTAAATTAGTACAGGAAAATAAGAATTTAACTTTGCACTAAATTTCCGATCCAATTTTTGTATAAGGTTTAGGATCACTTACTGAGCATAAAATCACAAAATACTGACAGATCTAGATCTTCAAGCGCCATCTTGAAAAAACGTTTTTGGCCGATATCTTGGAAACTTTGCAATATAGAGCAAAAATTATTGAGACTATTATTGTAGAAAATAAAATATAGCACCTTTTGCTCCTGTAATCTTTTTTGTAAAACTTACCGTTTACGATTTAGGGCCCATTTGATGAAATGAAATGGGCCATAAATCATCAAATGGGCCATAAATCGTAAACGGTAAGTTTTACAAAGAAGTTTACTGAAAACAAAAGATGCGAAATTTTATTTTCTACACTAATGGTCTTATATAACTTTTGCCCTTCAGTGCATAGTTTCCGAGATGTCGGCCAAAAACAATTTTTCAAGATGGCGCTTGAAGCTCCACCTGTCAGCATTTTGTGATTTTATGCTCAGTAAGTGATCCTAAACCTTATTAAACAAAAAATTTGGATCGGAAATTTAGTGCAAAGTTAACAAAAATAAACGTCTATTTTTCCTGTACTATATTTTAAATAATTAATTAGAGGATAATAGTAGTACATACCTAATATTATTTTGTACATTTTATGTCTTGAGACCAATCTTCTAAAAATAATATGTACTACTATTATTCTCTAATTAATAACTTTGGCTGGCACTTTCGGAATTAGCCCAAAAATGTATAAACTGTGATAACTGTGAATGATGTCATTTTACCCGTGGGACTAAGTACTGGTAATATCCGTCACATTTTGTTTGATTGTGTAATTTATAGTTTTACGGTAGTAACACGGGTAATTTTTCATTGCTTTTCTAACAAATTTCAACTGCAGTAGTGAGAAGAGTAATTAATTTACTGTTCTTACTACTGATAGTAAGATTGGTAGTAACACTGGCAATAAACGGTAGTGATACTTGTTATGTACCTAGTAAATCAACTTTACATGATCAGTAGCATTCAAAAAAGAACTTTTACAGTATATCCAAAGACGAGAAGCATAAATGTACATATTTCACTACAAAATCGGGACGCTTTGCATTGCTAGCAACACATAACTCTAAGACACATTTTACGTTCCGTTTTGTTTTTATCTTCATTTTTTAAATATATCTTGTTAGCTATGTTTACTCGTTTCTATTGTGTTTAAATATAAAAATACTCTTGAAATTACTATTGTCATACATTTTACCTAGTAAATGTGTTGTACCAAGGCAAATGATAAGTCTGCATCGAGTTGCATCAAGTTTTAAAAACGGAACGCAGGAAAGACCGATTCAGGGCTCCATTGCCTTCAATTTTGATAGTTCGTTCGAAATCCATGCTCACCGTAAAAGTTACATAGTACCAAAGCTTCAGCGGTGGAATACCACCCACCGAGCTTAGAATTGATACCGATCCACCGAGCTCGGGAATTACATGGTAAGGCAGCAGGTAATGGCCTAAGCTCGATAATTTTTTGCATTATCTCTTATACCTACTTAAATGGAACCACCTCGGGAGTACCTTTAAAACTCAAAAAAAAATTAAGTCTATTCACAATCGACGAAAATATCGATGAACATACACAAAAGAACACATTACGAACATAACCTCCTCCTTGTTCAAAGTCAGTTAAAAATGCTCGGAGTTAGACCATGACCTTGTACCGTGTCTGAATATATAGGTAATTCAATTGATTAGTAAAATTTTTTTTTTTTTGAACGACACTACAGTTTAGAAAGGTAAATATTTTCTAAAAAAAAAAAATAGTTTATTGAATCAGGCGTTAATTTGCGGAAGTTCATCTTTAAATTCTTGTTTTGAATAAATATTTAGTGCAGAAATGTGTTCAGAGAATTGGGAATTATGACGATGGTAGGTGAAGTAGTATACCAAAATGTCAAGTATGTCCTTGAAAATCTAAATTTCTTGAAAACACTTAATGATCTTAATGGACGAAATAGTAGATACAAAAATAATCTAGCGAGACCGCGTAGAAGACTCGCTAAAACTTCAAATAGCTTCTATTGTCTGGGCATTGAGTTCTATAATAAAATACCGGAATCTATAAGAGTTAAATGTAAAATTGACATTTTAAACTATGTGAAAAATCAGCTTATGATAAAGAGCTATTACAAACTAGCAGACGCCATCTCTGACAAGAACATTTTTTCTATTTCCAATGTGACATTTAACCAATAATGTTTTCTACAAGGATAGCTTAATATTATTTTTACTTTGACGATGCTATTGCTGAATAATTTGTTAGCATGCTATTATTTGTTATCTGTGATAAACATTAGTTTTACTTTGACGATGCTATTGCTGAATAACGTAACATGTATATTTTTAATTTTTTGATATGTAATTATAATTTCTTTATTTTTCATACTCATAGACATTTTTAAACTGAAAATGACATTGTTATTTTTATGATACTGGTACAATTTTATTTTTGATTCATATTCTATTTTGGTATAAATTAAATATATTGTTTGTGTACCTAATACTTGATCTTGTAAAATCTAAAGGGTGTGCTTATACGAGGGTCAAACTGAAAGTTCTTAGAAAATCAAAAACTGATTACATTAGCCAGTTATTAGTTTTATTATATCTTTTCAAAATATTGTCCATTCACGTCAATACACCGCTGCATGCGATGGAACCACTGGGAAAAGCACTTTGCCCACTCGTCCTTAGGGGTCTCTTCAATGGCATCGCGATACGCAGCCACCGCTTCTTCAGCATTCATAAACCGCTTTCCTTTAAGTTTTTCTTTAATTTTTGAAAATAAATAAAAATCACAAGGCGCGAGGTCGGGGCTATACGGCGGGTGACCCAGTAATTCAACGTTTGATGTCGCCAAATAGTCGATCGTTCGCTTGGCGGTGTGCGATGAGGCGTTGTCGTGGTGAAGGAGGATCCTACTGCGAGGTCGTTTCTCTCGAACTTTTTCCAAGACAAGTGGCAAACAATTGGTAGTGTACCATTCTGCAGAAACTGTTTTTTGATCCTCTAACACAATTGTCGCGAAATGACCTATCCTTCCAAAGAACGAGGCCACCATTTTTTTCCCCGCACTTCGATCTCTCTTCACTTTAGTTGGCAACTCCTCGAAAGGAAACACCCACTGAGCAGATTGTCTTTTGGTTTCAGGATCATAACAGTAAATCCAGCTTTCGTCACCTGTTAGTATGTCGAACACAGCATTTGAGTCACCTCCGTTAAATCTTTCAATCATTTTACGGCACCAATCCACACGATGGAGTTTTTGAGCCTCAGTCAAATTATGAGGTATCCACCGGGCGCAAAGCTTCCTGACCGCTAAATGTTCGTGTAGGATTTTGTGCACTTGACTCATACCGATGCCTAAGCTTGTCCGAATCTGCTGATAGGTCACTCTTTTGTCAGTCTCTATCATACGCCGCACAACACAGATGTTATCTTCAGTCGTCGCCGTAGAAGGCCGTCCCTCACGTAAATCATCAGTGAGATTAGTGCGACCACGTTTAAACTCATTAAACCAGTTGTAAACAGTCGCACGAGATGGGGCTTCATCGTGAAAGGCCAATCGTAGTCTATCATAACTTTCTTGTTGACTTAAATGACATCGAAAGTCATAAAAAATCATTGCACGAAAATTTTCTCGTGTTAAATTCATGTTGACGTGACACAGACAATTTTCAATTTGCCGCCAAATCGTAAAACAAATGACAAATGAATGAAGTATATACTCAGTAATATTGGCAAAGAGTTCTATTTTCAAATTATAGAATTATTTTTTTATTATATTGTTTATAAGTGGCCAGTTCTAAGAACTTTCAGTTTGACCCTCGTACTTAGTTGTATTAAAAATGTAATTTGGTAGAACTTTGAAATATTGTTACCAGACGATTCCAAGTGCCTGTATTGTGTCTACGGAATAAAGAAATTTTGACTTTGACTTTGAGTGTATTTCTCTGGCCTGACCTAGCCTTAGCCTAACCATAGTCGAACCATGATACAGTTTGATGATTAATTACTAATTTTGTTTGTGATTTAGTTTGGATTTTGAATGGTACCCTTAACTTAGATGACTACGACAGAGCGGAAATACACTAAATATTTATTCAAAACAAGAATTTAAAAAAAAAACAGTAACATTTAATCCTTTTAAAGTATTAAAGTAAAATAAAAATATACAGTAGTTTCTATGTAGGAAATAATTCAAGAGCAGTGAAGTGCTACTGTGGAGCTGTGCTGACAATACAACACCTGTTGTCCTGTCCTCAGTGCCCAAACATCTGTACACTGTGCGACCTATAGTCTGACCGTTTAACTGAGTCCACGCCTGCGCGGTACAGGGGCGCGGGGGTAGACGACAAAGGGGGATTGAGACAGGTGCGGGCGGTGAGGACCCGCCGCCCGCACCTGTCTCAGTCCCCTTTGTCGTCTACCCCCGCGCCCCTGTACCCGCGCAGGCGTGGACTCAGTTAAACGGTCAGACTATAGTGGAGGCCACCCCTCCTGGAGTAGCAGTCGCTCACTACTGGGCAAAGCTTATCTATATAGATCATCACCATCTGGATCTATCACCTTAGAACCATCGGCACTTTATCTTTTTACTAGCAGCCTCCCTAACAGCCTCCCTAATTTTTTTGAAAATTCAATATAGCCTATGACACCCAGGAATTGTGTAGCTTCCCAACAGTGAAAGAATTTTTCAAATCGGTTCAGTAGTTTCGGAGCTTTATCAATGCAAACCGACAAATCTTTCCTCTTTATAATATTGGTATAGAAAACATAGGTACTCACTTTTATTAATACGAGACTTAGAGTTCATTGTAACTCTTTATGATACTCTCAATCTATGTTAATGACTTAAGTATTTATTTATCGAAAAGTCTTTGTTTATTTATAAACAGTAATTTAAACCGTTTATAAACAAACCGATCACGTCTTCACGCGTTATTTAAGTTGCGCCGTAGTTTTTGCCCGATTACATAACATGATAAGGTATTATCCGTTTCTTAAAATAGGTAATGATTTTCACGAAGCTAGTGGACCGTGAAGGTAGTTTGTATGAATGAATGAATCGAGAAAATACCTAGATTGGTGACTATGATATGAAACTATACTATGATATGAAAACTTCAGTTACTATTTTAAGATTTTACAAAATGTTTTCTGGTACCTACCAGAAAATATTCTCTAAAAAGTGTGTTACGTTACGAACTTGACGGTTATTATTTTTTGTAGTAATTTGTTGGTTTCGGAAGTATTGTGCTGAACAATTTACTAAAGTACAATAGATATTTCAGTCTATTTATAGACTGGCTAGTTGATACCTGCAAAAAGTTTTGCTTACTTACCTCTAAGTCGAATACAAATCGGCATTTGATAACGATGTTACAAATAGCGCCACGTAAGTCTAGTGCTTAGGGTACTGTGGAGGGGATGGCTGCGCATGTTGACCGCCGTACTAAACTCATGCGCAGCCATCCCCTCCACACTTCCCTCAGCACAAGACTTATGCAGCAACTTGTACTCTATAGCATTTTTTAAGTGAAAACTTGTTTAAGTTTCTCGTAAGACAGAGGGAGAGTGGAATGCCGGCGCGGCGTAGGAGAAGAAGTAATATCCCCTTCTCTTTCTACCGCGAGGCGCATGGCGCTTCCGCGAGTGTGCGTGTGTTTGAAATTATTTTACCACATGAATGATGGTACTTTTTATGTTCAAGTTTTCACTTCTGCCGGCACTCCCAGAGTTCAACCTGTTGTTTTTTTGTCATGATTTGTACCTACTCTGTTGTTTGAGAATACTAAAAAAAAATCTGCCAAGTACGAGTCGGACTCGCCCATGAAGGGTTCCGTACTGTATGGTAGCCCCCAGTAAATATTTATTTAAATTTTTAATTTGATTATTTATTATTAAAGAAAGCATGCAGCTAAATATTTTGTGAATATTTCAAGCATTTACCTGTTACCATTATTGATATCGAGCGAAAAACGGCTAAAAATTTAGATGTTTTGTATGGGGCCCCCCTTAAATATTATTTTTATTCTATTTTTAGTATTTGTTGTTATAACGGCAACATAAATACATCATCTGTTTTCAGCTTTCTAGCTACAGCGGTTCATGAGATACAGCCTGGAGACATACAGATAGACAGACAGACGGACAGCGGAGTCTTAGTAATAGGGTCCCGTTTTTACCTTTTGGGTACGAAACCCTAAAATGTATTCATTAGTGGTGCGAAATTTCGTGCATAAATGATAACGGCCATCTATCCATTCATCAGTCATAGGACGTCCGTTGCTGGTCATAGGCCTACACTATGGATCTCCAATTAGACCAGTTGGAAGCAGTTTGCATCCAGCGCAATCCAGCTGTCTCAATGAAGTCATCAGCTGTCCACCTAATAGATAGACGTCCTACGCTGCGCTTGACGGTACGTAGTCTACACTCTTCACTCAAGAGCTTATGGTCTCACTGGTCATAAACAGGCCGGTTTTGGATAATTTTCTGTAGGCAGATATTTCTTCTTGCTAGCTTAAGACAAATAACCGTGGTGGTCTAGTGGTAGTAACACCCGCCTTACAATCGTGAGGTTGTGGGTTCAAATCCCGGTCCCACACCGATGATTTCTTTGGAATTGATGTACGGAATTTCACTCCACTGGCTTTTCGGTGAAGGAAACCAGCATACGTCCATAGAAGACATTCGATGGCGTAGGTACTTATGTGAATCTACCAACTTGCATTAGGTTAGCGTGGTGGATATAGCCCAATTACCCTTAGTGGATAGGCATATATCCTTCAGTGGACTAAAGGAATAAAAAATGCTGATACCACTTAAGATCGATGTAATATGGGCAATTAAATGAAACTGATAAATAAATTATTGATGTATTTTTTTAACTTTAAAATTTATAATTGCATTTCCAAGATAAGCGCCGAAGGTCGATACCTCTTATATCCTTTAATTCGCGAATTTCCCCCCATTCTCATCGATTCTGAGTCACTTCGTTTTTCAAACATCGATTTAGAAGTTCGTTCTAAAATAAATTGTATTATTCCATTCGATTACATTGTAATTTCTTGCTTGTTATCTATGTATCTGAGTATATAAAAGTGAAGACTTAGTTACAGATAAATCAGTTTGTGTTCCCGCATTACTCAGCTGGTATCTTTAATAGCACTTACTAGGGAAATAATACAATAAAACAAAATGATCGAGAAGCAGTTGCCTGTGTTTACTGAGCTGAGCGAGTTTGCGAGCACTAGCGTGAGTTTAAAAAAATACCTATTTTAACCGACTTCCAAAAAGAAGGAGGTTCTATGTTATATTTTCTATAGTCTGTGTAATATATATTTTGTTTTCGTGTTTGTTCATCGATATTTTCGCCAGTTGTGAACCGAATCAAAAAAGTCTTTTTTTATTCAAATTCGTATATTTTCGAGGTAGTTCCGTTTAAATTTTATCGAAATTAGCTAGGTCGTTTTGGCAAAATCAAAAATAATGTAAAAATTGTATACATACATTTGAGCGAACTTTATGCACAATGAAAGTCGGTTTTGCCATTTTTGCGGTAGATGATTATTGACAGTCGAGTCATCATCATTATAATCATACTAGGCATAAGATGACATAGGTTCTCTCTAAGGATTTCTAATAAGACCAGTTGGAAGTCACTTGCATCTAGCAGTATTATTCGAGTTTTCATCATCAGTTCGGGTGTATCAGCATCACGTCCATTCTTGATCGTCGGGATTTCATATGTTTTTCCGGAAAAACAGTTTGAGATCTACTTGAAACCAACTTCTTCCTGCGGTCTTGGACAGTAGACGCTACGGTTCCTGGTACGTGGTTTCCGATGGAGAACTTATCGATAGAAACGAAAACCAAAGCCTCTTAGGCTATTCGTTCGTAGGAGCCGTTTGTAAAAACTATGTGACATACCCACTGTTACACCAACTTACTAGTCGAGTCGACAACTAGGCTATGTCTACAGTGGAATAAATATACAACAGTCGAGTAAAAGTAAAACAATGTTTGCGGATTATGATTACAAAGTAACAAAACGTGAAAGAATTTTTAGTTTTCATTTAAACTAAAAATTCTTTAGAACTTTTTGCTCTGTGAGTTAGAACTGCAAAAACTAATTCAAACCTCAAGTTGTACCACAGAGCGCGCTCGCTTGCTTGCCGTTTCAAGATGGGAGTCGGGGCTTTAGCTTCATGCCCTTCCTTCAAGTAACGTTGGCAACCTTTTGGATAATAACTCTTTCCGGATAGGCGTGTCTCTCCGTTTAGGTGCCCCATGTCTGGTCCCGCACCGCTGCCAATGTGGCAATATGGTCGATCGTTTCGGTCACCACGCATTGTCATGCACAAAAAGTGCAGGGCGCTTTTCGCGGCACGCCACCTTAAATGATATCATCCGTCGGGCCTTTCTCAGTGCTGGCGTCCCGTCGGTCCTAGAGCCTAATGGACTGTTGCGGGACGACGGTAAAAGACCAGACGGAATGACGTTGGTGCCATGGAAGGTGGGACGACCTTTGGTGTGGGACGCGACGTGCGTCGACACACTGGCGTCGTCTCACCTTCCTGACACAGCAGACAGGGCTGGTGCTGCTGCAGCTAAAGCGGAAAACCTCAAACGGCACAAATATGGGTCCTTAGACAGGATGTACCATTTTGTGCCGTTTGGGGTTGAGACTTTAGGTCCGTGGGGGCCGGACGCTCGACATACTCTGTACAAAGATCTGGCCAGGCGTTTGGTAGAGGTAACACGTGACCAGAGTGCTGGCATCTATTTCGCCCAAAAGGTGAGTATTGCTATTCAGCGAGGCAATGCTGCCAGCATTCTGGCCACGTTACCCTCTGCCGAAGGGCTTTTAGACTAGGTTTTATTTTATTTTGTGTTATTTTTTTTTTTTAGTCTAAGTTTTAGTATTAGTTTGAAAATGTTATTTAAGTTTTTTATTGTTTTTCTGTGTAAATTTTACTGTATTATTTATGAAAAACGAGCTGAAACTTTATTGAATGAATGAGTGACGTTTTCATTTTAAGATTTTTCTAAAATATTGTAACGTTGTTGTTGGTGTCGATTTTTAGAGGTTGATTCTTATTTTCATGACATTATGTAAGCTCCACAGTACAATAATCATATTATTTCCTAAAAAATACTGCCTAAGTTTACGCGCTATTGAAAAATAATTTTATTTCTTATTTTATTCTTACCATCCCAGAATGCATTTTAAAGAATTTATGGTTTCAGGATGTTATGAATTTAACTATTTATACTGTGATATTATACATGCCGAAATTCAAATCAATTGTCAAGAATTAAAGCTTTCTAAAAAAATAATTTGTGTGTGTATTTTATGACACTACCGACATTTGTTAAATCTAGAATGTGAAAATACATAAATGGGTCCTCATTTGTGAACACTGTTTAGGACATTCATGTGAGATCTCCTATACTTACCACATACCTACCTACTTATTTCTTAATACCTTCTTTATTTATACAGAAAATGGTCGCCGTTTCTATAAATAATAATCAGCGTGGAGAACATTTTTGATTTTGATTTTTAAAAGTTCTTTATTAGTCAGAAAGATATTTACAGAGAACGTACAAACTAGACACAGTCTAAATAATTTGTATACAACAATGTTATGTTAATGACTTTATCAGGCTAACAACGCCTCTGAAAGTCTTTCAAAAACATGAGTTTATTATGCTAAAAGAATATGTATTGTTTACATCTATGATCTAAAAACTAAATTTATAGTGAGAAAATGATTCGATTAATGATCCTTTTGCACCAGGCTCATTTTTTAAGACACGCTTCATGTTAAATAGATTGTACCTATGTACAATAAGTCTATTTTTAGAATAGAATCTTGTTGACAACATTCGCAAAAAACATATTGATTAATTAAGTAAACCTAACAAGGGGGTAGAAAAATATGGAATCCACCTTCATAGTCATACTTAAATCATCGAGTGGCTAGGAGTGAGCGAAATGGGTAACATTACGTCATCAGAGTCGTCTAGTACGTAGTGATGGGGTAAGCGGTATCTTTTATAAGTATCGACATACGGAAGTTGTGATAGTCGAGTTTTACCTATGACAGATATTAAACGGTTAGTATGATTTTTGTTAGTAAATTTGTAGAATTTTATGGTTTGTTTTAGTATAAACTCATTTATTGTGGGGAATTTTATTTTAGAGTGTAATTTTTTTAAGTTTGTTCGGAATTTAGTTTTGTACGCAATTTTGAAGGCTTTGTTTTGCAAAATTTGAAGTTTTTTATAATTTGATTGACATGTTCCGCTCCATACAGGAGCGGCGTAAGTAAAGCAAGGTCTTATCAATGCCGAATATATTTTCAGTTTAGTTTTAGAGCTCAGATTACTCTTCCTATTCATAATAGGACTTAATGCACCAAATGCTTTAAGACCTTTTAACTTAACCTTTTCGACGTGCGCAGTCCAATTAAGCTTAGTGTCAAGATGCACACCAAGATATTTGACACATTTTGTCCAAGGTATACTATGATCATTGATTTTTAATAGACGATTAGGTAGTTTACGTTTACGAGTGAACATAATTGCGTCAGTCTTCGACTCATTGAGTTTGAGTTTCCATTTTTTGAAATAATCGACTAGTAAGTCCATAGATAACTGGAGTCTACTTATAATTAGATTTTCATCCTCAGAAGACGTGTATGATGCAGTATCGTCAGCAAAACAAGCAAGGCTAGTGCGGGGTTGCTTAGGAATATCATTTAAATAGAATATAAACATGGGGGGTCCTAGAACAGAGCCCTGTGGCACTCCGGCGGGGGGGCTAAATGGCTTAGAAGAAATATTGCCGATATAAACTCTATAATCACGGTTTGGTAAGTATGACTGTATAATTTTGATTAGGCTTATAGGTGCTTTGTTTGATTTCAAAAGTTTGTGAAACAAGCCATCGTGCCAAACGGTGTCAAATGCTTTTTCTATATCCAGTAAAAACATTCCTGTGGACTTTTTCATGTTTAAATTATGAGAAATATGTTCAGTGACACGAGCCAACTGCTGAATGGTTGAGTGAGATTGACGAAAACCAAATTGTTCATCAATAAGATCTTCACCAAGGCAATTCAACAATCGGGTGTATATAATTCTTTCAAATAATTTTGCAAGTGACGGTAACAAACTGATAGGACGATAGTTTACAGCTTTGGTATGGTCTTTGCCTGGCTTAGGGAGTGCAATTACTTTCGCAGATTTCCAAGCAGTAGGAAAATATTGGAGGACTAAACATGCATTAAAGATTTTCGTCAATAGAATTAAACATTTTTGGGGTAGGTTATTCAATAGTATATTGTGTATGTTGTCAGGACCAGGTGCTTTACGGTTTTTAAGCTGTCGAATAAGATTAGATATCTCTCTAGGGCGAGCTAGTTGGTCTGGACTTGTTATGGCAGTACTTGAATTTAGAGTTTCGATGGAGGATGCTACGCTCTTTTGGATCTCATCGTCTATCCAATTGGTGGTTAAGTTCATATTAGAGCTAAATGCAGTAGCCAACTCCTCGCATTGATCAGCTACCGATGTTGTAAAGCATTCGTCGCTAGTTACAAGAGGCGGTATGTTGTTAGCTTGAACCTTGAGGGATTTAGCTACACGCCAAAGCTCTGTATTGGCATTTTCGACTTTAGCCATTTTCTTATCCCAAATTTTATCATTGTGTACGCGGACTAATTCTTTAATTCTGGCTTGTAATTTATTAATCTCAACTTTAAGAGCTTTACGTTTGTTTTGGTCAGATGTTCTAGTTAAGCGGTATCTGATATTGTTTTTTGATTTTATTAATTTCTTTATAAATTTAGGTAAAGGCTTCGGTTTAAAATCGAATTTAATTTTAGGAATTGACTGCTCTCTTGCTACTGTAATTGCACTCGTTAAGTTACCGTGGAGAACACCCGCATTCAAAAAAGGAGGTTTTTAATAAATTTGTTTGTAGGTGTGTTTGCTTTTGCTATTGTCAGTTAACAATTTCGATTTCTTTTTTCGTATCATACTTTAAATGCTTTAAAAGTGGTTTCATTTTTAAATTCTATTTTTATCAAAATAGGTTAAATTGTTAGGTACATATTGTAGAGAAACTAACCTTTTTGTTAGCTTCTCTACATTCAGACTCTTTTAACGATAACACTGCCAACTAACAATTCTAATTGTGAAATTATTCAAATTTTTGAAATGTTTATCTATGAAAGGATCAGCGATCCTTGTTTGGTAAAATTCGGGCAGTCTTGAGTTGGAAGTCATCGTGGAGACACCATTTTTTTATAAGGATGTGAATTTGAGTTTGCGTGGACGAGTCCTGTAAACGGCATGAGCGTCGAGTAACAGTCAGGGTGAGAGGCTCCGGTCCCTTTGACTTTGATTCCAGGTGGATCTCTTGTTTTGGGGCCACTGACCCCTACCCTGGAGCACTGGGCTGGCGCTGACTTCGAACCCTGTCGGCCAGTTTGGGCCGGCGCCTGTCGGCCGGTTTGGGCCGGCGCCTCCACCTCAGTCGACAGATGTCTCCACGATAGCGCTCACCTAGCGCTACCTTGCTGGCGCCACACTATCGGCGGGTCCAGCTCGGGCTATAGAAAATCCTCGGCCAGCCTCCAGCGTGGTTCTACGAGTGCTACCCTCTCCCTTTTTGGCTAACTTTCCAAGGACTCCTTCAAAATTTTCTCTCTCTCTCTCTCCGCTTCTTGAAGACTTTATAGACGATAAGTGCAGTGTGTGTTAGTGTAAATAAATGTGTAAATACTAAGGTTAGTTTTCTGTTTTAATCTCCGAACCGTTAGGAATCCTATCCACTAGGCAGGACTCTTTGGTTAGGTTCTCTGAAGTCTCTTAACCTGCGGTGCTGCAACCGGCTCCCCCGCTTGCAACATTACGGGTTCTCTAATCTTTTTTTTTAACTTGTGGTGCTGCAAACGGCTTCCCCGTTTGCAACATTACAATATTCAAAAAATCAACAATATTGTAAAAATCTCACATCAATAAAATACATCGATTCGTGCGAACTATTCGAATTCTGTACACGGTTGAAGCAGGTTTTGCCATTTTTGTCGAAAAATAATTACAAAAACTGATATTACCTTTGTTTAGGCTGGCGGCTCAGTGGTCTTCGCCACAGATGACTTCTTCGCCCCTTGCGAGGACATGCTGGCAGACACGGACCCGATCTTCATCCCTGACAAGTATACGGAGTTCGGCAAGTGGATGGATGGCTGGGAGACTAGGAGGAAGAGGATAACGGGCCATGACTGGTGCATCATCAAGCTGGCTACGAAGTGTGTCATAAAAGGTAGACTTCATCATTTTCAATTAGATGATTTTTGTCGTGCTTCACACACTAGGTTTATAGAAATGTTTTTTTTTGTGATAAATATTAAAAAAAAAAAATTGACGCACTCGCAGGATTTGAACCTGCATCCCTCTGGGATTCCGGCCCAGATGCTTTGTCCAAATTAAGCTAGGACGCTGTACTACGAACTTTTTTTAAAAATGTTTATCACAAAAAGAACAGTTCATCATTTTCATTATGGTATTCTTGGAACTCTCTATGAGATGAAAATTTCAATCAGAAATGCGGAGATCCATAGACGAACCAAAGTTATTAACATAACCCAGTGAATTAGCAAGTTAATATGGCTGTGGACAGGGCATATAGTTCGAAGAGCAGCTGGCGGATGGGGCTGTATAGTTTTCGAATGGAACATACATAGCCTAGGATTTTAACCGGCTAGGTGGACCGACGATATAATTAAGCAACGTGCTGGATGCAGGCTGCTTCCAACCGGGGTTATTGGAAATCTACAGGGAAGGCCTACGCTTAGCAGTGCACGTCCTAAAATTGACTATGACGATGATTATAGTGTTTAACAAGACGTGGCGAATGTATATATGCATAGGGTTGCTGTCAAAGACGCAGGCGACATATTTCTTTCGACGTGTCAGAACGAGACAGCGTTATGGTAAAGTATATATCTGTCACTTTTTCACACGTCGAAAAGAGTTCTTTTCGTAGTCGCATGCTGGACTAGCTGGATAGGATCTCGGAGTGGGTATAGTAGATATTTGTTTTCTATGTTCTTTCTTTTTAATCATTCTAGTTTAAATTATCTAGTTCTGATGGGTGATTAATCATTATAGTTTAATCTAACGCAAAGTTCAGCATTCTTAAGCCAGATAGGCCGTGGGGTGCCGGCAGAGTAGAATAGCACCCCCCTCTTGTACCAGGTGTCGTAAGAGCCGACTGAGGTACTACGGAACCGACAGATGGCGGTATATCCATCCGAAACAGCGTAGCTCAAGTGCAACAGGGCGGGGATGGGCAGCAGCATCCCCGTCGCGAGAGCTACGCACTGCGATTGCCAACACGCCTGCCCAGCGCGGCAATTACGGGCAAAACCCCCAAAATGATAAACAAAAATAAGACCAGGCCCCCAGTCCCCGGCAGCTCCGCTATTCCTGGCTCCGGCAGCGGCCATGGTAACGGCGGAGCACGGGGTGCTAAGAATCGCCGGAAGAGATCCGGCTGCCACCCCACCCGACAACTGGCCCTGGCAACATATAACGTGCGCACTATGAGGACTGACGAGAAGATTGCGGAACTGGAAGAAGAGTTGAGTAGGTTGCGATGGGATATTTTGGGGTTGTCTGAAGTCCGTAGAGAGGGCGAGGACACGATAACCCTGAAATCCGGCAACCTACTTTACTACCGGGAAGGTGACCAACGGTCCCAAGGTGGTGTCGGCTTTCTCGTTCACAAGTCTCTCGTTAACAACATCATCACCATTGAAAGTGTGTCGAGCAGGGTTGTATACCTAATACTCAGAATATCTAAACGATATTCGTTGAAGGTCATTCAGGTATACGCACCGACCTCGTCACACCCAGATGATGAAGTGGAGGCTATGTATGAGGACGTAAGTCGGGCCATACATACGTCTAAGACCCGCTTCACGGTTGTTATGGGAGATTTCAACGCAAAGTTGGGCAAAAAAAGCGATGATGAGTTGAGAGTGGGGCAATTTGGATATGGGCAACGGAACCCCAGGGGCCAGAGGCTGGCAGATTTTCTGGAGAAAGAGAGACTCTTCATGATGAACTCTTTCTTTCAGAAGCCACCACACAGGAAATGGACCTGGATGAGCCCCGATGGTTCTACGAGAAATGAGATAGACTTCATCATGACTAGCGAGAAACGGATATTCAATGATGTCTCCGTGATCCACAGGATAAAAACCGGTAGTGATCACAGAATTGTGCGAGGCAAACTGAATATTAACGTTAAAGTCGAAAGGTCCCGCCTGATGAAGTCTACGCTCCGACCTACTCATGCTCATATACAAAACCCCGAGAACTTTCAGCTCGAGCTCTCAAATCGCTTTGCTTGCCTGGAGAACTTTGCGTCGGTGGACGAGATCAATAACGGGCTCGTAGAAACTGTCCAAACGGTGGGTTCTAAGTTCTTTAGACCCCGCCGTTCTGATAGACCTCAGAAATTTTCCGATCATACTCTAAATCTCATGGCCGAACGACGCTTGCTAAGACTGCAGTCTTCCGATGATGCAAAGTCATACAAGCGGCTCAATAGACAAATTTCAAAATCAGTGTGGTGCGACATTCGTCTCTTTAATACCAAACATATTAAGGAGACGATAGAGCGGAACAAAGGCTCCAAAGTGTTCGCAAGGCATTTGTCTATTGGGCAAAGCCAGCTGACAAAGCTGAAGAGAGAAAATGGCAGTACAGCGTCGACCAAGGCAGAGGTATTGGAGGAGATCGAAAAGTTCTACGGACAGCTATACGCCTCGGTAGCAAAGCCTGTAAACAGCGCGGCTAAAGACCCAAGAGCCAAGCTGACCCGACACTTCACCGAAGACATCCCGGACATCAGCCTGTACGAGATTATAATGGCCCTGAACCAACTTAAGAACAACAAGGCGCCGGGTGACGACGGAATCACTTCAGAGCTTCTGAAAGCGGGTGGTAAACCGGTACTTAAAGTCCTTCAGAAGCTTTTCAACACCGTCGTCCTCGAGGGCATAACGCCAGAAGCATGGAACAGAAGCGTGGTGGTGCTATTCTTTAAAAAAGGTGACAACACCTTATTGAAGAATTACAGACCCATCTCGCTTCTGAGCCATGTTTATAAGTTATTTTCAAGAGTCATTACGAATCGTCTCGAACGCAGGCTTGATGACTTCCAGCCTTCCGAACAAGCCGGATTCCGAAAAGGCTTTAGTACCATGGACCACATACATACGCTGCGGCAGGTTATACAGAAGACTGAGGAGTATAACCAGCCACTCTGCTTAGCGTTTGTGGACTATGAGAAAGCCTTTGATTCGGTCGAGACATGGGCTGTGCTTGAGTCTCTTCAACGATGCCGTATTGACTATCGGTATATCGAAGTGTTGAAGTGTTTGTATAATAACGCCACTATGTCGGTCCGAGTACAGGAAGAGAGCTCCAAGGCGATCCCTTTGAAGAGAGGCGTAAGACAGGGAGATGTTATATCTCCGAAACTGTTTACTGCTACTCTGGAGAACGCCTTTAAGCTCCTGAAATGGAAAGGATTCGGCATCAACATCAATGGCGAATACCTCACTCACCTTCGGTTTGCCGACGATATCGTAGTCATGGCAAAGTCGATGGAGGAACTCAGTACGATGCTCGAAGGCCTCAATCGAGTATCTCAACAGGTGGGTCTTAAAATGAACATGGACAAGACAAAGGTCATGTGTAATTCTCATGTTGTACCCACCCCTATTTCAGTTGGGAACTCGGTTCTTGAAGTCGTCGACTCGTACGTCTACCTAGGACAAGTGGTCCAGTTAGGTAGGTCCGACTTCAAGAAAGAGGCCAATCGCCGAATCCAACTCGGCTGGGCAGCGTTCGGAAAATTGCGTAACGTTTTCTCGTCCGACATACCTCAGTGCCTCAAGTCGAAAGTTTTCGACCAGTGTGTGTTGCCAGTGATGACTTACGGCACAGAAACGTGGTCTCTCACTATGGGCCTTATTAGTAAGCTTCAAGTAGCCCAACGAGCCATGGAGAGGGCTATGCTCGGAGTTTCTCTGCGCGATCGAATCAGAAATGAGGAGATCCGTAGAAGAACCAAGGTTACCGACATAGCCCAGCGGATTGGCAGGTTGAAGTGGCAATGGGCAGGGCACATAGCGCGGAGGACTGATGACCGATGGGGTCGAAAAGTCCTCGAGTGGAGACCACGTACCGGCAAGCGCAGCGTAGGACGTCCACCCACAAGGTGAACGGACGACCTCATTAAGACCGCAGGATCGCGCTGGATGCAAGCCGCTACCACCCGGTCTTATTGGAGATCTTTAGGGGAGGCTATGTTCAGCAGTGGACGTCCTATGGCTGAAAGGAAGGAAGGAAGCCAGATAGAGATTGAACGGAGCAGTTCTTCATTAGTCCGATTGTTGACTTGATTTTATCGTCGGATTGGAACACTTTATCAACGTAAATGAGCCATTAGTTTACATTTTCTACTCGTAAATTGCTGTTAGCTTTAATTATGTAATATTACTTTTCTTGATTCATGAAAATGAAGACACAGATTAAAATTTGAATATAATCCATGGAACTTTCAAGTTTAAATGACTCCTTAAATCAGTTTTTTGTTTGTTTGTAACTATATTTTATTTGTTTACCTAATTATGTTTTATTCTTTTATATAATTATGTAAATATTAAATTCCAAATTCAATTAGAATACTATACTAAGAAGATTGTTTTTTTTTTTTTCCAGGTTTATTAGTGGACACAGCGTTTTTTACTGGAAATAACGCTCCGAAGTATTCAATTCAAGCCGCATGTTTATCGCCTGAAGGTTTGTTTTTTTTTTTATATTTTATGTGCAAAAGGTAGTTTTTATGTTAGAAAGTTAATTTAACTTTATCTTCAAGATATTTATTACCACTTCTTTCTCTAAAATAAACTAACATTTAGTAAAAAAGAAAACCACGTAAGAAAATATTCATCTGGAATGTCCCCGGCTTAGGTCGGTGAAAGTACACTGCCCAACACTGCCATGTTCAGAAAAACGTCCAATCTAACACTGTTTTCAAAGTTGCAATAAAAACATTTTCTGGTGTAAGTCTGAATCACAAACAAATGCGATTGTACCCATTTCAATTTCTTAATTTTGCAAAATAAAATAGAACGGGCATTTCTTTTTAGCAATTTTTAGCACAGTTTTAATTAAGTAAAACACAGGTGTTACTCACGTTTGATTTTTAGTAGGATACTACTATAGTTAGTGCTATGCGAGACGAGCCCGCGTGCTAGTACTCCAACCTTAAGAAATATCGCCAAATGCGATCGAAACTATAGTAGTATCCTACTAAAAAAGAAACGTGAGTAACACCTGTGTTTTACTTAATTAAAATGTACGAAAACCACGTTCCATAGTGAAATTTTTAGCACAGCTTTGCAAGTGAAACAAAAATGAAAGTCAAAGCAATGTTCCCCTATATTCCAGAAGAACAATCACTCCCGGCTCGAGACGGTTGTATCGGCAGTGCTTGCTCCGATTGTGAGCTGCAGCAGATCAAAGAGATCGGCTCGGATCGATGGGACGAGATAGTGCCCGTGACTGCGCTCCGGCCGGGCTATGAAGAGACCAGACTTAACTTCCAGAAGGTATGAATTGCATGAAAATAATCGGCCAAGTGCGAGTTGGACTCGTGCACGAACCGTACCGTATGGGACCGTACCTTTACCCTTAATATATTATATTTCAAGTTATTGTTTTTTTTTTAACAATTTATTTTAATTTATTTGCCGAATATTAATAAGGTTACGAGTTACTTAATTATTTATTTTTGAAGTAAATATATGTTAGAGGATTTTTTTTATTTTGGTTTATTCGAGTAGTTTTTCAATCGATTCCAATGGCAACACAGTGTGAACAAGAGTTTGTTTTCTGTGTTGATTGAATGGATGATCTAATGAAGTTGTCTTTTATCGGTCAGTGGTGCGTTCATTCGAGGTCTGACTTAAATTCACTTCAGTCTTCCTCGAGACAGCGCCTGCGCCACTTGTGCGCACTGACAAGTGATAATATCGACGATGGCGGACAACGACGATAACCACGCGGATTCTAATCCATCTGAATCCGCAACATATACAACTAAATATTCTGTGAATATTTCAATCATACCTGTTACCATTATTAACATCGAGCGAAAAACGGTTACAAATTCGGGTTTGTTGTATGGGAGCCCCCCTTTAATATTCATTTTATTCTGTTTTAGCATTTGTTACTATAGTGGCAAGAGAAATACACAATTTGTGAAAATTTCAGCTTTCTAGCTATAATGGTTCATGAGATACAGCCTGGAGACAGACAGACAGACGGACAGCGGAGTCTTAGTAATAGGGTCCCGTTTTTACCCTTTGGGTACGGAACCCTAATAAACACCAGAAAAGACCGCTAGAGAAAAAATAAGCTTGGAGAGCAATGGCTGGCACATGCGTCACATTCGTGATCGAGTGCTGCATGTGGGTCGCCGGTTTGCTCGTAGCATTTACAATGCACTGAAACTACTAACTTAGACCAAGATTTAAAATTAACCCATCTCTATTGTACAGTCGTATTCTTTAATGTAACTTACTTAACTAAGGGAACAGACCCAGGATTCTGTTGATCATTAATTTAAAGAGAAAATAATTAGCTTGACACTTTGCTCTGCTCTAGATTTTTTATGACTAAGGGTCACACAAATACAAAGACTTTCATCAAAAGACAGTTCTCAGACTCAAATCAAATATTTTCTTAACTTTTTATAAAGATTCAGTTAATATTCAAAACAAAAAGGCGTCATAATTTGCAGCAAAAACGCGAAAAGTGAGATAAATAATTATATTAATCATGCGCGCACATACACACACATAAAGTGTGTTTAAACAATGTTTATTTAGAATTTATTTTATATCATTATTTGACTTTGGAAACATTTTGATTGCATAATATATCTCAGAACAAAAAGATTAGTGCTTACTTTCGCGTCGTATTTCATATCCTAATATGTATCTACAATTCTTTCAAAGGGATTTTACTGTACAGTTCAGAGCTCTTAGCCACGTCATTTTAGTTGAATGAAATTACGTACATGAAAACACCCAAACTTTTGTTACAAGGCACAAACGAAGCGTAAACATGATTGGGAATGCCGAATCCCCAGCAAGTATTGCATCAAAATTTCAACTTTCCGAAATTCGTTTACATTCCAACTGATTGGTAACCATTTCGTATTTTATCTCACTGGTTGCAATATAGTTGGATAAAGCAAAAACTTTGCAGAATCCGATTTGTTCTCAATCATCTCTAGCGTTCAATTCCACTATCTGACCTCATTGAAGGCATTATTTTACAAAATATCGTAACAGATGGTAAACTATGTATAGTACAGGTGTCTCATTTGTTATTTGATTATGGGAACTAGCGTGGGTTTTACACATTTTAGGTAAAATGTAGCACAGTATTCAGACTTTATACTTAAATTATACTACTAGCGACCCGCCTCCGCTTTGCACAGGTGTATTATACATTTTAAACCTTCCTCTTGTATCACTCAATCTATGAAAAAAAACCGCATCAAAATCCGTTGCGTAGGTTTTTAAAGATATAAGCATACACGGGGACAGACAGCGGGAAGCGACTTTGTTTTATACTATGTAGTGTTGATGAGAGATGAGCCCGCGTGCTAGTACTCCCATCTTGAAAAAGATCGCCAAATGCGGTTGAAACTATAATAGAACGTTCATTTATTAAGTAAGTAAAGTGTGAGTAATATCTGTGTTATATTTAAATAACAATCTAATTTGTACATTCATTTAAAAGGGTCATGAATCGGCCAGTGTGTTTGCGTTTTCTGTTGAACATCGAGAAAAATTTCCCTTCTGTATTATTTTTTAATCTTTACCTAGACGAAGTCAGAAAGTCTAGGGTCGGACTTAGTCTAAGTCGTTACTTTGATTAAGATAATACAGATTGCTTTTCGTTGAAAACTTGCTGGGGAGAGAAGGCAATCTGTTTATCTAAATCCCTTTTTCTGTCAGATCTTTATATTATTAATTTATTCAGGTGGGTAGTTTCATACGCCAAGTTTATCATAAACAGAGAGTAGTATGACTCTAATCTAGGATCAAAATGTATTTAGATATCTAAGTTCAATTCACACACACCGATATTACGATTGAGTTGTAGCTCAATGTTCTATGACGTAAAAACTCAATTCTTAGAGACGTCACAACCATACAAGACGACCTGTGACATCATTGTATAAGACCTCTTCTATGACATCACAACGTGTTCCGATTTCGATACGTTGTAACGATATAACTTTTCGATGTCTACACCTTTTCCATATCGTCTGGTATTTGTTCTGTTACTGGTTAAAATAAATATGCGAATATACTAACAATCACACACAAATAATATCAATTTAATTGTATATTTACTATTGAGATGTGAGCGACACCACTATAGATACTACTGTGTTGTCCTATAATGCATCATATACATAAATAGTCAAAAAATGATAAAGACAAAAAAAGGATTAACTACTACAAAGTTACTTTGAATTTATTAATAAAGCACTAATGTTAGGTAGACAGTTGACATATTGACAGTCCCACACTCTTTTTTGTTTTTTTTTCTCAACCTATGCTGCTCCCTTCTAATCAAAGGTTTCCATCACTTCCTTCCATTTATCTCGTTCTAAAGCCAAATCCCGCCAACCTTCCCGGAAAGTGTCAATATCCAACCAGCGTTTATAAGCCTTCCTTGTCTTCGTCTGCCCTCCGATACCCTGTGTGACGATCCTGGCCCATCACTCGGGGTGCATAGCCACCCAATCCCATTTTAGTTTAGCAGCTTTTTGGCCTACATCGAGTAACCTTTGATCCACACATTTAGCTAATAATAAATATTACTTATGCAGGTGCTGAGCGACGACGCCTGGACCCACATTCGAGTGAACATCTACCCCGACGGAGGGATAGCTCGGCTCAGAGTCTACGGAGAGGCGAGGCCAGAGCCGCCACAGCTTCACGAAGTCGTCGACTTGCTGTCTTTACTGAACGGGGCTACTTGCCAAGGTGAGAAGACTTTTTTCATTTAACCATCCATCCATTGGTCATGCAGGATGATAGAGCTCCAATAACACCAGTGGGAAAGTTAATAATTTTTTTTATTGATTGGTAGCTATTTGCATCCTGTGCGATCTTGTAGCTTCGATAAAGTTATCAGATAACTCTCTGTCTACCTGGTGGGAGGACATCCTAGTATGCGCACTGGAAAATAAATTAAGTAATTAATAAAATGGACTCAGTGGCGTATTTCAAAAACACAATGTATAATATAGCACAAACGGTTTTCTTCTAAATGAATCTACACACAACAAAAACATAGTCATATTGTGAACCTTTTATGTAGATTAGAAAAGAAAAATAATTTTAATTAAACAAGCAAATAAACCGGTTTCTTTTAAACATCTTACCCTTAAATTCAACAACGTCTGCTAATCTTAAAATTAGCTTTGTTATTCGACCCTCATCTTGTTATTCTCATCACCCTGTTATGCCGCGGGCTATGTTTGTTCTCATTACATCGACGAACAAAAATAATCCTATTTAGTGGTTGACTCATCCGTTAGCCCTATTTTACTAAGCCTTGAGTGGTCGTCTGCGCGTTTCCATTCAAAACGCACCTGTGCGTAGACAAGTGACGCACTACGTTTCACTTTAAAATAGAAAAGTCTGGGTGCCCGCCTATGTGGGGCGAAACCACGAAAGAGCCAATTTAATACAGTTTCAAACCTGTGACGCAAGAGCTACCATAAAGCACGTACGGTAGAGTTTTAGACAGTCTTTCTCTTTACACGTGTGCGAGACGCTTATAATAAAATCATACGACTGCCTCGGTGGCTCAGTGGTTAGTGACCCTGACTTCTAGGTCAAAGAGGCGTGGGTTCGATCCCCACCCAGGGCAAACATTTGTGTGATAAACATAAGTGTTTGCTCTGTGTATGGGTGTTATTTAGGTACTATCTATATAAGTATGTATTTATAAATAAGTATATGTAGTATATCAGTCTCTGGCAGCGATATCACAAGCTTTGCTTAGTTTGGGGTCAGAGGCCGTGTGTAAGATTTCCCTAAAATATTTATTTATTTATATGAAGCAAAATCATGCACCGCAAAATTATCCAACATATTTTGCAAAATGCAGTGTTGTGTGGGCGAAGTGATTTTCTTACTTGTGTTCCAGGTTTTCAGGCGTCTTAAAAACTTTGTCACCATGGTTGATAGCCCTATATAAACAAATTTTTATAAATAACGTCTTACGTCTAATGTAGTATATTCATCCCGCTCTAAGTATATTCAAACAAATGTAAACCAACATACCAAAGGGTACGGACTCTGGCGTCTGTGGCACAGTAAACTATGTTCCTACAAAAAGTTGGTTGTCTGTAAGATTGGTTTACGGACGATAACTTTGCATGATAACGACATAAGAAAACATTATTGAATCAACAACCTAAACAAGTCGAACGCTTATGCCGATCTCTCCATCGCTTGTTCTGCGCTCTCGCTTGAACGCTCGGCTCAGACGAAACGTGACAACTTTTTGTGCGTGCAGCTAGCGCTCATCGATTTTATAAGATGTTATCATATCAAAAAAGAAACTTACTTTTATCATAGGTATATTATTTTGTACAGGTTACTCCAACGCCCACTACGGCCACCCAAAAAACATGATAAAGCCCTGTAAGAGCCTCACCATGGCTGATGGATGGGAAACCGCCAGGAGGAACGACCGACCGGAAGTGATTGAAGCAAATGAAGACGGCACTTTAAAATTACCAGGTATTTATAATATAATAAATATATCTTTATTGTACACCAAAAATTACAGTAATATGCAATAGAAATTACACAATAAAAAAATGTTGTACAAGGGCGGCCTTTTCGCCTATACTTCTAAGCATCCACTGATTTAGATGTGTCACCTTAACATGCTTGCACCGTACTAGCCTTTTTAATAGTCCACTGCAGGACGTAGGCCTAACCACGAAGGGTGATTGGGCCATATCCACCACGCTGGCTAAGTGCGAGTTGGTGGATTCACATACTCCATCGAATTTCTTCTATTTCTTCTACGGACGTATGCAGGTTGTTTCACGATGTTTTCCTTCACCGAAAAGCCAGTGGTGTAAAATTTTGTACATAAATTCCAAGGAATTCATTGTACGGGACCGGTATTTGAACCCACGACCTCACGATTGTAAGGCGGGTGTCATTACCACTAGACCACCACGGCTTCACTTGATGCTTGAGGCTTGTACAGATTATTAAATGACGCCATAGATAAGTTGCAAATTAACAGACTATTGAAAATTGCCGATGATGTAAACCCGTTTACCAAGTTTCGCATTAAGACTTCAAGTTAAAGTTCAATTAGCTTTCCATACTTGTTAAAACCAAACCTACATTATCTCCTTTCTAGTTATTATGTCGAGTCTGAAAATGATTACTTAATTAATCCATTTATCATCATGCAGGTGTTATGTTTGGTTTGAAAATGATTAGTACATTATTCATTCTACCGTCATTTACAGGTCAAGAATGGGCGGTATTCAAGCTCGGGTTTCCCGGAAGGATTCATCAGATCTGCGTGGATACAGCGCACTTCAAAGGGAACTTTCCCGACTGCGTGAAGGTTGAGGGAGTTAATTTCGAGCGTGGAGACTGGACTGATGATTGTAAAGTTAGCTGGCAGAATGTATTGAGGGCTAGTAAGGTAATTATTGCGCCTAATATTTATTTCTGTCAAGTTTTTCTGTAAAAAATAGCAAATGGGAAGGTACAATTTGCTAGAGACGGGAGGTGAATAGGGTAACAAAAGGAAGGTAGATGGGTATACCTATTATATGCCCAGCAGTGTCTTATCTAGGACTGGTAACTATGATGATGTATAAGAAAGCTTATATAATTGTGTCAAAGTCAAAAGTATTTATTCGTAGAAATTGTGGTCACAAAGATCTTTATTTTGTTTATACAGTAGTAGCTGCCTGATATTATTAGCCAATATGGCATACGAAAGTTAGTGTTATTACTAATCATAACTGTATAAACAGCAACATGTATGTAAACATTTCCTCATTTTGTCTCTTTCATTATTACAGCAATAATCCGCCAAGTACGAGTCGGACTCGCGAAGATTTCCGTATTGTATGGGGGCCCTATTAAATATTTATTTTATTTGAATTTCATTATATCATTGAAATGAACATGCAGCTAAATATTCTGTGAATATTTCAAGCATCTACCTGTTACCATTATTAATATCGAGCGAAAAACGGCTAAAAATTCAGGTTTGTTGTATGGGAGCCCCCCTTAAATATTATTTTTATCCTGTTTTATTGTATTTTGTTATAGCCGCAACAAAAATACATCATCTGTGAAAATTTCATCTTTCTAGCTATAACTGTTCATGAGATACTGCCTGGAGATAGACAGACAGACAGACAAGCGGACAGCGGAGTCTTAGTAATAGGGTCCCAAATTACCCTTTGGGTACAGAACCCTAAAAAACAGTAAAAAATAGAGTATAACAATTAAGTTCGACTAAGTCCTAATATTTTCTAGTTACGACTATGCCAAATTGTTATTGTACTATCAGAGTTAGCAGCAAAATATCTCAGACATCTGTCGTATAGGCCATGATGCTAGTCCTGATGTCAGTTTTAAGCCGCCTGAAGGCCTCTGACACGCCTAAATGGTTAAAACAACCGAGATCTACAGTTTAATGTGTTATCCGAGCCACGGTGACGCACTCAGTTGGAAAATGCCACCAGCGGTCACACATCCATATACTGACCGGAAATATCTCTGACATCTGTTTATGTATAAGTAAGTTAGGTGGCTAGCCCTGATGTCCGAGTTTTTAAGCCTTCTGAAGGCCTCTGACACCGCTAAACGGTTAAAGCAACAACTACCATTTAATGTGTCATGCGAGCCATGGTAGCCTCAGTTGTATCTTTAACGCTTAAAACATATTACATATTAGACATTATAGATATTGTAAAACATCGATTTTGTTACAGTTATCAGCGAACTGCGAGCATTGGTTCGACTGTGAATCGAGCACCATAACACACGTGAGGGTGACCATGGCGCCCGACGGCGGGATCAGCAGGATAAGAGCATTTGGCAACATTGATACCAGTATTAATTAGAACTTACTTAAGTAATGTTATGTATTTTAAGTGTTATTTTGCATTCTCTCAAGATTTAACTAGGACTAGCCCTTATTTTTCAAAATAACCATCAGCGTCATCAATGAGAATTACCAGATTTAGGATTCGTCAAACCTGAAGTAAACGGTTTTGTATAAACGTGCTACATCATCCTATATCTTATAGTTATCTGCTTACTAATCAGGCAGGAACATAAACTTAGAATAAAAATAATGATTTTTCAATACATATTGTTAAAAGTCATGCAATAAACTCTTTGTTTATAATATACTAGCAACCCGCCCTGGCTTCACACAGGTGTATTATACATATAAACCTTCCTCTTGAATCACTATATCTATTTAAAAAAAAAAACCGCATCAAAATCTTTTGAGTAGTTTTAAACATATAAACAAACGTAGGGACAGACAGCGGGATGCGACTTTGTTTTATACTATGTAGAGATGATAGTGAAGTGATGTACTCATATAAACAGTTTTCTGTTTGAGTTGGTCTCTGCAATAAAAGTATTCATAATAATGAATATAATATCTACATACCTCTGTAAATACGGGAAGTAAGCAATACAACTGTTTCTATAATAGTCTTTATAAACTCTTGACGAAAAACTCCGAGAACACCCGGAAACAATAAACGTTTCTCTAGAAGATATAGAGAAAAAGATTTCTTAGGTTTTGAGTCTTTTCTAAGTATTGTCGGTACTTTTCCTAGATTTTAAAGAATGGCTTCGATACGCTCTGTGAGTTTAGACAGTCCTAAGTTTGCGTAACTTTATCGGCGAGAGTCTGTAAGCGGCATTTAATTAACTATGTCATAAATATTGTGTTGCATTAATAATATACACAACGCTGGGCGTAGATATTATATTTGTTATGTTATTATAATACAAAAATTAAAGTTATTCGCTACTTTGATGATACACAAGTAAATTGAAACAGAATATGAGAAAAATTTAATAGAACCTTAAATATTTATTGGTGTCCTATCATACTTATTTAGTAGTAAAATCGCGAATTTCGCAATTGATGCAAGTCTGCTATTGTTTTAAAAATTAATAATGAAATTATGTGAAAATTGAACTAAACTGTTATATATTTAGTACTTAGTACTTATTTTTGTACATCTCTAGCTATTTGCTTAGCTGCTGCATAGTCGTTATAAAATATAAACTTATCTTTTTTTTTTAGATTTCTAAGTGTAATCAAACCTAAAATAAAAATAATATTATTAAAGAATGAAAACTGTATTATTAGTAATGTTAAGAAATAATCACAAACATGTACCTATTATTTTAAGGATAGTTTCTTATAGTTATAAAAATAAAAGTGTTTTAATGGTTTAATTATGTTTTAATTCTATCTTTATCTGTGGGTTTTACCATGTTAATTCGATTTTATTTTTAACCCTCGACGCAAAAGAGGGGTGTTATAAGTTTGACGTGTCTGTTTGTCTGTGTGTCTGTCTGTCTGTCTGTGGCATCATAGCGCCCGAACCACTGAACCAATTTCAGTTTAGTTTTTTTTGGATGAAAGGAGACTTAATCGAGAGTGTTCTTTGCTATGTTTTATAAAAATCGATTGAGCCGTTTAATAGTTATGGTGGGTTAAAGTGGGGATGGAAGAACCAAAATTCTACAAATGTTTGTTGAAGTGTTTTTGTGTCGGGGGTTTTTTAAATTTTTAATTTAATTATAGTAATAAAACTAAGATGTATGATCATTATTTTGTGCTGAGGACCTCTAACATTATGGAAGCAAATTGAATTTCATTATTCTATTAAATTTGTGAATTATTTTAAATTCAATTTAACAAGAAATAGTCAGAAACTCCTATTTAAAAATATTTGTTAAGCTTTTTACAGGTACATAACATCACATACATGACTTTAAATGCCCTTAAACCACGAAGCTAGCAGAAAACTTAGTTCATAGCATCTGCAATTTCCTGTACAATATCCGCTCCGAGGTTACCACGGTAGCTTGCAGTGCTCAAAATCGGTTAAAACACACAATATCTAAATTCTAATAAAAAACCCAGAATTCGTCTGAAATTATTGTTTTTTTTTTATCTCAAATAAGTCCACTAACTCTTCTGATGCTAAGCGACATTGTGGTCGAAGATGACAAACGCGGTCTTAAAAGACACCTAATCAATCTGACTTTGGAAAGCTTTAAATTATATCTCTCACTAAACAAGAGAGCGGGCAGTACAATTACGTTAGAATAGCTAAGAACAAAAAAATGATTCTGTTAAATTAAATACGTTATAGTTTTATTACACAAAATAAAATCGAATTAACATGGTAAAAACCACAGTTCGTTTCATTCTCTAGCTGTACAGATCAGAAACATTGAGTCACACCGCTTCACAAACAAATAAATAACTCTTTATTGTACACACAAAATAAAAATGACAAAAAATACAACAGTGAAATTCTTAAGGAAGTGCAAGACTAGGCGGCCTTATACCTGGAAGCGATCTCTTCCAGGCAACCCATTTATACGTATCAAAGGAATATCGACAATGCAGGGGTAGTAATGATGCGTCTTTCTACTTTTAATTATAACAGTCTATTTGAATCTTAAGAGAAGCAAGCACCTATGACTTTGACTACATTCAAGGTAGGGACCTCCCCGTATAGTCTAGGCATTCTGGCGTACGGCTTCGCTTTTGCTCACGCTCTCTCAGTTACTGGCTCCACGAGAGTGAGTGGAAGTAAAAGCGAAGCCAAACATCAAAACGCGTACATAATTTGGCCGCTGGTCCGCCATTTTGATTGAAACACAGATTGAAACCAATTTTAGGTACTGAGTCATTCAGCGTACCTTTCTTTCATAGTCTTTAGAGCTAAATTGATTTTTTTATCGCGAATAAGTCCGCGCTTGACCACCAACTCGCCTGATGGTAAGCGACGTTGTGGTCGAAGATAAAGCACGCAGGAAAAGCTTTAGATTTTATCTCTTAGGAAACAGGAAAGCAGGATAGGAAGACTGTTCCATTCCCTGGCGGTACGAATCAGAAATGTTGAGTCAAACCGCTTCGTACGTATCGAAGGAAAATCGATAATAATATCAAATGTAATAATGATCATACCGCGTCACTATCGGATTGATGCTAAGGTATTGAAAACTTTGCCAATATCACTCCGATTATTGTTTTACCTGGGATGGCGAGGTTGAAATGGGATTGAATAGCGCTTCAGCTTTGGAACCTTCAAAGGCATGTTCCAGTAGAGTTAGTTCGTCTTTGACAAACAACACTTTACAAGTCTTCACTAGCAGCAGGTGTCAAAAAAGTTATAGTCGAAATTGTATTAAGTACCTACCTAGTTATTTAAGAGCCATAAAAGCAGTGTTTCATCGCGCAGAACATTACAATGTCAAAATTTGATTAAGCAACAAACCATAGATGAATGAAGTTCTCGCTCCGGTAACAAACTATTAAAATTGATTCTGAGAGTGATTACCTAATTGTGTTTGATTAACAATTGAATAATTAGGTATAACAATTGCACATTATTGCACACACACAAAAAGCAATATTTAGAATTAAGTGAGACATCACTTGCAAACTCGCAGTAATATTAATAAAATCAGCTTCTGAATAAAAATTTAAAACCCTATTTCGTCAACGACACCGTATTCTTAAAGGCATGGAACATGTATAATCATTTTAGTCAATACATTAGCACAAAGAGTTTTAAAAACGATCAACATCATTGATCGACCGAAGAGAGATCTTCGTTTTAACACAGCGATTTTGTTTTCGTCTCTCCAGATCTTGGTCTTCGTCTACAGGTTGGTACTCGTACATTTTTCAACAAATCTCTACGAAACCTGAAACACAGGTATTTTGATTGGCCCGTATGTCCTTAAAAAAAATACCTAGGGAAAATTGCTGTCGCGCTATGTATCAGCCGATTTCGTAATATTTGGTAAGATTGTTAAGTAAATAAGTCCTAACAAGATATGCGAGTATGAACTAAATTGGTCAAGATCCAGTCGAGATATAGACTCATGAAGATTCAGTTAAAAAAAGATATGTCGCTAGGTCGATTGTTCGGAGAACTACTAGTATTCATAAAATCGGCCAAGTACGAGTTGGAATCGCATATGAAGGGTTCCGTACCGTTTGGGAGCCCCTTGGCAAAAAAATCACGTTTGTTGTATAGTAGCCCCTTCAATATATTTTATATTATTCTGTTTTTAGTATTTGTTGTTATAGCAGCTACTAAAATACATCATCTGTGATAATTACAACTCACTAGCTATTACGATTCATGAGATACAGCCTGGTGACAGACAGACAGACGGACAGCAGAGTCTTAGTAATAAGGTCCCGTTTATACCCTTCGGGTACGGAACCCTAAAAAGTATTGTAGCGCTCATAGCGTAGTTTGACTAGATGTTCGTCAGCGATCATCGAAGTTAAGCAACGTTCAGCACAGTCAGTCTTCGGATGGGTGACCACGGGTGGCATTTACAACTGAGCACTACCGTGGCTCGGATGACACGTTAAATTGTAGGTCCCGATTGTTTCAACCGTTTAGCCATGTCAGAGGCCTACGGGCGGCTTAAGAACTCTGAAACCAGGGCTAGCCACCCGGCCAATACGAACTTACTAAAAAGTAATATCTATTTTTTTTATTAGAATGTTTTTAGGGTTCCGTACCCAAAGGGAAAAACGGGACCCTACTACTAAGACTTCGATGTCCGTCTGTCTGTCACCGGGCTGTATCTCATAAACCGTTATAGTTAGAAAGCTGAAATTTTCACAAATGATGTATTTCTGTTGCCGCTATAACAACAGATACTAAAAATGAAATAAAATTAATATTTAAGGGGGGCTCTCATTCAGTACGGAACCCTCCGTGCGCTAGTCCGACTCGTACTTGGCCGATTTTTTTTTTTTAATATTTTGGTATGGGCATATAATGAGAAGGGATAGTCATGTCACAAAAAGAACTCTTAATATGATGGTAAGTGGCAAAGACGGGAGAGGAAGACCAAGAAAAGTGTGGATGAATTGTGTGAAAGATGACATGCGAGAGAAAGGAGTTGATGATGAGATGGCGTATGATAGAGTGAAGTGGCGAAAGGAAACGTGCTGTGCCGACCCCACCTAGTGGGATAAGGGCAAGATGATGATGTTTTTTTTTTTATTAAAAAGTATTACGACAAAGATGTCACGTCTATGGATTATGAAGTCGTTGGCTATTCTAAGCCTGGCACGTCTGCGTATTTTCATCTAAATTCGTGACGAGAATTCAAGTGTGTAAAAGCGATTCAAACGCTCGCGTGACATCTATGAGTGAAATTAAAAAAAAATGGTCAAGTGCGAGTTGGACTCGCGCACGAACGGTTCCATACCCTATGGGAACGCCCCATTTCAAGCGTCTACCTGTTGCCGTTATTAATAAGGAGCAAAAAACGGCAAAAAAATTACGTTTGTTGTATGGGAGCCCCACTTGAATATTTATTTTATTCGGTTTTTTGTATTTGTTGTTATAGCGGCAACAGAAATAAATCATCTGTGAAAATTTCAGCTGCCTAGCTATCGCGGTTCATGAGATATAGCCTGGTGACAGACTGACAGACAGACGGACAGACGGACGGACAGCGGCGTCTTAGTAATAGGGTCCCGTTTTTACCCTTTGGATACGGAACCCTAAAAAAATCAATGCTCTCTGTAGGCGTCTGGTGGTGAAAATTCTGATCGCATAAAAAGAAAATAAGGGTGAAAGAAATTATATTTTAATATCGGCATGCCTTGCAATCCAATATAATACATTTGTTTTTAAATAAAACTAGCGACCCGCCCCGGCTTCGCACAGGTGTATTATACATATAAACCTTCCTCTTGAAACACTCTATCCATTAAAAAAAACCGCATCAAAATCCGTTGCGTAGTTTTAAAGATTTAAGCATACAGACAAACAAACAGACAAAAAGCGACTTTATTTTATATTATGTATTGATATTTTTGTGAAAATAACTTTCGAAAAGCTTATGTCAGAGTAACCTTAGAATGCTCTGAACTTCATAAAGCTCGATGACTGTTTTAATCATCACTATCACTGTCATCACTACATAGTATAAAACAAAGTCGCTTCCGCTGTCCCCATGTCCCCATGTATGCTTATATGTTATATCTTTAAAACTACGCAACGGATTTTAATGTTTTTTTTTTAATAGATAGAGTGATTCAAGAGGAAGGTTTATATGTATATACCTGTGCGAAGCCGGGGAGGGTCGCTAGTAACTTATATTATTATAGTTAAAAGTGCCTTTATTATCTACAACTAAATACAATACTAATTTATAAATTATGCTAAGACTACCTAGTCAAGAATTCGGGAGCGTCGCGGTGGTGTTTTGATTAATACTATTAATAAAAAGTACGACTGATTTTGAAGTCATTTACTTTATATTCTAAACCTAACCTAACAGACTGAGTTAGAAGTCTGTTCCCTTAGAAGGTAACTTAACTAATGCTTGACAAAACTTATTCTATTTAACATTAAACTTATCTAAACAAAGGAAGGGGTGGGCGTCGATGCGCTTTCACCCTGCACAATAGAGGCTTGCGCACATGTGCAATGGTAAAAGGATGTGCCGTCGGTCGGGTTAACTGGCCAACGGTGTTGATAAAATACCTACACTACTACTACACAAAAAGCATTGGATCATCCACAGACCCTTGAAGGTCTTGTATTAGATTTCAACCTACATATTTAGTAGTTGAAATCAAAATACGAGTAGGTTGAAATCAAATACAGGAAACCTTTATACATGTCGGCAGACCACGCGAAAGACCAAAAAATCCATAACGGCCCCCCGACCGCCTAAGCAATATCAATCGTAATAGCAATCGTTTATGACTTCATTTTAGACATTTGGCACCGCCTATGTGACGTTAGCCATCAAAATTGTTCATTCAACGATTGCTTTCGCAATCCGCGCAAAGCAATTGATGGCTAACGTCACATAGGCGGTGCCAAATGTCTAAAATGAAGTCATAAACGATTGCTATTACGATTGCTATTGCTTAGGCGGTCGGGGGGCCGGTTGCACTCCGGGAGTGCCGGCAAAAATGAAAACTAGAACATCTTTAAAGATGAATACTTGAACATCTTTTTAGTCTTGAAATATTCACAAAATATTAAGTTGTATATCCCCTTGAAAAATAAATAGTTAATATAAATTTTATTAAGGCAATGGTAAAATGTTATTTTTTTTAAATAATGGTCTACATGGTGCAAGAAAATATGCACCAGATAATGCTCTGATACATTTTTTTTGGACTTTAAAAGCTTCCTCCCAATCCACAGAATTACCCCATATTATCAAACCATAACGCAACAAAGATGATACATATCCATGATATGCACTTAGAGCGGCCTGAGTCGTGGCTACACGATGCATTCGATTCAGGGCATATACATTTATAAGACGGCAGCCTACCGCATGGTCCATAGAAGGACACGATTTACTTACACCCAGTCTCGATTATTCATGGAAACTTTACCACGACGTACCTACCAAAGATTACAATATTTTTACTGACCCCAGACAAATGAAGCAACAATCATCCGCATGTACCTTGATAGGGCTGGGTCAGACAACACGGAGCAGCGGTTATCTGCCCGTAACCGCATTGTAGCTGGTTTGAACCAACTGAGGTCAAGAAAGCAGGGAACAGTCTGGGACAATATTTGATGTTTGGTCTGCTGATAAAGCTAGTACACGGCGCCAGCATGTGGTAAAGGTAAATATTTCGTAACTAAAATCAGTTTTTAGGGTTCCGTACCCAAAGGGTAAAAACGGGACCCTATTACTTAGACTCCGATGTCCGCCTGTCTGTCTGTCCGTCTGTCTGTCTGTCTGTCACCGGGCTGTATCTTATAAACCATGGTATCTCTGCAGCTGACATTTTCACAGATGATGTATTTCTGTTGCCGCTACAACAACAAATACTAAAAAGAGAATAAAATAAATATTTAAGGGGGGCTCCCATACAACAAACCTGAATTATTAGACGTTTTTCGCTCTATTAATTATGGTAACAGGAAGATTCTTGAAATTTTTACCAGAACATTTAATTTTTTATTCACTTTAATAATAAATAATAAAATTAAAATAAAATAAATATTTAAGGGGGGCTCCATTATAGTACGGAACCCTCCGTGCGTGAGTCCGGCTCGTACTTGGCCGATTGTTGTTTTTGTTCAAGGCCGACATCACGCCGCCGTATATTGCAATCAATGTCAAAAGATAATAAGATCCGAAAATATGAATATCTTATGAATTGTTTTTTTTTAAATTAAAGAAAATAATAAGAAAATCATAATAAGCAAACAAGTAAGTACTGTACAATAATAGCCTAAGCTCGATATGTTTTTGCATTATCTCATATACGAGAATTTTTACGTCTGTCATAATTAAAATGAATAATTAAATCAACTTTGTCCGTACTCTCCCTCACAATCCTTCCATATACGGTCTTTGTCCCGATTGTTTTGAGGACTTATTCAACTCCGGACAAAAACAGGATGAGTGTGATAGCTCAAACAAAATTATGACAGAGTCCCGATAGTCAAATTGGAGCTCAAAGTCCGTGAGATAAGATTGGAAACGCTTTGGCGGTATTTAGTGATATTTATGGAACAGTTCTTTATGAAAGTGATTTGCTTTAATTTCCCGATATAAGCTTCAAGGGTCGCTTCAATTCTGAGTTATAAATAGGACTGAGATATTGAGCTATAGGTATTTTGTTCCCCACAATATTTGAGACAATTATTACCTACAGTAATACAGCTGATACATATGGGATTCTAAGTTTTCTAATAGATCACTAGCAAGCATACATTATGAAACTCCAATTACTTTATTCAAGACTCCAAAATGTTCGATTAAACAATTTTAATCCCACGCAAAAATTCTCAAGTAGGGTTGCCTCTGAAAGGGTAGCGTCACACAAGGTCGAGTTTTCAGAAGTGGGACGCGGAAATATATTGAACTATCGTACCTGTACCCTCAGCAGATAACAGAATTCAGCAGGCGTAAAGCATACCCGCCACTTGACAAAGACTGACTTTCTTTAAGTGGTCGAATCTGGAGTGAAAAGATATACAGATTCATAAGTATTAAACGCACAAAATTTAAAGGGCGGGTCTAGTGCATCTAGCTAGACAAACAACTTTTGGAAAATCACGAAGAAAAAATCGGCTTTTTCATACAAAAAGTTCGTCAACGCGTGGCAAAATGTATGTAGAAGCGAATTATTCTTTTGCTAATTTTGAAATGTCGTAGTCTAATAGTTGTTTGTCTAGATGACCTAGACTCGCCCTTAAAAGGTTTTGCGTTTAATATCTATGACCCTGTATAGAACAGACGTGATTCAAAATAAATAACGTGAACTATTTAAATGGCAAAAAAAAGAGTAAAATATCTCACAGAGCTGGAAACAAGCGGGATCGTACAGTACTTAAATTGAAAGTTCACACCAGAAAATGATTATTAAATTTCAATTATTAGGATCATTTCCGTGAAATCTTTGACTAAACAATTTTATCCGTGCACAAAAATTATCAAGTGGTTGCCTCTGAAAGGCTGGCGTCACACAAGGTCGAGTTTTCAGAAGTGGGACGCGGAAATATATTCAACTATCGTCCCGTAAACCCGCAGCAGATAACAGAATCCAGCAGGTGTGACGCAACGCCGTCGCTTCATAATTGCCACTCGGCGATCCCGCGTCAACCCTCGTCATGACGCCATTTGCTTTCAAATATTCTATATAAATTGGCTTTTATAATGCCCTGACGGTTTATCAATATGTCCTCTCTGAAGAACGGGTGGTGGTTGATACTTATTTGAATACGAATGGATGAGTAGTTTTTTTATTGTGTTTGTAAATGGTGACGCAGAAGTTCAGAAGCTAATTGTACTTTTTTGTGGGCAATGTAACAGTAGATGGAAAGAATTTTGCTATTGATAATTTCTCAAGAGATTTTTGTGTCGACGTTTTACATGTACACTTAACATAAAACACAAGATTTTAGAAATCTCCCGACACTTACAAATTCACAGAAACTCACCTCAACCTAAACACCTGCTGTACACTACCTACTCAACTATGTATTTGTAACACATTTTCGCCAGTGAATGCGTGCTTAGTTGCATTTCAAGGCGAAATCATGCCTGTTCAAAATGGTGCTACGATCCTATTTTCGTGTTGTGGTTATCATTTTATTGCAAAGCTAAGAACCAGTTCAGTCACATCACCTCCTTAAAAAAATGCTTTAGATTCTAAAGAACGTTGATTATTAAGATTTTTATTATTAGTTTTCTGTTTGACAGATCATAATTAGGTTTGTTTGTTCCATCGTAACGCCTAAAGTATCCTGTTTGTATCTTCAGTGTCGCGCTGGGGTGATGTCGAGCTTCAGTGTGTCTCCCAAGCGTGCAAGCGAACTATGATGTGTCGCAGTTCAGTTTTGTTGAACTAGCGTTATTTGCACAAGCGAATGTCGATGTCAAGTAGTGCACTTTTTTTATGTTAAGTCTTTCACGTATAGTTAAGTTTGGAAACTGGCTATTCTTTTAAAAACTATGATACCACATACACACAAATAACGCAACAAATTTATATCACCTATATTTTTGGTTGTGGGTTAAAAACTAAGAAACTCTGAAAACTTTGTTTCTGTAGTGAAACTCTATGACGACAACGTAGATAATCTCTAATGCCTGAGATTCACGAAACTAGTTTTTCAAGCTAGGACAGCAATCATCTGCTAGCTAGCAAGCTAGTAACCCTGGCTTAGTGCAAATAAAACCAGTTTCATCTCTAGACTAGTACGTGGTGTATACACTGAACCAATATTACTTGCAAGCCTATAAACATTAAATTGCGCTGTAGCGGTTATACCATGACATGAGTACGCGTTCCGTGCCGTATTTGGTCAATACGGTTAGTTTTTGCATGGGTGACCTTGGATGGCATTTACAACCAAGCGCTATCGTGGCTCGGATGACACGTTGAAATTGTCTCACAATAGTATTGACGATTTTTTTTTCAATGATGTTGAGAACCTAAAATTTGTGGTGCGCGAGTGTACTATTAGAAGGACGACTAGTTTAACCATTCGGAACGAACAATAAGTTTTCGTTTGTGTTTTAGTAACATCCATTCAGTTATATCTAGATACCGTCAGGTTTAACTTAAAAACACTGACGTCTTTGTATGGGGCAAGCTCTTATTCCAAAGTTTGAATATACAAATTAATTGATTATAAATATAGACACAATCCTAAGTACGTAGATAGCTGTATCATCTTAAAAATCGGCCAAGTGCGAGTCGGACTCGCGCACGAAGGGTTTCGTACCGTATGGGAGCCCTATTCCTCTTGCCGATATTAATAGCGAGTAAAAAACTCCAAAAAATTACATTTGTTGTATGGAAGCCCCCCTTAAATATTTATTTTATTCAGTTTTTAGTATTTGTTGTTATAGCGGCAACAGAAATACATCATCTGTGAAAATTTCAGCTGCCTAACTATCATGGTTTATGAGATACAGACCGGTGACAGACAGATAGACAGACGGACATTGAAGTCTTAGTAATAGGGTCCCGTTTTTACCCTTTGGGTACGTAAACCTAAAAACTAGTCTCGTGTATCTCGGGCAAAAGTTGGTCCCAATTTCTCTTCCCGTCTCCTAACTACACGGTATTCTGTTTCCGTCTTGTATCTGTCGTGGATTAAACCAATTTATTCAAGAGTATCTCCTTACAAAGCTAAAACATTGTTGTTTTGCTTGATAAAAATGTTTGCTTCATACAAAATGTGTCTGAGCTGGGGCGCGGTATAAAACCACAGTCTGTAAAATACAGTAAGGAACGAAATAATAGGACTTACTCGTACAAGAACTACGTTTTAAGATTAGGTATATCGAATTGGCATTTTTTTTTATTTTGTACCCATTTACTTTGATATGTTCTCGATTACGTACCTACCTACTTTTACTTTTACACTATTACTTACTTAATACATTTACTCTGAAAGTAAGTTCGTATAGGCCGGGTGGCTAGCCTTTGTGTCAGAGTTTTAGGCCGCCTGAAGGCTTCTGACATAGCTAAACGATTAAAACAACCGGGAACTACAATTTAACGTGTCATCCTAGCCACGGTAGCGCTCAGTTGAAAAATACCACCCGCGATCACCCATCCAAAAACTGACCGTGCGGAACGTTGCTTAATTTCGTTGATCGCTGACACCTAGTCAAACTACGCTACGAGCGCGAATATGTCATAATTTTTGTGAGATTGGAATTTCAAGGATTTTCGGGGTTAAATAAAAGACATTTTACAAATATTTTGATCTTTATTATAAGATAAGGTAACGTTTATTTGACCAATAACTTACATGATTTTTACTTTAGTTAAATTATGTATTTTTAAGTAAGAGAGCAGGCACGAAAGAAACGCTGGCGTCATAAACTCATTTGAGAGAATTCGACAAGAGGTTGCGTAAAATCGTGACTTTTGGAAGAAAAATCGCGACTCACATCCAGCACTAGGACAATATTGGTAAGATTTTTTTTTTCCAACCAATGATAACCTGTTCTAGTGCTTGAACAGCAGTCTTGAAGCCAATCAAGCCCGTGTAGACAGACTGATAGACAGACAAAACTCTTTATTTAAAACCACAATTTAAAAATAAACACTATTTACACATATTTGAGAAAAAAACATGATAAAAAGTGGCGGCCTTATCACCCATGGCGATTTATTCCAGGCAACCTTGCACGAATATGAACTAACAAGAACAAGAAATAGTGGTCTAAACTAGAGAAATTATTAACAAAGAAAACACCCATAAATAATAAACTATGTTTAGTAATTAAATCTAAAGTAAGAAGCCGTGGTGGTCTATTGGTAATGACACCCGCCTTACAATCGTGAGGTCGTGGATTCAAACCCGGTCCCGTACCAATGACTTCCTTGGAATTTATGTACGGAATTTCACACCACTGGCTTTTCGGTGAAGGAAAACATCGTGAGGCAACCTGCATATCTCCAAGGAAGAAATTCCATGGCGTATGTGAATCCACCAACCCGCACTGGATATGGCTATGGCTCAATTACCCTTCGTGGGTAGGCCTAAGTCCTGCAGTGGACTATTAAAAAGGCTGGTAATTAAATCTTAATTTTAAATATAATAATAATAATAATAAATCGTTTATTTGGACATAAGATAACAATGTTCTTAGTACTAATTGACCCAAAGGCTCCTAAACTAGTTAAAAACTGTATTTTAGGAGCCGATGGCTTCTCCTTAAAGTATTCACAATACATTTGTTAATATTATGCCATTAATGGATTAAACTAAGGGATTTCCTTCATCAAAAAAATTTTTTTTTAGAATTTTAACTTATTTAAAATAACAAAAATACTATTACACTTCAAACAACCTATATATTCAACATGCATATTGTGTGTGTGTGTGTGTGTGTGTGTGTGTGTGCGTGTCATATATTGTGCAGTTATATTTTTATGTTAATTACTAATCAGGTTTAATTCGTAAAATCACGTTACTCAGTAAAATTTAGTAAATTAAACAATTTTGAAAAAAAATATTTGGTCTAAAAATAAAAACTTTCCAAAATAGATTCTGTCTCATAGTAGTCAAATTTTTTCAGCCATTGCTGAATTACGGTTTTGAGCTCTCTATCAGTAATTTTATCTATGCTGCCAATTTTGTTCAGTTTATGGTACAACCTTGTAGCAACAACCCTAAATTGTTTTTGAGCATACCTTGTGCGTACCATTGGTACAGTCAAAGCGTAATTTTTACAGTCAACTAAAGTAGGTGCAACTTTTTTATGATACCTTCGTATACTTTCGTAGATAAAAAGTTTGCGTATTGATAGTACATTTGCTTTTTCATAGACATCTGTAGTTGGGTGTCTGTAGCGGAGGTACATCATCACCTTGAGGATACAGCGTTGAGCACGCTCAGCTGTTATTAGATGTGTTTTGTCTGCGCTTCCCCATACACATATACAATATCTAATGATGCACTCACATAGTCCCCGGTAAGTTTGAATGATTAATTTAAAATCCGCTACTGTCCGAAGCGTCTTGAATATATATATCATTTTTCTGATTCTGGAGGCTAGAGAAGTAATATGTGTAGTCCAAGAGAGTTTGTCGTCGAGTAGTACCCCAAGATATTTTATGTAACTAACTCGCGTTAAGGTAGAACAGTTGCACGAGTTGCAGGTGCTCAGCCTGTTTAGAATACGATTACACGGGTATGTGTGTATTTTTATACTGTCTAAGTTCACATTAGGAGCACCCGAGGTTCTTTTACTAAAACAGAGGTATTTTGTCTTGTCAGTATTTAGTGTTAGAAGACTATCTTCCAGCCAACTGGTCACACTTGAAAGACATTCTTCTGTTAATTGTTTAACTTCATGCCATGTTTTTTGATGACACAACAAGACTGTATCGTCGGCAAACATAAAGAGATCCAAGCCTGGTTTCGTTTTAGTACAAAGTTCATTGATATAAATGAGGAACAGTATTGGACCTAATGTACTCCCTTGTGGTACGCCGAATACACAGCCTGCTATATCACTCTCATACCCAGCAACTCTAACCCGCTGTGTTCTACCTGTCAAGTAGTCTGCAAACCATTTCAAAACCAAACCTCGAATACCGACATTTTCTAACCTTGTCAACAAAATGGGAATTGACACCGTATCGAAGGCTTTCTGCAAATCCAGGAAGACTCCGACACATTTGTCACCCTTGTCCAAGTAGGATGTGATTAATGATGTTAATGTCAGTATCGCATCTTCAGTTGATTTGCCCTCTCTGAAGCCGAATTGATTTTTATCCAAAAGGCCGTTTTTCTCCAGGTAAGTCACCACTCTTTTCTTAACTATCTTCTCCAGAACTTTAGAAATTGTAGACAAGAGAGAAATGGGCCTATAATTTGAGGGATTTGATTTGTTTCCAGTTTTGTAGACTGGACATACGACAGCCTGTTTAAGAATAGCTGGAAAGACGCCCGTCTCCATACTAATGTTGCATATATGTGCAATAGGTTCTGCCAAAAACATGACAAATTTTTTTAGTATTGTGCTGGAAATATTGTCCCCACCAGGAGTACTGTTCGATTTTAAGCCAAAAATTATATTTCTAACCTCTACTGGGTCTGTTGGTGTAAAGGACATGGAGTTGACTGGTGAGTTAGAATTTTTTGCAAGATTTGCCAGCTCAGGCTCAGATTTGTTCAATTTCTTTAATGTTTTATCAGCAAGTTCAGCACCAATTGACGTAAAGTATGAATTTACAGCATTTAGTGATTCGGAAGGGCTACTTTGGTGCTTTAGTAAATCACTCGAGGGCGTTTTTGATTTTGTGAAATTGCAAACTTCTTTTACAATTTTCCATGTCTCTTTTGCGTTATTTTTGTTACTGTTAAGTTTTTTAGTATAGTAATCTTAATATACTTACATTATATGCATAGCGTTGCGTAGCGCTCACGGCTCATCTTAAAACATATAATTATACATTGTCGTAAAATAGCAATAGCAAAGTTTGACCCCTGAAAACTTTAACACTGTGATAGTACGCAGTATTTCCATCGAGTATTTTCTTTGACTGTTATTCTATCCTGAGAGACAAGACTCAGTAGAAATTTGCCTGATAGAAAATGGAGAAATGTGACGGAAACACTAAGACGACGTAAGCTCTTGATATCAAATTGAATCTGAAGTTATTTTCGTCGTTTTTTGAATGTTCTGTTTGTAATAAATGTAATTGAGTTTTATATTTTATTTGAGTTTTTTATGTTATAAAGTGGCAAAAAAGGTGACGGGCGATTTGTTTGTAAGAGATCTTTGCATTCTGTGGATAACTGAGTAACACTGGAGCGTTACCAGTGCGTTGCTTACTCTGACGAACGAAAATTCTATTCACAATAACATTAACGGTAGCCTGGTAGAAATTGCTTTTTAGCGATAAGGTCGGCGGTGTAACACTAGCTAAAAGTTCTATTTAACTTGTTTTCCTGGTTAATTTAAGTTTTTGTGTGACAATAAAGAATTGATTAAATGAAATTAAAGAAATTAATCGCTACCATTGGTAGATTAAATTTAAATCTTAATTTTACTACCTAGTACCTACCCTCAATAATCATAACTGACAGAAAATATGAACATAAAGTTAACGTAATACACAATTATTTATTTGAACTGTACCGGTTCAAAAGCTAAATAAATAGTTAACAAGCGCAGTTCCGCGGCTTTGCCGGCGTATTTTTTTTGGTTTTTGTGGCATTCCACAAGAAACTTTTTTTTCGGAATAAAAAGCAGCGTAATGTCAGTTTTCGTTCTTTAAAGCTTATCCGCGCAGTTAAACAACTAAATTCGACCTAATTTTAATGCCATTTAAATTAAATCGATTAGTCTCTCCGTTCCTGCTTGAAAAAGTAATAAACCAACAAACTAACTTTCGTATTTATAATATTAGTGCATAAGTAAGGATATAGTTAGCCATGTCAGAGGCCTTCAGACGGCTTCAAAATCTGGCACTCTGGCAATCTGGCCTAGGTTAGATATAGGTATATAAGTTAACACAAAACAAGTTCTACACAAGATCCCACACCACTAGGGTGACCTGTGTCGTGGGATCTAGTTTATATTTTATCATATTTTGTTGTCTTGTTAATAGCAAATACCTTAAAAATACTAATTTAACACCAAAAAAGCTATCGGAAATGAACATGAAACTTGGTTTTTCCCTCTTTTGCGCCATATAATTTTGTAATTAATATCATAGTTGCCTAAGGTATTAATCATAGTTTCAAAGTCTTACAAGAGCCTTCAAGAACTAATACATAGAGTAATTATTATAAGTACCAACTCACGTACTTAAATGAAATTGTGTCACAAATTCCTCCCACAGTTCATTAAATAATTACTTAGACTCTTTGAGATTATAACGTTCGGTTTCGTTTCTAAAGTATTTTTTTTTTAAATTCCTGAATTCAGTAGTGCTATGGGGGATAAACGAACCACTGATTTTAGTCTATCGTGTGTAGTGTAGAACTGTAAAAAGTCGTTGGTTGAGTATGACTCCGCTGTCCGTCTGTCTGTCCCCTTGTCTGTCACCAAGCTTTATCTCATGAACCGTTATAGCTAGAAAGCTGAAATTTTCACAGATGATGTATTTCTAATGCCGCACATATACTATATAATAAAAATAGAATAAAAATAATATTTAAAGGGCGCTAAAAATTCAAGTTTGTTGTATGGGAACAACAAACTTGAATTTTTAGCTGTTTTTTGCTTGATATTAATAATGGTAAGATGCAGATGCTTGAAATGTTCACAGAATATTTAGCTATAAATATTCACTTCAATAGTAAATAATTAAATCAAAATAAAATAAACATTTAAAAGGGGCTCCCATACAGTACAGAACTCTTCGTGCGCGAGTCCGACTCATACTTGCCCGATTATATTATTTAATACAAATAACATGCTACACTACGTAGCACTGTACGTATCAGAAATCGACACGAGTTGCGGTTCGTTTGCGGCGCGAGTGGCCTCCTTCCCTGTAATGGCCAACATCTGGCACCTAGCCCAATGGAGCAACGAGCATCACTGCACTGAAATCTCAGAAATATAAAGCACCTTCCGCTTTAAATGGCAGCCTGGTACTTAGGCTACCATTTGCAGCTACGTTAGCAGGGACACAGGAATACCTGTGTTACAAAAATAAATTTAGAAAATCGCTGCATTGAAGTCCTCGTGAAATCTGCACTGAAGTCTTAGAAATCTAAACTACTTTCCGATTGATATGGTAGCCTGGTACTTTGGCTACCATTTGCAGCTACGTTAGCAGTGACACAGGGAAACTTGTGTTACAAAAATATATTTAGAAAATCGCTGCATTGAAGTCCTCGTGAAATCTGCTCTGAAGTCTTTGAAATCTAAACTACCTTCCGCTTTATATGGTAGCCTGGTACTTTGGCTACAATTTGCAACTACGTTAGCAGTGACACAGGAATACCTGTGTTACAAAAATAAATTTAGATAATCGCTGCATTGAAGTCCTCGTGAAATCTGCACTGAAGTCTCTTGAAATCTAAACTACCTTCCGCTTTATATGGTAGCCTGGTACTTTGGCTACCATTTGCAGCTACGTTAGCAGGGACACAGGAATACTAGTTACAATAAAAAAAAACTAAAATAACTACATTTTATTTTCATTTTTATTCATTGAAGTCGCAGTGAAATCTTAAAAATCTGTGGTGTATTTTACTTTATTATGGCCTGGTACGAGTATTTAGGATACTATATTTGCAGTAAGCGTTGCTTATTTTAAACTTGGTACCTGTGATGAAAAAATACATAAATATTTTAAAAATCACTGCACTGATGTCTCGGTGAAATTTCAGAGAGCTAGAGTATTTTTTAACTTTAATTACCTGGTACTTACGCTACATAAGGTGGTGTAACAGTAGACACAGTATCTTGCTGAGCGATACAAAATAATTTCATTCAACATCGTAAATGCAGGCTGTCTTTGGACTTTTAAAACTTTCAAATTCCGATGTTAAATATTTTTGTATTTTATAAATAGTTTGATGGCACATTAATTAAAATACGAAAATTGGCTTCTATCGTGGCAAAACTTACATAATCGAATTAATTAATAAAAAGATAAATTAAAATATATCACATTGCTCGCGTTATAGACACTACTAATACTTAAACTAAATGACAGAATGTTTTTTTTATTTTAATTCAACATTTGTTTCACGTATTTTTCTTACAGTTATACGTAGAAAAAATAAGCAATAATATTACCAATAAACTTCACAGGGGAGAGAAATTTATTGATATCAAACTCAACTAATTTCACACTTGGCGTCCGTCGTTCCCACACATCAATTTCATTGACCAATTTTACAATTACCAATAACAGCCTGATAAAATGTCTCCGACTTGTGACATTATTATGTGCAGTGGCGTGCGAGGCTCGTCGTGTAATGGGACGCCTTGGCAAAGAGCCCAATGGAGCGCCAGGAACACAAAATATCGGAAGTACAGAAGTATAGGGAACTTCAAAATGAGTCTTTCGCGATTCGCCCCGCGGTGCGAACCGCTTGCGGGGCAAAACGCCGCAGTAGCCAACGGAAGACGAAGAAATCTAAAACTCAACGCTTTACATACTTAAAGATTGTTTAGCCTCACAGAGTAAAGTTTTTTGACTTGATAACGTCTTATAAATCGATAAACGCCAGCTACACGCTAAATAAGATAAAATGTAGCTAAAATGTATAAAATAAAGCTAAATACACGCGCGTAAAAGTGTTACGTTCCGCCTGAGCCAAGCGGGCAAGCGAGAACGCGGAACAAGCGATAGAGAGGCGCGATCGGTGCAGTAAGCGTTTGGCTTGTTTGAGTTGTTGATTAAACAATGTTTTCCTATGGCGTTATCACGTAAAATTATTTTCCGTAAACTGACTAGACAACCATTTTTAACCTCGCAGAAATAGAGTTTTTTAGCCTTACAGAAGTTAAAGCTTTGTAAGCCTGAATTCCAGTGCTACGGGCTCAAAAGATGATCGTATGACAGTAGCGTTGCCCTGTGATGAGTATCTTGATTTCTTCACAAGCAACACATACGAAGACAAAAGTAGACATCTCTCAGAAGCAGCTAATAAACCGAACGTGAAGCGAGAATGTCGTCAAAAACATATTTCTGTTGCCGCTATAACAACAAGTTCTAAAAATAGAATAAAATAAATATTTATGGGGGGGTCCCATCCAACAAACATGAATTTTTAGGCGTTTTTTGCTTTATATTACTAATAGAACAACAAAAGTTTTCTAGTTGATAGTTGTTGAAATCTAATTTTAGTGTCTTCACCGTGCGCAACTTTGGGTTTTAGCGTAATTAAAATCATTTTATCAAAAGATATGGCTAAAGGTATAACAATGTACCTATGTATATTTAACTTCAGAATTACATTTGAATTTTTTAGAAATTGAATTTTCTGCATCAGAGTTTTTTTGCCAGCATTAACGTGACTGGCGTACAGCGAGATGATAGCTTACACACATGAGCTTTACATCTGTGTTCTTGGTATTTTGCGCCAGAGTCAAGTATCAGTGCTTTCATATAACCAGCGCGGGAATCTGCAGATATCCACCACTTTATGACCGCCTGGTACTTGCTACATGAACTCGGATTTAACCGAAAATAATGACCAGTATAAAATGTGCTCTCGGAAAAGATTTTTTCTTGTTTATTAACGTTTAATAAGTTTACTAAAAGCATAGACTATGCCAGAAGACATCTAAAAGCATAGACCTTAGTCTATGCTAGAAATAATGTCTGACTGGTATTATAGTCAGCACGTTACAAATCGGCTCCAATAATAATTGGCGAAAATATCGATGATCATACACAAAAAAATACATAGAGACGAACATAGAACCTCCTCCTTTTTGGAAGTCGCCGTCGGTTAAAAATAGATCCGTGCGTATCGAACGGATCTTTATTGAATGAATTAAGTCCATTTGCATTAAAAATATCATATTCTCCAAGTCTGGTTCTATCAACTTAGTCAATTTACTTGTCCCTACATTTAGTTACTTTACTTACCTAGGTCTCTACATATAAAGGTACATGTAGCATGTGATCAAAATATTGAAGTCAACTCAAAGAGAAGTAAGGTGATTCATTTGTAATGTGATAGGGCAAATTTCCCCCAAGTTTCGACAGGTCGACCCTCCAAATACAAGCCTAATTTGGTACACATCCCTTAACTTGAATACCTACCCTTTAACCGTAAAAGTTTGGTAATCGAAAAAAGTTTAGACATCACTCTATAAGTATAACAGTCTTGTCGGATAGCGCAGATGTCGCTTTGGAAAGATGGTTTTGAGAATAAATACTCGTACCTTTGTTTCTTATAAAGGGAAATATTTCTGAGAATATTAGATTATCTTCGTTCGCATCATTAAATTTTCATAGAAGTGAGAGCGACTATGAAAAAGAAATTCTTTATTGCGTTATATTCACTGTATAATTAGACATAGTAGCACTTCGAAAAAATAATTATAGAGTCACAATCGTGCAAAAAAAGTGACCAAGCCAAAACTCTACCCAAGCTACGTAGAGGGTAGGCTCGTTTACCAGCACTGATTAGGTGACATAACGTAGAGATAAAAAAAACGGGCCATTGTGAATTATTTAAAGTAAAATCTAAGTCGGTATATATGACGGCACTCGGTCATTTTTTTACTACTTTCACTTAGGGACTGTGGCTCTGTAAATATTTGCTCGAAGTAGTACCAGTATGAATGTGAATATGAGTAATGTAGTTAATACTTAATCTCTAACTTCAAAGGATTCAACTGTAAGATTCGCTCACTTATTTCATGTTAGGAGTAAAAAGATTTGAATTCTTTTTACTAATATAATATTGGAGTATTTTTTGACTGACGAAACGGAGGAGGTACTCAATTCGACGCGTATTTTTTTTTTATAACTTTTTACATAGCGGTCCGATTTTGATAATTCTTTTTTTATTGAAAAGAGTACTTCGAAGTTGGTCACGTTTAAATTTTATCGAAATCAGCTGAGCCATTTTTGATAAATCAACAATAATGCGAAAAATGCTACATCCGTGCGAAATATTCGCGAATTCTGTACACGGTCGAAGTCGGTCATGCTATTTTTTGCGAAAAATAATTATTAAAGTAATAGGTATTCTAAAGTTAAATTGGGAAATTCTTCAACAGATACAGTGATACCGGTTTACAAATAGCAAGTAAGTTTGTTGGTACCTACAGGCCGGACGGATGGCTTAGCCCTAGTGTCTGAATTTTTAAGCTACTTGAAATTTTCTGAAATACCTATAGTTATAATATAAATTTTTAACGTGTCATTCAAGCCACGTTAGCACTCAGTCGTAATTGAAGACATGAGTGGATGAAGGTGTTATGTCGCATTTTTTTTAATTTCGGTTTTTTGTCATGAATGAAGGTGTTATGTCAACTCGGAAGTCATGGCACTTTCAGATTTCATAGTTATAAGCGTAAACAGTGTGAAAAATAATGGATGAAGGGTTTATGTACACACAACACTTAATTTCTTAGTGGAAGAAAGTGTTATGTACGTACATATAGCACCTTCATCCATGACCAAACGTGCTAAAACGAATAAAACCGTATTTTGGTATGGATGAAAGTGTCATGTTGTGTACATAACCCCTTCATTCATGTTTGAACGTGTTAATTTACGAGAATGTTATCATTCAGTTCAAAAATTAACGTTGGTCGTGGTAAAAAAAATAATTAAAACAGAGATCGGGGTGGGTACAACATGGGAATTACACATAACTTTCGTCTTGTCCATGTTCATCTTAAGACCCACCTGTTGAGAAACCCGATTGAGGCCTTCGAGCATCGTGCTGAGCTCTTCCATCGATTTTGCCATGACTACTATATCGTCGGCAAACCGAAGGTGAGTGAGGTATTCGCCATTGACATTGATGCCGAATCCTTTCCATTCCAGGAGCTTGAAGGCGTTCTCCAAAGTAGCCGTAAACAGTTTCGGAGAAATTACGTCTCCCTGTCTTACGCCTCTTTTTAAAGGGATCGCCTTGGAGCTCTCTTCCTGTACTTGGACCGACATATTGGCGTTATTATACAAGCACTTCAACACTTCGATGTACCGATAGTCAATACGGCATCGTTGGAGAGACTCGAGTACAGCCCAAGTCTCGACCGAATCAAAGGCTTTCTCATAGTCCACAAACGCTAAGCAAAGTGGCAAGTTATACTCTTCGGTCTTCTGTATAAGTAACCTGCCGTAGCGTATGAATGTGGTCCACGGTACTAAAGCCCTTTTGGAAACCGGCTTGTTCGGAAGGCTGGAAGTCATCAAGCCTGCGCTCGAGACGATTCGTAATGACCCTTGAAAACAGCTTATAAACATGGCTCAGAAGCGAGATGGGTCTGTAGTTCTTCAATAAGGTGTTGTCACCTTTCTTGAAAAACAACACCACCACGCTTCTGTTCCATGCTTCTGGCGTGATGCTCTCGAGGACGACGGTGTTAAAAAGCTTCTGGAGGACTTTTAGTACCGGTGTTCCACCCGCTCTCAGGAGCTCTGATGTGATACCGTAATCACCCGGCGCCTTGTTGTTCTAAATCTGATTCAGGGCCATTCTAATCTCGTACAGGCTGATGTCTGGGATATCTTCGGTGAAGTGTCGGGTCAGCTTGGCTCTTGGATCTTTGGCTGCGCTGCTAACTGGCTTAGCGACCGAAGCGTATAACTGTCCATAGAACCTTTCGATCTCCTCTAATACCTCTGCCTTGGTCGACGCTAAACTTCCATCTTCTCTTTTCAGCTTTGTCAATTGGCTTTGTCCAATAGACAAATCTTTTGCGAACACTTTGGAGCCTTTGTTCCGCTCTATTGTCTTTTTAATATGTTTAGTATTAAAAAGACGGATGTCGTGCCGCAAGGATTTCGAAATTTGTCTATTGAGACGCCTATAATGCCTATATGACTTTGCATCATCGGAAGACTGCAATCTTAGCGAGCGTCGTTCGGCCATGAGATTTACAGTGTGATCGGAGAATTTCTGCGGTTTATTTGAACGGCGGGGTCTAAAGAACTTAGCACCCACCGTTTGGACAGCTTCTTCAGTTTCATTTTAATACTTTCATAAAAACTTTCAGTTAATAAACACGTTCATACAGAATAGTTGTTTCATTTATCACCAAACATATTTGTGAATGAAGGTGTTATGTACATTTTTTTACATAAATTACCCTCATAAATATAATATTTTTCTAACAGCTTTATGTACTTGAATAAAGACATAATAACCTATATTTTTTGAAAGTTTTAGCATTGTTACTCTACTAGTACCATTTCTACAACTAAAAAACCTTTAGCGCTAATTTTCTCGAGTTTTTGTTTTTGTATCATAACACTTTCATCCACTCATGTCTTCAATTGCTATCCACAGTCACACATCCGAAGACTGACCGTGCCGTACGTTGCTTAAATTCGGTGATTAAGAAAGATAATTTTTCGATTCAGTTCAGAATTGGCTAAATTATCGATGTTCATCGTGTCCAAAATTCGGATATTTCGCTCGAATTGCTTACATTATTGTTGGTGTTTTTAAAAACAGCTCAGCCGATTTCTGAAAAAATTTAAATTAGACCATTTCGGGAGTATACCCTTTCGAACTAAAAAAAAAATTTTCGATTCGGTTCACAGTTGGCGAAATTATCGATGAACATACACAAATAAAATACATACACACAAACATAGAACCTCCTCCTTTTTGGAAGTCGGTTAAAAAGTAACAGAAGAGGAAAAAAAACGACAGAAGAAAGGCAACAAAAATTGTCATTGATGGTGGTGTAAACATAAATAAATAAAGTACCTACGTCCTACATGTAATATACAAATTGAGAAGTTTACAACTCGTGAAGCCATCAACATTCGAAAACTAGAGCTAACTAAAATTCCAAACTGAACTTAGAGTGCGCTCTCTCAAAAGTCTGCACCTGAGAGGTAAAGGAAAAACTTCTGTCTAAATGCAGTAAAATTGTTCGCCAGGTTGGAGTGGCAGGTCGGTGGTGCCATTGTCCCTTACAAGTAGTACTCGGTGGTTGAGACTTTACTCTGAGAAATTGTTTGAGATCAACGAAATTGCTCAATGCCAAGTTAAGAACTTGTAAAGGTCGCACTTGTAGAGAGGTAAAAAGTGGAAAGTTTGAGCTACTTAGGTATAAGTGGAAGCCGTGGTGGTCTAGTGGTAATGACATCCGCCTTACAATCGTGAGGTCGTGGGTTCGAATCCCGGTCCCGTACCAATGAATTCCTTGGAATTTATGTACGGAATTTCACACCACTGGCTTGTCGGTGAAGGAAAACATCGTGAGGCAACCTGCTTACGTCCGTAGAGGATATTCGATGGCGTATATGAATCCACCAACCCGCACTGGGCCAGCGTAGTGGATATGGCCCAATCACTCTTCGTGGGTAGGCCTACGTCCTTAATATTATAAGTTCGCGGATTAATAAGGCTGGTAAAGTAAGGTACAGGGTGACTCAGCAAACTTTTTAAATTTAAATGAATTATAAGTTCGCGGGCTCCGGGGCTAGCGAGGAGTAGCGTTCGAAAGCTGACCGTTTGGTTTTTTTTTTTTTTTTATGGGTGATGCGCCGTGTCCAATTAATAAAGACGTGGGTGGAAAGGTTTCGGCTAACGGGCTCAGCAATAAACAGAACAAATCGTCGTCGAAACAAACCTGTGCATTCAGCTGAAAACATTAACCGCGTCGCCGCTGCAGTCGCCGCCCAACTGCGACGTTCGGTAAGAAAACATGCCGAGAGCCAGGGTAAGTCACCAAGATTTGTAGACATACCCTGGCCGCCAAGATCACCCGATCTTACTCCTTGCGACTTCTTCTTGTGGAGATACCTTAAAAGTAATGTTTTTACCGACCCGATTGCGACTCTTGACGATTTAAAGGCAAAAATAACCGAAGAAGTGAACAGCATCCCTAGCGAGTTACTGCAGCGTGTGATAGGAAATACTCGTGTCCTACTCGAAGAGTGTGTACGGCGAGAAGGAAAGCATCTTGATGATGTAATTTTCCACAAATGAATTTCCATTCAACACACTTTCTTTTAAAGTTATTAAAATGTCTATAAGTACAGTCGAAATTTATTTTTTATTTTTTAAAGTTTAAAATCTGGACTGAGTTACCCTGTATACGTAAGTGAGATGGAAAAGATAGAATGTACTCTGGGATATTTTAAACTTGTTATCAAAATCTTTTACTACGGATCTAATCTGAAAATTGCAAAAAAGAAAGAGAGGTTTTCTGGAATTAAGAAATGGCGTTGAATTTGAACAATACTATATAACGGAGACGCTTTATTTTACTAGGCACTGAATACAGTACTTTTCGCATAAATAGCATTTGAGATAATACTCATGATGAAGTATGAAACTAATATGTTCAAATCCCATAAATTACACGTTTGTATCATACAATTTATCAGTTTATTTTTGGATCCGTTATGTTAAATTCTACATATTTTTCCCCCAGCTTGTTTTCAAATCAAATCACTAAATAGGATGAAATAACAAACACAAATGATAATCTCTCGTGATACCTAACAAATCAAACAAAACTATGCTGAAGCTTTAAGTACCTTCTTTAAAACCGTTCACCCCACGTTCACATATAAAAGCCACGATCCAGCTTTCCCGACACATTTTTTCCAGCTGTCTCGTCAAACATTGAGGCTTCTGCGTGACTCCCAAAGAGAGACATTATTAGACATACGAAGCGCTCAGATGCCTGAACAGCCTGATCAAGATTGATGATGCTGTCTCCGAGATGGAGTGGTTTCTCTCGTTACTGAGCCGCTTTATGGAAAACTTGCTCGTTTGCGCGCGGGATTGATATCGGTTTATAGTTAACAGGCTGGGGGTAAGAGCAAAGCTCGCTTGTTGTGAAAAGAGGGTGTGATTGTAAGGAAAGAACACGTTTCAGAGCAATAACGATGAAAAAATTCAAAAGAATAATTTTATTACGTCGATTTATTTTTAATCTTTCATTTTGATTTAATTTTTTTTATTAATAGTTATTTACAATGAGCTTAATGTCGTAAACATCCGTCTACATAGGCCGCAATACATAGGCCTTTCCATGAAGAACAATCATGCTATATCCTTCAGCATTTGGACTTATAATAACTGCACGGGAAGCATAGCTAAGGGAATAACAGTCTTTCCACCATTATATCCCCTCCAAGAGGAAATAAAGTATGGATTGACAATGACAGTTGACATTAAAAGTGGATAAAATGGTTTTCTCCCCTTGCCGTGCTACCCTGGCTGAAACCTGAATAATGAAGGCATTATTCAGGATTATTTATTGCCCACCCCTGAAAACCAACAACGAGGTAAGTTATTCTGAACGCGATTTTTTAGATAACTCATTAAGATTTATCTATAAGCTGTTTCAATAGTAATTATCCAATTACAAACATAAAAGGTACCAAAAAAAATTGATAGGTACGTTCTTAAAAAAATCTTATTTAAGAAACTTACTTTTTTCGAAGAGGCATGCACCTGTTTAGTAAAAATCCGCTATGGCTCTAGTTTTTTGTTCAGTTTAGTTTGTTTTTTTGTTTAGTTTCAATGATGTCAGTTAATTTTTTGGAACTCATATGAAGTAGTTCTAATAAAAAAAGTAAGTTCGTATAGGCCGGGTGGCTAGCCCTGGTGTCAGAGTTTTTAGGCCGCCTGAAGGCCTCTGACATGGCTAAACGGTTAAAACTACCGGGGCCTACAATTTAACGTGTCATCCGAGCCACGGTAGCGCTCAGTTGGAAAATGCCACCCGCGGTCACCCATCCAAGTACTGACCGTGCGGAACGTTGCTTAATTTCGGTGATCGCTGACAATCACCTAGTCAAACTACGCTACGAGCGCTACGAGTAGTTCTAATAAAATCTGGTGAAATAAAATTTGAAATGGGACAATTAAAATGGTATCACGAAAAGAAAAAAGAAAAGAGTGGATGAATTGTGTGAAAGATGACATGCGAGAGAAAGGAGTTGATGATGAGATGGCGTATGATAGAGTGAAGTGGCGAAAGGAAACGTGCTGTGCCGACCCCACCTAGTGGGATAAGGGCTAGATGATGATGACCTTAAAATTCGACTTTTTATTAAAGTGGGCAAACACTCAAGGTGAGCAATACACACCTTTGATTATCCTACCTATCTGAAGATTTCAAATATTTTTTGTCATAGTTTTATCGGATCATGTAAATATCTCTACGAAAAAAACGATCCAGGCACAAACAATCATAAGCACTAGAAAATATTACTTTTCTTTAGCACAAAAAAACAAAATAAGTTACTGAAAAAAATTCTTATTCTGGAAATAATATCATCATGCTATTTTAGCCGTTTTTTATTGCCGAAGAAAGAGAAAAATAAGAAAATGTCCTTTTACAAGGTCTCAGAAAAAATATTCTTTTGACTCGACTGTCCCCAGGAATTAAGATTGATGAATTGCTACGCTCATTTGCGTCTTTGGTCCGCGCATTTTACGTCTGGACTGTTTTTCATGAAAAAATTAGAAGGGTCGTTCTTTGTTGATGCTTTTTATCGCAAATTTGAGCCAGAGTTCTTCGCTGAAAAATAACTTTTGTTACTCTACTGAATCACGCAGAAGAAAAGTTTCTACCTACGACAGATCAGAATAAAAACCGGACCAAGGCATCTACATATTCATTGAAAGTTTTATCCAAAACCTTAAAAAAGTTTTATTATACTTTTCATTTCCGATAGCTTAAAATACTTAGTTGTTTTGACAGTTTTGTGGTTTCTATCGAAGCAACTTCTACTTTCAATATATCTTACAGTGGTCTGTTTTGAATACGAGAGTTTAATGATCTTTGTCAATACCAATGGGACCACCAACGAGCCATTTTGCGTGTAAATACTACCACTTTAGCTAGTTTCACTCGAATGCTATTGCTATGCTATTTAATAGATTTACCTCATACTAAAATTTTCTACAATTGTTAAGAAATATCTTGTTGTCAAATGTCTTGCATTTTTCGCGCTTGTGGTTGCCTGGAAGAATTTGTTGCAGGCGATAAGATTATCCTTTAATCTACTGGCTGTTATTATGATTATTTATATTAAGAGTTTTCATTTTGGTGTAAAGTTATTCTGTATTGTGTCATCAAACAGTAGGTATTTACATAATAATTATAAAGGTCCGTAACATTGCAATGAAATGCCTCAAATTTACGTTCCCCATAAACGTATACTTATAATTATACACATAATATTACATACCTATATTACTGATACAATTTCACACAAAGCTACACTGCTCAAAAAAATCAAACACAGGTACTTTTTCCAAGAATTCAAAATATAATCTACAGTTACCTACTTATGTCTAGAATCCCGCTAATTCCGTCGGCATATTTTGGGTGCTTTTTAAAACCGAGTTAAGCAGAAAATCCGTTTAAAAATACCTTCCAATGAACGTTTCACATGCGTGGTCAAAAATAAGCCCATTTAAACGTAATTCTAGCGCGTCCACGGCGTTCTGCCGACTAAGTGCCGACTGCAACGGGTGTGTCATCATATAAAGATAAACGCGAACATTTAAAAGAGGATATGTGCGATCTGTGCTGTTTCTCAAAGATTCCGTAGGTATTTATTCTGTAGATATCTTTACAAATGTTTCAAAATGAGTCAAGTAAATCAGATACTCTGAGCTGCGTTTATAATTTTTAGACGTAATAACAAACATAATAGTTGTAATGGATTTTGTTACACTTATTATGGCTTAAACTGCCAAAGTACAAATAGGTTTGTCAATCTGTAACAAATACAACGTTTCACATTCATGTGGGGGTTTTGGGTAAGACGACTTCGTGTGAATTTATAGTCGAACCTTTATTTTGACGTTGATTGGATAGCAAAAAATTAATAATTAAAAACTAACACAATGTACACATATATACCCAAAAATATTAGACTTATTAGAGAGTAAGAGAAGAAATAATACATATCAGAAAAAAGGAGAGGAAATACAGGAGACTCAATCCAATACAAATTAGAATACCCAATTAGATAAACTTTTAACGCTCGCACATCTAAATGCAAACAGGTATTTGGGTGATGCATTTAAATATCTGGGTGTAGGTGTAAATTATGTGTCTTACGGCATGACACACAAGGAACCCCTGTAGGAGGCTATGAGTGTGAAGCGATATTTTATTTAAATACTTACATTCCGCAGACAGACGGGTTAATATACCACAGCAAAGTAAAGTCAGAGCATACTCAATCCAAAACACAAACTAACCCTGTTACTCCATCGTAGATCGATACTTTACCCCGGTCCACGGAACACCAAATAACGTTAAAAATCAGAATGGGCCACACGTGCCCCATTACCGCGGCCGCGTCGCTAATTGCGTCTCTGAGGGTGCTTGTTTTCTATTTTGCAACGGGTTAAACAAAATGCCAATTCGATGTGGGAGCCAACCCTAATGCTGGGTCCTCACATTGCTATATTCGTGTTACCGTATTTTACTTATTTGCTCAAATATTTCGTATTGATGACGAAATGGTATTTTTTGCAAGATTTTGTTTTGCAAAGTGCGGGAATTTTTTGAGGTGAACTTGTTTTTTGCACAAGTTTTACTATAGGGCTAACTGCGACATGCCGTAAAAAAGTTGCTGCTAAGTAGATTTTTCCGAGCCTCTACGAGTTTTTCGTGAGGTCGTGGGTTCAAATCCCGGTCCCGTACCAATGAATTCCTTGGAATTTATGTACGGAATTTCACACCACTGGCTTTTAGGTGAAGGAAAACATCGTGAGGCAACCTGCATACGTCCGTAGAAGAAATTCGATGGCGTTTGTGAATCCACCAACCCGCACTGGGCCAGCGTGGTGGATAATAGCCCAATCACCCTTTGTGGGTAGGCCTACGTCCTGCAGTGGACTATCAAAAAGGCTGGTACAGTACAGTACAGTACAACGAGTTTTTTGTATATAGATACAGGTTCATTTTATTTCGCAATTTCGCAGTAGGTCCTATAGTGAATTTCTTTCATAATTATGAAAATATTGCAATTTTGAAAATCTCATATTGCAAGTTCAATATTTGGAGCACTTAAAGCGGTTTCGTTTCTTTTATTTGCCCAAATACAGCGATCTTCTTTGCGTGTCGATGTAGCGTGCTAAAAAATTATGTTCCGGCTCTTGACCAAAAATTAGCTACTTCAATGGCGCTCTCCGATGCTCTCTCTATACAGCGATGTGTAATGGTTTCATATTTTCCTATACTTATCCGATTTTCACACAAAAAATGAATTCGAAAATACAAACGTCCGTATTTGCTTACTTATACAGTCGGTGTGTTCGTATCTATATACGATCACGAAAATATTTGTAACAAAAATTGTAGTACAGCTAATGCCATGTGAAGACCCAGCATAACGTTACGATCTACCTACGTTCGAATACTAATTCGAAAATAAATCGAAATGAGAACGCATACAAAAAAAAAGTTACTTATATTCACAGCAGAAGAGCCGGCATTTTTATTTCTATGAAAATTTAGTCCACGTTTAAATAGCCTACTGTTGAAAAAAAAGTCCATTCTTGCCATTGGGCCGTAACCATCATATTGGCCCAGTTTCCAGTTGCCGGTAGATGGTTACACCAACAAACTTATACACCTCATACAAAAAAATATTGTTTTATTGGTGAGTAAAAACTAAAATAAGTACTAATAAGTAAAAACTTGTTGGTGGGCAAAACAATTTTTTTTACCCAAAATAGCGGTTTTCTATGTTTGTGCGCTATTTTGTTTTTTTTTTTACCACAACTATGCTTACCAAAAATATAAGTTGGCGGTTAAGAGCGGATTTACTTGCGAATAAAAAAATACCTTATTTAATATGATCAGACGGAAATTATAATTCACAGACTTTGCCGAAAAATTAAAAGTTACAAAGATTTACAGCAGAAGAGCCGGCATTTTTATTTCTATGAAAATTTAGTCCACGTTTAAATAGCCTACTGTTGAAAAAAAAGTCCATTCTTGCCATTGGGCCATAACCATCATATTGGCCCAGTTTCCAGTTGCCGGTAGATGGTTACACCAACAAACTTACACACCATGGGCAAAAAAATATTGTTTTATTGGTGAGTAAAAACTCCAAATAGCGGTTTTCTAAGTTTGTGTGCTATTTTTTTTTTTTTACCACAACTGTGCTTACCAAAAATATAAGTTGGCGGTTAAGAGCGGATTTACTTGCGAATAAAAAAACCTTATTTAATATGATCAGACGGAAATTATAATTCACAGACTTTGCATAGTATTTCATTGTTCAGTTCAGAATATTTCACTGAACCTAATAACACTATAAGTAGGTAAATCTAGTAGTTCGACACTGTGCAAACAACTCTAGATAGATCTACATCTTAGACGGTTTAAGCTTTCGAATTCAAAATGAGATTTTAAGCTTAGCTTAAAAGTAAATCTAGACTGATACCTAAGAAGAAGCTTAAAATATGTTTGAAAGTTAAACAAGTAGGTAATACCTATACTATAATTCCATCTTTTAAGATTTGTGCTTAAGTATCGTCATCATCTAAATCAATTAGTAATCTGTCTTAATCTAAATTCGATTAACCATTTTCGAATTAATACACTTAAACTAGTTCTTTTTAGAAAGTTTATTTGACCTTTGTAATAAGTCTTAATTTTAGATTTGTGTTGTAGTACTTTGTATTTGAAACATAAACTCTTTTAATTCTTGTTTTGAATAAATATTTAGTGTATTTCCGCTCTGTCGTAGTCATATAAGTTAAGGGTACCATTCAAAATCCAAATTAAATCACAAACAAAATTAGTAATTAATCATCAACCTGTATCATGGTTCGACTATGGTTAGGCTAAGGTTAGGTCAGGCTAGAAAAAAAAAAATGTTAGGTTAGGCTTAGGTATGAATGAACCTGAAACAAAATTATAATTAATCCGTGAAAAATAATAAAACATAATTAAACCTGTAACAAAAATAGTGATTAGTGATCTCTTTAAAAAATGTAGTAAACCTGAAAATTATATTTAATTAATATGTTAAAAATTACAAATATAATTTATTTTTACAAAAAATGGTATAAAATTGTTGAATAATTACTTAGTAAATAAATAGCACCCTTATTCTTACTGTACTCTATTTATTTTTCTAGCCTGACCTAACCTTAGCCTAACCATAGTCGAACCATGATACAGGTTGATGGTTAATTACTAATTTTGTTTGTGATTTAATTTGGATTTTGAATGGTACCCTTAACTTATATGACTACGACAGAGCGGAAATACACTAAATATTTATTCAAAACAAGAATTTGAAGATGAACTTCCGCAAAGTAACGCCTGATTCAATAAACTAAACTCTTATAAATAGGAAACCTCCTAAAACTACCAGATTAGCTATAACCTAGGGTTCGATAGGAGCCAGTCTTGCTGAAAACGCCCGCCCACCAAATAGGTAGAATCAAGTACCAAGTAGTACTAAACCTTAGTATATACCTAACTAGCAGCGCCCCGCGGTTTTACCCGCGTCGTGCCCGTTCCCGTGGGAATTTCGGGAATTTTATACATATAAACCTTCCTCTTGAATCACTCTATCCAGTAAATCCGCATCAAAATCCGTTGCGTAGTTTTAAAGATTTAAGCATACAGACAAACAAACAAACAAACAAACGAAAATAGCGACTTTATTTTATACTATGTAAGGATATAAACGCGAAAGTTTGTGATGGTCTATAGCTGTTTGTTACTTTTTCACGAACAAACGGCTGAACCGGTTTAGATGAAAGTTGGTATGGAGGTAGCTTAAACCTTGGATTAACAAATAGGCTACTTTATATTTTTTTATTTCGTATAGGTTTGCGTTTGACTACATACTTCTTGACGTTAAACAGATATGCGGTCTAGGGTGTAGCACGCCTACCTTGAAGATACCTATTTACTCGGGATTTGAAGACACCCACGTTATCATGGGCTAACGCGAGTAACGCCGCGGGGCATAGCTAGTACTTTGTACCTAAGTATAATATTTACCTATTTTATTCAACATTAAATCAAAGCTTGTACTCGTATAAAGCTCTAAATGGGAACAATTACGAATGTCATACATGTTCACAATATAATATGTACACACTCTCATCAATATAATATTTTGTAAAAGTCAAGTCCAGGCCGGGCTCAAACGAAATTGCCAACGTTTTCAAATCACCCCAAAAAGCAACCAATGAAACAGGCGTGATTCAAAATAGGAAGGTAATACATAATTTATTATGAGCGTTTCGTCGATGGGAGGACATTTTATGACGGTTATTAGGTCAGGTCAGAAGATTGTAAGGGATTGATGGGGTTAAATAAACCATATTTTTATCAAACAGGTATCCTGTTTGATGCTGTTACAGTTTCAGAAAAAAAAATTAAAATTAGTCCACCACCTACTTAGATTATTAAAAGATATTGGACTCGTATTTATTCTGTAATCAAACAATAAGTGACAAAGATAAACCTTGTCAAAGTTTGGGAGTGCAAAGAAATCGATACATTAAACTGTGACTCGTGACTTCACGCGAAACTTTAACGAGTTAGGTATATCTTCATCAATTTTTGTTCAACTGACAAACGAAAAAGTATGTGTCTAATATTTTTTGATAATATATCTGACGGACAACTCACAACCAGGGCACTCAGAAAGTTTTGCGACAAACAAGAAAATTTTCTTCGTTTGCAACGGGTTACAAAACTGGGTGACAAACGCGGCCGAAAGGGATTTTTGTATGGGGCACTAGCCAGTTATATTTTTTTTCTAAAAATGTTATCAATTGTGAGTTCAAATAATAACATTTCAATTTCTAAAACGTTTTCCTCTATTCTTGAGAGCCAATTTATGCTATCGGTTCACGTTGAGAAGTGTTTGTAAAGATAGTGTTTGCAACGTAAACTACTTTCGCGAGAAGATTTTGTCACCTAAAACCTGAATAATCACATTATAGTTTTGAAATGGTAATAAACAATTAAACAAGCTACCGTCGAATGCTACTATAATGAATTAAAGCGTAGTCGGTTAATTTTTAAGGATGAAAAAAGAGGGTGTCACCCTTTGATAATTGTTATAGAAGAAAACGTGCTAGCGCTGAAAAGAATAATTTGGAAAAAATAGACGAATGATGTATTAAAAGATTGAACAAATTATTACAGATTGAATCGAGAAGCGTTTATACCAAATTCTACTTAAAAATCTTAGTGTGAGGAGGATAGTTTCAAGCTGGGTCGCACGATTTAACCGATTCTCAGAAGCTCAGCGTTCTGGAACGCTATTGCGAAACCAGATTAATAATACGAGTATATGATGTTCTTGATATTAGCGATTTGTGAGATGTTATATTGTTAACTATTTAATATATTTTATTTTTATCCTACATTAACAAAGTACAAAGCAGCCAGCATGCTGGGCACGCTGCCAACTGGCAGTGGGCTTGTGCATTTGGATTATCTTTAGACCATCAAGGGTCTGTGGATGATCCAATGCAGTATAGTATCCAATGTAGTAGTAGTGTAGATAGTTTTAGCATATAAAGTAGTGTTGTATTTTGTCATAGTTGACCAAGTACAATTGTACCTTATTCTCTATTTTAACCATGTTCTTCATAGGTTCTGCCGCATAAAATGAACAAATTGATAAAAATGTCACAACGGAGTGCAAAATTTCATATTCCTAAAGGACTTCAGTTGAAATGTCTCGATCAGTGCTTCAAATGCAAATAATTTTCTTTCATAATTCGGCATGCTGAATACTTATCGTGGGTTAAACGTTCGTGCTACAAATCGAGTTATACTTTAGCAAAATTGTTACTTGATTAAAACACAAAAGCTAGGTAGTAAGTGAATCACGTTGAAATACAAATTTACGTACTTGAACAAAGCTCAATGCAAAACTAGATAGTATATTAATTTAACTGCGAGGATACGATTAAAAAAGTTTTCACATTTCATTTATAAGGTAACTTTACCATACGCTAAAGTCAAAGCGCGAAATTTTTTGGTAAGTATATTGCATTTTATTGCTGAAATCCTCACCTGGCTATAAAGCATTTGACCACGAAAAGCGACGAAAAGAACTCATTGTGACGTGTGAAAAAAGTGACAGTTATATACTTTGCCATAACGCTGTCTCGTTCTGACACTACGAACGAAATAATTCGTGGCGCGCATATTATTAGTCCGGCAGGATTTACAAAAACTGTTTTAGCGGCTATGAAATTTTTATTGTATTTAACGTAGTAAAACTATTTATTAATTACCGCAAAATCAATTTTTGTAAATCAAAAGTGAGCAATTTAGCAACAAATTGTAAAAATACCCAAAAATAAATTTCCCGCACTGGTTCTAGTAATATAATTTCGTCTTTAATATCAACATCATATATTTTGTTTATTTATTTTTAAACACCAAAAAATATCACAATCAAAACTTCGCCCACCAATTCAAACTCAAAACAAACCTTTTATCCAACTCACGAACACAAAATAGCTTTTAAAACTATGCCATCATCCAAATTTTAATCTCAAAGTTTAATCAAAATTTTCGCATATCCGTCACCGAGCACCAATCCGAAACTATTCCAATATTATAGATAACCAAGTTCCTGCAAGCTGTTAGGATAGTTCAGTAAATAAACGTCGATATAAACCGTTTAGTTCAACAAATAGCAGCACGTGTAGGTATGAGTTTTGGTCTAGAGTTACCGAAGCTACGTCACTTTATCAAAATGGAGTGTCAAGTCATGTCAAATCATTTATTGCAACATATGAAATTTACATGCGGTTCTTAATTAAAATGTTTTGTATAGTTATACATATACTATGACCCTGATAAGGGGATGGCAATTTTATTATTCGTATGATTCGTTTTGGAACGATTTATTATTTTGTTTTCTAGATTATCGTTAAAAAGTTCGTCTAAAGTGTAATAAAATTTGGATAATAGAATAATTTTTAGTTGTTTTATAAAACAGTTTTCCTTTTCGATTTCTTTTAGAATATTTGGCAGTTTATTACATATTTTTAAAGCCATAGAATGCGGGCTGGAACTATGCATTGCTAAGTTGGACTTTAAGTCTAAGTGAAACAGATGGACAGGACAAATTGAAAGACGCCACATTACCACCCCTACACTGTCGACTTTCCTTCGATACGTACGAAGCGGTGTGACTCAACATTTCTGATACGTACCGCCAGGGAATGGAACAGTCTTCCTGCTTTCCTGTTTCCTAAGAGATATAATCTATGGCTTTTCAAGAACAGAGTGAATAGGTATCTGCTAGCTGCGTGGTTACTTTTCGACCACAACGTCGCTTACCATCAGGCGAGTTGGCGGTTAGGCGCGGACTTATTCAGGATAAAAAAGCGAATATATGGAGTTAAATAATATTGTCTTTTGTGATATTTAGAACTCGGACAAAAAGCGAAAAATTCTTAAACAGTTTTTGTCATCTGGTTTTTGATTCTGTATTATCTTTAAGTTACGCTAGGTACATGAAAAACTAAGCAATACCTAAAATATAAAGCAATTGATTTTTGTCATAGACAATATACAAACTTGAATTCTAAAAAATCACCAAAGTCAGTACATTGTGGTATAGTGGTACCTAGTTACACCCGCCTTAGAATCGTTAGGTTGTGGGTTCAAATCCCAGTCTCGTACAAATACCTATGAATTCTTTGGAATATATTTACGGAATTTAAATACCACTGGCTTTTTGGTGAAAGAAAAAAAGTCGTGAGGCATCCTGCATGCGTCTGAATAATAAATTCGAAGGCGTATATGAATCCACTATAACCCGCACTGGGCCAGCAGCTTGGTGGATATGGTTCACCTTGCATGGGTAGGCCATGGGTGGTATGACCACCGGTGGACTATTAAAAAGGTTGGTACACTACAATATAGAAGGCACAGTAAATTATCTCGTAACCTAAGTGAATACAGCACAGCAGAACTAGTAAGCGATCATACCTCATCAGGAGTCAGTACTCAAATTAAATCTATATTATAGATCACTATCAATTTATATGGGCAGGGCACATAGCGCGGAGGACTGATGACCAATGGGGTCGAATAGTCCTCGAGTGGAGACCACGTACCGGCAAGCGCAGCGTAGGACGTCCACCTACAAGGTGGACGGACGACCTCATTAAGACCGCAGGATCGCGCTGGATGCAAGCCGCTACCAACCGGTCTTATTGAAGATCTTTAGGGGAGGCCTATGTCCAGCAGTGGAAGTCCTATGGCTAAAAGGAAAGAAGGAAGGGTCAATTTATAAGCAAGCTAAGCATTACCATTATTTATCCTAAAATCGATTGCGCGTTCTAAATTCGTATTCCATAATATTCCGTATCCGTATAAATAATATAGTATTTAAACCAGTTTAGATAGTTCAAACGCAGTGACAATGAACCATTCCGGCTTCGGCACAAAACAGACTTCATAATGAACATATACTATTGCCACACGAAAATAACCAGAAGGACGTTCCTGCACAATTTTTTTATTTTTTTAAATCACGGGACATCTTACACGCGGTCTCTGACCCCTAAATAAGCAAAGATTGTGATATGGCTGCCATAGACTGTTACACTAAATATTTTATATGTTCATATTTTTAAATACAAACTGTATAGAAAACAACATCCAGGCATAGACCATACATCTATGTTAATCACTAAAATGCTTTCCCTGGTTGGGAATCAAACCCACGCCTCTTTGAGGGAGTCTGGAGAGCCCAGGGGTCCAGGTGACTAATCACTGAGCTAATGAGGGTGTCAAAAGTGAAAACATAAAACCATTCTAAAGTTCAAAGTTCTAGTTCAAGTACTATGTTAGTGTTTGTAGCACGCTCTTTCTTTCAAAGTGCCTGTCTTTCGGAATGTTCGTTATTGATATCAAATTTAAAGACTTCGCATCTAATCCCAATACATTATGATTAAGATTATTCTGAAAGGGCTTTCTAAGCTCAAAAGGGGTCATTCAGACCGTCATTATAACAATTTTTGTAATGGATCTAAATCAAAATTCATATAAAAATTATTATCCCGTACAAAAACACGAATCAGAATGATAAGTCGGACAAGATGTATAAAACATTGGTTTTTTTTTAGAAACCCGGGTTGGTCCCATTGCTAAGGTCTAAAGTATATTTCGCCTTACTACTATAGATTCATCATAGTTTAAGATGTAATCTCTGAGATGCATTAAAAAAGGACTAATCACTATCGCTACATAGTTCGCTTCCCGCTATCTGCCCCCATGTATGCTTATATATTTAAAACTACACAACGAATTTTGATGCGTTTTTTTTAATAGATAGATTGATTCAAGAGGAAGGTTTATATGTATAATACGTCGCTAGTTTAAATAATAAAGTAAGTAAGTTCGTATAGGCCAGCCCTGGTTTCTGAGTTTTTAGGCCGCCTAAATGCCTCTGACATGGCTAAATAATTATTGATGATTTCATAAGAATGTAATTATAAAATTAATTTACAAAATTAATTGTTTAAGATATATTAACAGTGTATAATTTTCAGGAGAAGCCAACGGTTTCCGAAACACAGTTTATAACTAGTTGGGAACCGGAGTATTATTCATTCAGTCTATTGCATGTAAATGTTATGCACGAAAAAACATTTTTGAAATTTTGAAACCATTCCTAATAACTATTTGGAGTCGTTCTGGTTTGTTCCATGTTCGATGCATAAACCCAAACCTGACACGAACTTCAGTGCTGTACAGAAATCGTAAATAAACAATGTATAAAATAACGACTAACACAATAATTTCTACCTTAACCCCCAATCTACAGCGTTTAGAACCTTGTCACAGTAAACGATAATATTTTACTCTAGCTGACCCGGCGAACTTCGTTTTACGCAATATCTTTATAAATTATACCCTTTGTGTTATTCTGATCTATAAACATTACTATTGCAAAGTTTCATCTCAATCCGTTCACTAGTTTTTGCGTGAAAGAGGAACAAACATCCATACACTCAAACTTTCGCGTTTATAATATTAGTAGGATTTTGTAATTACTAATTTTATCGTAAATTACAAGATATTGTGTATTTTCTAAATACAAATTGTCGGTAATGTTGCTATAATACTCATCAGTTTCAATTTTCAGTGACTTCCAAAAAAAGGGGCATGTGTTGTTTTTAAACTTTCGCGATTTGAAAACTAATCGCGCACTCAATTTAATAAGTCAATAAATAAATACCTCGTCATCCCGACGTTTCGACCGAGTTGCATCACGTTTTTTGTATGAGAGCCCTCCTTAAATAATTATATTATTTTAATTTAATTATTTATTTTACCGTTCGAATATCCAATCGGCCTATACGAACTTACTCTTACCACGCTCACTGCAAATCAATCGGAGATGCCTATGTCCAACAGTGGTCATTTTACAGTTGTTGGATGGATAGATAGAAATAAGTGAAAGCTGCAAACAATAACTAGTATTAAACAAAGTAAACTTATTTCGACAAAGGTGTAGAAATTTAGTGAAGTGTACAGTTGGAATAACAAGCCTCCTATTCACGCTACCCCACGTGACCTTAGATGCTATCGCAGTTTATAACTACCCGCATAATTACAATGGAGCAGCGTTTAACTAAAGCCGGTCTAAATCGTGAAATCTTTTTATAATCGTTTTCATCAGTTCGTGGAAATGGGTATATCGTAGAGGTTTTCCTTGTTGACATGTTATTTTACTTTCAGCTGTTTTTGTTTAGTAAAGTTCTCGAATGGTGACCACACACTAGCCTGCTTTTGCTTTTAATGCTCTAATGATATTAAAGATTTTGATAGATAACATTCTTCAATTTACATATTTCAATAAAAATGCATTTGCGCAGTCTGTAGAAAAATAATCTGCCAAGTGCGAGTCGGTCTCGCGCACGAAGGCTTCCGTACCGTGTGGAACCTTTAATAAATTAAATTTTAGTTTAGTTATCTATTTTTGAAGGGAATATAAAACTTAATATTCTGTGAATACTCCAAGCATCTTCCTGTTGCTGTTATTAATATCGAGCAAAAATCACGTGTTGTATGGGATCCCCCCTTAAATATTTTATATATTTTAATTTAATTAGTTATTTTTGAAGTGCATATTTGACTAAATATTCATGGAATATTTCAAGAATCTACCTGTCACCGTTATTATTATCGAGCGAAAAACAGCTAAAAATTCAGGCTTGTTGTATGGGAGCCCCCCTTTCATATTTATTTTTTTATGTTTTTAGTATTTGTTGTTATAGCGGCAACAGAAATACATCATCTGTGAAAATTTCAACGTTCTAGCTGTCACGGTTCATGAGATACAGTCTGGTGACAGACAGACGGACAGACGGACATCGGAGTCTTAGTCATAGGGTCCTGTTTTTACCCTTTGGGTACGGATCCCTAACAAATACAAAAAAACACAAACTCCCAACGTTGCTCTTGCCACTACGTAGTCTCCAATTATTACATAAATTTAACGACCCTAGTTGTGTAGTGCAGTTTTGCTTATGGCTGAGTAAAATTGCACCCAAACATCAAAAACTATGTATCTAAACTATCTCCTAACAAAACAACACATACTTCTCAAACTGCAAACCAACTCCTACAAGATTCACCCCAAACTCCAGCACAGCGTCTCTATCCTGCAAATGTTAATTAAAGTACCTATTTAAGTCTCATTAAGGAGTTCTCGTATCACTGAACTCTGATACTCCAGTCTCGAAGTAAATTTGTAAGCGCGAGACAAAACTGCTTACAGTATTGTTTCATACTAAACAGGGATTTTAATAGAAGATGTGGCTTGTTGATGTAAATGCTTTTTTGACCAACGAACTGAACCGGAGGAGGTACCCAATTAGACGCGTATTTTTTTTTTATGTATAACCACGCATAACTTTTTTTACAGTAGTCCGAATTTTGTAATGCATGAAGCTAGATTGTAAACTTAATTTTGACCTACCTATACTTACACTATCGCATTGGAATTTCTGTAATGGTAGTTGTAATTGTGTGTGAAATAAATAAATAAATAAATGATATTTACATAAATGATATTTACTAGAAGGAAGTAGAAGGAGAACTATCTAGCCCCTAGTTTAAATGAATATTAAGCTTTGTAAACCGCAGTGGCGGACGCTTCATAAAGACAGAAAGACACTGCCTACCCTAGTTCTGATAATAGATCTAATAATATTTTTTTTTATCAATCAATAAACAATAGGTGATTCTTTTTGTATTGGAAAGAGTACACTTCGAAATTGGTCTCATTAAAATTTTATTGAAATCAACTGAGCCATTTTTGATAAATCAACAATAATGTGAAAATTGCTACATCAACCCGTGTGAAATATTCGCGAATTCTGTACAAGGGTGAAGTCGGTCGTGCTATTTTTGGCAAAAAATAATTATTGATTTTATTTATTGTTGCCTTATAAATTTATGAACGCCGGCTGCACTCACGAAAAAGTGTCACGTTCCGCCTGAGCCCAGCGTGCAAGCAGGAACGACCCGCAGAACAAGCCTTAGAGAAGCACGATTGGCCTAAGCATTCGGCTTGTTTCACTTGTTTATTCAAGAATTATTTCATAGTTATCACGTTAAATAATCGCCCGTAAACCGACTTTACACACAACCATTTTATTTTTCATTTTGTTTGTTTGATGGTGAATGAGTTAGAATAAAGTAACTTATTTTTTCTTCTAAACTTCTTAGACCACGGATCTGCAAGCGCAGCGTAGGTAAACAGTGACCGCAAGATTGTAATGGGTGCAAGCTACTTTAATCAGTATTTTTAAAATCCTTAGGAGAAGCCTGAACGGACGTTCAACAATGGACGTCTTATGGACGAAACGATAATGATCATGGTGATGTAGATGGGTTTAAAAAGATGGTGACATAGGCTTCTTTTTATTACGAAAAAATGAAAGGTACCTATGTATATGGGGTAGACTAAAAATTAAAATATTACGTGCGCGAAGCATCGTGCTTGAGCTAGTAGCTTCGAGCAAATGTCTCTAGAGTCACAATCGTGCAAAAAGTGTCCGGGCCAAAACCCTACCCAAGCTACGTACAGGGCAGGCTTTTTAGTTAGTCGTAGGCGATTGCAAGCTGACTACAACGCCGCGCGATGCTGAAGTGCTCAGTCACAACTAGTTGCATGTACTAATTAGGTGACATAACGTCGAGATTCGAGAAATCGGGTCATTGTGAATTATTAAATGTACCTAAATATCTAAGTTGGTATGTATTTGACTTGTAACAAATGGTGTTATGAATAAATGACTATAAGACCATAAGACTATGACGGCGCTCGGACATTTTTTTACTACTTTCATTTAGGGACTGTGGCTCTGTAGATATTTGCTCGAAGGCTAGACTAGTAGCCAATAAATACCACAATTCTAAAAATTCAAACAAATATCGCCAATAACTACGTGATCTCAGAACAATCTACCATTTATAAACATCATCGTCTATGAGCGAGCAAGATGCTAGTCTTGTTGTACCAAGAGACTTCGTATCGACTTTTGTGCTTTGCATAAATTTACATGACAAGATGCAAATTTATACCTATACACCTTTTGTTTATGCGAAACCTATACCCCTAAGGAACTTTAAACGAGAATTTATGAGAAATAAAACCGGTTTAATGTCACATTCGCTGTAAAGTTACGTGGACAAGTTTACGGAGTGTGAAACTTTGAAACATTGAGAATGGGTGCTTAATACGAACTAAAGTATTTTATTCTTCCGCAAAATAGCTTACAGGTCATTTTGAATTAAGTCGTTGGGTTTGGTTTTTATTTTCTATTCTGCTTGCACTCGTTAGGTTTACATAGCGATATTTGGATATTTATTTCTTAAAGAGCGGTAATTGACACCGTAAAGTAATAGATAATCAAATAATTATTTTTCGCAAAAAATGGCAAAACCGCCTTCCGTCGTATAAAAATTCGAAGATATTGTTTACATAATTGTTGATTTTTCAAAAAGAGCTCAGCCGATTTCTGTAAAATTTAAATGGGACTATTTCGGGAGTATACTCATTCGAATTAAAAAAGAATTTTTCGATTCGGTTTATTATTGGCGGAATTGTCGATGAACATACACAAAAAAAAAAAAACAGATGAACACAGAACCTCCTCCTTTTTTGAAGTCGGTTAAAAACTTATAACGTTAGTAATATTACGGCCATGAAATGACAGCGCTGCTATCCTAGGAAACCAGATCAAAAATCACTCTACTCCAAAAATTTAAAACAGTCAATTGAACTCAATTTTTACTCCACCCACGAACATATTTTAAGCGGGCCAAGTTTCAGCACCGTAGACGTGCCGACTCTAAATATACAGAGCTTTGGCACCCAGCGCTCGAGACGCGTAAATCCAACCAGCTACCGACTGACACGTTCCTGTGTTTGGCTGCGGTTGTCTGTCCGTGTCTACCGCATTAAAATGACCCCAACAGGGATTGAATCGATATTTAACAATTTATCAGCAGCATCAAAAATATAATCAATTAAACTATATTTTAACTTCAACTCACAAACATTACAGGCCAAGTTTCAGCATCCGTAGACGTGCCGCCTTTAAATCTACATAGCTTTGGTATCCAGCGCTCTAGGAGCGCAAATCCAGCCAGCTACCGGCCGACACGTTCCTGTATTTGGCTGCGGCTGTCTGACTGAAGCCGTGGTGGTCTAGTGGTAGTAACTCTGGCCTGTCATTCTTGAAGTCGTGAGTTCAATCCCGGTCCCGTACCAATGAGTTTCTTTGGAATTGATGTACGAAATTTCACAACACTGGCTTTTCGATGAAGGAAAACATCGTGAGGCAACCTGCAAACGTCCGTTGAAGAAATCCGATGGCGTATGTGAATCCACCAACCCGCACTGGGCAGCGTGGTGGATATGGCCCAATCACCTTTCGTGGGTAGGCATACGTCCTGCAGTGGACTATAAAAAGGCTGGTACAGTCTGACTATGTCTGCCGCATCAAAATGACACCAACAGGGATTGAATCGATATTAAACAATTTATCCGCAGCACAGCTTATTATAAAATATTGCTTTGGAAGATGTTATCTTTAGTACAGAAGTTTTATTTAATTTTTAATAGGGCATGTGCCTTTATTTACTGCCACTAAATACAAGTCTTACACAATTTAAAACTACATAAACTATTACTACATAACAAGCAATTGGATCATCCACAGACCCATGAAGGTTTAATAAATGAAAGTACTGCTAATTTTGTAGTTTATAGAAATTCAATGCTGCCCATATCACAGGCAATTAAACTAAATTTTTACACCATCTCACAAACATTTACGCGGGCCAAGTTCCAGCATCCACAGACGTGCCACTTCCAAATCAGCTGAGCTTTGGCATCCAGCGCTCGAGGCGCGTAAATCCAGCCAGCCAACGGCCGACACGTTCCTGTGTTTGGCTGCGGTTGTCTGTCCGTGTCTACCTGAATGACGCCAACAGATATTGAATTGATATAAAACCAATTTGCCTGTAGCTCTACTACATATGTTGCTTTGGAAGTAGCTTTTAATATTATTAATGTCACATAAAATAATTATCGATGAACATACACAAAGAAAACCATACAGACAACCCGACAGTAAGATAGAACCTCCTCCTTTTTGGAAGTCGGATAAAAATACGCTATCAGTACTTAATAATAATAATTTGATACTGCACTAGGACTCGCCTCGTGTTCTCCATTAAGTTTAATTCGACCATCTACAGGTCTGCGATGGTGAGCGTCGAGCTTTGTGCAGTTTGTGGCTAACTTCACAGACACTGTTAAGTTTGATTCGACCATCTACAGGTCTGCGATGGTGAGCGTCGAGCTTTGTGCAGTTTGTGGCTAACTTCACAGACACTGTTAAGTTTGATTCGACCATCTACAGGTCTGCGATGGTGAGCGTCGAGCTTTGTGCAGTTTGTGGCTAACTTCACAGACACTGTTAAGTTTGATTCGACCATCTACAGGTCTGCGATGGTGAGCGTCGAGCTTTGTGCAGTTTGTGGCTAACTTCACAGACACTGTTAAGTTTGATTCGACCATCTACAGGTCTGCGATGGTGAGCGTCGAGCTTTGTGCAGTTTGTGGCTAACTTCACAGACACTGTTAAGTTTGATTCGACCATCTACAGGTCTGCGATGGTGAGCGTCGAGCTTTGTGCAGTTTGTGGCTAACTTCACAGACACTGTTAAGTTTGATTCGACCATCTACAGGTCTGCGATGGTGAGCGTCGAGCTTTGTGCAGTTTGTGGCTAACTTCACAGACACTGTTAAGTTTGATTCGACCATCTACAGGTCTGCGATGGTGAGCGTCGAGCTTTGTGCAGTTTGTGGCTAACTTCACAGACACTGTTAAGTTTGATTCGACCATCTACAGGTCTGCGATGGTGAGCGTCGAGCTTTGTGCAGTTTGTGGCTAACTTCACAGACACTGTTAAGTTTAATTCGACCATCTACAGGTCTGCGATGGTGAGCGTCGAGCTTTGTGCAGTTTGTGGCTAACTTCACAGACACTGTTAAGTTTGATTCGACCATCTACAGGTCTGCGATGGTGAGCGTCGAGCTTTGTGCAGTTTGTGGCTAACTTCACAGACACTGTTAAGTTTGATTCGACCATCTACAGGTCTGCGATGGTGAGCGTCGAGCTTTGTGCAGTTTGTGGCTAACTTCACAGACACTGTTAAGTTTGATTCGACCATCTACAGGTCTGCGATGGTGAGCGTCGAGCTTTGTGCAGTTTGTGGCTAACTTCACAGACACTGTTAAGTTTGATTCGACCATCTACAGGTCTGCGATGGTGAGCGTCGAGCTTTGTGCAGTTTGTGGCTAACTTCACAGACACTGTTAAGTTTGACTCGACCATCTACAGGTCTGCGATGGTGAGCGTCGAGCTTTGTGCAGTTTGTGGCTAACTTCACAGACACTGTTAAGTTTGATTCGACCATCTACAGGTCTGCGATGGTGAGCGTCGAGCTTTGTGCAGTTTGTGGCTAACTTCACAGACACTGTTAAGTTTGATTCGACCATCTACAGGTCTGCGATGGTGAGCGTCGAGCTTTGTGCAGTTTGTGGCTAACTTCACAGACACTGTTAAGTTTGATTCGACCATCTACAGGTCTGCGATGGTGAGCGTCGAGCTTTGTGCAGTTTGTGGCTAACTTCACAGACACTGTTAAGTTTGATTCGACCATCTACAGGTCTGCGATGGTGAGCGTCGAGCTTTGTGCAGTTTGTGGCTAACTTCACAGACACTGTTAAGTTTGATTCGACCATCTACAGGTCTGCGATGGTGAGCGTCGAGCTTTGTGCAGTTTGTGGCTAACTTCACAGACACTGTTAAGTTTGATTCGACCATCTACAGGTCTGCGATGGTGAGCGTCGAGCTTTGTGCAGTTTGTGGCTAACTTCACAGACACTGTTAAGTTTGACTCGACCATCTACAGGTCTGCGATGGTGAGCGTCGAGCTTTGTGCAGTTTGTGGCTAACTTCACAGACACTGTTAAGTTTGATTCGACCATCTACAGGTCTGCGATGGTGAGCGTCGAGCTTTGTGCAGTTTGTGGCTAACTTCACAGACACTGTTAAGTTTGATTCGACCATCTACAGGTCTGCGATGGTGAGCGTCGAGCTTTGTGCAGTTTGTGGCTAACTTCACAGACACTGTTAAGTTTGATTCGACCATCTACAGGTCTGCGATGGTGAGCGTCGAGCTTTGTGCAGTTTGTGGCTAACTTCACAGACACTGTTAAGTTTGATTCGACTTAATTTAATTAAAACAACTTAATAGTTTTGTTTCAAAATAGGTACTATGAATTTCTGTTTATGCTGTAGTAACAAGGCTTCTAAAACTAAAAGTTACCGACATATCACAGCTAATTAGCAACTCAGTGCAGCTGCTGCGCAGTGCACCGATCGATGTCCAATGGAGCGATAATGGGCATGATGACTAAAAAATATAATTAGTCCATCAGATGGATTATCAAAATATATTAGACACGTGTTTTTATTTTGTAAATTAAACAAAAAATGATGAAGATATAGCCCATTAAAGTTTCGTGTGACGTCACACATCACAATATACAATTGTGCAGACTTCTGTCAGAGAAGTGAAGTCACAACCCCCACTCCCAAAGTTTAACAAGGTTTATCTTTGTCATTTGTTGTTTCATTGAAGCAAGAAAAATTTGGTGTCCAATATTTTTTGAGTCACGGAATTATAATAATAATGATTTTAAATCTAGTCATCCTGTATAAATTCTGAAACTTCAGTTTCGTTATTGGACCTAAATATTTTTCGTACAACCATTACCTACCTAAGCATACACTGTAGTACTTTGTTACGCAGTACTGTACTAAACTGTATCAGCCTTTTTAATAGTCCACTGCAGGACGTAGGCCTACCCACAAAGGGTGATTGGGCCATATCCACCACGCTGGCCCAGTGCTGGTGGATTCACATACGCCATCAAATTTTTTCAACTTACATATGCAGTTTTATATGAAAAACCGGATACACTCACGATAATATTTGAAACGGCCGACATACACATAAACATATGCAGGTACATATGCAGTACATATGCAGGTTGCCTTACGATGTTTTACTTCACCGAAAAGCCAGTGGTGTGAAATTCCGTACATAAATTCCAAAGAACTCATTGGTACGGGACCGGGATTTAAACCCACGACTATTTATTCTAAGCTTTCATGCTAAAATTTAACTGTCGTGGGTTTAAATCCACTAAATCTAGACCACCACGGCTTGTTACTCAGTACATTTGTGTTTTCTATGAAAGACTAGGTGGGTTTATCTGATTAAGACCTCAAAAACACACTGGATGCTAGATTTTTGTTATTGATTTAAATTAGAGTCAATTTCCAGCCTAGCAGTAAACATCTCACGTCTAATAATATAGTGATAACAAAATAAACATCAACATGTAAAGGAGAGTAAGAAGAGTAAAAACATTGTGATTATCCTTATCCTTTTTTTTTAATGGATAGAGTGATTCAAGAGGAAGGTTTATATGTATAATACACCTGTGCGAAGCCGGGGCGGGTCGTCTAGTGATTAATAAAAGATTTTGTCTCTCTAACTAGGAAAACCTTAAATAACTTAAAATAGGTTTTAAGGCAGCGCAAATATACTAGTTAAATAAGAAACAATAAATAAATAAGAGAAAAGACCTTGAAAAGAACTTCTTCTTCTTCGTCGTGTCGACGATCCTCAACATTATACAATTCTCTCCCAGTACTCAGCTACACTCGTCCCGCCGGGGGTGGCCTGGTAGAGGTCCCGCATTGTGCACGCATTCGGACACTGAGAGCATGAAAGAAGGTGCTGCAAAGTCTGCGCAGGCGCTCCGCAGTCGCAATGCACCGTTGCAGTGTCCGAGTATCCCCACTTGGCCATGTTGGTCCTGCACCGGCCCACTTGTGTCGGCAGAAAAGCACTAAAAAGCCCTTAGCTCTATGTTTGATGTTTACCTTCACAAGCAGCTTAAGCTCGTTACGTATTGTTCGGCGCCTGTCAACTTTCGCGTCTTTTGCTGTTAGGCCTTGGTCACACCCAGTGTTACCAACTCTACTGTTTTAATAGTAAATTTGCTGTGTTCATATTATAATACCTCTGTTTCCTGATTCATTCTAAAATTTAACTGTTTTTCAATTAACGTTCAACGCAACCTTACACTGTGCGAATATATATTGATTACCACGTAAATGATTAGTTAAGTAAGATTATAAAAAGAAAAATGTGTTTTTAAAAATATTAAAAATGAAACGATAGAAGATTAGTTTGATTATGATTTTTATGTTGTAATCAATATTATTAACTAACAATGCGAGTCCTCAGAATAAGTACCTAGGTCAAAATAAATATGAGGAAAGTTAAAAAATGATAATTATATCTGCCTTTATTTACTTCACCTATTGTTATTTTACTGTTTTTTTTAGTTTCTTTGCGTTGTGACCGAGACCTTAGGGCTAGAAAATATTATTTGAAGTGTGGAAAATTACGCTGCAAACTGGCTAGGTCTTACACCTTGTTTTGATTGAAATAATTTGGGGATTTTGAAATGGTTACTACTAGCTGTTATATCAAAAACTGATAAAGATAAAATAGAAAACTTATTGACTTTAAGCGTGTACGTGATTAACTAAATGATTCTACAGTAGGTTTAGGTTAAAAAGGCAGTTGTGGGAAATATACTAAATATAATCTAATGATACGTGCCTACTGTAGATTGTCAAATTAAAGCGGTAAGTAATTAATAAGGCACGTAAAACACAGAAATATTAAATTATTATAAACCTTAATTACTCTTCTATTTATTGTCTTCGATTAATTGTATGATACAGCGAAGGGTCCAATTAGTACCTAATAAAGTAATGGGATACAGCCGGCAGTTAAATAATTTCACCAAATTTCCATTTCAGTTCTTTATTAATAATAAATTGAAACATCCAGGCATACATTTTATAAGAAAACATCAATACTTTACGGTCCTTGAACTAAATAAAACGGGACAGATAAAACGTTGTACAGTTTTTCATCAGTAACTTAGGTTGAACACTTTAACTTGATTTGACTTAACTTTAGTGTATGTACAAATTGTCAATTTTATAGATCGATGATAATACAGCCGTATAGTTGTGAAGGTGTGTGTGTATTTGAGTTTGTGTGTGTATGTGAGTTTTTGTATGTGTGTATGTAAGTTTGTGTGAGTTTTCTAGAAATGGTGTGAAAGGTCATCTGGGTGAGAGCGTGTATGTGTGTAAGAGTGTATATTTGTACGGCAAGCTAAAATGTCCGACCTAGCTTTGAAACCCATTTCACCATTCAGTCTGTATTTATTGAAGGTTTGAGACAACATACTTTTTGTGTGATAAAATACATTTTTTTTTACAAGAAACTCATTTAGATTGAAATTTAAATAAAATTGTGTTCTACGTATCTATTTGTCTAAAAAAAATTAAGTGGTAACACAGCACTTGATTTTTACTTTACGTACCGATTCATAAATAAAAATGTCATATGATATAATATTTTTACATTCATACTTTAAATAAATAAAAAAACATAATCGTCATTATCATTCACCACTTTTTTATCTGCCTGCTAGCAGTTACACTAGACGTGATTTTTTAAATTTATAAATTGTTGTTTTTTGTTCGACGCAATAAAACTTAATTGCCTTAAAAAGGCGTTACTTGTGTAAAAAACATGTGCTGTGTCTCACTTTTATATACATAAAACTTCTTTATCTACAATTTGCGTTATGAATTTATATATCTCGTAAAAGCGAAACGTAAGCAATAAACAGGCAAGAAATATTTTAATACCTTAAGTACTAATTGTTCCACATTTACAATTTCTTATAATTATGACTAGTCATTTATATACAAGGCTTGTTATTTCTAAATAAATAAAAAGGCTAAATTTAATAAGCTTTGAATACATGCAGCTATACATTTTAGTACCAGAATACAATAAGGTAGCACAGACCAGTGATAAACTTTATAATAAAAATAAACAAAAGAAGTCATTGAAAATCCATGTACCAAATATTTTTTTCGCAAACGTGTTTTTAAATGTGAACATTATCCTGACAAACTTCTTCGGGATAAATCAACATTTCATTTACAGTAGTGGCCAAACACAAGCGAGCAGCCACCAGCAAAAGTTGTATGAAAATACATATCTGTCGAGTTTTGCGGCTAAATAAAAATGTACAAGTACCAAGTAAAAGTACAAGTTATTTGATGTAAAGTCATTTTTGTCGTGTAAAAAGAACATTGTTTTAAACTGAAACATGCCAACCAAGAAGGTTTCAAAGGATTAATTTAAATTTCGAGCTGAAGTGCAAAAAGAACGCTGTTTATTTAAAAAAAAATGGCGCATGGGCGCGTGAAAAATTATTAATGCTCGTTGTTCATTATTGATTTTGAAGATCGAGTTATTGAGATTGAGAAATTGATTAAGTAATTTCCGCGTACCGTACAAGCCTTGGTCACAACTAGGCATTGATATATTTATGTACTTCGCTTTCGCCTCCCATTTACACGTGCGTCCATCAATGCCTCTGTTGCTGGGCGCTGAAGCAATGTACTAATGTACATTACAGTTTCAAGTAAGTATTTTAATGAGTATTAAATACTTAATAATTTTATGTCCTTTTCGGAAACGACTGACGCACTTATTTTCATTGCAATTTTCTTTTATATCCTTGAATTTGTTATATGTATTTATATGTGCTGAATAATTTGTTGCAAAAACACTATAATTTGTAATTTGTTTAATGTAAAAAATTATTACACTAACACTACAGAAACTACACTGTTAGAGTGTAATAATTTTTGACAATAAACAAATTACAAATGATCGTTTTTTTTTCAACCATTTATTCCACACAAATAAATATATAAATAAAATAAACGTAAGTATAAATATATTCAGATTATAAATTTTTACATTAATCTACATCTACATCTGGTTATAATAATGACGTCCAATCCTATAATGTTCTGAAACACTGTATAATAATAAAAACTAAGTTGGTTTCGAAGGTACAAAATAAAAATAATAGGTACTTACTCATTTTATAAGACTAACTAATCAGCATTTTTAGAAAACGCATCTTGATTTATTTTTATTTACATTTTTATTCTAGTAGAAAATTTAAGATTTTACATTATATCAAGCCTGCAATTTATGAACATGCGCTTATGTATATAATTATATCATCTACACTCACAAAAATGACAAATAATTTGAATTTTTTCATTTCGTTTACAATTTCACTCATAGATCAAAATTACTATTTGATTTTATTGCGAGTTTGAAAATAATACAGTAAATATAATTTCGAAATAAAAAATATAATATCAATAAATCCATAATTAACTTGCTCAAGTGTCTCATTCTGAATTTTGAAAAGTGCAAATCCATATCAGCCCAATAAAATTTACAATTTTTTTTTGAAGGAAACCATTTTAATGTAACTTTCTTGTTAAGTTATAGAAAAGTAATTCAGTGAAAATCAAAGTAACTAATATGGTAAATTTTCTTCTAATAAGTTGATCCCATAGTGCACTATCAAAGGCTGTAAAGATACGGTATGAATATTTCCAATACACAATTAAAATTATTTTAGTTCAGTTCCGATAAGTTTCTTTTGTTTCAGTTGATTTCGAAAAGCTAAAATTAAAATTTGCCTCAAAATATTGAATGAGTCAGAAGAAAATACATATAAATTTTAATATGCAACTAGAGTGGTTCTTTGCCTTATTGCAGACGCAAACTTAAACCATCATCCATCCATCAGCCGTAAGACGTCCACTGCTGGACATAGGCCTCCCCAATGGATTTCCAATAAGGCCGGTTGGAAGCGGCCTGCATCCAGCGCGTTCCTGCGATCTTTATTATATCGTCAGTCCACCTAGTCGGTGGACGTCCTACGCTGCGCTTGCTGGTCCGTGGTCTCCATTCAAGAACTTTACTGCCCCATCGGCCATCAGTTCTTCGAACTATGTGCCCTGCCCATTGCCACTTTAATTTGCTAATCCGCTGGGCTATGTCGGTAACATTGGTTCGTCTGCGGATCTCCTCATTTCTGATTCGATCTCGCAGAGAGACGCCGAGCATAGCCCTCTCCATAGCACGTTGAGCTATTCTGAGCTTATTTATAAGGCCCACAGTAAAAGACCACGTTTCAGTTCCATATGTCATCACTGGCAACACACAACTATCGAAAACTCTCGTCTTGAGGCACTGAGGTATATCAGATGAAAAGACGTCACGCAGTTTTCCGAAGGCTGCCCAACCGAGTTGGATTCGGCGATTGACCTCTTTCTTGAAGTTGGACTTACCTAGCTGGACTACTTGTCCTAGGTAGACGTACGAGTCAACAACTTCAAGAACCGAGCTCTCAACAGATATTGGGGTGGGTACGACATGGGCATTACACATGACTTTTGTTTTATCCATGTTCATTTTGAGACCCACCTGTTGAGAAACTCGATTGAGGCCTTCGAGCATCGTGCTGAGCTCTTCCATCGATTTTGCCATGACCACGATATCGTCGGCAAACCGAAGGTGAGTGATGTATTCGCCATTGATGTTGATGCCAAATCCTTTCCATTCCAGGAGCTGAAAGGCGTTCTCTAAAGTGGCAGTAAACAGTTTCGGAGATATCACATCTCCCTGTCTGACGCCTCTTTTCAAAGGGATCGCCTTCGAGCTCTCTTCCTGTACTCGGACCGACATAGTGGCGTTATTATACAAACACTTCAACACTTCGATATACCGATAGTCAATACGGCATCGCTGAAGAGACTCAAGCACAGCCCATGTCTCGACCGAATCAAAGGCTTTCTCATAGTCCACAAACGCTAAGCAAAGTGGCAAGTTATACTCTTCAGTCTTCTGTATAACTTGCCGCAGCGTATGGATGTGGTCCATGGTGCTAAAGACTTTTCGGAAGCCGTTAAAGCAAACTTAAACAATTACATAGAACAAACTAACCTCATTATTATAGGCCACCCTATAAGTAAAATAATTATTTGAACGCCCAGATGAAATTTTGTTTTGTTCTAATATTCAAACCAGGCCGAGTGAATTAAAATTTGGTCGAGGGCTTCATTAAGTTAGTACCTATTGAGATATTATTTAAAATGATGAACGTAGTTGGCAAAATATTACAATTTTTATAATATTGACTGCCTCGTTGGTTCAGTGGTTAGTGACCCTGACTTCTGGATCAAAGAGGCGTGGGTTCGATCCCCACCCAGGGCAAGCATATTTGTGATGAACATTGGTGTTTGCTCTGTGTCTGGGTGTTATTTAGGTAGGTACTATCTATTATAAGTATGTATTTTAAAATATGTATATGTAATATATCAGTCTCTGGCAGCCATATCACAAGCAGCTTAGTTTGGGGTCAGAGACCGTGTGTAAGATGTCCCCTAATATTCATTCATTCATTCATTGCGTATAAAACAGAACAAAATGATTTAAACGTCTATATTATAACAGGCTTAAATTCGTCTGTTTAGATGTTTTTTCCTTTATAAATAAACGCAGCTTTGTAAATTGTAATGGTAGAGGTAGAATCATACAACTTGGCGGTTGCGATGTTAGCTACAAGCTGCCGATGACAGCAGCTTGGTTATCCGCAGCTTGTAGATTAAATCACAGTCAACAAGTTGTATAATACGGACTACAATTTTACTCTTAAAAATTAATAATTCTGCTCGAACAATTTTTTACACTAACATAATAGTTATTTTGATCTACGAGTAATTGTAAAATCATTGCCATCTTACTTACCAATGTGAGATGTAAGTTAGCCTTCGTGCTTTAGTGTTGTTGTCAATCAATTTGTTTCTTTCAAAAGTATAATTGAACTAAAATGATTAGTAGGTACACTAGTCGATTACTAAGTTATTTTTACCAAGCAATATCACAAATGCCGCCTGAGCTCTATTTTACGCTTAGCCGTATATTATTAATCACTTAGTATTAAAAATTTACAAATTGACTTATGTCCACGTATTTTAACAACACCCTTAAAACAACAATAAAATTATTAACATAAAATAATATTTTTCAAGTTCAAACATCAAATCGTGGTTAAAAAACGTGGCCATTGCTTAATCGACTACAAAATTACTACTTTTTAAATTCCAGTCGGACTCCCTTGTTAATTTAAGCTATATTTATACAATCACGGGTTAACTCAACTATGTTTGCGTGTCGAAACTCTGTTGGAACATTTTTTGCTTAGTTTGCACGCGACTACGATTTAGAGATTTATAAAAGTTAACTAAATAAAAACAAGGACGAGAGCGATTAGGGTGAGTAGGGTGGTCACGAGCGGAGCGACGAGCGGGGCGGATTTGCCCGCGGCGGCGAGCGCGCTGGCCGCTGCCTCGACGCATTGCCGGTAAGAGAGTTGCTCGAGACACGTGATCGCACAGAAGTGCTGGTGAGCGCAGGCGCCGTCGCAGGAGTCTGTGCTGTCGTGCTTGACAGCGTATGCTCGAAGGTATCTAGGAAAGGAAAATATTAAGTAATTTAAAATTGGTTTCGTGAAAGCCGTGGGCTTATCTTTGTGCTTAAAATCTATCTTAGCGTCTTGTGGATACGACGCGTAACCATAATGCTCATTTTCAGCACTCATCAACAGGCACTTTCTTGTGTTTAGTATTTATTTGTTGTTTTTGTGTAATTTTATTAATTTTTTGACTGAAATTAACACAATGTTGAAGATTATTTAGCAACAACTAGTTGTGCAAAAGCAGTTGGCCCACGAGGAATTCCACGCTTTAACGATTATCATTTTTAAAAGTACGGAGCAGTAATTGTTTTTTTTTCAGTGGATACTGTATTGATTGGGGATTGTTTTTAACAATTCAAATGTCTCGGAGACCCATTTGTTGAAATAAATATACTGATCTGTCCATGCATCCATCCGCCATAGGACGTCCAATGGACATAGGCTATCTACAATAAGACAGGTTGAAAACGGATTGCTTCCATCGCAATCCTGCGGTCTTAATTAAGTCCTATATTTCGAAAACTTAACTGTATTGGAATGAAACTATTTGGCTTAATAATTCAATGACTTACTTGTTAAAGATCGTTGTTTCATACGGAGAGCCAATCCGCAGCTTGTCAGCGAGATTGTGCAGTGAACTGGCGGACACCTCGTGCAGGCCGTAGTACTGCGTGAGGTTATACTCGGGCGTCCACTCCGCGGCGCCTGTGTTCCTGTTCGCGGCCGCGAGGTCCAGGTAGTACTGGGTGTAGTCCAACACCTGGCGTTGAGGAAATGTTACATATTATCAAATAATTTACGGGATAATATTTACAATACAAATTAAAATTACAAATAAACTAAATAAAAATACAAACTAAATTATTAACTAAAAATTATAAACTAATTTAAAGAAAAACGAACTAAAAAGGATCGCTTAAACCACCAATAGACAAAAATGGTCTATTGATAGTTCAAACGATCCTTTATGACTGGCAACATGCCCAAAATGCTGGCCGCATTGCCCCGCTGGATAGCGAGACTTATGCGTTGTTCAAAATATAGGCCAGCATTTTGGCCACGTGTCGAGTCCTTAAGAAGATAATTTACAGGAAGAATTTTGAAAGGGGATTTTATACTTTAAGTTTCCATCTTGCTTGCGCATCCATTGCGCAATCTTTTGATTGTAAAATTCAACTATATAATATCCGGACGCTTATGATGTCTATAGTCGACATGAAAAACCGATTCTCATAAAATGAAAAGAAAAAAAATTTAAGTGTGGCTCTTAAAAGATTTAAAAATAATCACATCATGTGGTTTTCTACAATATGTACGAAGAATTTGTTTGTATAAATTTCACTCGCACACAAACATGACTGCCTCGGTGGCTCAGTGGTTAGTGACCCTGACTTCTGGATCAAAGAGGCGTGGGTTCGATCCCCACCCAGGGCAAACTTTTATGTGATGAACATAGGTGTTTGCTCTGTGTCTGGGTGATATTTAGGTACTATCGATATAAGTATGTACAATTTAAAAAAAATTGTATATGTAGTATATCAGTCTCTGGAAACCATATCACAAGCTTTGCTTAGTTTGGGGTCAGAGATCGTATGTACCCTAATCGCGCAGATGCGTGAGATGTATGAGTAAATAAATACTAGCTATCTAGCTAGTCAAAAAGTACCCTGGTGTTCCCCTGGAGTTGCCAACTGTGTTCCATTGTGTTACACACTGTTGAGTACAAAATGCTGCTCTCGGTGGAGATGAACAAACAACATCTTTATTATCCGCCGTTGGACTTTTGCAAATGATGTTCATCGAACATGGCAAACATGTTTTAATGGAAACGCCACCATACCAATAAACCATCAGAAAAAATGCCAAGTCGACGCAATAAACAGTTTCATATCAACTTAGTTAAAGCTTACAATGTTTGGTACCATCGGCGTTTAATTTCATACTGATGCTTATTACTCTGCGAGATCGAATCAGGAATGAGGAGATGAGTTGAAGAACCAAAGTTACCAACGTAGCCCAGCGGATTGGCAAGTTGAAGTGGCAATGGGCACGGCACATAGCGCGGAGCACTGATGACCGATGAGGTCGAAAAGTTCTCGAGTGGAGATCACTAATCGGCAAGCGCAGCGTAGGACGTCCACTCACAAAGTGGACGGCTGACTTCATTAAGACCAAAGGATCGCACTGGGTGCAAGCCGCTATCAACCGGTCTTATTGGAGATCTATAGGGGAGGCCTATGTCCAGCAGTGGACGGCCTATGACTGATGGATGAATGGATGATGCTTGTTACTTACTTTGCCTGTGTTGGTGTCGAATTTGTAAAGCCTAAGGCCGGGGTTGGAGGAGCCGACTGGGTCCCGGTGGGGACTCACTGACGGTGCTAAAAACGCCCACGACACTGGTTGATCTAAGAAAGAAAGATTTATTTATTATAAATAGGTTACGGTTTACCTATATTTGTAAAGGATGAATTTAAGAAGATTAAACTAATCTATGTCAAAATATTTCCTTCCAGGGAAGGTCCAAAGTCCGGAAATACTTGTAGATGAGGCCCAACCATCCTTTCACACGAGAGCACCTACATTCCCCGGAGATTCCAGAACTTTCATTTTTTAACCGATAACAGGCCCGATTATAGAGGCGCCAGCGTAAATTTAATAGCAACGTAAAAAGCGTTATCTCTATCGCATGCCTAAAGTGAAAAAGAAACAGATCTATGCATTTTAGCTATTATAATTGCGATGGCGCCTCTGTAATCGGGCTTACTGTCCCAATCCTGGGCAAAGGTCTCCCCCATTTCCTTCCATGAGTCGCGATCCATGGCAGCTTCTTGTCAACCCCTCCTCGAATGAGTCAAGATCGTCCCGCCAGCGTTTCTTGGGCCTTCCCTAGCTGAACTTAACCCTTAACCACCTATTTTTGTAACGTAACCACCTACTTACTGTCTTAGAGAGCCTTCATTTATAACTAGTACCTTTAATGCAGGTGTTGCAGTATTAAAAAAGGATTCAAATGATTAAATTACTTGTTTATAATTTAGACCTTTATTTTTGACCTTCAAATATCTCAAAACTGTAATAAAATGTTATGATTTGATATTGTAGTTTAAAAGCTGGTAATTTTAACCCAAAAAGAGACTCTTCTAAAATAATGAGAATAAATAGATAAAAAGTACACAAAAAATATCGAAGTTTTTGGATAAATTTCTTTAAGTTTAGGATACTACCTATTCTATATAAGAAAAAAAACTAAAATTTAAACAAGTATTTCAACAAAATTGCAACCGTTAAAAATACACAATTTTTGCGGTAGTTTCAGTACATTTTCTAAGCATACTGCAAACATATTTGCACCTCGCACTACAAAACATAAGAACAGTCTTCTGTTTCTATTTGCATCAGATATGAAACATATTTTTGGAAGTTGCACTGAAAATGCATCATCATAATCATTATCTTTTCAGTGAAAAAAAGTCACGTAACCACCTACGTGCGGTCACACAGACCGGTGACGAATGATTTTTACTTACCCTGGCTAAATTCGCGAGCTTGTTCACTCGTCGAGCGCGAGCGTGGTTTTTGATGGATGTGTAGAATAGGTATATAGAAGCGCACTGTCCTACGATACATACAGATCAAAATATTTGAATTTAAAAATACGTTGCGGTCTCACAGACTGCTGGTAGGTGGTTAAGGGTTAATAAAGAATAAAAGCAGGTACGAGTTTTAATACAGAAAACTCTAGATAACTTGATCAGCTCTACCTCAAAGCAGACAGGTATTTAATGAACAATTTTAGGCTGACGAAGTACCTCAAAGTTATACAAATTTAGCTTGTTAGTATTTTGACAATGTATTGTGTTCCAAATTGATAAAATTACTGTTTGATCGAGCTAACATTTCTTAAAGTAACTTGATAAAATTCGTATCATAGAAAATTGGCACGAGTAACGAAACTTTTCGGAGCGTTTTTGTTCGAATTTCTCTGTACTGATTTTTGGATAAAGCTTCCAACTCAGTTATAAAGAACGAGCCTGCTGAACATTTAAGCATTTCCAACTTTTATCTTAAAAAGACAAGATAGTTTTTATCGGGTTCTGTAGTAAAAATTCGCGTACTAGTTTAAAAGCTTGCATTATACTTACCTGCTAGTCGAAAGGAAACTATTGAATAATAATAAATAATAAATAATAATAAATTCTTTATTTGTTCCAACATCAAATTTAAATGTATGGTACTATTAACTACTAACATACAATGGGCCTTATAAAAATCGTAGTTAAGATAGCGTTAAAGTACCATTAGATTACTTGAACCACGCACTAGGTCTCATAGGAGACTGTATGGCAGGGTACAAATTATCTACTGGTCTTTAGACCGTTTATGCACACTTCACACTTGATTCATAGGTACACCTTTTTCTATACTTATTTAAATGACTTTCACTATACATACATTCTATATTAAAAACTACTTTAAAACTAAAAAATCTAATATTTTTGTTTTTTTTATTTGCCAGGTTGTATGTATATAGGTAAATAAATTTATATAATATTAATGAGTTGTGTGTGTGTGTGTGTGTGTGTGTGTGTGTGTGTTATGCTGTATATATAAATATATTTATATTATATAGGTATATTATTTACATATAGTATATTATGTATTTGTCTGGAATTCCTAGTTACATCTAACATTATCACTTGATTTTTCTTTGTGGCTGTCATATATCATTTTATTACTTCTAGTATTTTTTCAGTTTCGTCATAGTCAAGGGATAACAAGTATTTAAATAGTAGCTGGTTGCATTTGAATTTGTTTACTTTATCCATTTTTAATATTTTGTTTAGTCTGTTATATATTAGAGGTCCTAAAGTTTTTACAGACATTGAGCCAAATGTTGTTCTGTTTCTGACAGGTTCAAAGATGCGATCTTTGCGTCTTTTATGACTTTTTCTTGCAGATCTTGTTTGGTGATTTGCGAGTGTTGCCTGACTGATAGTGCTTTAACAAACAATTTCCGGACTGATAGTACGGCACATTCTCGGAACAAGTCTTTAGTGGAAAAAAGCCTAGGCTTAAACGTCATGACTTTGAGAAGCGCTCGTTGAGATATCTCTAACCTTTCAAGGTGAGACTTGGCGGCAGAACCCCATGCAGTGATACAGAAAGATAAGATTGATTGAGCTAATGCATAATAAATTTTAATGAGTGAGTCAAATTTCAAGACATGTCTCAACTGCTTAAATGTAAAGATAAGTTTCCTTATTCTGCTTGAAAAATGCCTAATGTGAGCAATCCAGTTTAGATGTTTATCAATCATGATACCTAAATATCTGATCACTGACACTTGATTTAGGTTATCACAACTGCATCCGTTGTTCATGTCACATGTAGCTTTGTGTATTTTGAGATCTAGGGCAATTTTGGGTTGAGTTGAGGCATTTATTGTGAATGTCATGTATTTGGTTTTTGCGATGTTGACCGTCAGTAAGTTCATTCTCAGCCATTTTGATACTTATTCCAAGCCTTTGTTTGCAATCTCTTGAACTTCCTTCCAAGACTTCCCATGAAATAGGACCACAGTGTCGTCTGCATAGGTGACAATTTTGCCTTGTCGAAGCTTCATGTTGCATAACTGATTTATATAAATAAGAAAAAGGGTTGGCCCTAAAATACTGCCTTGAGGTACCCCAAACTTTACGATTTCTTCACTGCTTAGATTATTCCTTATACGGACTTGTTGTAATCTGCCAGTGAGGTAACTTTTGAACCATTTTAAAGGTATGCCTCGAATACCGATTTCTTCTAGTTTTACCAAAAGTATAGGGATAGAGACGGTGTCGAAGGCTTTTGCTAGATCAAGAAATATGCCAATACTTTTATTCTTACTATCTAGTTTGTTTTTGATATGTTCTGTAACATCGAGCACTGCGTCTTCGGTACTTTTCCCTTCTCTAAAACCAAATTGATTATTTGACAATAAAAGTTTGCTTTCTAGGTACTTTTTTAACCTGACGCTCATGAGTTTCTCTAGCACTTTCGAAAAGATTGGTAGAAGTGATATGGGCCTGTAATTAGAGACACCGTCCTCATCCCCACCCTTGTGTATCGGGCATACCACTGATTTTTTCAGTACTGTAGGGACTATTCCTGTATCAAAACTGACTTGACATATTGCAGTTAGCGGTTCCAATATGTAAGGCAATATCATTTTTATCAGTTTAGTGTTCGTTTTGTCCCATCCAGGTGCTGAGTTCGCTTTGAGGTTCATTACAATATTGAAAACCTCAGTGGTGTCCGTTGGCAACAAACCAAAAGATTTGGTTGGTTTCTTGGTATATTTATGTTGCGTAAGGGCTAAATTTTCTTCGGTATCGTTAAGGGGTTGAAGGGTTTCTTTTGCAAGATTTGAACCAACGTCTACAAAGTATTTGTTTATTGTATTTAGCGACTCCTCAGGAGTTGATTTTATAAGCAATAGATTTTCTACTGGGTTTTCTTTCACTGGAAAGTTACAAACTTTTTTTATAGTTTCCCAAGTTTTCTTGCTATCTTTTTTATTTTTCATTAATTCAGTTCTTTCATACGATCTTTTGAGCTTCTTCAGGATGCTGTTCATGATATTTCTATATTTTATAAATTCAGTCTTTAGTTTTTGATTGTTTGGGTCTTGATTTGAAATCAGATGTAATTTGTCTCTTCTTCTCATACTTTTTATTAGCCCGGGAGTAACCCACGGTTTTATGTTTGCCTGAGACCTTGGTATAATTTTATTTATGGTAAATTTTTCTACGATTGATTTGATCTGAATCATCAAAGTCTCAGTCGCTTTGTCTAAGTCAGAGTAATCTAATGTATCGTTCCATCTAATTTTTGAGATTTCTTCCTTAATTTTATGATAATTCACTGATGTGCAAGTTTTAGGTATTTTTTTACTGTGACTATTTTAGTGTTTATTTGTACAGCAACTGGAGAGTGATCAGTTATCGTTGGAGGTAGAACTACTGTTGTAACTTTGTTTTTTGTTTTGACGATACAGTGATCGAGGCAATTTTTTTCCCGTGTTGGAAACGCATGAGCTGGTAACATCCCGTGACTAGCTAGCAGTGACAAATATTCTTCCATATATCTGTCAGTGCTTTCCGCCTCGATATTAATGTTAAGATCTCCTAAAATTATAATATTTGGCCAGGATTTTAAATTACTTAAAGTGGTATCTAATGAGTTAAGATATTTTGTGGCGTTCTGATTACAAGGTGGACGGTACATTGCTACTACGCAAAGCTCCCTTCCTATTTGCACAATTATACAATTTGCGTCGTAAAGATTCTCTTCATAAATTTTGACTTTAGTCAGACTTTTTTTATAGTAGACCACGACACCATCATTTTGGTTTATATGGTTATTAGTATGGATTACATTATAATCTGGCAGTTGATGTGGAGTATAATTTTCATTAAGCCAGCACTCTGAGAAAATTATTATGTCCATTTTAATACCCATTCGGTCTAGGAGAACCAAGAAGTTATCATAGTTGCGATTTATACTTCGTATATTCATAGAAATAATAGATATGGTTTTGGCTTGATCTTTCTGAAAAAATTGAACGCATTCTTCAGGTTTTTGCAGGATATAAGATTTTGCGACATTGACGTTGTCAATGTCATCTAACAACTCACTGAATTGGGCCATGTTTAAGATATTATTAATTGTAATAGGTGGCGTATTCCGCCAGAGTTTTGTTTTGTAGTTTTATATCCTGCAAGCTGTTGAATGCTTTCTAGTTTAATTTTATTTTTCAGTTTTGAGAGATGAATAGGAATTTTATCAGAACATATGTGTGCGAGTGTAAATATTATTTTATTCTGTATATATGTGTGTAAAATAATAATAAATTTTAATGTTTTCTTGTGAAATAGCATACAATTTGGCAATAAGAGAACAACAAAATCGAAAAGTTTGAGATAACTTAAACTATTGCTAATATTTTTATACGTATTCAAAATGGGGAAATCATGGACTAGTCAGTCTTTCTTCTGGCTCGTCGAAGCTTGAGGTGGGTTTTGTTCTATGTTCTTGAATTGCTCCAAGTTTTTTATTTCGATCGCTGGAGATCCTTCATCTTTGCGGATAAAAACACGACCTCTATTTGTCCAACAATATCTCAACAGTCCCCTTTTTTTTAGTTCTTGGCCTTGGAAGTGCAACTGCTTTGCTTGTTTTGTGAGACTTTCGTTTATGTAGATGACTCTTTTTTCGCCAGGAATTCCGATGTTGAAGGTGTTTAGCGTATCTTTGTTTTTAAGATTATGGTTTTTTAGTGCTCTCAGTAGATTAAGTTTCTTGTGTACTGTAGAAAATTCAATGATCAATGGCTTTATTTGATCTGTTTTAGCTGGTATTCTATAAGAATTACGCACGTCTTGTTCACTCAAATCTATATTCAAGAAATCATGAATTTTTCTGACGGTATCAAATATTTGATCATTATTTTCCACGGGAACATTTTTTATCTCAACTGTACTCTCTCTAACTTTTCTCTCCAAAAATTCAAACTGTTGCTTGATTTCCTTCGTATCCCTGTCTTTTTCTTCTAGCGCCTCAATTCGGGATTTCATTTCTTTTTGCTCAATTGCAATCTCTGAGATGGATTTTTTTATTTCATCATTGGTTGAAAGTAACATTTGGTTCTGATTTTTTAGAGTGTTCATATTCGTTTCAATTTTACTGAATTGTGTATCTTGAGTAGATTTCATATCCATAAATAATTTCTGAAGATTATCAAGCATATCCGCCATTACGTTAGTAGAGCTGCCGCCGGTCAAATCATCCCGATATTTTCTTTTTTTTAAGTTTATAAATGCATCCGATTCTGGTTCCGGCGAACGGAACACATCCGGGTACGATCTAGCTTCACTTATCGGTCTCGTCGGGGAATGTAGAATTTTTGACATTTTAGTTAACTTTTTTTTTTTAGTATTTGAACACACTTTATTTTGAACGAGCTTTGTTGTACACCAGAGATCTAATTCGGAACAGCCCGACAGATGTTAAACTTCTATCTGTCAATGTCACTGTCGCAGGATGCCGGCCGTGCAATGAAATGAAATGAAATGAAATGAAAATGTTTATTGGTTTATTGTCCAGACTTACGTCCATGAAAAAGAAATTAAAATTACAAATTATAATAATTGAAAATAAAATAATAATAATTGAAAATAAAATAATAACAATTGAAAATAAAATTTAAATTATCTATGTAATGGGAGCGTGGTATGCTCTCCAAGTCTTAGCAATGTTTACGTACAAATGTCTAAATGATTTTATATTGTTAAAACAGTATTAATTAGGGCGGTAGATTGGAGAAAATCTTGGCAAAAACGTTCTATGTGTGTAAAACAAGTGTTAGTGTGTGTGATCAAAAAATGTGTTGAAGAACGTGGCTCCCAAAGTTCTTTCAAGTCTATTTGTTTTATGGATGTACTTGCCGTACAGGAGATGTATGGATTTCGCTGCTGGCAGGCTATTCTTTCGATTTTTAGCTCTTGAGACAGGTACTCTTCGTCTTTTCTTAGGTTTTTCTCAAACTTTCTTGAGCGACTTTCAATAGTATGTTGATAGTTCAAAGTGCACACACACAATTCTAAAATAGAAGTGTATTTTAAAATAATTTTGAATAAAAGTGTATTTTAAAACGCTTTTCGTACAACGCTTATAGCGTAGTTTGACTAGGTGTCTGTCGGCGATCACTAAGGTTAAGCAAAGTTCAGCACGGTTAGTTTTCGAATTGGTGACCGCGGGTAGCATTTGCGACTGAGCGCTACCGTCAGTCAATCATCAGTTTACTCAAAACAGTACTCCATAATGTTATAGTGGTGCTTTGTAAATTATCTATTATAAATTTACTTTAATCAAAATTGTATGACGCGGAATGTTCTTAGATACCCAAAGAAATGCCCCGCACGTGCTTACGAACCACGCGTCTGGAGACATGTCGTACGTAAACTGCACTCTAAACTGCACCTTTTACATTAGGAGTAAGGATCACATAACCACGATTATAAATGACGCGATAGGTGTCAGCGTGTAGGCGCCCGAAGAACTGTGTCGATGCTCTCATCGAGCCACGCGATGAAGTGTGCCATTTTATTTTAAGAATAAGTTTCAATTTACCATTATCATAAATGACCCGGAAAGTATCCGCGTGTAAGTGCCCGAAGAACTGTCCGGCGATGACCCGCGCGTGTTCGCGCACCATGCGCAGGTATTGTGAATTCGCATCTGGAGACATGTCGTACGCGTGTCTCGAGTCCGACCCTGGCGCTGCGTGCCCCACTATGTACACCTGGGGAACAAAAAAAACAGTTTAGTTTCACTTTGCTTATTCATTTCAACAAAATCATAACTCAAAATTGTAAAATATTTTGTTATTATGTTATCATGTAAGTGACAAACTGTTTGTCTTTATGATAACAACATATCTTTAAACCTAAACCAAATACACTCTTTTAAACAGTAAAAAATAATACGCACATCAGGTAAGAACTAAAAAAACTTGTATAGTTTTTTTAGTTCTTACCTAATGCCCTGAAAGTCCCTACAATTTGCAAAGTAACACGTTGTATTATAGTACACGAAGCTTGTAACAATATTTTTCAACAAAATAAAGTTCTAACAGGTTCAATATCAATCTAGTTTGTCAATCAACTACAATAGCACACTTCAAAACTGTCTGTAGACTCTGTAGCTCCAATTAGGTTCGTCTCTCGGGCTGTTCAAACAGCAGAAAGTTTTAAAATAACAAGCTCTATTCACAAACTCGAATTTCGTTCGATGATACACTACGCCACAGAGGAATTATCATGACAGAATATAACATGATAAATTCATGGACGCCTGGTAGATACGCCCTGATATCAAGGTGTGTAAGCTGCCAGAAAGCTTCATACACGACTAGGCAGTCTGCCCGTGACCACGACCAATGCAACTTGGTTGAAACGTCGGGAGAAAGAGTTATTTAAATAATACATATCTCATGTTTTTTTGTGCAAAAAGTCCCGTATTAATATAGTAAGATAACGTGCTCAATCGCGAAAATTTAAAAATAACATAGACAAGATATACTCGTATATACTAAGTATTATACATTTAATGCTGAAAACAACTTTTACCATGAGACCAACCCTCAATTTGTGAAACAAACCTTTATGTAAATAGTTTACTGTGTAAACCGTGGGCAAGCCAGCAAATACTTTCTGTACAGCTGTATGAGAAAATTCAATTTGCTGTGCCACCCACCGCCAATGGCAGTAAAAACTAAGGATTCAGACAATATTTACACCAAGTGTGGTTTTATTTTTATGCCATTAAATGTAACAATCAGTTTCAGTACTATGAAAATTATTTGCCATGGGACCAACTCTAAAGTAGCGAAAATAGATCTCGCGACACGTCTCTTTAACCACGGTATAGATATTATTACCGTTCTTTAACTGAATCTCCATAAGCCTATATCTAGACTATTATACTAAACAATCTTGCCAAAATATTATCGAAATCGGCTGATAAATAGCGAGACAGCAGTTTCCCTACTTTTTAAAGGAAATGCACTGTTATGAACGTGTTTTACCATGGTACCAATCCAAAATTAGCAAACGAACCTGTTCCAAAAAAAATTACTGTGTTACTCGTAGGAAAGCCAAGCAAGCCAATACTAAATAAGACTTGCTGTACAGCTGTATGGGAAAATTCAATTTGCTCCCCACCCGCCGCCGATGGCAGTTAAAGCTAGGGATTTAGAACCAATTTATATATTTGCTTAGCCAAATTCAAAACGTACCTCGCATTTTGTTATAATGAAAATGCGAGCTCTTTATTATTTTTCATAGATTTATTCTGTCGGACGGTATTTTTTACTCGCCCGGCTTACTAGGATGTTTTACGATTAAAAATGTAATGTAGATAATTAAAAATCACTTAAAAGGTAGTATTATATAGAGCAAGAGGCTTTTGTTACACTGATACAATCAGTTCATAATAGAAAACCCCATCATAAATCAAGTATCTTGGATGTCATAAGTGGGCATGGAAACAGGCATGTGCTAATAGCGACTCAATTAGGTATTTTACATCAATTAATTCCATTTAAGTATGCCAGTTCATAGATAATACTATTTAATTAACTATTTAATATACTACTTAACAATAGCTGTGTCTGAATCGAAATGCGACCTATCTCGTAGAATATCTGGCCATAAAAAGTTAAACCCATATTTTATCCGTGTTGTTGGCATTTTTTTTAAGTAACAACGCGCATAATATATGTTATTTCTTATTGTAAACATAACAAAAGGAAATATCGAAATGTCGTAAAAATATATATAATTTCCAGATGATTTCTAACGATTGATAAACATTAAAATTTATGAGTCAATTTTACGATTGTATACCAAAATTGAGTAATAGTACTGAGTTGTTCCCATTGATATCCTTACATAGTATAAAATAAAGTCGCTATTTTCGTTTGTTTGTTTGTTTGTTTGTCTTTATGCTTAAATCTTTAAAACTACGCAACGGATTTTGATGCGGTTTGTTTTTATGGATAGAGTGATTCAAGAAGAAGGTTTATATGTATAAAAATTCCCGAAATTCCCACGGGAACGGGCACAACGCGGGTAAAACCGCGGGGCGCTGCTAGTTTTTATATACTCCACGGTAGAGAGCTATTTTAACCACACATTACTAAGAACTGGGAACTGAGCCAAAGTCCTAAAGCAAGCATCAGGTCTTATAAAAAAAAGGAGGCCACGGTAACTACTTAATACTACAAAATAACACAAAAAAAACCAACCAAACTAGAGTAATAAAACCATATTTTAAAAAAAAAAACATAATAGGTACATATTTACGTCCAATAAAAACACAAAAGTCTTAGAAAACACAACGACAATGCTCAAAATAATATCAAACCTGACAAGAGCTCCAATAATAGCGCAATTGCTCAAAAGTACTTCCATTCCTGTTTTCACATTTATCTCTGCCAGTAATAATTGAGTAACACAATACGGGACATCGAAATTATACTGCAAGTACAATTCCCAAATCAAATTCCATTGTTACAGAAACAGCGCCTACCTATACAATATATAGGCCGGGAGATACCGGACAGTTTCATTACTTAAGGTACTGTACTGTATCGGCATTTTAAATAGTCCACTGCAGGATCCATATCCACTGCCATATCCACTACGCTGGCCTAGTGCTAGTTGGTGAATTCACATTCGCCATCGAATTTCTTCTACGGACGTATGCAGGTTGCCTCACGATGTCTTCCTTCACGGAAAATCCTGCGGTGTGCTATTCCGTACAAAAATTCCATAGAAACTCATTGGTACTGGACTGGGATTTGAACCCACAACCTCACGATTGTATGGCAGGTGTTATTCCTACTAGACCACCACGGCTTTTTAAGGTAATTTAACTTTAAATAATGAAACAGTCAGCATTCTATCTCCGGCTAGAGTCAGCAAAGTTAATTTTCTCATCTTAAATTTACAAATACTGCTTTTGCGCTAATTAATATTTTTTATTTAAAGAATACGGTCAAAATTATCACTCGAATTGGTTTTGTTTAACTAAAAATGTCAATTGATTTTCAATTGATGTCAGTTGATTTTCATTATAATTTTGGTTGAATTGACCTTTTTACGAAGACTGACTATTATATTGTTTTTTTTTTTTTGGTAACATGTTAACACTACCTATACAATGCCGCATTTTTTTTTTATCAGTCCAAGGCTAGTAGTTCAGCCACTTTGTACATGCAAAAAAAAAAATGAATTTCGCATACTGACTGGCATAGCGTTGGTCATCAATAAAGTTGACTGCGTTTACTAGTAAGGAATAAAACAGGTAAAATAGCAGGAGGACAATGAGGCATAGGTGAGAGATTTCTATGACGGTTTTATACATACACTTTAAGGTTTTTTAATAAAACTAATTTTGTTATTGTTATTAATCTCAGAACAACAATAAAGGCATAGGTCTAACTCTACACATAACACTCTCTAATTATACTAGTATTAGGCACCTATTTTAAATGTTTTAAAAACATTAACTTGTACACTGTGCAGTAATCAAAAACGCCACTATCTCTCAACCTACAAACACATTATGCTTAAGTTATGTAGCATTGTAAGATATGAATTTCCGCTTTGAAAATTATGAATCATTACAATAGAGCGTTGTAACTCAGCCTTGTGAATGGCAGCGCAGCGAAATGTCAGAGTGTAATGAACAGTGAATGGCCGCGATGTTTTTAGGGTTCCGTACCCAAAGAGTAAAAACGGGACCCTATTACTAAGACTCCGCTGTCCGTCTGTCCGTCTGTGTGTCTGTCTCCATCTGAATCTGTTTCTCATGAACCGTTGTAGCTAGAAAGCTGAAATTGTCACAAATGATGTATTTCTGTTGCCGCTATAATAACAAATACTAAAAACAGAATACAATTAATAATCATGGGAGGCTCCCATACAACAAACCTGATTTTTAGCCGTTTTACGCTCTATATTAATAGTGGTAACAGGTAGATGCTTGCAATTTTCACAGAATATTTAGTTGTATATTCAGTTCAATAATAAATAATGAAATTAAAATAAAATACATATTTAAGGGGGCTCCCATACAGTACGGAACCCTCAGAGCGCGAGTCCGACTCGTACTTGGCTGATTTTTTAAAGAGCAGACGAATATCATTAACTTCATACACTGGCGACGCCGCAACGTAGAAAAATAAAATACCATTTACATTATAATGACTTTGAACTTGTATTGTTGTAACTTTATCTTTTGTACGTACAATATTGGTCGTCAATTTAAGGGAAACAATTTACTAAAATACAGATGTTTTTAAATCAGGTGGTTACAGGTGTGTGGTTAGGGCAGCATAGCAAATAGCTAATGCACCAAAAGGAGGATTCAGTTGGTCTGTACCTTTTGGTAACATTTATGTATATTTCTTGTAGGTATACTCCAATACCTATAAGTAATTTTATCGGTATGCCTACTTATAAATGAAGATCGAAAATAGAAGAATATTAGATGTAGAAGAAAATATTGCAAGATAAATCTTATCTAAATGACTTGGAATCAGTATTGCTAAAGTTTAAAAAAATATCAAAAAAAAAATTTTATAGGGCAAGTGCCTTTATTAACTACCACTAAATACAAGACCTACATAATCTAAAACTACATAATCTACTACTACATAAAAAGCAATTGGATGATCAATAGACCCTTGAAGGTCTAAAGATAATCTAAATGCTCAAGCCCACTGCCAGTAAGATAATGAAGAATGTTACTAGGTATGCCAAATCCCTTGAAATTGTGTCTCAGTAAAGCTGTATGTATACAAATACACTAGTTTTTGTCGTAGTCAAAAATACCAAGTAGTTTTGATTTTATATGCATTCAAAGTTTCGAAAAATATCGAGTCCCGCTATAGTCACGTGACCGCTTGTGACGTCACGTCACAACGCGCCCGCGCCCCCGCGCTTAGTATCAAGTCGGCTGCGCTGTAGTGGGCGTAATAGCTTGCGCGTGTTGTGGTGTGACGTCATACCGTCACTAGGCGTTTACAACTTGTTTTACTTCAAAATCGGAAACTAATTGACGTATCGAAGTAATTTTTTCATTAGTTTTTTTTATTTTTGACAGAGAATATGGAGTGCTAATAATCAAAATTAGTGAACATTCTTCATTGTAGCGCCTACAAAATATAATATCGCCTTGCAACAACAGTTGTTTCAAAAAAGTTTGAGTTCAATAACGTGAACTCCGTTGTTTTTCGGAAGTTTTTGTCAAAAACTATTTTTCACGAGATAATTTGATGTCATAGAATTGTTAGATACCCTACTGATCATATTGTTCCTATCATATTGTTCCTATGACTTTTCTCGTTTGCCCCCGTACCCTTCAATTTACCCTACCCTTACTTGTTACTCTGTGGTCTCCATCATAAATCACAGTGTAATAATTCCACAGCATATTACGAGATGGCAATAAACTTACAATGATTAAAGATAGGATTCTAGACAATACCTATATCATTGACCCTTGTCAAACTCCTAATGTCTATACAAAATTTATCTTTGGAACAAAATCTACAGAAACAAATTAACCGCTGAAGCTAGACGGTAAATTAATAGGTTTGTAGGTATTGTTTACACTATTTTAGATATTAAGGGCCTCATTGTATTAATTTTGTTTTGTGATTAATAGTTTGACAAGTGTTAAATTGTGTGTTGTGTCTGCATAGGTATTTCAGTATGCATTTCATAACACGTAAAAACTACGGTAGGTACCTAAGTCGATTTATATTTCTTGTTTGAAAAATTATAAACATAATGGTCTTAGGTAAGATTAAAAATGGTAATATAGAGGTACTTTAAAATATTAATTTCACAATTTAGTACTCAATTAAGATAGGCGTAATTTTTATAACAGTATCTTGAACTAAAAAATCTATATTTTAAGACCAAAAAATATAGGCCTATTGTGCTCACCTAAAATTCGATAGTTTTCATTAAAATATTAGTTAGATCCAATCTTAGATAGTTTCCATTTACATCATACATTGTCATGTTTTATCTTTCTTTTGTTAAGATTATCTTATTGCCTTTTATTGTGTTTCTATAAAATGCTACTAAAGTTAGTAGGTATCAGTTAAATATCACAGTTTCATGAACGACCAGTGATATAACAGTAAAAACTTCCTCTTGCCGAAATAAACTGAACTTAGTTTCGTTCAATTCTTAGATTTGCTGGCTACAGAGACTAGGTATCAGAGAATGTTCCTCAAACTGCATGATTGAATTCTTCTTTCCTTTTTCCATTAGTGGATTTGCATGGGAACAAAATGTGATCGGTTTGTGGTCGGCATTCCAGTTTTATGTTTTTTTTTTAATTCATGGGACGTTTGAATCGAACTGTAAGGAATATCCTATCATCACTTTTTAGTTTATTTCTCACTAGCGACCCGCCCCGGCTTCGCACAGGTGTATTATACATATAAACTTTCTTCTTAAATCACTCTATCTATTTAAAAAAACGCATCTAAATCCTTTGCGTACTTTTCAAGATATAAGCATACATGGGGACCGACAGCGGGAAGCGACTTTGTTTTATACTATGTAGTGATTAGAAAGCTAGAACTAAATTCTCTATTGTTATCTAGTCTTGCGACACAAGCTATAAGCTTAGTTCAGAAATTGGAAGATTAGAATTTTAAGTATAGCACATTTTTCCTGTTCTATTTTCTTCTAAGACTCTGTAATGTAGTAAGTAGCATTGTAAGTAGCATTACTTACGATGTATTTTGTTATTGTTAGTTACGAATAGTTTTTACGAATTAATGTCTACAATTTTTAGGATATTGTTGATTTTTCAAAAACGATAAAATTTAAATGGGACCACCTTGGTAGTTTACCCTTTTGAATTGAAAAATGTGTTTTGATTTGGTTCACAATTGGCGAAAATATCGATAAACATACACAAAAAAGAAAAAAAAATACCTACAGACGAACATAGCTCCTTTTCCCATTTAGAAGTTGGTTAATTAATTGTGAATAACATAATTATGAATCGATTTGACGTCTAGTTAGATTAGTTGGAAGCGGTTTGAATTCACACTGTATATTGTATTGTATTTTGCCGTCACACTTCACATTCATATTTATTGTAAAACCGTGGTAAATATAAATATAAACCGCACTCTTGCTAAATTGTCTGTTGTAACATAATTTTAAGTCACTATTAATAAATAAATGCATTAACTATAAACCATAATTTTAATTAATAAAATTATGTCCAATTACTTACCCAGTGGAAAATTATAAAAAAAATATGACCGTTTCAAAAGATATTCTTTAAAACATCTGCAAAAAACAGTCAAAAAGCAACAATCCTTTCCCTCTCCCCTCTCGAATATTCCCTTATCAAAAAATAATTTGTCAAAAATGGCGCGTTTAAAAATTACTTTTGTGCTGCAATTTGTTACGGTGATTAGATTAACGAGTTTCTAATCTGCAACCCCGCTAATATATTAGGGCGGGGCACACGCGCGCCGCCGGACTTCCTTGCCGGTTCCGGCATAGTAGTTATGACTCGTGTGCTACCAGCTTTTTGTTTTTAGGGCTGCTACGTATGTGGAAATGTTTACGATTTGCTCTCTTTTTTATCAAGGGACACAGAAGATGTGAATAATATCACGGTCACAGGAACAATTAGGTGCAATTAAGCAACTTTTAAGTAGTATTAATGGAAATTCAAAGTGAAGGCAAGTTTATTTGGCAATCGCTTAAAGCTAACAAAAGGATGATTAATTATTTAAAGCCAAAACTACTTTTATTACATTAAGAATGTTTAGATGCACGTTATTCTAGCGCCGTGAATGTTTTGCATGATTTACGTACATTATAATTTAAAAGGGCTGCAATGTATGTAATTTTATTTATTACTTACTTTTTACATGACTTCTTAAAATAAAACTTTAAGTAATTATTTATTTATTACAGTTTAAGCATTCCGGTGAGGTATTACTGCTCACAATATTAAGGCAGGGCACACACGCGTCGCCAGACTTCTCTGCCGGTTCCGGCACAGTAGTAATGATTCGTGTGTTACCAGCTATTTGCCTTTAGGGTACTTTTGTAATAGTTATTCGTTATACAAGAGTGCAAAGTTGCTTTTTAACCGCATCAATTTTGATGACTGAGCAAGCGAAGGATTCTAAAATTAGAATCTTGAGACCATAATACAAGAGTGCCAATAAATCATACTGATGCCTTTGAATATTCTTTTGCCCAAAAAAATATAGCAACATTTTTATTCTGCCTGATCATAATATACCATTTCTTTATTGAAGTGTGCCCTGACTAAAATGCCCTGAGACCACTCCTAGTGTTTGATGACTCTAAGGGAGATGATTTATTGAGAGTTGAAGAAATTTGTGATCTGAGCCACGATATACACCTCAAACAGGGCACAACAGATTTAATTTTTTAACTCCTACATTTTTTGCTGCCCCAAAATTTTAGGGCACCTGAGCCCTTAGTCCATGTTTTGCGCAGTTTACTTAAACTTTCGCGTTCGCGTGTGGCTCCATACATTTTGGTTAGTTCTTGCTCGTTTCTGCCAGGGGCGCTGTACAAAAATGTATATTAATTTATTATAATTTGACTGTTGACATTTTTAATTTAATTTATTTATCAATGTGTGTGTAATTCTATAATTTTGAATGTAATTGTTTTTGTGTTAAAACGAACATTATTTGACGTGTAATATTTTTTTTATAAATAAATGAATATGAATTAGAGCCATACGGAAACATCTGTAGTTTTAATTTACGTGTAAACCTGGACTAACCCCTCTGATCATACAAACCATCTCTTTATTGGAATGTGCTTTGTCATATGCAGCTTACTTTTTTCTTAACTTTTCAGGGCAAGATGAAACCAGCAGCTTTTCTTGTTGCCCTGATTTTTTAACAACAATGTCTTTCAGCCTGATCACAGTAATTTAAACAGACATACCATCTCTTTATTGGAGTGCGCCTTATCCAGGATGCCCTGGAACCACTCCCACTGTTTGGTGGCTTGTGGAGAGCTGGCCTGCCGCAAGCTGAAGAGATTTGTGTTCAGGGCCACGATGCGCAGCTTGCTTTGCTTCTGCTCTATAGTGTAGTACCCGCCTGAAAGATAATATCGAGTTAAAAAAATATATACGCTTCATACTTCTCTATAAGGTGTTGTTTTGAAAAAATGCAGAAACTTTCAGATGTGAATATTGTCATCTTTATTAATAACTTATGTCGTAGAACTAGCAGCAAAATCGAAAAACAAAACATAACATTTTTAAACGTTGATATATTCTTAACTAGCGACCCGCCCCGGCTTTGCACAGGTTTATTATACATATAATCCTTCCTCTTGAATCACTCTATCTATTTGAAAAAACCGCATCAAAATCCGTTGCGTAGTTTTAAAGACATAAGCATACATGGGGACAGCGGAAGCGACTTTGTTTTATACTATGTAGTGATTTAACACGTTGCTTGCGTTTGAAATTATAAAGCAATTTAGTATTTTATCGAAAAAAAATTAAGGTAAATATTCTTTTAATTTTTTTCTATTATCCATTATTGTGTTTCAGAGTATAGTGGAGGCCTATGTCCAGTAACGGACGTCTTATAGTTGAGAGATTTTAATAGACGGATGAATTTTCTTAATAATTTTAGGTAGCGTTAAGAATTTTTGCATTCCCGATTATAATATCAAATTACAAGCTAAAATATTTTTATAAAAGAATAAACGTAAAAATCCAAGAACACCGATTGTGTAGCTTATTTTTTACTGGATCATAAAAACATGGCTGCACATTGAAGACAATACAACAAAGGGAAGTCGTTAAGATAAGTAGAATTAAATGAAAGAAGCAAATGAATAGGAACAAAGAATCCAGAGCGGCAGATATGTACACTCATTAATGGTTGCTAGTAAATACAAGGTACAGCGTGTTGGTATAGAATCTTGGATGAACAATTAATTATTTCTGGTGTTTATTTAGCTCAACGTATTGCCACACGCCAACTGGCAGTGGGCTAGAGCATTTGGATTATCTATAGACCTTCAGATCTGACTATGTGGCAGGAGTCATTGCAGAAGAGAGGACTGAGAGTCAGTAGACAGAAAACTGAATACAATATGTATTGCGATTTCTCTGGTAGCAATACAGGCGCCATATCATGTCCATCTATTGATAATAGACGTTGATAACAGAGTTGAAGATTTTCTCGGATCTATCTTAGCGCCCAAAAATTGTGTAGAAAATGATATTAAAAATAGAGTACAGACAGCCTGGCTGAAGTGGAGGTCACTGTTTGGTATCCTATGCGACTCTCGTATGCCGATTTAAATCAAGGGCAATGTCAAATTCAATTCAAATTCATTTATTGACATTAAAACAAATAATATATGATGACAATGAGCCTCAGATCTCCAAACTAAGCATAGCTTGTATTTCGGAGTTCTGTGCTCCCTTAACAAGACTTATTGAAATACAATATATAGCGTTAATAAATTAGTGCTTATTCAAGTAATTACAATATAATATTAATTAATAGTACACAGCATATTCAGATATTTGTCAAAAAATTGAAGAAGTAATAATATTTCATTTTAATTGATTACAAAGATTATTATATTTGGTCAAAAAATTGGATTAAAATGTAATAAAATATAATTAATTTCAATATAAATACCTCAAAATAAAATGTAGTCTCCGGTATAAAGTATGTAGTGAGTGAAGTGTATGAATGAGTTATCTTAGATCTGAGAGCAGGCTCTCAGTTTCTTGATAATAATATGATAGTTTCTGTAATGTGTCCGAGACAGTTTTTTTCAGAGAAAATTTATTTAGCTTTTTTAGTTCCACTTGTTCCGATAGTTTGTTATAGATGTAACCCCCAAGGAAGGAAAAGAAAAACGTTTTGGAGCTAGGTATTTTGAACGGTAACGGCTGCGGGCAAAAGCTAGTTGTATATTATGCTACTGTCCTCAGACCAAAACAAAAAAATCTATTTGGTCTGAGCTACAGTTGGGTCTAGTTTTCGACAAGTTTACTTAATTGTGATAGATTAAATATTGTATTGTATTATTTTCACAATTAGTCAAATTGTAATATATTGAGTTGAAATAATGCAAAGTAATATTATCCTATAGGTATCTTATTACAAAAATCTCATTAATAACTCAATTACAGAGCCTTAAAGCAGCGGCGTAGTCGAAAAGTCCCGGAAAGCCATCGACTCAAAATACATTTGACCCAATTTCTTAAACAAGCAAACTAGTAATTTTTCAATAAAATGTTCTCGAGGTATTGTTTTCATTATTTCAACCTACACAGTTTGTAGATAATGCAATGCTAAAAAAAATTGGCTGTCTGTACAGTCGGTTTACGGACGATAGTTTAATGTGACAACATCATAACAAAACATTGATGAAATGATTGCACCGAACGCTCAAGCCGATCGTGCCTTTTACTCGCTCGTGTAGTAGGTGTAACGGGACAGTGAGTGTTACGGGATAGTGAGCGTTACGGTTACAAGACAATGAGTCATCCTTTTTAACCCCCGACGCAAAAGAGGAGTGTTATAAGTTTGACGTGTCTGTTTGTCTGTGTGTGTGTCTGTCTGTCTGTCTGTGGCATCATAGCGACCGAACCACTGAACCGATTTCAGTTTAGTTTTTTTATGATGAAAGGAGACTTAATCGAGAGTGTTCTTAGCTATGTTTTATAAAAATCGATTGAGCTGTTTAAGAGTTATGGTGGGTTAAAGTGGGGATGGACGAACCAAAATTCTACAAATGTGCCCAAAATGGTTGTCAAATGAAAGATAAGATATTTTGTCAGTGGTAGGACTCTGTCTAGTCTGTCGGGGTTTTTTTAAATTTTTAGTAATTTAAGTTTTATTCGTGCGTGCAGCCAGCGTACATCGATTTACTAGACGTTGTCACGTCAATACTTCAATACAAGCGGTTAAAATGTGAAAAAAACTATTAATTTTACCTAACTTTGAAGCTAAACTAATACGCTGTGTTTTGTACTCTTTAAGTCATGATTTATTTATTACCGACCTGTTCAAGGACATCTTACTTGGAAGAAACATAATACGTCATCATTACTTTAAGTTTAAGCAATTGTTATGATACGATCCTAGATAGTGGCGCTTATGCAAAACATGCTCAAAATCGTAATGAAGGATAAGTCTTAATCGGCAAGATAGTACTTAGTTACTATACCTATTATACTTAGATATAATATTAGTAATACTAAGTTACTAACTTATTCCGCGATTTCTAGGGAATCTTTCATTTTTTTCGTAATATAAAGTAGCTATGACATTTTAAACCTCTAAACTACCTATATAAATATTTGTGCAAAAATTCGATCCGTCTCTCCGCTGCTGTTAAGTGAAAGAGTAACCAACAGACACACTTTTGGATTTACAATATTACAAAGGATAATAAAATCAGAAATAATTTTACTACTTAGTATAAATTCCAAGACAGAACCTTTTCCCATATTAACAAAGTTTTAAGAAAACGTAAGTCAGAGAAGTAAAATATTCATCAGATCTTTAAAAGATTTACAGAGAGCTAATCCACGGATAAAAATAACTACTTTACGATTATCTGCTTAGGTATAGAACAGACATTTCTCAGAGGCAAATAATGATAAAAAAATAAGTAAGAAACGATCTTTCAACGGAACTTTAAAAGTATGATTGAAGATTGAAAATTATGACTATGCTCTGAGTTTTGTTACTTTATCGTAATTATAAGAAATGAGAAAATTCATTGATGAACCAAATTTACCGGCAGCTATTATAGCAAGCTGAAGCGGCACTGGATAGAGCATATAGATCGTAGTGTAAACGGCCAATAGAATCAAATACCAGTGAGCATAGGGGGTAGGACGTCCACCGACAAGGTGGACTGATGATCAAATGACACAACAGGATCACGATGGATGCAAACCGCTTCCGACCAACTTTATTCGAAATCCATGGGGGAGGCTTTTGTCCAGCAGTGTATGTCCTGTGGCTGGCAATGATGATGATTATGTAAGGAGATGGGGACGTGTATGGTCTATTAAAAACGTCAGTACAAAAAGTGTGAATACCCGTAAGTATATAAAGTCTTTTTAGTACGTTTGTTATCATAACGTCTCTGGCTCTGACGCTGAAATCCTGACTAACATATGAAAAAAGAAACTGACCAAATTTAAGAGTCTGTAGCGCCTCTTGTGGTAGCCAGTGCATCCACAAGTTCGTCAAACTTTCAGATGGCGCAGGGTCCAGGTGGCCCAGCGCTGGGAACACGAAGTGGGAACTGAACGTCCGGCTCAGCAGGTCCGTCATTTTTCTTATGGCTGCGTACTTGTCTTCTTCACTGCCCGTGAACCGAGACGCTAAGATGTCCCTGGAAGAATGACAAGAATTTATAAATGTTTTATATAAATAGTTTCCGCAATGAATAGTTCATTGCGGAAACTATTCAACTAAAAAAAAACTATTCAACCTAAACCTAAGTAAATAAAAAATATTATATTTCTTACAACTTTGCACTTGTACAATGATACTGGTGTTTGAATTATATTGATGTTCATTATAAAGTTTTTGCAGCCTACTGTATATGATGTTTACATCGTCGCTGCCGTGTCGAGCCGGCTTCCTGGAACCGGTTTTGCCGTGAGTAGCGCCCGAGTCCTAGTGATTTATGCGCAACTTCACTAGGCTGATAGGAAAATGTGATGAATCGATGCATGCTAATTTTACATTTTTAATCTGTTATTATTTGCATTTTGTCAATACTCAAAATCTAATTCTGTTTGTTTATTTACTATTTTTAGTTCACGCACTTTGTAACAGTCAGTGTGCGTGGGAATAACAGTGCCGTGACAAACTTACTGTAGTTTTACGACACTTAATCGTTTTATTTTTTTGTATTAACTGTGTATTTCAATAATAAATCATAATAATAATATTACAATGTAGTGCTAATGGGCCCCAAACTAGGCAAAGCCTGTATCTTGGGCATCCTGTGACCGGTTTCCATAGTTTGCTGTCTCGCTGAGCGTTGGACACATTCATTTGCATTCTTCCAATACTTACAGCAAAATTTACAATCAAAAGTACAAACAGTTTGAAACAAAAATGGAAAAAAAAAACTTAAGCAACGTAGGACATAATATTTGACTGAAACATTTGTTGTGATTCATTTATAACTTAATCTTAATTAAAATTTGTTTTTTTTTATTGTTTTTAAACTATTAAACATCGCACATACGTATGTGTGTGTGTGTGAGTGTATTTGGTGTGAGGGTGTGTGTGTGTGTGTAACGCTGCAATACACGAGATCTCATGAGAGTCAAGGTTTGGAGCGATACATGTGTGTGAGTGTCCAGATGGGTGTGTATATGACAGTGTGTTTGTTATTTTGCGAGTTTATTGTAAGACTAAGGGGTGTCTAAGGGGTGCAAAGAAAGATAGCATGCTGGAAAGACATCTTTGAGCCTTATTTCACTATATTTTTTTATATGACAGTCACTGTGATACGAGATTTTTATAGATCATCCATCCATTAGCCGCAGGACGGCCACTGTTGGACATAGCCATCCCCTATGGATTTACAATAAGGCTGGTTGGGAGCGGCCTGCATCCAGCGCGTTTTTTCGATCTTTATTATGTCGTCAGCTCAACTAGTCGGTGGACGTCCTACGCTACTCTTGCTATTCATAAATTATAAACATATCATCAGATAAACGTTACTATTATGCTATGAGGATTTCAGTTTTTCACTGCGGCACATGCTAATATAACACTGGGTGTGCTCAGTTTGACGTTAGTTGAGATATTATGCTCGAAACTTTACATGCGGGACGTTTGTAGAGATCATTTATACTTCTAATGAATAAAACTAACTTCAATGCAGGTGATTTGAAGATGATGCTATAAGTCCTTGGAAATAGAGGTGCACTGCACATTATGGATAGTAACTTCCGATTTCGCAATCATTATTAATACTCTCCGTCGAGCGAGTTAGTTATAGTTTCGATAATATCTGCTGAGTAGTCTAGAAAAACAAAGCTCACAGAACATGGAAAGTGTAAAAGAAGAAAAGAATTATTAAACTACTCAAGAACCATTAGTAGTCAAGAAAAAGAAAGTAGTCAAGACTAGCTCAACGACTTAATTGCCCCTTAGCAATATAATTAGATTATATAATCTTATTTTCTATTAAATAATCTTAGATTATATTGATAAGGGACATTATAGGTATTATTGGTCTGATTTCAAGTATTTTATGCCGAAAATACCATAACCAAATTTTGTACCTAGATTGCAATGTTGATTTGTTGAAGTCACATTGTATTCTACGTAGGTACAAAATTTGAATAATTCACTCGAATCAATGCATGTAACTTTTAATTTATTTCTGTTTTTCAATAACCGACTAACCTATTTTGACGTAATTTACACAAAACAAATTATTTATTAGGTTTCCATTAAATAAGAATTATTAAAATCAAACCACTTCGTAAGAAGTTATGCGTTTTCATGTGTAACAAAACAAAATACGTTGAATTGAGTATCTCCTTCTTTTCGTTATTTAATAATTATTTGGAATAGTTATCTCCAATTTAGGTATACAATTTTCACATTATTGTTGATTTTTCAAAATTTTGTATTCGTATAACTTTTGTGGCATGTGGCCCTTTAAGAATATACCTAAAAGCATATTAATTTAATGTAAAAACATTTGCACGTCAGAAATGACAGGATGTAAATTATTATAACACCTTGTATGTGTGTATTGTATGTATCCACTTGTGTGGAAATAAATACCTACTCAGGATAAATATCTATTAAAATAAAAATATCGAAAACATGTATGGGTAAATCAAAATATTCTTAATAAACAAAGACCTTGCTTAAATGCGAGGGAAACAGGGGAAAAAAAATACCTTGTATGTACTACATTCTAGAAAATAAATAAATTCATTCATTCATTCAAGATGGTTCAGCCGATTTCTGTAAAATTTAAATACCTTTATATATAAACATATATAGGGCCACCTCGGAAGTAAACTTTTTCAAACTGAAAAAGATTTTTTGATTTGGTTCACAATTGGCAAAATATCGATGAACATAAACAAAACAAAAATACATACAGACAGACATAGAACCTCTTTGGAAGTCGGTTAGAAAGTGAAGTACCCACCCGGTCCACAGGACGAACTCGACGTTGTCAGAGTGCCTCGTGCGCATGTACCGGGCTGCTGACTCTATCAGTTCCATGGAGCTGTCGCAGGAGTAGTCCCCGTATGTGCCGAGGGCTCTGTGGTGGCCTGAGCTCCCTCTCTCGTCTGCTCTTCTACAATCTGTTGGCAAAATAAATAATAGTTTATTGAATCAGGCGTTACTTTGCAGAAATTCATTTGTAAATCTTTGTTATGAATAAATATTTAGTGTATTTCCGCTACGTTGTTGTAAGAAAATAAGTTTAAGGGCCTATTCAGTTCATAAATTAATCATTTAAACAAATCAATATGAATTTAAAAACAATTTTAAAATTATAATAAACTAGCTTTTACCCGCGGCTTCGCCCGCGTTGTATTTTGATTTTGGCTTATGTTTATGTCGGCTGCGAAACCTAACCTAACTGACAAATATCAAAATACCTTAGAGGAATGCTTTTGTTGGTTAAGTTACGGTTGGAGTGTATATACAACCCCCCCGTGTATTCCCGCCTTGTCGTGGGGGAGGTCTGAGGCAGCTGAAAAGGCGGCGCTCGAAGTCTCCCTCTTCTTTGGGTCTTTTCCCCCAAGGAAGCTTAGAGGTTGGCACTCGAGTTTCAGCCGCTTTTAACTAAAGCTGCTGAGAGGATGGCCGGTAGGTGCATGCCTTATGAGGAGTGTCGCAACTTAGGCGGGCTGCAGTGCCGCTCTTGCGACGCTGCATCCGAGGAGTTTTTTTTTATTATATCGCGAAATATCCCTGACATGATCAGGGGTCTTAATTACAAATGAATAAAAACTAAGTATACCTATATTTCAATGTTTTTGACTGTTTGCAGTTATAATAAACATTACAATGGTACAGCAAAGTTTATACCTACTTGTTCCTAATTAAGTATTGCTTTTTTACAAATATTTGTGCAAAAATTCGATAAAATTGATTTTCGTGTTAGATTAATTCCAATTTTTTGTTCTAAATCAAATCTCTGCTTTCCATAAACTGGGCATTCCAAGATTATGTGCAGTGGAGTCTCCTCTTTTGTGGGTTCACAGATGCACGATGGGCTTTCCCTCAACTTAAATCGATGTAAGTATTGGGAAAACTCACCATGCCCCGTCAGCACTTGAGTTATGATTCCCACTGGTGCTATTTCTCTTACGATCTTGTATGCCGCCCTTGCATCCGGAAAATATGTTTTGGTTACCGCCGCCGGTTCCACTCGTCAAGAGAGTCCTTTCGGATTTCTCGCTTGACGAATGAAACGGGGCAGTTATCCTAAATAGGTCTGCACTTCGAGTGCAGTGCTGCTTCCTTTGCTAGCTGGTCCGCTCTCTCATTTCCCTCCATCCCCGCGTGCGCTTTAATCCAATAAAGTTTCACTATTTTATTTTGTGCGTGTAGTAACTTTATGTTAGCTTTGAATTTACTGCTAAGGGATGGAGGGAAGATACGCCAACTACCGTTTCCAGTGCAGACCTGGAGTCACAAAAGATTTTTGCTTTTTCGGTAGCCTCAAGAAGTGCCAATAACTCGACCTGTTACACAGAGCACCAATCGGCCAATTTCAGCTTGCGGGTACTGATCTCAGCGGCATCATCCCAAATGGATAATGCCGCCCCAACTTTCCCTTTAGTTTTACTGCCGTCTGTAAATATGTTAATTTCTCGGTTAAGATTTTGCTCTAGTGCTGCTCCGTCTGCCAGCCATATGAACTCCAGCTCCTCCTGCTGCGCTGGGTGTGGCTTATTTTCTGTCTCTCTATCTCCAGTTACTTGCTGGGAATAACCTTTCTTAGTTTCATAAAGCAAGGCTGCTTCTTGGACTCTGATATGACAGCCGAGGATAAGGGGCCGCGGTGGGATATATGGAACTGGTGGTGTGGGTGCCGCCACCTACCCTACCTTCCGCTAGGCCGTCAACGTGTTGGCAGACGCAGTGGGGCTGCAGGGGAAGAGAGGTGTCGGTATCGCGATTGCCGTTCTCACTGCCCTCTGCAGTTGAAGAGGCAGGCGCTGGGCTACTATGACTGACCCACTGCACTGGGACCAGGGCGTTGGAATGCTGTCTGACGTTCAGTACTGGTTAGTCCCGAGTGGTGGATGACGATGTGTCTTGTGCTCCGAAACACTCCGTCACTATGGCGAGAGCGCAAGCTCCGTTATGGAGCCCGAGTCTGGGCTAGTGCTGTTGAGTGCCGCGAAGGAGTGCGAAATATGTGGGAACGTCCTAAACTTGCCATGACTGGTTATTTCTGGCGCTTAGACGGCTGCTACCGCAGCCCACTCACTTAGTTTTTATCCTATCCTACGGGAACTATTAAAGTTTTTGCGATAAAAAGTGGCCTATGTCACTTTTCGTCTTTCAAACTATATTCATGCAATATGCCAAGGCAAGTTGCTCCGTTGCTGAGAAAAATTTATCGTTAAGTCCTACGGGAACCACAATTTTTTCGGGATGGAAAGTATCCCAAGTCACTTTCCGTCTTCCAAACTATGCCCACCCCAAATATCAAGTCAATCCGTTGCTCCATTGCTGAGAAACAGTTATTGTCCTATCCCATGGGAATCACGAATTTTCTCGAAATATAAAAAGTATCTATCACTTTCTGTCTATTAAACCATAGGTATCCATACCAAAAATCAGGTCAATCTTTTGCTCCGTTGCTGCGTCAAAGAGGAACAAACCAACAAACTTTTCGGATTGATAATATTAAAGTATGATGATTCTGTACCATAAAGGTAGAATAAAAAAACATGTTGAACCTCTAAATATTTAAAAATATTTTTAATGTCAGACAAAATGACGGCCTGGTATTAAACGTCATAGTAACATGTAGCATGCAGAGGGAAAATAACATTTTATCCAATTTTAATGTCAGTTGTCATTTTCAATCCATACTTTATTTCCTCTTCAAGGGGATATAATGGTAGAAAAACAATTTGTCGCCTTGCCACGCTACTTGTGATTTATAAAAGTCTGCAGACAATGTCACCTGTCATCTAATTACGTTTGGCGTTTCGTTAGTCCATATTAGCGTCATAGAGGAATTAATCACTTAGCGTCTTTGTGATAGTGGCGACAGTTTCGCTTTCGAGGGTTTTTGTCCTGTCCTACAGGAACTATGAAATTTTTCGGGATAAAAAGTATCCTAAAGCTCCTTCCGCCTTTTATACTATATCCATGCCAAAAATCAAGTCAATCAGTTGCTCCGTTGGCGCGTGATAGAGTAACAAACCAACAAACCAACAAACTTTTCGGATTTATAATATTAGTAAGGATTTCACTGCACTCTATTATAAATGTAATTGATCCGTTAAAAAAACAAATATTACAACAATTTAAAAAAACAATATGTCAATAGTTAAAAATCTTCATTTAATAAATAACACCCTAATCTAATGGACGGATGGACCCTAATCTAATTCTCACTGCAACGTGTTTCGCCTGTCAACGAGGCATCCTCAGGACGTGTTGACTCTTCGAGCTCGCTCGCAAGAATGATGAAGATGCAAGATTAATATATTATATTTATTACACCATTACATGTATTCAAGGGAGTTATCGACCTAAGTCAACAACTCCCTAGTCAAACAAACCTCCGCAAAGTGCAATGTATATTATCCCTTTGAATGAAGAAATATTTTTTGTTCTATCTTATATTTATAATAGAGTGTGGTGAAATTTATGATTATTTTAAAATTGTTATTAAATCCATATTGATTTGTATATATGATTAATTCATGTACTGAATAGGGCCCTTAAACTTATTTGCCTCCAACAACATAGCGGAAATACACTATTTTTATACTTGGCCGATTTTTCTATTATTACTTATTTTAAAACAATGATTTAAAATAAGTAATAATAGAAAAATCGGCCAAGTACGAGTCGGAATCGCGCACGGAGGGTTCCGTACTGTATGGGAGCCCCCCTTAAATATTATTTTATTTTAATTTTATTATTATTATTATTTTATTATTTATTATTGAAGGGAATATAAAACGAAATATTCTGTGAAAATTTCAAGCAAAATTTCTACCTGGTGCCATTATTAGAGCGAAAAACGTCTAAAAAATCAGGTTTGTTGTATGGGAGCCCTTAAATATTTATTTTATTTTATTTTTAGTATTTAAATTTCAGCTGCATAGCTATCATGGTTCATGAGACACAGCCCGGTGACAGACAGACAGACAGACGGACATCGAAGTCTTAGTAATAGGGTCCCGTTTTGCCCTTTGGGTACGGAACCCTAAAAATGACGGAAGCAAAAGTGTCATTTAACGTTTGTGCTCATGAAATGCAAAAAATATACAGAGCGTGTATAGTAGGTAAAATATACCGCATATCTGCTTAACAACAGGCAGTATGTGGTCAAACGCAAACCTATTCAAAATTAAAAAAAAAAAAGGTAACTTGTTAACCGAGCGCACGAAGTAAAAGAGGTATTCGTTTTAACTCGATTTTACTTTCGTCTGTCCAGATGTTGCTTTTTTTCTACATTTTTCAAAGAATCTCAGTGAAAACAAATCGGTTAAGAGCGAGTCGAGATATGAGCTTATGAAGATTCAGTTAAAGAGATGTTCGGCGAGGTCTTTTGTTCGGAGAACTAGTTCAAACTTCTTTTCTACTGAGTACTATTTTTAAGAAATGGTATATGTATATAGTCATATTTTGTTTTACTGTATATTATGTACGCACTGTATACAGTTGGCGGATAGTTGATTCAATAGCTGATACGAGGATAGAAATGCCCAATGCTCATAATTGGATCGTGTTCAAATCGCGGCCTAGTAAACAACAGGCAGTACTCAAAATATTTGCCAATTCAGTTTGCGTTTTCCATTAAATTGCATTCTAGTACGAGTAGGCCCACGTCCGTGTTATTGACTAAATGGAACAGTGGCTTTTAGTTTTCATCCATTACTTAAATACACATTTACCAAGTGCATGTTTGTGTTGTGCAAATAAAATTGCTTATATTTGCGGTTATTTGGGAGGCATCTGTTGCAAATATTCTTAGAGATAAACCGTTCTTTGCAGCAAGTTACGAGTATTTCAGCCGTAGTACGTCCACGGTTGGCCATAACCTTCCCCCCTATTTTATTTTGTGAGTTTATTTTTTAGGGTTCCGTACCCAAAGGGTAAAAACGGGACCCCATTACTAAGACTCCGCTGTCCGTCCGTCTGTCTGTCTGTCACCAGGCTGTATCGCAAGAACGCTGATAGTTAGAACGTTGAAATTTTCACAGATGATGTATTTCTGTTGCCGCTATAACAAAAAATACTACAAACAGAATAAAATAAATATTTAAGCGGGGCTCCTATACATCAAACCTGAATTTTTAGGCGTTTTTCGCTCGATTTTAATAATGGTGACAGATAGATGCTTGTAACATTCACAGAAAACTAAGTTGTATATGTATTCACTTTACTAATAAATAATTAAATTGAAATAATAAAACATTTAAGGGGGGCTCCCATACAGTACGGAACCCTTAGGGCGCGAGTCCGACTCGTACTTGGCCGATTATTTTATACTACGGGACTTATTGCTGAACAAACTTAACGTTAACCTCAAAAAGATGACCTTTAGCCAGCGTTTACTAAAATCAAAATAAAGAAGTGGATCTCAAACACAAAAGCTCCAGCTCCTTTGAAAAACAGTTTTCTTGAACATAAGTTTCGTTTCAGCTAAGGCAACAATAGACCGAGTGCTCTGTTTTTGAACCAATAGCCTGCTAGGATGTATGCGTATATCTTAATGGACATCACATTACCAAATTAAAGCAGAAGCAAACATTGAAAATCTTTGTTAATGAGCATGGGGTAGCATAGCATGCAATTATTAATCATTTTTAAGGTAGCACTTATAGCTTAGTTTGCCTGCGTGTCTATCAGCGATCACCAAAGTTAATCAACGTTCAGCACGGTCAATCTTCGGATGGGTGATCACAGGTAGCATTTACAACTGAGCGCTACCGTAACTCGGATGACACGTTAAACTGTAGACCCCGTTAATACAAATTAACCGTTTAGCCATGTCAGAGGCCTTCAGGCTGCTTAGAAATTGATACCCGGCCAATACCAACTTACTTATTCTTTAAGGTTTCATTAAAATTGAGCTTCAACTCTAATCCAACATCGTATTAGCAGACCTAATTATTTATGTTCTCTGTAATAATTATGTACATTATATACCTACGTCTTCTAGTGTCTCCTTGTAATGTGTACAGCGGGTCGTAGTGGAAGTCCGTTATGTGCCAGAAATAGCCTGAAACAAAAGAAGAAGTAATTTAATCACTGATATGATTTTTATTTAGAGTGCTTTCCACACTAGATTTTATCTCAAAGAGTTATCTTTGTGATAAAATCCGCTAACGCTATAAGTTGGTGGTAATGATAAGCACTTCAAAAGTTTGGCGATTGCGTAGGAGGCAGGCTAGCTCAGTTGGTTATGCGTCGGGCTAGTGATCCGAAGGGGCAGGTTCAAATCCTGCGCTCGCTTCAGATTTTTGAAATGCTTATCACAAAGATAATTTAATCACCATCGTTATATTAGGTCCTTAGTAAAGAAAATCCGTATTCTACTAAGGACTGTATTTTTTATTAAAGTTAGGGTGGTTTATTTGTAAAATTGTGTGGCACCGCTTAACAAGCTTCATTGCTTCAAGCTTTAAGCTATAAGAGCAAGGCTCTTGTTGGTAGAGCTACTTCCACCTCTCGCGGTGCTTTGCCAGTGCTTTTACCTTCGTGCACGACATGACATCTAAGAGTACCTTCCTTTTGATTTGATTAAAGAATGCCTTCAATGGTCTAAACACACTAAACACATCTTTTTCGGTTATGAGCAGTGTTAAACAACCACTGTACTATACTGTACCAGCTTTTTTAATAGTCCACTGCAGGACGTTGGCCTACCCACGAGGGGTGATTGGGCCATATCCACCACGCTAAACCAGTGCGGGTTGGTGGATTCACATACGCCATCAAAATTCTTCTAAGGACGTATGTAGGTTACCTCACGATGTTTTCCTTCACCGAAAAGCCAGTAAAGTGAAATTACGTACATAATTCCATACATAAATTCCAAGGAATTCATTGGTACAGGACGGGATTTGAAACCACGACCTCACTATTGTAATTCGGGTGTCATTACCACTAGACCATCACAGCTTATCTATCCACGCTGCAGACAAAACAAATCTTCATCGTTTTGCGGCATCGTCACTAATCCCTCATATCACTAATTAGAAGTAATAGTACTAGAAGAGTCGATGCGTAAGTAAGTATTTGCGATAGCTTGAGAAAGGCCGACGAATGCGATCGATCTTAAAGTTGCAATGACAAAAAATACGTGCGTTTTTTTATCGCGAAACAAGGCCGTGCTCAACCACCAACTCGCCTGATGGTAAGCGACGTTGTGGTCGAAGATGATGCACGCAGACTTAGAAGATACCTATGCACTCTGACCTTGAAAAGCTTTAGATTATATCTCTTAGGAAACAGGAAAGCAGGAAGACTCTTTGAAGGAAAATCAACAGTGCAGTGGTAATGTGGCGTCTTCCTACTTGTTCTGTAGTAAAAAGGAGATGGTGGGATAAGGTCGTATATATCAGATGCACATTCTCCGAAATGAATCCTATAGAAAATGGACAGACTCGCAACCCTACGGCGATGCTTCAGGCTATGAAGTTTTTTTAAGCGTAATATAAATCCACGTTAATGACATTAGATTTTGTGGATAATAGAAATAAAATGGTTTCTTAAAAGATTAAAATATGGAGGTACCTACTTGTACTAAAATAAAAACACTCGGAAATACGATATAAAGCCCATAATTTCAATGACAAAGACCGAACTAGCCCATCTAAAAAACAAAAGCCCATTTTTAATACAAAACAAAGCACTCATTGTCTCGGAATCGCTTTTGTATTCTGATCCTTGAGAACCCTCTTCTCATTAGACACTTGAGAAAATACTTAAACGAAACGTTAAATTATCAACAGCTATACGTTGGAATTTAAGGACTGTACTGTACTGTACTGTATCAGCCTTTTTAATAGTCCACTGCAGGACGTAGGCCTACCCACGAAGGGTGATTGGGCCATATCCACCACGCTGGCCCAGTGCGGGTTGGTGGATTCACATACGCCATCGAATTTCTTCTACGGACATATGCAGGTTGCCTCACGATGTTTTCCTTCACCGAAAAGCCAGTGGTGTGAAATTCCGTACATAAACTCCAAAGAACTCATTGGTACGGGACTGGGATTGAACCCACGACCTCACGATTGTAAGGCGGGTGTCACTACCTCTAAACCACCATGGCTTTTTAAGGACTGAATACGATATAATTATATACCAAAGATCTTGTTGAAGTGAAACTTCTAATACGACTTCCAACAAGGTTGCGTTAAACGTTTAACGCTACCATGGAGGGGGTATGAAAGAACTGTTGCGTCGAAGTTTCACTTCTTCCGCGCGGAAGGAATCCACGTTGGATTTTTTGAAGTGAAACTTCTAATGCGACTTCCAACAAGGTTGTGTTAAACGTTTAACGCTACCATGGAGGGTGTATGAAAGCACTGTTGCGTCGAAGTTTCACTTCTTCCCCGCGGAGGGACTTCTACTTGCACTTTTTGATTATTTAACCGAATTCCAAAAAGGAGGAGGTTCTATGTTCGTCTGTAGGTATTTTTTTTGTGTATGTTCATCGATAATTTTGCAAGTTGTGAATTGAATCGAAAAATTATTTTTTAGTTCGAAAAGGTATACTCCCGAGATGGTCCTATTTAAATAAATTTTAAAGAAATCAGCAGAGCCATTTTTGAAAAATCAACAATAATGTAAACAATTAGAGCGAAATATTCGAATTTTGTCCACGATGGAAGGCGGTTTTGCCATTTTTGCGAAAACTAATTTTGTCATTGTGATATCTTATTTTTCTTTTTCAATAAACTTGCATCTTTATACTTTGATTGTATTATTTTAGTGGAATTTTAGCGTGGTAATACTGTCAGAATGCTGTTCTCGCTGATAACTGGCAGTGGGTTATAAGTAGGTATTTGGATTATCTTTAGACTTTCAGACCTTCAAGGATCTGTTGACTATCCAATTGCTATTAAATTTTTTACACATAATAGTAGTTCAAGTACATAGTTTTAGCTTAAGTATATGTATTTATGTATATAATTGTATTTTGCTGTTAGTTAATTTGGAATCTTTCGAAAACTTTTGGAATTTAAAATTGTATTTTCGGCTGGCTAAAATAAAGGACTCGTACAGCTAGAATACCAAAGATCTTTGATCAAAGATCGAGACCAAGAAAAGTGAAAAATTGAAGAAAGGCCTTACCCTGGATTGGGGATATAATAGCTTACATAGTAATATTAATAATTTTATTGTCGTTTTAATGAATTTTAATGACGTTGAGAAAATAAAATTTCAATAAAAAGCAAGAGTTTTTTTTTAGGTTTGAAATGTTATTGTTATGTTCTTTTGTGACATTTTTATTCCGTTTTAAAATTATTAGGTAGGTATTACATTTTTCAACTCTCACACTCTGCAATATTATCTCCTTTCTAAAGACAGCTGAATGGCCACAACCATAAGTAAAAGCCTTAAACGAAACGTTAAATTATCAACAGCTACGCGTAGGAATTTAACGACACCCATGTTAAGGGGCGGAAAACAAATGAAGACAATTTAATTCTCTGGGATACAAATAGCTGGCTAATTTATTTCACGAGTTTCTTGCGGGAAATTGCCAAGTTTCTCTACATGACACATTCGCCTTTCAATGGTGATGATTCATTATGCTTTAACTTCAGTAGGTCACGTTTTTGCTTAGCTACACATAAGCAATTTTAACTGTCCAAAGTTGGTTCCATCCATCAGCCATAGGCCTCCCCTATGGGGCTCCAATGAAACCGGTTGGGAGCGGCATGCATCCAGCGTGATCCTGCGGTCTTAATGAGGTCATACGTCCAACTTGTGGGTGGACGTCCTGCGCTGCGCTTGCCGGTACGTGGTCTCCACTCGAGAACTTTTCGACCCCATCGGTCATTAGCCCTCCGCGCTATAAGCCCTGTCCACTGCAATTTCAACTTGCCAATCCGCTGGGCTGTCGGTAACTTTGTTACTTCAAAGTTGGTTAGTAGGTACATCTAATTGCTATAAAGTAAAATAAGTCCTGTAGACCAAAGCCAGATCATACCTAGTTTACTTTTGACTTGCGTGTATGCGTGTTGCTCCATACATTTTTGGTTGTTCATCCTCGTTTCCGCCAGGGGCGCTGTTCAAAATTGTATGGAGCCATACGAAACCTACTGTAGTTTGAATTTACGTGTGAACTTGTACTAACCCCTCAGGTAACTAGAAGATCATAATAGAGTTTTCAAGGTATCCACAGGTATCTGGCTAAACGGCCTACAATTTAATGTCATACGCGCTATGGCCGTTAGACGACCCGTGGCGGTCTAGTGGTAATGACACCCGCCTTACAATCGTGAGGTCGTGGGTTCAAGCCCGGTCTCGTACCAATGAATTCCTTGGAATTTATGTACGGAATTTCACACCACTGGCTTTTCGGTGAAGGAAAACATCGTGAGGCAACCTGCGTATGTCCAAGTCAGAAATTCCATGGCGTATGTGAATCCACCAACCCGCATTGGGCCAGCGTGGTGGATATGGCCCAATCACCCTTCGTGGGTAGGCTTGCGTCCTGCAGTGGACTATTAAAAAGGCTGGTACATTACAGTACAGCGCTACGGCTGCGAATAGATGTAAATACTACCCACGGTAACGCGTTTAATTCGCAAGTATCTATCAAAAACTTACCTAATTTCTTTACATGACACATGTTGCGTGCGACTTTAAATACTGAAGGAATCATTGTTATTTTCCAGTTTTCGGCCTAGTTTTCAAAAAAGATATTCTTTTCATACACGACACCATTAAAATATCAAAATTTCTGTTATTCCGTTGTGCTGTTTACACTAAATTTGCTTGAAAATTATGTACACTTTATTTAGGTAGGTACCGTACAGATGAGATAATGAGGACATTCTAAAAGTACTTGAGGCATCGCGCTATATATCGCGATATATATACTTCAAGGGGTTTATCAATATCCTGTAATTAAATATCTCTCAAAAATTCACCCTTATAAAATTATACCTACTGCGTGAAAAGGGCAGTTTTTTCCTAGAATTCTGATATTGAAATGTGTTGTGCCATGAAATTCCTTTGACCTGAACTACTATCAGCCAGGAGGCTGATTGACAACGACACCTTGACTAAGTTGCAGCTGCTAAGTCTCGAGCATCAACGTAAGGTGGCGTGTTTATCGGCCTTTTATCGGAAACACTTCGGAGAGTGCGCTCAGGAGTTGCACAATCTGGTCCCACCTGCCCCTTTCTTCTATCGTACGGCTAGACAGACGCGACCAAAGCGCCACCCTTTTATGGTGGACATTTCGCGTGTTAGAACCAAGCGTTTTGAATCCTTATTCCTCATACGAACAGCCAGAATGTGGAACGCTTTGCCTGGGTCTGTCTTCTCGCTAAAGAACAACGTGGGCGTCTTCAAATCCCGAGTAAAAAGGTATCTTCTAGGTAAGCGTGCTACACCCTAGACCGCATATCTGCTCAACATCAGGCAGTATGTAGTCAAACGCAAAAATTTTATACGGAATAAAAAAAAACTACCAAATCAATTTTTATCAATACTGTCTCACTCCTTGGCAAAAGTCTCCCCCATTTCCTTCCACGGGTCGCGATCTAATCTTTATACATAGTATAAAATAAAGTCGCTATTTTCGTTTGTTTATTTGTTTGTTTATTTGTTTGTCTGTATGCTTAAATCTTTAAAACTACGCAACGGATTTTGATGCGGTTTTTTTTAATGGATAGAATGATTCAAGAGGAAGGTTTATATGTATAAAAATTCCCGAAATTCCCACGGGAACGGGCACAACGCGGGTAAAACCGCGGGGCGCTGCTAGTTAACAATAAAAAAAATTGTTCATTTGTTTCAAAATACTTAGCGTCCAGGGACGCATTAATGTTAAATTCAAGCTAAACTAGAAACTAAGACTAACAACTCTAACTAGCTCCAACTTTCAGTATTACTAGACAAGCAGTAAACAGTTTCAATGTTTCGTTTTAGTTTGCTCTAAAACAAACTTAAGCACATTTTATTTATTTCATCCTTCAATAACAACCTTGCCTTCAAGCCTTGTTAGACTTTAACAACCTAAATAAAGGATCTGACATTTTGAGGCTTCCTACCTATTCAATTAGTTATTTCATTATTTCCATTTCATTATTCTGTTAAATTGTGTTCAATATTTGAGTACAAAGAGTTGTAATTTCGGTAGTAAAAGACATACAATAAAATAGACATAGCTCTGCAATAAACATCATCATGTACTATTTAAATTTGCTGATCTGAGGAAGAGTTTAGAGCTTTTTTGAAACTCATAGATCTTTTTAGCCAAATACGACCCTATAGTTCCCTAGAAGAGATTGCTGTGAGCAATAAGGCCACCCTTTGTTACACTAGTTTTAAATTGCTTTTTTTGTATTTTTCTGTGCTTTAAGTGTTTAAAATAAAGTGTTCATTCATTCATTATAGTTGACTGTAATTCATTTTACCATTAGTCATGATAGCGAAATTTTGATATTTTATTGTTACGAGCACACTTAATTATTAGTTACTTAATTATTAAGGGAAAATTTATAAGAGCATCATAAGACCTGTAGTATTGTATGGATCAGAGTGTTGGGCCACCAAAGGGGAGAATGAAAGGAAATTGCATGCAGCGGAGATGCGAATGCTGAGATGGATGTGTGGAGTGACAAGAATGGTTAAGATTAGAAATAAGTATGTTAGAGAAAGTCTGAAAGTAGCGCCAGTGACTGAGAAATGAAAGAGTGGCAAGCTATCTTGATATGGGCATATCAAGAGACGGGAAGAGAGTCATGTCACGGAAAGAACCCTAAACATGATGGTAAGCGGCAGAAATGGGAAGGGACGACCAAAAAAAGCGTGGATGAATTGTGTGAAAGATGATACGCGAGAGAAAGGAGTTGATGATGAGATGACGTATGATAGAGTGAAGTGGCGAAAGGAAACGTGCTGTGCCGACCCCACCTAGTGGGATAAGGGCAGGATGATGATGATGATGACTTAATTATTAATTACAACAAAATAAAATTTACCGTCTACTAACTAAAAACAATATTATCATTCCTTAAACGGACGTCTAAAGATAATCTACATGTTTAAACCTAATGGAAGTTAGCACGTTAAACAGCGTGCCTAGCATTCTGGCAGCATTACCATGCTGAATGGCATTGCTTATATACCTACGTTGAGCCAAATAAATACCAATATGTTAGTAGCGCACCGCACAATGTGTCCTTGGTAAAAGAATGGCAAATTTCATGATAAAATTCAAACATTACGAATCTAAATACATTTTAAATTAAAAAGTGTAGCTGACTTTTTCCGTAGTAAAATCCAACTCAAACAATATAAATTCAACATCAATTCAAAGAGCACAAGTTACATTTTCGAGCAATCCGATATTCTAAAGCCAATGTTTGAAAGAAGACGTGTTCATCAGGGCTCAGTTAGCACCAGGGCTATTAATCAGAGTTTTTGCCCCGTGTACGAGTGCCAGGCAGAATTTGGCAAATGTAAAAGTCTTTTTAGAGCTCTAGGGAGCAAAAAATTAGAGAGTTAACGATGAGCTTTAGCTTTTTAGGTGTTATTTTAGTGTGGCGATTACTTCAGACTAAATGAGTTTTTTCTGAAAAAAAAAATTCGTGCAGATTATCAGTGATAAAGAGGTTTTTTCTGAAAAGCTAATAACACACATTGGTATATAGCGTAAATTAAATACTTAAAAACGCAATATCTCAGTAAAGCGAATGATTGAAAATGCATAAGAGTTTACCCGTAATTGAATCAAAAGAAATATTTATTATTTACCACAAATGACCTAAAAAAAAACAATCTTGGCATCGGCTATGAGATAATATAAACATACTTAAGCTGATGTAAATACGAGCTCATAATAGTAAACGCAAGCCTAATACAGAAAAGTATGAACATACATTATTATGAGTCAAGTGTTTGTTTTGGCATCAGTAAGTGATCAGCCTCGCCTATGAAAATCTAAAAGTCTAGAGCATTATTAGGGACTTATTCTTTTTTACCGACTTCCCAAAAGAAGGATGAAGGTAATATGTGTGTCTGTATGTATTAGTTTATGTGTTCATCGATATTTTCGTCAATTATAATAATAATTGTTTTTGGTTTGATAAATGATACTGTAAAATTGGTCTCAATTCTAAAATTCATTATAAAAGGCTGAGCCATTTATGAAAAAATATTAATAACGTAAAAAATACTACATGGATAGCACATTGATTATTGCAAATTATTCGAATTCCGTACACGGTTGAAGTCGGTTATACCATTTTTGGCAAAAAATAAGTAGTAATAGTATATTTTTGAAACGTTCAACGCGTAGTTTTGTTTCTGCTAACATTGACTCAACAACGCTTTTAAATAATTATGATCGTACTAGTACGACTACTATAAGCATACTTTAAGTATTTAAACATAAAAATTTCAAAAATTTCATATCAGATTGTCAATCAATATTGTCCTTTCAAAGGAATGCAAATAAGTCAAATAACAAAGAGCGATCAACACAAAGAAGTATCGGAAATTTCGTGCGGAATCTCGACAGATAAATGAAGCACGTGTTCCGGATTCCGTTCCGCATTTCCGACTCGATCACCGTATTCACAAAGACCGATCAGAAGGTCCGCAGGCGCTATAAAAGGCAACCGACCTCTTTTTTAACCGACATAAAAAAGGAGATACGAGTAAGAAGCAAACCACCCAAAACACTTGTACCTACATCAAAACGTCTGCATGTGCATCTATCAAATAGTATTTTTTTGTGTTTTTGTTACGTCATTATTCCGCTAATTGTAAATCAATTTTATTATAATTTTTTTTAGTTTGGTAGATACTAAAATAGAGTAGAATCCTATAGAACATGTCACATTTAAATTTTGTGGAAAACAGCAGAGTTATTTTCTTAAAATTAATAATAATGTAAAAATTACTACATATATCCGTGCTAACTATTCGGATTTTGTACACGTTTGAAATTGATTATGCCATTTTTTACGAAAAATAACCAAGAATGCTACATTTTTGAATAGTTTATAGCGTAGTGTAGTACTTTAAAACAAAAAAAAATGCCGAGTCGATGATACACAGTACTAGAAGTATCTAAGCACAAATTTTATTTAAAAAATTAATATCAGATTATGAATCAATATCAAATACAAATAAGTCGAATGACAAAGAGCGATCAACACAAAGAAGTATCGGAAATTCCGTGCGGAATCTCAACAGATGAATGAAGGATGTGTTCCGGATTCTGTTCGGCACTTCCGACTCAATCATCGCATTCACAAAGACCGATATCAGAAGGTCCGTAGCTGCTATAAAAAGCCACCGACCACGTATTTAATAAATTCCTATGAAATATGAACGGATTCAGAACTCAGTTTTGGGTTTAGTTTTATTCTCGAATGTGACCGGTTGTTATTTCCCTTCACGGGTGTAAATTAATTTTACTTATTTTTCTGCTTTCTGCAGCATCAATTTATATAAGCAGTTGAAACTTTCCAACTTTAAAACTACACTTAGGAAAAAGACCGGTCTGTCGCAGCGTTACTGCTTGAGTAAAAATAACAAACAAATAAACCAAAACACTTGTGAATTGGTGATATTAAAAAGGATTTATAGTGGATTTTCTATAATTTTTGCGATAGAGTGAGTTTAAAAAAAAAACCACAAGTATTATTAATTATGATTGCAATAGAACATTGGTCTCTTTTTTTAGAAGAACGGATGGCACACACTAATCAAGTGCAGTAGTTATTACATAATTATATTGTCATACTTAATTATATGTAGAAAATAGTGTGAATGTTCTTTGCCAGTTCAACACAAATTAGTTTTGTAAAAGAATATTATTGAAGCTGCTTTATATATTTTTTTTTTTTTTTACATTCATTTTAAATTATTTAATTACGTTGTCTTTTTCTCATACCACTCCATATAAAAGGTAAAAACCAAGAATTTCCACAGCAGCTATGGACCCACAACTTTCCTCCTAGTTACGCCCATGCAATGAAATATTGTATATCTTAGAGCTTTAAATAACGCCGCCAGCAGAAATCTTTTGCCGAATAAATCTAATATTATTAATGTTATGGCCCTGAACGTTCTCTTGACAATAACAAATGGCTCTGAAAAGGTAAGAACTGATTTGAAATTTACTTTCTAGACAGATATGGTGGCATGTTATTTCTTATTTTACCAATAACAAGCTCGTTGTGTTAGCTGATGAGCATAGTGCTCCAACAGCATCACTAAGATTCTAGTAGGACACTCAGATGAAACACCATTGGACAATAACACGGACCTCCAATATCTCTGAAGTCATTATAAAACTCAAAGTACTTACAAGGTTTGCTCCAACTACTGGATTATCAAAGTTGTTTTACACTAACCCATACACCACTGATCACTATCACAGACTGGCACTCCAACTCGTCGCCCAAACCATCTCTCTGTCTACCCTCATTCCATATACTCCTCACCGTCGCAATACCGAAGTGTGTTGCGACTATGTGTGGGTACCCTCTTTAAAAGCGCAGCTAACAGTTGATAGAAGTAATGGCGCGTTTTTTGCTGGTTATAAATTTTACAAGTTGATTATTCGTAAGTAACCTGTTTTTAACTCGGCTGGGCAGCGTTCGGAAAATTGCGTAGCGTCTTCTCGTCCGATATACCTCAGTGCCTCAAGTCGAAAGTTTTCGATCAGTGTGTGTTGCCAGTGATGACTTATGGCACTGAAACGTGGTCTCTTACTATGGGCCTTATTAATAAGCTCCAAGTAGCCCAACGAGCTATGGAGAGGGCTATGCTCGGAGTCTCTCTGCGAGATCGAATCAGGAATGAGGAGATTCGCAGAAGAACCAAAGTTACCGACATAGCCCAGCGGATTGGCAAGTTGAAATGGCAGTGGGCAGGGCACATAGCGCGGAGGACTGATGACCGATGGGGTCGAAAAGTTCTCGAGTGGAGACCACGTACCGGCAAGCGCAGCGTAGGACGTCCACCCACAAGGTGGACGGATGACCTCATTAAGACCGCAGGATCACGCTGGATGCAAGTCGCTACCAACCGGTCTTATTGGAGATTCATGGGGGAGGCCTATGTCCAGCAGTGGACGTCCTATGGCTGATGGATGGATGGATGAACCTGTTTTTTTATAATATTCTTCCTGATCAAATATCAACGTGTTTTTACTTATTTTTCCTTCTCACTGGACACATCCATTCTAATTTTTATTTTTGAATAATATCAATTTTTTGCTAAATTGTAACGGAAAAAAATTGTGTACCTTTCCACACGTACAGCATTTTGTGCTTTTTAAAGCTAAGCGTCCACTAGGCAGGCCGCATCAGGTCGCAAAATCCGCTTGCTATACATTTTGTATGAAAGTGTGTCGATTAGAGACGGCCCGGCCCGCATCAAGCGGATTTTTGCGTTGCGATGCGACCCGATGCGGCCCGCGTAGTGGACGCTTAGCTTAATAATACACTTACAACAGAGTACCTACTTGCGTGATTCGCACAACTTGTTAAATTACAGTCTGTTGTTTAAGCCGTTCACCCATGTGAAAGGCCTTCAGGCGACAACCTATCACATCGGATACATGTTATTCTAGCAAAATAATATATTTGTGCGTATGAAAATTATGTCCTATTTCGCGAAATTATCCGCATTTCAATCTCCAACTTGTGTTCATAAATATCAATAAGAATGGCCACCGTTCAGAACTTGTAACAATATTTGGAGTTCTGGTCGGACACATGGACATTGGAGCCGGTATTTATGCCTAACCGAGATTACATCGTTCCAGCATAACAACCGGGAAATGTAGCAGAAATGTGGACAAAAACAAAACTTTATATACTACCAGAATTTCTTCTTTTTCTTGGAAGGGCTATGTAACTTTAATATAATGTTTGAAGCAGATTTAACAGAAAGTTAACTCTTCGATCGAAAAAATTAGTTTTAAGAATCTGTCTAATTTGGCATAATTTATTTTGGCGCGGTATTTTTTTGTTTTAAAACTTGAAATATTGCAGGTGTGCTGGTTGTCGCCGATTGTGGCCGTTTAATATCAAAATTTTCGCATAACTGTTAATTATAATTAATTTTACATTTTACGTATTGTTTGTGTGAATTTCAAACTTTGTTTATGTTTTTAAATATATTTTAGCATTAAATTGTAAAATTTATCATTAAAATTCAAAGTGGTCACAAATTACGCTAAGTCAAAGCCAGGCACACCTGTCCTACTACTCGATGCAATTGAAATGATCTCGATGTCGTGATTAGTTCTGTAAAAGCTTGTATTTAATTTAAATACAAGCTTTTACAGAACAAGTACTCGCCAAGATGAATCAAACGAGCTGAAACTCAATAAGGTTGCGTCGGTTCATTACAGAGTTCCTTAGACCACCTTCCAGCTCCATAATCAGAACCTGGTTACCATTGAAAGAGAAACTACTCGCCAAGGCTATTCAAATGAACACAAACTCGATGAGGTTGTTTCGTTTCATTGCTAATATCCTTTGGCCACCTTCCAGCTCCATCATCAGATCAGCACCATGCCATCATAATTTATTGCATTGTCACGCGATTAACACATAATTATATGCAAAATTTCAGCTCAATCGGTAACGGAGTAGTGGATCAAATTTAACTTGTAAGATTTCATTACAAACCGACCATAAACAACGAGACAGGTAGAACTAAATAAAAGCTTGTAAAATAGTACAAAATTACTGGTAGTACGTTCTGTACAAATGTTCAACGTTCCATACATAATTTAATTTGATACTGCAATCAGGAACTTGTGTCCATAAATATCCCTAACAATGGTACCCATTGAGAAGTTGTAATAAGATTTGCCGCGTCCCGGTTTCTGACACATGGACATTGTGTTCGGTATTTATGCCTTTCTAAGATTAAACCGTTCTACCAGACTTAAGTGTCGTAAAAGATGAAATGATAGAAGCATAGGAATCGCTTATTCTTAGACAGTGTTGTCATTGAAATGATTTTAATTTTATAGTGCATCCCACACTAGATCTGAAGACGCAAGGTTTGTGTCCTGCATTCGCGATAATCGCGACGTATTTTTGAAATGTTTATCACAAAAATAACACTTTGAGTGTTGTCACTGCTACGACAATTTCCGTGTTGTACGGCAGTTGGGCCCACTCGACAAAACAAACACGGTACATAGCAGAACTTTCATTGCTGTATCATAAAACACGGCAATCAGAGGAATGCACACCCGTGTCACACAGATGTACTTTTCAGCCATTTTACTAGCAGCATCTTATAGTCAGCTGATGGGAGAGTACATATTTATTTAGATATTTTATTTGCTCAATTATACTGTACCTATTTTTTTTCAAAGTAGCGTCCTGTAGTATCTTGTCTGTGAGGCAGATGATCTTAAATATTTGCGGCCTTTGCGTTTATTAAGATGGTTGGGATTGTTATGGTTCTGTGAAATGTAAAAATGAAATTTTGTATTTATTGCAGTTAATCTTTTGTCTTTGAAACTTTAAATTTAATAGGAACAGTAGAACTAGAATAAATACATTTAATTTCCTACGTTATACGAAAACGTATTACAGGGCATGGTAATTTCTCAAATTTTGCCTCCAAACACGGTGATCTCATACCCAAAACACGACAATGAATTTTTATTTGATAGCAACCCTGTTCTAAGAAGCTATTGGCAAACAAATGACGAACTTGTGAACAAACACAGCTTGGTAGGTACTTAGCATAGTGCTCATAACGTAATTTAACTTGGTATTTGTTAGCGAGCACTGAAGTTAAGCAACGTTTTGCACGGGCAGTCTCGAGATGGGTGACCGTGGCTGGCATTTACAACTGAGCGTTGCAGTGGCTCGGATGACGCTTTACATTTTTAAATTTCTGACACCGTCGTTAGCCACCCGGCCTAAACGGACTTACTTAGCACAAAAAGTTGATTAGTGGTATTATTATTTGGTATTTTTAAGTTAAATAAGTAAATGCTTTTTCAACAACAAAACAACATTACTTATTTAACTTACACCAAGTCAAAACAACATTACTTATTTAACTTACACCAAGTTAAATAAGTAATGTTGTTTTATTGTTGAAAAGGCAATAAATTTCTAGAGCGTCTCTTTAGTAAAACGCTTTTTAGCTTAACTAACATCAATATTTTTCAGTCAACTCAAGTCGTACGTCGTATACGTATGTCGATATAAAAGTGGCAATTAATTTTATTAGGAAAACGTATTCTTTTATGGAACCTTAACCACACAATCAAGATAAGAAAACCAGACAAAAAAACCAGCTTTCGACAATTTGGATTGAGATTTAATACACACGTAAAGGCGATTCTCACGATAAAATCGCGTCACACGATTTCTACATCTAAAATCTAGAGATAAGAACTACATTCCGACGCATGTACGCGACTATTTGCAAATGTAATTTTGTTCTGTACCCCGTTGTAATAAGGGCTAGGATTGTGTAGCGGGGGATTATTTTATAGGTAGAGGAACCTCATAATAATGCTCGTTGATTGATGAGAATACGGCTTAGGGCTGAGTTTAGTAGACACCTCGTGGCTTAGCGTGCTTGTTAAGTACGATTTGTATTGATCCTTCATTCGCTCGCTTTTTGGGCTGGTAGGTATATACGGGAGGGGAGATGTCAGCTTGTCTTTTTAGGGGATTGAGAACGTGTGATGATTGTATTTTTTTGTATATTTTTGAACCAATGTGTCTGGAAGTCAAACTGGTTTTCAGTCATTGTAAGCAAGTAAATGAAGTAAGACTACGACCAGTAAGGTCAGTTTTTGAAAGAATTACCCGGGGCAGCTTTGCAACTAAGTATAACATAATCTCACAACTAAGGCTACTAGACGGCTTAAAAATGCTGATTTATTATTAAAGTCGGTTTATATGATTCTGAGTACCTTATTTAGTAACTTGAGATGTTTTTTTTAAAGCCAGGTATATAAAACCTTAATAATATGATCCAAAACTACATTGTTTATTGATTGAAGCGCTTAGTCAGAATTAAATGAATTAATGTTATCTCTACAAACGCAGATCTTTAGATATAAAAATTACAAAAATCAATCTTTAGATATATAAATTTCGTGTCACGTTGTTTGTCTGCAATGAACTCCTCAACTACTGAACCGATTTCAACCAAATTTTGTACAATGTGTGCAATTTGATTCAGCTTGAGAGATAGGATAGTTTATATCTCAATTTATAATCGCATTTTTTTCTATTGGTAATATTTTTGAATAATACCTATTATGTATAAATAAATAATTAATTTGTTGTAAAATCATGCCTAATAATTCTGTTGAGTATTGAATAATAATTGTTATTTCGACAATTCGTAAGGTGTTGCTCATAGTATATTGTTGTATACCAATGTATGTAATTATCCTTACTGAAAATAAATGAATCTATCTATCTATCTACGACAAAACAATGTTTGGCGGGTCAGTTAGTATGATTATAAATCAATTGTCACAATATTTAGCTCAATCGAATCCCAAAGAAATCATATTTATCGGTTGTCTGGAAAAGATTGCAATTAGCAATAATGCTGTAATTGTTGCTTTTAGTGACTAACTTCAAGTTGTTTTCTTATCCTGTAATGTTGTAAATATTGTGTGCTCCTTAAAAAAAAAAAGGAAAAAAAATTCTAACATCGTCATTTTAAGATCAGGACGTCCAGACTAGACATAACCTAGCTAGACACGTACTAGATATAAGCTACTTAAATTGATCTGTAAAGAAAGCCTGTATTTAAAGACATCTCCCAAAACACAAGCCCAACAAAACAAGTTTCTTTCCTCGAAAAAGTCGTTATTCCAAACAAATATTGCAAATACAGTTGTCAGGCGCGACGTGTACACACGTACACAATGTCTTTCTCTCATTCAATACATGACACTGACGAGGACGTCCTACGGGACCAAATGAGATTAGGTGCGAATATTTTTTTCTCTGCGCCTCGCTTCCTGAATAGAAAAATAATAATAGAACCGTTGACGTATTCATAAAGAGTGAGAGGGCGCTAATCGTATCTTTAAAGATTTAATACTACTCTTTGCTTGATTCTGTATTGACTTTTGTAACGTAAAGAAACTTGCCAACTTTTTTTTTTAAATTGTCCGAATTTTATTTAGAATTATAGTAATGTTTTTGGTAGATTATGAAGTAAAAATAAAACAAAATCGAGATTAAGTTAAAATTATAATGTTCGATTTAGAAATATAACTATGTCACGCGAAATTCTTGGATATAAAACATTGCTTAGGTCATATAGCGCTTATTTTCAGAAAAAAAACGTACACTGCAGGAAAGATATTCGTTGTAAGAGTACATGCTCGTGATCTTCGATCAGGAATACTGATCGAAGCTCGTGAAATAGAAACATAACGAAAACGCACCAATCAAAGAGATGAACTATTTTTATTTACAACATAGGTACCTATCAAAATAATTAAAAACGGTCTAACAACCTAAACGATTAAACTAGCTGGATAGGTGGTAAAATAATAGATTTTGTTTTATTTGTTAATATGTATGTATGTTAAACAACATTTTCTAAAGATATTTCGTTATCAAAATTTGATTGAATCATCTTTAGGAACGTTAAAAATACACGTTTTAATTACCGGACTTTATAGTCCGGCAAAACAAAAACTCATGCTAAATTGTTCATAAATTAAATTTGACTGTAATTTTGACGTCCATGATGATTAATAAGTATGTAAAACAGAAGTGTGGTTTAAAGAATTTCCATCAATTTTAACACTAAAATCTCCCAATCACAATAATCACCGCCTCTATTAATACAAGTCGATGGTTAAAAAATAAATCGTTAGCCCAACACGCGACACAAAGCTTTGAGAATTTCGTAGCATGTCTACGAACAGCTACGGTGTAGCACGCATTAGAGCTACCGCTACGTTGAGTTTAAGCTACGCCGTAGGCAAAGTTGAGTAACTTATGTAAAGAGAGTCTTTGAAATGCTAAGTCACTCTCAGTCGACCTTTACATGACCTTTTACCGACATGCGGTTTTTAGGGTTCCGTATTTGAGGAAAAAAGTCAGTTTGTATAGGCCAGTTGGCTGGCTCTAGTGTCAGAGTTTTTTTGCCGCCTGAAAGCTTCTGACACGGTTAACGGTTAAAATTACTGAGACCTACAATTTAACGAACGTCATCGGAGCCACGGTAGCGTTCAAATGTAAATAACGTCTGCGATCACCCATCCGGAGACTGACCGTGCCGAACGTGCTGACAGACACCTAGTCAAACTTCGCTGTACCTAAGTGCTTTACAAAAAAATATGTAAAGGAAAGAATTATATCAAAACGCTAATTACTGAGGAAAAAAAGCGTGATATGATGACTGGGTCGACAGAAAATTGACAAGATACAATGGCAGTGGGCACGACACATAAGAGTCAAAACTGATGGCCGATGGGGTCGAAAAGTTCTGAAGTGGAGATCACGAACCGACAAGCGCAGCGTAACTCGTTCAAATTGCGTGGGCGGATTTCATCAAAACCAGCAGGATCAATCAGCAGGATTTTGCTGGATCTCACTGGATGCAAGTTGCTTCCAGCTGGTCTTATAAGAGGTCTATATGACTAAGGTTGAGTAAATGAAATATTTTTATAATCATTCTACTAAAAACTATTGGAAAGGTTCTACCTCTTTGAAATAAGACCACCAAATGTCATGTTTCTTGTAAGAAAACAATACTATAATGTTGATTGTGATGATGGTTTATTATTACTTTTAAATAATCAGAACTAGCACTAACAACAGCTTCGTTTTAAGTCTAAATTGAGCAACAAAATTAAATTAGTCTTGCTACTCTAAAATAGTCTTTGTCGTTAATTATATCAACAAGTCTTGAAAATCAGACTTTACTTAAGAACTTTATAAATCTTACAAATTCCGAAATTCGAATATTTTAGACCTAATTGGTTCAAAAACCTTCGACCTCATTTGACCCCCGATTACACAATACACATTGTTCTCTAAAAAGTAGATCAGACTATAACTGTCTTACCACAAAAGTTTGACGCACGCTTTAGACAATGTTTAACAGTACAAATTGCACGGTTAAATTGTGTTTAAAGCGTGTTTAAATTTTTCGTGGTAAGGCGGTGTGTAACATTTTCGAGTTATTGCACAATTTACACATGCAAAAAAAATCTACTGCAGTTGTCGAAATGTTGACTTTAAATGTTCAATTTTACAGCACCCTTCTCAATTATTGATTTCATAAGTTGTTATCTCGAATATCTCTTAACTGATTAAGCAAATCATGTTAGAATTTACATATTAAGCAAAATTACGAAATATATCAATTAGTTGATAAAATTACTAAAGATTCGTTGAAAAACTTGACTTGCAAGAAGCAACAATCAAGCGAACATCCGGATAGCTGAAAAAATACTTTGCCAACTCAGAGCAGGCTTCATTGTTCGGTCAAAATTACGTTGTGATTATTTTATTTTTTAACTAGTGGAAAAATAAGATGAAGTGGTGAAATTTTGGGTTCCGATCCCGATACCGTAACAACATTTTTTTTAGAATCAGCGTTCTCTTATTTTTCGCTGAAAAGCCATACAATTATTCTTTAAAAACAAAACACTGCAAAGAAAATTGAATATGCTAAGTCAATGGTATACTTAAACCTATACGCAATATAATAAGACCAGTATGGTTAATAAACCTACTTACTTTTCTAGAACAAAACTGTAATCAATAGTTAAATTAGTATGACACGGTACAGTACTTGCTTATAAGTGATATAAAAAGTCAGACTTTCATCATTTATGTTAATACTACTCCTGTCCATAAAGCTGTCCAACAATCCGCCCTTTACCCACCCATTAGAACTACGCCAATATTATAAATAAATAAATATTTAGGGACATCCTACACACGGCCTCTGACTCCAAACTAAGCAAAGCTTGTGAAATGGCTGCCAGAGACTGATAAACTACTTATACATATTTTTAAATACATACTAAATAGATAAATATGTTTAGATAGTAACTAAATAACACCCAGACACAGCAAACACCTATGTTTATCATAAAATACTTGAACCCACGCCTCTTTGACCCAGTAGCAAGGGTCACTAACCACTGAGCCACCGAGGCAGTCATAATGATAATGGCAAAACATTTATCAAACAATCACTCATAGCCTATCCGGCAGCAGTCGTCCTAAGCTCCCATGATGACAATGTTAAATCATTTACCAGAAGATTTCAACGTAACCCACAGTTATTAGTCATTCCCATTTTCTAGCTACTTCAAATGCCTATTCCATTCGACTACGCTCTTTGATCTGGTCCTCAAGTATTATCATCTTAATGGAGTCAGCGTTTTCAAAGTAGCCCTCGGCACTTTAAGGGAATTATACGAAGTTATTATCAAGGCGATAGAGATAAGAATAGATCTAGTTAATTAACATCAGTTCGTGTCCTTGTTTCTTGATAGTAATTAGAATTTTGCAGTAGCAATTATTTATTTAATTATTCAGAACCATTTCAAAGGCTATCTGGAAGGCTTATTTTGTTTGAAAAAATATATTGAGTTCTTGCTAAAGTGTTTTACATTACCGTACTACTCGTGTGCTTAATTTTCTACTATTGATTTGTAGATTCATGTGTATTAAGAATTTAGTCTTCGTGGTCGCCGTAGCCAAAATTGGCCTAGAAAACATCATTTTTAATGGACATAGGCTTATTTTTTAAGAAAAGTTATACCTACTATATAACCAGGTTGACCCAAATGCAGGTTACTCAATTTTTTTTCAAACAGCCAAATTAGTGTTGGTACAATTCGTACATAAACATTTCAAAGAAATTATAGACCATGAATACCGTCATCGTCATTTGAATCGAAAAATCGGCTAAGTACGAGTTGGACTCGCGCATGAAGGGTTCCGTACCGTATGGGAGCCCCTCGGCAAAAAAACACGTTTGCAGTATGGGAGCCCCTCTAAAATATTTGTAGTATTCTGTTTTTAGTACTTGTTAGTATAGCGGAAATCGAAATACATCATCTGTGAAAATTTCAAATCTCTAACTATTACGCTTCATAAGATACAGTCTGGTGACAGACAGACGGACAGCGGGGTCTTAGTAATAGGATCCCGTTTTTACTCTTTGGGTACAGAACCCTAAAAATGATGCAATCATAGTTTTTATGTAATAAAATTGTTTTCTAAGAGGCCTCCACATCGAGCATACGAGTAAAATAATCATAACGGGACAGATGGGATACCATTAAAAAATAATTTTGGAATTATAAGGTAGAACTGATTTAGGGAAAAAATACCGGATTCTAGGTATTTGTTAATGTGATCTATACCATCATATAATATTACACTTATCAGAGTTTAGCATAGAATTCATCTATCAATCCATCCATCAGCCGTAAAACGTCCACTGGGACATAGGCCTCTCCCATGGATTTCCGAAAAGGCCAGTTGGAAGCGGCTTGCATCCAGGGCGTTCCTAGGATCTTTATTATAGCTGCGCTTGCTGGTTCGTGGTCTCCATTCGAGAACTGTACGTCCGGCAGCTCTATAGGCCATTTGTTCTTCGAACTATGTACCCTGCCCACTGCCACTTTAAAAAGAAGATCCGCAGATGAACCAAAGTTACTGACATAGCCCAGCGAATTAGCAAATTAAAGTGGCATCATCACTACATAGTGTAATCAAAGTCGCTTCCCGCTGTCTGTGCCCATGTATGCTTGTATCTTTAAAACTAAGCAACGAATTTTGATGCAGTTTTTTTCGTAGATGGAATGATTCAAGAGGAAGGTATATATCTATAATACACCTGTGCGAAGCCGGAGTGGGTCGCTAGTAGAGTTAATAAATAATACTTTATTGCTTCACACCAAAGATAGAAAATACAAATACAATACAATTTACATTTAACTAGTTAAAACAAATGGCGGCCTTATCGCTGGAAGCGATTTCTTCCAGGATTTAGATTAATGCTTCCAAAGATTCATTATTATAGAACTTCGTCTAAAATGTTCGTATCGTGAATTCGTATACATTAGAACTCAGTTCGTGTATATTATTTAGTTCTCATAGACCAGTACTTAGTTCCGAGTTAATGCAGACAAACAATAATTAAGCCATCACCGTGAACAACGAGCTGTTTCGTGAAACTCGGACAGTCACGGAAGAGCGGCGTTAAGGAGTTAACTTAGCTGATTATTTTCACAAATTAAAGTAATGTTACAAAATTAGCACAGTAGCTCTGTACCTACTGAACTGACTTTCCTTTTAGTTATTTACCGCTGAACGTGAATTATTTTATTGAGACCACGTATCGGCAAACGCAGCCTAGAACATCCACTCACAAGGTGAACGAACGACCTCATGAAGCACAGGATCACACAGTATACAGGCCGCTACTAAGTGGTCTTATTAGAGATCTTATGTTTATGTCCAGCGCTGGACCATGACGACCAATATCCTTTCGTCCTTTTCTTACTAATATTATAAATCTTTTGGATTTGCGTGTTTGTTGTTTCATCGGTTTGTTACTCTTTCACGCAGCAACGATGCAACGGATTGACTTGATTTTTGGCATGAACATAGTTTGATAGACAAAAAATGACAAAGGTTACTTTTTTATTCCGCAATAATTATTTTTTGCAAAAAATGGCAAAGCCGTCTTCCATCGTGTACAAAATTTGAATATTTCGCTCGAATTGTTTACATTATTTTTTATTTTTCAATAATGGCTCAGCTGATTTCTTTAAATTTAAATGGGACCACCTCAAACCATTTAATTCAAAAAGAATTTTTTGATTCAGTTCACAATTGGCGAAATTATCGATAACATACACAAAAAAAACATAGAATCGAAACATGGAACCTCCTCCTTTTTAGAAGTCGGTTAAAAATTGAAGGTTTCCCTGAGATAGCACAAAAATCAAAATATTACGCGGGTGGAGTAGCGAACAAAAGCGGGTAGACTATAATAAGCACAGATAAGTAGTAGTTATAAAACTATGAATTGTTTTTATAATTGTAATAATGTATTGATTTATATGTGTCTATTTTCACTCTGTTTACACTGTGTTAGTTACAGCTAACCTTCACAATTATTTTGATAGGGTTTTTACTAATTTTATTAATAAATGTCAATTTGATTCAGTTTATTATGACCAATTTCCGACCGAATTTCCGATTCAAGACCGCAGGATCGCAAGCCGCTACCAACCGGTCTTATTGGAGGTCTTTAGAGGAGGCCTATATCCAGCAGTGAACGTTTTATGGCTGAAGAGAAGAAGAAGACAAAAAATTAGACCAATTTAAAAAATTGCCTCCCTAATAAAAATTTGTATCATTAAAAACCGAGTATGTTCAAAATACATATTTAAGGTATTAAGTTTGCTGAACTACACGTTAAGTTAAATCAGTAATGTACATTCATAAGAATTAAAAGCCAATTGGTATCCTCATTCTTCTTGAAAGTTGATTGAAAAATAGAGTGCACTGTTTTCCCCTTAATTGCAGGGTTTTACAGTTAACAGTTAGAATTATAACTACCTATATAATTGCAGCCAAAACGTGCCGTGCACTCTATCGCAGCAGTTATGGAGCTTTTACCAAACTATTGTTTCTAGTCCGACAGGAGTAACTTTAAATTACTAGGCAGTTTAAAACTGTCATTTAATAACTAGTTCAGAGTATAGAAATCACGGTTTTATATTTACCGTTAAAATAAATAACTCTATGGCATAAAGATTTTATGTAACAGCCAACCTTTTATGATTTATAATATGTTTAATTACCTTTAATAGTCTCACAATGAGGTACTTAGTCAGAAAAAAATATAAAATGCTTTGATTGATGTATGTGAAATGTCAAGGAAAACACTGGGTATTTTTGTTTCCTACTTCATAGGTATTTTTAACAGCTTCACGTATATCACTAACAGGCGAGTTAGTAACCCATAGTTTCAACGATAAGTACTTTCTTTTTCCTTTTTTGCCGAACTAGGCCGAAGTCTGTGTTACAGCTTAGAGCGCCCTCCCTCTTATTTGCTCTGCGATTTAAATCGTATGTGCATTAATGTCTAAGATCTTTCGAGCAAATATTTACAGAGCCACAGTCCCAAAGTGAAAGTAGTAAAAAAATGTCCGAGCGCCGTCATACATGCCGACTTAGTTACATTAACTAATTCACAACAACCCGTTTTCTAGAATCTCAACGTTTTGTCACCTAATTAGTGCTGGTAACCGAGCACTTTGGCATCACGCGGCGTCGTAGTTGGCCAGCAATCGCCTTACGACTAACTAAAAAAACTGCTCACTACGTAACTTGGGCAGGGTTTTGGTTCGAACACTTTTTTATACGATTGTGACTATAGATATTTGCTCAAAGCTAATATCTCAAAAACAAAACGAGACAGCAATAATACAGCGCAGTTTCCATTAAAACACTTGCACTAAAGGTTACACTCATTAATGTTCAATTGAGCGCCGCCGTAGCTTGAACGACAAGTTCAATTGTAGGTTTTTGGTTACTTTAATTGTTTAACTTTATCAGAGACCTTCAACGCCAAGGCCTATACAAACATATTAGCTGAACCAAACTTCTCGACAGCTATGATGTTAGCTACAAGCTGTGGACTAATCCTGACTGAAGCTCACTTGAGGGGCGTTTGTGTATACAATGTCTAACCAGAATCAAGATTTTAGTACCAAAATCAATAGCTTTTTTTAAGAAAAAAAAAGACGTTTCGGAGCATATATTCTGTCGGCAAACCATATCTAATACATACAAGGAATAACTTCGCTCGATCGAAAAAAAATCCAAATTCACCTCTGTTTTGAAAGAAGATCTTATTTCTTGGCGAGATGTTTTAAATAGTATTCTTTAAATTATGTTTAATGTATGAAGTAGTAGCTAAAGTATTGATCAATAACATAAAACAATTAAAAATTGACTTGATGATTTTATATGAATTTTTATTTTTAATTTCACCATACGAAGACGCGCTCTCCTCATCCCCTTGCCGTTTTACTTTGCTCGCGAATCGCGTCTACGCTCGGTATGCTTTAACAGCAGCGCAAGGATTGAGATATCCACAGCTAACATCACAACCGACAATATGATTGAATCGGCCTATACTACATTTGTTAAAGTTTGCCCTATAACTAAACATTTGTGAGGCACACGTGGAGTCGGTAGATAATTCAGGCGCTAATCACAGGCTGCCCGCTCCCTTTGTGAAAGCGGGTGATTGATGACGCCTGCACGATACTCCGGTAATCTTGCTCTATACTATACAAAAGGTATATTTGTAGGTCGTGCGCGGTGAAGCAGTAATATCGAATTAGTAAAACTAACGTAGCGTTCATAGCGTTTGTCTAGGTGTCCGTTAGCGATCTTCGAAGTTAAGCAACGTTCAACACGGACGGCTTCGGATGGGTGACCGCGGGTGACATTTGTTATTGTAGGTTATTGTAGGCCCCGGTTGTTTCAACCGTTTAGCCATGTCAGAGGCCTATAGGCGGCTTAAAAACTCTGACACCAGGACTAGCCATCCGGCCTATACGATATTCTTCTTTTTACTTGAGAACACACAATGACAAGAAGTTCGTAACTTATATAAAACAATAGGTTGCGAAACGAACTTACTTAGTCAAACTAACTACACTAAGTACTGTATCAGCCTTTTTAATAGTCCACTGCAGGACGTAGGCCTACCCACGAAGGGTGATTGGGCCATATCCACCACGCTGGCCCAGTGCGTGTTGGTGGATTCACATGCGCCATCGAATTTCTTCTACGGACATATGCAGGTTGCCTCACGATGTTTTCCTTCACCGTAAAGCCAGTGGTGTGAAATTCCGTACATAAATTCCAAAGAACTCATTGGTACGGGACTGGGATTGAACCCACGACCTCACGATTGTAAGGCGGGCGTCACTACCTCTAGACCACCACGGCTACACTAAGTATGTGCTACAGATATGTATGGGGTGTACCTCCAGATAAAGAGCGGACGAAGTTTGTTGACATCTTACGCATTGCTTGTCTGTTCGTGGTCCCCGATCAAGAATTTTACTGCCCCATTAGCCATCCGTACCACGAACTATGTGGCCTGCCAACTGCCACTTCAGCTTGCTAATCCGCTGAGCAGTGTCGGTAGCTCTTTATTTTCGGATAGATTCTCTTTAATCTGTATTTATGATTCGATCCCGTTGGGTGATTTAGAGCTTATTTTTTCTTTTCCAGTCGATGTTAAGTACTAACATTTGTACTGCTTGTTTGGACCAACTCTTAGCTACCTCAATCTTCATCCTTATTAATATTATAAATCCGAAAGTGTGTTTGATAGTTCATTGGTTTGTTCCTACTTCACACAGCAACGGAGCAACGGATCGACATGATTTTTGCTATGGATATAGTTTGAGAAACGGAAGCACAATAATCAAAATATCACACAGGCGAAGCTGCGGGCAAAAACTAGTTTAAGTAAACTTATAGCTTATTTTGGACAAAACATGAAAGGCCCACAATCGTTTTCATGGTTTCAAAAAACAGGGCTATTTTGAGAAATCCACAACTCAGCACTGAGGTGTAAACCAGAACTCGGCTGATTTCAACCCTCAATAGAGCAAGTAGGAATTCCGTCGCCAAGCACTTAACTCCGACAGCCCTACTTGAGATCTGGTTCGCATTCCAGGCCAAGCTTGTGTTCTATCTATATCCGATCACAGTTTCTTTTAATTTTTTGCCATCGTTAGGTAACATATGAATGAGAGAATTTCCTACACGAATAACCAAATTCATAAACAGTTACAGATTTTAATGATAAATCGTCACATCGTATGTCAAAGTAGGTTAGTATGAATAAAGTAATCGATTTTAATGTTATGGTATATCTAGTCGATTGTATATAAAAGAAGGGAGTAAAACGTGAAGGCGTTTAATATCTGAAGAAAGTATTGCAATAAATTAGCAGTCGGGTTTCTGCATCGGCGTTGTACCATATCAGTGCAATTTTCAGTCAACCTATCATGTTACCTACATTATGAGATGTACCAAGTGTAGATCATCACTACATAGTATAAAACAAAGTCGCTTCCCTGTCTGTCTGTCCCTATGTATGCTTATATCTCTAAAACTGCGCAACGGATTTTGATGCGTTTTTTTTCATAGATAGAGTAAGTCAAGAGGAAAGTTTCTATATTACACCTGAGCGAAACCGGGGCGGGTCGCTAGTTCACTTTAAATATAAATTTCATTACTCGTCTTTTACATAATATACCGTGTTTATTTTTCGTACTCTACTATACTGTACCAACATTAAAGTTTTTACCACTGCTAAACACAAGCTAACCCACGAAAGACGATTGGGCACGGGCCTTATCCACCACGCTGCTTGTCCTGTGAGAGTTGGTGGATACAACATCACTTGGTATTAGGATATCAATTCTACAGACTTTTTAGGGTTCCGTACCCAAAGGGTAAAAACGGGACCCTATTACTCTAAGACTCCGCTGTCCGTCAGTCCGTCTGTCTGTCTGTCCGTCTCCAGACTGTATCTCATGAACCGTTATAGCTAGAAAGCTAAAATTTTTACAGACGATGTATTTCTGTTGCCGCTTTAACAACAAATACTAAAAACAGAATAAAATTAATAATTAAGGAGGGCTCCGATACACTCGACTATACACGACTTTTTCGCTCTATATTAATAATGGTAACAGGTAGATGCTTGAAATATTCACAGAACATTTAGTTGTATATTCAGTTTCATAACAAATAATAAAATTAAAATATAATAAATATTTAAGGGCTCCTATACAGTACGGAACCCTCCGTGCGCGAGTCGGACTCGTACTGAGCTGATTATTCATAAATACATCTAAAAAGATCTCAAACCATCGATAGCAAAGCAATGAAATCAAAGAATAAACAGCAAACAGAAGGCGCTGTACAAAATCGGGAAATAAAAGAGGCGAATAACAACACATCTCATTTCGCGCCGTAAATCCTTCCGTGTTGTGAACCGAACTCCATCCGGAGACACGGAAACCAATCTAAAAATCCCATAGGCGTAAAATCGCGACAACGCACAACCTAATAATACTCAGATTCTACCAAAACGGAGATGTACGGCTAAGAAGCTAGGCAGTATTTGTGAACCGTAACTCGATCGTAGAATAATGTAAAAAAGCAACTTTATAAGTGCTTGATGGTATAATAATGTTAAAATGCCACAGTACGAGTATAGGGCGAATCATACAACTTGGTGGCTGTGACAAGCCGTTAGCTACAAGCCACGGATAGCCTAATCCTGACTGAAGCTCACTTAACAGCTGCGCGTGGATTGAGTCGTCCATGCGGACGACTCAATCCACGCGCAGATAATATCACAGCCACCAAGTTTTATGACCTTTATTATTATTTGCTGACAATTAACAAAAACATTGGAAAATTTTCAACGTCACACTTTAAATACATACTGTACTGTACCAGCCTTTTTTTAATAGTCCACTGCAGGACATAGGCCTACCCACGAAGGGTGATTGGGCAATATCCACCACGCTGGCCCAATGCGGGTTGATGGATTCACATACGCCATGGAATTTCTTCCTTGGACATATCCAGGTTGCCTCACGATGTTTTCCTTCACCGAAAAGCCAGTGGTGTGGAATTCCGTACATAAATTCCAAGGAATTCATTGGTACGGGACGGGGTTTGAACTCACGACCTCACGATTGTAACGCGGGTGTCATTACCACTAGACCACCACGGCTTTTAAATACACATTTCGTTGCAACTCAAACTTATCTCGTTTTGGGCTCCTTTTGTAACGGTTTTTACCGACTTAGAAAAAGGAGGAGGTACTAAGGTATGTATTTTTTTGTATGTTCATCGATATTTTCGCCAATTGTGAACCAATTTGAAACATCTTTTAATACCAAAATAGTATGGTTGAAGTGGTCCTGTTTAAATTTTTTAGAAATCAGTTGAGCTGTTTTTGATAAATCAACAATAATGTACCTAGGTACACGGGTGTCACATCAATTCGTGCATACTATTCGAATCCTGTTCACGGTGGAAGTCTAGATATTACTGTCTCTGTCAGTCATTGCTGACTTACTGTATTCTAGCTGGGGGGGAATTTGTAAAACGACCATCAAACCTATAGAATGTGCACAAAGAGCATGAGCTATTATTATTGAGCATGAGATATTAGATGAGCGGTTTTAGATGAGCTACTAAAAGTAGCTCATCTAAAACCGCGCCTTTATCCCACTACTGATCTATACAAAGAATGTAATGTACTTACCGTTCGTCAACTTTATATACTACAACTAATTTTACACCAACACTCTATAACACCGATACTATTAGATAATAACCTGCCCAAAAAACGTAATAATAGAAACAAATCAAATATTTACAGCGTACCGCTAACCAAAACAGTATTTGCGATGCACTTTGGCTATTATTTAGGTCCAGCATTATACAATAAACTTAGTAAAGATTCAACATTACGGACCCTAAACTCAAACAAACTTAAAAAATTCATGATATATTTCTTAAAGGGCATGGACTATCATAACACTGAACGTTTTATCTCTGGTAGGTGACATGCATTTCCTTTTCGGCTTATTTATTCTTAATTATTTCTGATTTAATTTAGCATTTCAATTTCCTAACTATGTTTATCATAGTTTCAGATGATAGTGTCTCCGATGATTTTTAGAAATGTATGTATGTATGTATGTATATATAAATATCTTGCAAAAATAAATAAAGTATAAAGTAAAGTATAAATGTACCATTTTAATTTATTTTAAAATTACCTATGCAAGATTGTATATGATTTTATTAATATTTTTTTATAAATTAACAATAATCTATATAATCACCTGTTTGATCTAATTTATGTATAAATTTTGGGAGAAGCCACCGGTTTCCGAAACACAGTTTCTAACTAGTTCGGAATTGGTGGATTCAATCAATTTGCATGTAAATCTTATGTACGAATAAACATTTTTGATTTTTGATTTGAGCATGCCCTGTGATCCGGCTAGCGCCCGGCGCCCTCTGGTTCCCGGGCCGGAGGGTGTGAAGTGGGCGACCGAAGGCGACGGCGGGGTGGAGTCCCAGGCCTCGCCGGCCGCAGCTGCTACTGGATCGACGACGAGCGCGGCAGCCGCCCAGCAGCCAACAGCACCTGGACCAGTGCAGAAGCCTGGAGCAGGAGCGGAGCGGCGCGGACGGCGCCGGGAGACGGCGGCGGAGAGCGACGCCGTAGTAGGGTCAGGTGGGCGCCGGGAGGGCGGCTGGCCGTCCCCCGGCTTATATCGCGGCATTAGCCGGCGAGCTTTATCGAGGCAGCGCAGGGCTTTCGGGGACCAGCTGAGGGAGAGTTGGCATCAGCTGCGGCAGGAGGGCGTCATGCCTCTGCCCGGTATGGCGGCGCTTGCGCCCCCCATCGTGGCATGCATGACGCGTGACCCACCACGGGCGGCGAGCCTCGGCCGCGTAGCCGCGCCACGTCCGGGCCCGAGCGCCGGGCCCGCGACCGTCACGGCCGGCGCGGCGCGCGCCCGAGGGCCGCCGCCTCCCCCGAGGGCTCTGCCGCTGAACGCCCCACACGTGGCGCGCGACCCGGCACCGATCGACTCAATTGGTGCTCACCGACCTGCATCGAAAACCGCCCTATGCCCGTCTGACGGCCATAGGAGGGAAAAGGGGAAGGAGGTGAGCACGGGCACGGGGATAGGGACGGGGATAGAGAGAGAGGTCGCCGGGTTCGCCGCGTCCGACACGGTTAATCCACACTCGGGGGTAGGAGAGGGGTCGACCCGAGGAGCTAAGCGACAACGGAGCTCTGACTTCGTTTCACCAACGTCGAGCGTAGCAGTCGACAAAAAGGTCTGTCAACGCGCGAACTCTGCCGAATCACACGCGGTGCACAACACACGCGGCACACACGAGACACCCGCGGGCTCGCTGCCGCCCGGCGGCGGCGCGCTCGCGGGCGGACGAGGTATGGTCGCCGCGGGGCCCTCGTCGTACGCCGAGGCCGCCAGGACTTGGGGCCCCGCGGTGCTGATTATGGAGCGTAACCGTGCACCTATGGACGAACTGCGGGCTATGCATGTACGTATGACGATTGAGCAGGCACAGCAGGAGTGCTATGTGAACCGCAACATACAGGCCAATGGTCGCCTGCCTCAGTTCGAAAGGTTGGCTGCGACGTCCCGCGGCGGGCTGAGGTACGTACCTGCGGACGACTGCGCACTCGACTGGCTCAAGTCGCTCGTGGAGAGGTCGCCGGCTCTGTGGGAAGGTTTTGGCGAGTGCGTTGTCGTCCCGGAGAGCGAGGTGCCGCGGTACTACTCCGCGGTCATAAATATCCCCGACTTCGGGAGAGGAGTGCCGGCGCTGTGTGGCGACGGACCGGAACAACTCGTCGGATACCTGGCTGCCATGAATCCGGAGGTAGGTGTGGAGCGGTGGCGAGTGTTCACCCACAAGGTGGAAATTGTGGGGAGCGCTCGCAACCACCTCCTAGTGGTGGGTATTGCGCCAGAGGACATTGAGCCCCTCAGACGTGTCGACTTTCGCCTGTATTACATTTGCGCGAAGGTCTTCGTGAGAGTGAGGGGATACAGAGCCAACAGAGGGGGCGGGTCGTCGAGGGTGCCGGGGGGTGAGAACGTCGGGGGCGCTGCTTCGTGCAGTCAAACCACGCTCGCGCTGCCCGACGCCGACGACGACACGCCGCTCGCCGAAAGCATGGGGTGGACGCGGGAGGAGGAGGAGCGGTTGCTGGACGCGGCCGACGAGGGCGATGGGATGCTGGACCTGTACGGGCTCAACATCTTCTCGCCCGCGTCGTCCATGGACACGGATCGTGCAGGTCCCTCCCGCGCCGACCACGATGCCTAATGTGTAGATAGGGGTCCGCGTAATTGTCTTAAAAATGGATTGCCAAACTCAATTGATTCACAAAAACACACACACTTCGACTGCTTCGGCAGCCGGAGGTTCACATAGTACACTAAACAGTGGTCCTAATCTCAATATCATTCAAGGTAACATTCATCATAGCGTCTCAGGCTCCGCCGCCCTACGCGAAGCCCTTGAGAAGCGACAGAACACAATAGCACTGGTCCAGGAACCGTATTTAATCCGTGGCAAGGTAAGCGGCTTAAATGGTCTCCGAGGTAACGTATTCATTCCTCCCGTGCAAAATAAAATGCGCACTCTTATATATATCCCGCAGCCGTATAAGGCGTCGTTGGTGACACACTTGTGTAATGATGATCTCACTGTAGTTAAATTAGATACCGGTCTTCGAGGCAACCTCAGCACCGTAGTTGTAGCCTCGGCTTACCTAGATATCACAGAAGATGCGCCACATCCGGCGCTCGAAGAATTAATGCTTTTCTGTACAAGTAACAAACTAGAATGTATAATAGGATGTGACTCAAACGCCCACTGCACTGTGTGGGGCTGTCCCGATACAAATGAGAGGGGAAATGATGTGCTGGAGTTCATCCTCAGGCATGACTTGAACCTACTTAACCATGGCTCTGAGCCTACTTTTGTAACATCTTGGGCCAGAACCATTATCGACATAACACTGGCTACAACCAATATCTCTAATACAATCAATGATTGGCACGTGGCGACTGATGAATACTCTGGTTCGGACCATAGATGGATCAGATATAGTCTAACCGTTGGTAAGCACGAACCACGAACCTATAGGAACCCGAAGAAAACTGACATACCTACCTTTAGAACTGAACTCGAAAAGGCCATGTCAGGAACACCACTAGATCCAAATGCGGAACTATCTCCGCAGGAAATAGAGACCACGACAGAAGTACTGGTACATGCTTTGATTACAAGCTATGAAAAAGCTTGTCCGTTAAAAAAGGAAAACTATAGTTCAATTCCTAAAAAAGATAGATGGTGGAATAAGGACCTGACCAAGCTCAGGAAGAAGGTCAGACACCTTTTCAACAGAGCTATGAACACTGATGCACCGGTGGACTGGCAGGAGTACAGAAAGATGCGCCACCGATTCAAGGTGGAGGTCAAAAAGAGCCAGAAAAACTCTTGGAAAAAGTATAGTAACTCTATCCAATCGGAGAGTGAAACTGCACGACTCAGAAAAATCATATCTAGTGACTCACAAATAAAGTTGGGCACTCTGAAGAAAGCTGACGGTACTTACACAGCCTCAGAACAGGAGCAATTTGAATTGCTTCTACAAACACACTTTCCAGATTGTCAACTGAACGACACAGATGGATGGGAACCACATATACCACATAAACCTGGTAAGGAAGACTGGGATTTTGCAGATTCTATTGTCACAGAAGAGACTCTTCTATGGGCAATTAGTACTTTCCAACCACACAAGGCACCCGGACTGGATGAAATATTTCCGGCTCTCCTGCAATGGGGCCTAAAACTAATAAAAACACATCTTATCGCCATATTTAGATCGTGTATGGCGTGGAGATATGTGCCTAAAGCCTGGAGAGAAGTAAAAGTGATATTTCTACCAAAGCCAGGAAAAACTGATTACACAAATCCAAAGTCGTTTAGACCAATAAGCCTCAGCTCTTTTCTATTGAAAACGCTGGAACGACTCTGCGATAAGCACATAAGAGGTGGACCCCTGACGGAAAATCCAGTCCACAATAATCAACATGCCTACCAATCGGGCAAATCAACGGAGACTGCTCTCCACCAAGTAGTCTACAAAATTGAATCTGCACTGGAAAGCAAACAGTCCTGTTTGGCCACTTTCATTGATATTGAGGGGGCTTTTGATAGGACTACTTTCCCTAGTATTGAAGATGGATTGAAAAAACACGGAGTAGACAGTAGAGTAAATGGTTGGATAACCACAATGCTCGCTGGCAGAACAGCCAACATTGAAACGGCAGGCGCGACGCGCTGTCGAGTCACAAAAGGCTGCCCACAAGGAGGAGTTATGTCACCTTTACTATGGGTAGTAGTGGTGGACGAACTCGTCGCACTCCTTAACAAAGAAGGCATTGTCACTGTGGCATATGCTGACGACCTGGTGATCATGGTGTCCGGACTATTCGAGTCGACTCTGTGTGAGAAGATGCAAAAGGCGCTCAAGATCGTTGAAAAATGGTGTGAACGCCATGGACTTTCTGTGAATCCACAAAAAACCGAGTTAGTGTTATTCACACGAAAAACCAAGAAAACAGACTTAAAAACTCCTTCGCTGTTTGGTACTAAGTTATCACTAAGCAAGGAAGTTAAATATCTAGGTATCTGGCTAGACAGCAAACTTTTGTGGGGAAAGCAACTTGAATATGTCACCACGAAGGCAACAAATATTCTGTGGCAGTGCACCAGGGCGGTGGGAAAAGACTGGGGTCTTAAGCCAAAGCTCTGTCACTGGCTCTATACTGTCATAGTGCGTCCAGTTCTCACATACGGCTGTGTCGTGTGGTGGACACGTACGAGTCTAGCGACCGCTATAACTAAACTACAACAAACGCAAAGACTTGCGTGCTCTCTAATCAGCGGATGTATGAAAAAGACACCCTCAGCTGCTCTCGAAATCATCTTAGGGCTCACACCACTGCACCTGCATATACAGCAGGAGGCGATGGCTTCTGCCCTACGGATTAAATCTACAAATCAGTGGAAAAGTACGGGTGCCACGACAAACCACTGCAGAATAATAGATCGGGCGACAGCAATAATTCCCGAAGCAAGCCGTGGTACGGATAAAATAGCTAAAACTCATCTCGACTGCAAAAAGTATGAGTTGATCATAGAGAACGATGCATCAAACGATGTATTGCCATCTTGGAATGTGTATACGGATGGTGCAAAAAACAAGGAAGGAACAGGCTGCGGATATTACTCGCCGGAGCTTGGGCTCAGAGAGTCCTTGGCCGTGAGTAAAACTACAACAATTTTGCAAGCGGAGGCCCTGGGCCTGCTACTAGCCGCAAAAGCACTTGAACCTTTAAATGAGCTTCTGACAGCTGCTGGAAACGGGGAGGCCAAGGAGGTCATCGTGTTCACGGTTGACAGTGCTGCTACTATCTACGCACTCAGAAGACCTGTAACAAGGTCTAGAGTCATTGCTGAGTGTCATACAACACTCCAAACTCTATCAAGTAAGCATAGAATCATCGTGCGATGGACAAAGAGTCACGGTTCATGTACGGGTAACAACATAGCCGACACCCTTGCCAAAGAGGGTACGAGAAAACAGGTTAGGGACGGGGCAACAATACACTGTAAGCCGACAGCGATGGAAGTGCGTGAATTGTTGCGCCGTCACACTGAAAAAGAACAACAGAATATGTGGAACAAAAGGGAGGATTGCAAGCATTCTAAGGCTGCTTTTCCAACCCTGAATAAAAACATCACGAACGACCTATTGAAGTTGCAGCGACATGATCTCCGACTTATGGTAGGCCTCATAACTGGTCACTGCAACTTGAATAGTCATCTGTATAAACTGGGAGCCACTGACAGCCCACTTTGTCGTGGCTGTTTGGAAGAAAACGAAACTGTAGAGCATGTTCTGTGGCATTGCAAAGCCACAGAAGACACTAGAATAGCTAACGGGTTGCATGACGCTTCTGCATTGGCATTATCATTAGCTTTGTCATCCACATCGCCATCATCTTATTCACCATCTAAGCTACTGGAGCAGTTATGCCAGCGGCCCAGAGCCACGCTCCGTTACTTTAAGGAGCTGGGCTGGCTCGGGTAGACGCTGGAGGGGGAAATGCACAAAACACCCCATGCGGGACGTCAGTGCAGGACTTATCGCCCCCACGTCGAATAAGAATAAGAATAAGAATGTAAATCTTATGTACGAATAAACATTTTTGATTTTTGATTTGATTTTGATTTGACTACGAGTGTAGAATTTTTTAATGTCACCAGTGCTAATATGGCGCTTGTATTATTGTTACGCAGTAAGCCGCGCGCGGTACGACGGCTAGTTGTTTACATCTAAAGATTTATGGTTTTATGACTCAGGCGGCACCGGCCTTTGTGTCGCGTCTATTGTTTGTTGTTTGTTAGATTTTTTTTGTGTGGTTTTCGTAATAATTAAGAACAATAGGGTTTCTCGAACTTTACACTTGTTTACTTTGTCAGTCACAATGGCACCGAATATTCTACAGATTTCTAGAGAACCCTTATTCCGATATAAATAGGGCGATGGTTTTCGTTCGTGGCAGTTATCGCGTTTATACCGGAGTGAAAACATCTCGTGTTCAAGTGCGGTACCAGTGATTGTGAAGTGACTAGTTGTGTGAATATCAGTGCCAGTGTGAAGTATTGTGCGAACCAGTTGTGTCGTGTGTACTGTGATTTTGTGCAATAAAGTGCAAAGTGAACAATCGGCGTTTTAACTGATTATCCAAGAACCCATCTCGTAACATTATCTTAATCTCGCTTCTAAGAAATTTGAAAATCTTAAATTAAGCAGAGCATGTTGAAAAGATTATAAAACTCGAGTTGGTCACAATTTAGTTTTGTTTTTCATCAAACAACGATGTCATTTATACAGTAAATTCACGGACTACAACGATCGTCCCAGCTCCGCACATATCCGCTCCGCTCTACTAGAGTTTATTCTCTAAACCTCGGCGTCTGTTCATCTCACCATGAAATTAAGGCATCGCTCTCCGCGGCCGATATGAAGGCCGCTATTAGCTTTTTTTGTTCACATCTTGACACGACTCGGGCCTTTCTTGTTTGAACAGGAACCACAATATAGTGTTCCCTTATGTTTGTACATAGTAAAAGCGGTTTGGTTTTGTTTGTTGTGGAAGAGGATATTTTTAACCGACAAAACAACGGAGGAGGTTCTCACGTCGACGCGTTTTATTTTTGTATGATCCATCCATCCATCCATCCATCAGCCAAAGGACGTCCACTGCTGGACATAGGCCTCCCCTGTGGATCTCCAATAAGACCGATTGAAAGCGGCTTGCATCCAGCGCGACCCTACGGTCTTAATGAGGTCATCCGTCCACCTTGTGGGTGGACCTCCTACGCTGCGCTTGCCGGTACGTGGTTGTATGATCACGCATAACTTATTACAGAGTAGTCCGATTTCGATACATTTTTGGTAGAGCATACTTTAGAGGTTTTAATTACCATTAAATTTTTTCGAATTTGGCTGAGCCATTTTCGATAAATCAACAGAAGTATGAAAATTACTACATCGTTACGTGTGAAATATTCGAATTCTGTACACGTTTGAAGGCGGTTTTGTAATTTTTGTTGAAAATTAATTATGTTGCTTTTTTTTGGCTTGGTACATTAAAAACTAGACAAAGTAATACTTTGAACAGTGCAAAGATTTAAAGAGGACTTGTTGTCGCAAAGAATACTTATATTACCTTTAATTTGAATATTTTTCAAATTCTGAAAAAATGTTCGCCTTTTGATACGACTCGGACCCTTCATGTATGAACAGCAGCCACAATACTATAGTTAAGTTTGTACATAGTAAAAGCACTTTGGTTTTGTTTGTTGTGGAAGACAATATCTTGATGTTTTTTAGGGTTTCGTACCAAAAGGGTAAAAACGGGACCCTATTAATAAGACTCCGCTGTCCGTCTGTTTGTCTGTGTCCAGGCTGTATCTCATGAACGATTATAGCTAGGAAGCTGAAATTTTCACAGATGATGTATTTATTTCGGTTGCCGCTATAACAATAAATAAAAATATACCTAAAAATAGAATAAAAATTATATTTGGGAGGGGCACCCATACAAAATTAATCTAAATTTTAGCCGTTTTTCGTTCGATATAATTGTAACAGGTAGATGCTTGAAATATTCACAAAATATTTAGCTGCATGCTTACTTTAATATTAAATAATCACAATAAAATAAATATTTACGACGGGCTCACGTATATAATATAATATCCCCATACATTACGGAACCCTTCATGCGCGAGTCCGACTCGTACTTGGCAGATTATTTTTGTCGTGGTACATTAGAAACTGTACAAAGTGTTACTTGTAACTATGCAGAGATTTTAAAAGAATTTTAGTGTCACAATTCGTCCTTGAAATAGGTAATATCAAATTAGTGTAATATCACTAAATTTATAAAAAAAAAATACAGAGTGTTCCCATGCAAAGTGCAAAAATTTGAAGAGGTACAATTTACTTATCATCATGAACGACTTGTACTACGTATGAAATATTTTTTGGTTACTTCGGCATTGGTCTCGGACTATAAGTCGTTCATAATTATAGATGAGTACCTGTATTAACCTCTTAAATATAACTGGGAGCTTTCAATATAACTGTATTTAACCATTTTATTTATTTACCGTCTATTCCTAAAACGCAAACTCTACTAATATTATAAACGTGAAAGTTTGTAAGGATGGATGGATGGATGGATGGATGGATGATGGATGGATGTTTGTTACTCTTTCACGAAAAACTTCTGAACGGATTGAGATGAAACTTTGCAATTATTTAGCTTAAATATCAGAATAATGCATAGGCTATAAATTATAATGATATTGCGTAATTTTTTTACAACAATAAGTGTTAAGTAAGTAGGAAAAATTCTGCCATCTGCGAGCTATTCTAGCGTGCGCACCAAGAAATGTCAAAAAAGAACTGTCGAATTGAACAAATGTCAAATAGTTTTTTTTTTATTTTTCACCTCTTTTATTAAGAGTAGTAAGGTAGGGCCTCGAAATATGGCGCCGTAAATCATTTCGAAATATGATATACGGGCGAAGCCGCGGGCAAAATCTAGTGAAGTAATAAAACTGTAAATATATCTGACCTTAACGCTAATAGCTCCATGAAATATGTATAAAACATAGCCCCTGAATATTGAATCAGAACCAAGCTTCATAAATGATTTGTTTGCTCAAACACTTGAATTATTAAGTGAGTTAAGTTTGAACATTATTTGTGTCAAGAACTTCGAGGTCGTCACTTTTTACTTATAATATATTACCTGTGACTATAACTAAGCGTAGCCTTATTTTTACTCGCCCGTGTTAATATTCCGTTTAAAAAGGTTGCTTTGAAGAGTTAACTTTTAGAGACAAGGCCCCTACTTGTCATATTTGTTACAGTTTTAGTTTGTTTCTTGGTATTCATGTTCATGTTGAATGTTGAAAAGATATCAGCTATTCGTCTATATGTTCATCCATCCATCCATCCATCAGCCAAAGGACGTCCACTGCTGGACATAGGCCTCCCCTATGGATCTCCAATAAGACCGGTTGAAAGCGGCTTGCATACAGCGCGATCCTGCGGTCTTAATGAGGTCATCCGTCCACCTTGTGGGTGGACGTCCTACGCTGCGCTTGCCAGTACGTGGTCTTCACTCGAGAACTTTTCGACTCCACCGGTCATCAGTCCTCCGCACTATGTGCCCTGCCCATTGCCATTTCAACTTGCTAATCCGTTGGGCTATGTCGGTAACTTTGGTTCTTCTACGGATCTCCTCATTTCTGATTCGATCTCGCAGAGAAACTCCAAGCATAGCCCTCTCCATGGCTCGTTGGGCTACTTGGAGTTTATTAATAAGGCCCATGGTAAGAGACCACGTTTCTTCTATTTGTTAATAGTTAAAAAATAATTGTCAGTGTTATTTTAAGCCTCCTATTAGTCAATGCTTTCGTTTTTCATCTTAAGAGTCTTCAGGCGGCCTAAAAATTCTGAAACTAGGGCTAGCCACCCGGCCTATACGAACTGACTTACTTATCTTAAGGGTATACTTGGTATCCTCATATTATAAAAAATATCTATGAGTAAACCTACTGTTTTATCGAAAGACATGAATTATGAAACATTTACATCTCATGCAAGTTTCATAACAATTTTTATCTTCACTGAAAACTAGTGGTGCTAAAATGCGAACACAAAATACCAGGGTACATAATCTCATCGATTTTTTATTTATTTTTTGCCGCCAACACGCCTGAATGAAAAAGAATTTGTAAAGCTGAAGATGGAGTATGTGGATCAAGAAGATAGGTACTTAGATTTCATTTTAAATTCCTATGACATTCAAGGTGGGAAAATGTTTTCTATCACATAAACTACACACATTCACATTAATTCCGCCAGTATTGTATAAATGCGTGAGAGTATGCCGCATGTCGATCGACATTCGGCACGCTCCCACTCGGGCTTTCATTTACTGGTCTTGGACATAGATTCAAAACCAACAGTTTTTAGGATTACCCCGTACCCAAAATGTAAAAACGGGACCCAATTACTAAGACTCCAATGTCCGTCTGTCTGTCTGTCACCAGGCCGTATCTCATGAACCGTGATAGCTAGACAGCTGAATTTTCTCAGATGATGTATTTATGTTGCCGCTATAACAACGTACTAAAAACAGAATAAAATAAATATTTAAGGGGGGCTCTCGGAACGTGCTTTTTCAGGAGTTTTTGCTCGCTATTAATAACGGCAAGAGGAATGAGGCTAAGGGGGCTCCAACACGGTACGAAACCCTTCGTGCGCGAGTCCGACTCGACCTTGGCCTGACTTTATGCAGAGAGTAAATAAAGCTTGCAAGTATTGGCATTGATTAAAATAATCCAAGTGTAAATGTGTTCAATAAATGTTTATTAACAAAAAACTAGTGTAAATGTTACAATATATTTTCGAAATTATGATGAACAAAGGCCGAATTTAGTTCCAGTCGATACAAAATTGCTACAAATAAATACCTAGTCGTTCTGTCCAGAGAAAGAGGTATATTTGCTTATATTCTTTTGCTAGTTTACTTAGCACCATTGCATAAATCTTCAATAAGTCATAAGTACTTAATTGACACGTATTTTAAAGATGCTGTAACTGCTTTTTTAATAGTCTACTGCGGGACGTAGGCCTACCCACGAAGAAAGTTTGGGTCACCTATCCGCCACGCTGGCTTAGTGCGTTGGTTTATTCACATACGCAATCGAATTTCGTCTACGGACGTATGCAGGTTGCCTCACGATGTTTTCATTCACCAAAGCTAGTGGTGTAAAAGTCCGTATGTAAATAATTCCTAAGATTAAATTCCTCATTGGTACGTGACCGGGATTTGAACCCATGACCTCACGATTATAAGAGTGTTGTCTTTACCACTACAACGGCTTCAAAATTTGAATCTTGCTGAGAGATTCAATTAAGAGTTTTATTACAATTCTAGTTTGTACTTTTACTGTTTTTTTCTTTGTCATGTCGATGATTACCAACATTTCTTCTTCTTCTTCTTCTTTTCAGCCATTGGACGTCCACTGCTGAACATAGGCCTCCCCTAAAGACCTCCTATAAGACCGGTTGGTAGCGGCTTGCATCCAGCGCGATCCTGCGGTTTTAATGAGGTCGTCCGTCCACCTTGTGGGTGGACGTCCTACGCTGCGCTTGCCGGTACGTGGTCTCCACTCGAGGACTTTTCGACCCCATCGGTCATCAGTCCTCCGTGCTATGTGCCCTGCCCATTGCCACTTCAACCTGCCAATCCGCTGGGCTATGTCGGTAACCTTGGTTCTTCTACGGATCTCCTCATTCCTGATTCGATCTCGCAGAGAAACTCCGAGCATAGCCCTCTCCATGGCTCGTTGGGCTACTTGAAGCTTACCAATTAGGCCCAACATTTATTAAATGGTTTTCTCCCCGAAGATACTTAACTACGTTCGTCCCGCTAACAGTGGCTCATAAAATATGCGTAACATTGTATCAGGCGCTTAGATGATTGGTCACTTTTTATGACTAAGTAAATAAATACAATTGTATAAGTGCACAAAAAACATGTTATTAGGAGGGGAAGTATTTTTTCTTTTTGTTCTGTTTAATTACAACCAAAAACTTAAAATACTAATTAAATCAGATTCAGAATTCAAAATCACTATTCCTAATTTGGAAGTGCAATAATTAAAAACAAATCACTTTGCTTGCCACTCCGAGATATTAATAATTATCTAACGAATGAAAGCCCTCAGTTGTAAATGCTACGAGTCACCCATCCATAAACCGAACAGCTCGTTTGTTGCTTTACTACCCACTAAACTACAGTAAACTGCAACATTGTGCTCTTTCACTACTCTCCAAGCCTATAATTATTAGTTGTATACTTGTATTACTAAACGTTTATGAAATAGTAATTAAATAGCAAGCTTTTATTGCGCTACGGTTTATAAATTCAAGCACTTAGGCATAGCGCAGTCTGATGGACGGTAGCTGAAGGTTTTGCCCTTTGGGTACGGAACCCTAAAAATGAATCTCATTTAGGCGTTCAAATACTTATTTTTAATGATGTAAAATTTAGTACAAAATTTCGAAATACACCAACTCTGACACCAGGGCTAGCCACCCTGCCTATACGAACTAACTTACTTCGAAATACAAGATTAAATCCCAATAATCCAATCCAACGTATATTTTTAGTAGCAATGTTGTTCCATGCTTATTCTATGGTGGCCGCAGGTCAACCTCAAAATAGCCGTAATTTAAAAAAAAATAGGCGAAAATTTGATAAAAATAAGTTGTCAAGTGCGTGTTGAGACACGCGTATGATAGGCTTCCGTAGATGGTGATGATAATAATAACTGATTTTATAACGTCATAAGATGGTTGAGTGCTAGAAAAACATAATTTGCTAGAAAAATATTTGTGAGGCCAACGACCTCTGCGCTATGTGCAAGCTTAAAAATTTCATTTTTTGTTTATACTTAACTCTAACTAAAAGGGTTCCTCGTTTACTACGGAACTCTAAAAAGGCTTTATTTTTAAAACATGTCATTTTCATACAAAATATCTGTATGAATACGGCTTTGAAACGGCAGTCGTAGCCCGTATTTTGGGTTCCTAGAGAGCCTGAAGCCGTACAATACAACAAAAGTCATATCAAATACATGACAGTAAAGTAGTCGAAGCTACATCATAGCTAATCACATTTCTCTTCTAATTGCACCTGACACAGACAGGGTTCCGGATCGAGCGGACGCTTTATTGCGTTTTGGAGGTAATTGACTTCTGCTGGACGAACTCGCTTTCAAGTTAAGCCCGGTTGAAGTCTCGCTTTGGCTTTCGAAATACCAGTCCAGTTTTTTTGGCTAGTCTAACCATCATCATTATGAACGACTTTTACTATGGAACTAACCCTGAAATCGCGAAAAATAATTAGCCACGGATATATTTCATTGACTCATAACGAAATGTATGGAATAGCTTATTATTTTCGCAATTTAGAGAGATGTCATTACTCTTTTAGCTAAAGTTGGTCATATCTAATGGTGACATCTATTTGCACTTTGCAATGTAACTCACTGTATCCTTACTTACGAGTATCTTTGTCTTTACTAACATTAAAATCTGAAAGTGTGTTTGTTGATTTTTGTTAATGGATTGTTCCACTTTTACGCAGCAACGTAGCAAGGGATTGACTTGATTTTTGACCGACGAACCGGAGGAGGTACTCAATTCGACGCGTATATATATTTTTTTTAATGTATAACCACGCATCACTTTTTTTATAGTAGTCCGATTTCAATAATTCTTTTTTTAATGGAAATAGTATACTTCTGAATTGGTTCCATTTAAATTTTATCGAAATTGGCCATGGCGAAATGCGCCATTTTTGATATATCAACAATAATGTGAAAAATGCTACATCGATCCCTGCGAAATATTCGCGGATTTTGTACACGTGTGAAGTCGGTCATGCTAGTTTATGCAAAAAATAATTATATTATTGCCACAGACCTAGTTTGAACAACAGAAAGTGACATAATATTATGTCAATTACTGTTGTTCAAACTACTTTTAAGCTACTTTTATTCCCGAACAGCGACTGGAAACTGGCAACTAGCTGTTTACGTTGCATTTCAATGGGACTGCGTTTGTACGCAGTACGTCCGCAGTATCATATAAACAGCTAGTTGCCAGTTTGCAGTTGCTCTTTGTGTAAAGCGCCAAAACGTCAATGAAGTAGAATTTTATTACGTGGTCTTCAAAATATAAGATAATTTAAAATTGCGTTAATCCAATCCAATGTAAGCTATTCGATCAAAATCAAGTAAAGTAGTTGAAGCTACTGTATGCGCCGATTCAATATATTTTTTCGTAATCTTCGTAAATTGTAACGTTTGGTAGATGCAACATTTCCCTACTCCCGCGCAGTTTCGTTTTATCATCCACCGTATGCATCGACCAAAAATTATCCAGTCCATTTATTTAACTTTGGCAAAATTCGCGTAAACAGCTACATCGTAGCTAATCACATTTATCTTATAATTCCACCTGACAGAGACAGGCATCCGGATCGAGCGGGTGCATTATTGCGTTTCGGAGGTGATTGACTTCTGCCGGACAAACTCGCTTTCAAGTCTTACCCGGTTAAAGTCTCGCCTGGACTCTCGGAGATATGACAACGTGTGATAGCTACGTTTCCAGCCGTTTTGAACTACGATATTTTACGCCTAAAATGGCATAACCGAATTTAAACGTTGCAATTTACGTATGGGATTCGAATCATCCATATTCATCAGCCGAAGGACGTTCACTGCTGGACATGGGCCTCCCATTACCAATAAGCCCGGTTGAAAGCGGTCTGCATCCAGCGCGTTCCTGCTTTCTTAATTATATCGTCAGTCCACCAAGTCGGTGGACGTCCATCGCTGCACTTGTTGGTACGTGGTCTCTATTCGAAAACTTTACGGCCACATTAGCCATCCATTCTCTGAACTATGTGCCCTACCCACTGCCATTTTACCTTCCAATACAAACAACAATCTCGAATCCTGGTGAAAATTTGAATAGTTTGCCCGAATGCAAGTTTTTAAATCATTAAATGAGACAATTTCTGAAGTATGATCTTATAAAGATAAAGAATAATCATTGAATTGGTTCATAATTAGCGGAGTAATCGCAAAACAAAACGTACAAAAAAACTTTGTTCGTAATAGTAGTTTATGCAACTGTCATATAATGAAGTTACTATTATGAAACTCGCTGCGCTCGTTTCATAAACTCACACTCGTGTTTTAATACCCGTGTTATATGCAGTTGCATACACTACGTTATCTTCAATAATTAAAATAAAAAAAAAACATATTGCGAAACATTAAATTCACGCGTACGTGTATTGTCACAGTGAACTTGGCGCCATTAAAATCTAACCAATGAGAGCGCAGCTGCGCGCGCAGGGCCAATCAGGAGCGAGCGCGCGATGTTATAATGAGACTTTACGATATCGATGTGGATATTATAACATCATGTGAAATTGCTTAAATTGAGTGTTTTGTTGTCTGCGCTATAACAGTAGTCATTATAAGTCAAGTATTGGAAACATAAGTAGAATGTTACAACTTTTGTGTAGATAAAAGGAGTTTATGGATGATTTATTGTGCAACATGATATAAAAACATAACAAACTCTATCGCTTGTGCCTCGCTCTTGCTTGTAATATGATAATATTCGGCAAGATTAATTAGTACCTATCTAAATCCTAACCAGGTTGTGTGAATAGCTTCGATCAAAATATCTACAAAGCCACAGTCCCTATGTAAATATAAAAATAAATATTAGGGCACATCTTACACACGGTCTCTGACCCCAAACTAAGCATAGCTTGTGATATGGCTGCCAGAGACTGATATACTACATAATACATATTTTAATTGTAGGCCCCGGTTGTTTTAACCGTTTAGCCATGTCAGAGGCCTTCAGGCGGCCTAAAAACTCTGACACCATGACTAGCCACCTGGCCTATACGAACTTACTTACTTACTTAATACATACTTATATAGATAGTACCTAAATAACACCCAGACACAGAGCAAACACCTATGTTCATCACACAAAATGTTTGCCTTGGGTGGGGATCGAACCCACGCCTCTTTGACCCAGAAGTTAGTGTGAAAGTAGTAAAAAAATGACCGAGCGCCGTCATACATACCGATTTAGATTACATTAAATAATTCAACAATGACCCGTTTTCTCGAGTCTCGATGTAATGTCACCTAACTAGTGCTTGGTACCGAGCACTTTAGCATCGCGCGGCGTTGCAATCGCCTTACGATTAACTAAAAAGCCTGCCTACTACATAGCTTGGGAAAGGTTTTGGCTCGGACACTTTTTAAGTCGAGATAAATAGGCTTATTCCACAAATCCTTATGAAGATTCAGTTAAAGAGGTGTGTCGCGAGGTCTACTGATCGGAGAACTACTAGTTTTATTAGATTACAAAAATGACTAACCTGTTTTAGCGTGCGTACATGTGAACCAAACGACACAAATGAGTGTCAGCACCGAATTCGCGTTCTTCATGTTGACCACTTAACCACTAAGTCACTCGCATTTTTCATTTCATACGAATGTTGGATTTGTATCTGAAAAAAAGAAAAATAATATTGAACATGTTTTCAGCGACAATACAAAGTACTGGACTGTACCTTTTTATAGTCCACTGCAGGGTGTAAGCATACTCACGAAGGGTGATTAATGCCACATCCACCACACTGGCCGAGTGCAAGTTGGTGGATTCATATACGCCATCTAATTAACCGACTTCCAAAAAAGAGGAGGTTCTATGTTCGTCTGTATTTTTTTTGTGTTCATCGATAATTCCACCTATTGTGAACCGAATCGAAAAATACTTTTTTAGTTCAAAAGGGTATACTCCCGACAGTCCCGAAGTGGTCCCTTTTAAATTTTACAGAAATCTTCTGAGCCGTTTTAAAAATATCAACAATAATGTAAACAATTCGAACGAAATATTCGAAAGGTTTTGTCATGTTTTGCGAAAAATAATTTTGTTATTTTTCTACTACAGACGTATGCAGGTTGCGTCGCGATGTTTTCCTTTACCAAAAAGCCAGTGCGCAGTGGTGTTAAATTCCATACACAAATTCCAAAGAACTAATTAGTACAGGACTGGGATTTGAATCCACGACCTCACCAGGTCTCCTCCAACTCCAGGTCCTCCAGGGTCCTGGTCTCCAGGTCAAATCAGGTTCACTAACCATTGAGCCACCGAGGCAGTCTTTTTTTATTATTATTTATGGCTAAACCGTTAAAACAACCAGGACTCACTATTTATCGTGTCATCAGAGACACGAAGCGCTCTGTTTTAAAGAAATCGATGGCGCACACCCTACACCGCCAACCTCGGTCACCCCGCGGTTGGCATTCTGAGCCTGATCGAGTAGAACGTTGCTTAATTCCGATGAATGATGCTAAGAAACAAATGTTTTTAAACTTTCGCGATTTAAACACATTATTATTATATACCAAGGGAGTAATCGCGCACTCAAATTACGAGATAAATAAATACTACATCATCCCGACGTTTCAACCGAGTTGCATCGGTCGTGGTCACGGGTAGACTGTAATGTGAAACAGCTGGTACCGCCAATTCAACTTGAACTTGCAAAATTGTCACTCTGACACAACACTGACGGTATCTAATAATATCCTGCTACCTACACTACGCGATTTACATTTTTTGACAACAGGATTCCACGATGCCGATAACTTAAATCTATTCTCCCGGCATCGAGCTATATTACTATAATATTTCCTCAAAGTCTCCCGGTTGAAATTGTTATGTTTTTTTGATTTGATTTCCACCGCTTCACGAACTATTCTTGAAAAGTAGTGTCGATCCGTGGAGAGGACTTTTGGTCGTGGTGCTCGATCCAATGACTTCTGTATCTAGCGGTTTTTGACTGCCGCAATATGTTATTTGATCCGTTCAGTTCAATAGTACTGGTAGCGGCACGAAAGTCTAGCGCTGAGGGTAGTGTGGAGGGGATGGCTTCGCATGGTGACCGTCATACTAAACCCGTGCGCAGTCACCCCCTCCACACTTTATTCAGCGCTACACTTATATGCCGCGACCTGTACGCTTCGTTTGACCCAAAGTCAAAGTCAAATCATTTATTGCAACATGAAATTTAGATGCGGTTCTTAATTAACATATTTTGCATAGTTATATATATGACCCTGATAAGGGTATGGCAATTTTATTATTCGTTTGATTCGTATTGGAACGATTTATTATTATGGTTTCTAGATTATCGGTAAAAAATTCGTCTAACGTGATAACATTTGGATAACTTGCCATTGCCACACTTCAATGATTGGTAAGATGTATTTTGTTAAATACAGTAACCAGGCTACGCTATAAGTGCTCCTAAAAATATGGATTAGTCTACGCGCTAGTACTTGTATTAGTCTGCAAAAAAGGCCGCCCGCGCCGTGGATACATAACTGTCGGCTCTGTATGCAGGACCTAGTCTTATTATTACGGCTTCGTTCCGGACACTTTCCATTGAATATGTTTGCCCACCTCATGCGCAAGACCGATTCGCCGCTCTGTTGCGACTGCTTGAGAATAGAAGATACCTACCATATTTTGATGGAATGCGTCCGGAACGAGGCGCCCAGACGCCTGTTATTCCAGGACAGTTCCATTGGTTTTTGTAATTCGTATTTAGCTCAACCTACATCTGATGAGACAAAGAAGATACTAGCCATGGTGAAAGCAGGTCTAGCTAATAGGACTAATTTATTGTAAATAATTTATTGTATTGTTTTCCCTACTAGTGCGAAATTCATTCATTCGCTATGCGAAAAAGCACTTTAATAAAGATTAAAAAAAAAAAAAAAGGCCGCCAAATGCGCTCGTCAACCAAAAATATACAGGCTTATCCAGAATTGGTGTGCTAAGACGAAATGAAGTTATTCAGACCATTATGAACAAATTTTAATCTAGGGCCAACCCGATATTTGTTCTCTAAAACATCTGCTGCTTCTTTTTTGTCGAATTCTACGTTGACCCCATAGTGAAAGTTGTTCGTAATGATTGCCTGATTCACCCTTTTTTGGCTTACTACAGGGCAAGCAGATTACTCTGTATACGACACTATTGTAAATGAGTTTCAAACCCTACGTGAATAACATTTTTATTCTAATCAAAATGAAATGTGCAAAAGCACGTAAGTTTCATTACACCAATAAATAAATAAATAATAAATAAATTTCTTTATTTGTTCCAACATCAAATTAAATGGATGGTACTATTAACTACTATCAAACAGTGGGCTTTATAAAAATCGTAGTTAAGATAACGTTAAAGTACCAAAAAAGTTACGAGAAATCTCTATTTTAGTAGGTCGCGGCGCAGATGCGCATAAAATAAAAAAAATCGCAGCGTGTACGGCCTAATGCAGGCGTGCCCGGGCTGCGGAAGGGGTAGAATACTTGAACCACGCACTAGGTCTCATAGGAGCCTGTATGGCAGGGTACAAATTATCTACTGGTCTTTTGACCGTTTTCGTGTAGTTGAGGTTTATGCACACTTCACACTTGATTCATAGGTACACCTTTTTGTATACTTACTTAAATGACTTTCACTTTACATACATTTAAATATTAAAAAATTCTTTAAAACTAAGAATCTAATATTTTGTAATTTTTATTTGACGGGTTGTATGTACATAGGTAAATAATTCAATGGAAACGTTGGTATTAAGAGCCACAGCACCATTAATCCAACCTGTATATTTGTCCAACCTTCAAACCCGTCATAAACAAACCCGTTATCCATGAAGATAATAAATAAACAGTAAACAAGTGAGAATGGCCATTATTACGTGTTGCGCTCGCCGCAAACGGACTGCCTTTGTCACCGCCGTTTTATCTGTCCTATATATCGGCCACCCTTTGTTTGACAGCCAGGGCCGGCCAGCGATTTAGGGAATTTCACGCGGGAAATATACAGATACTTTTGGTGTTTAGTGACACTTTTTGGTACTGGTAGTACTTCTGTCTTCGATGTAGGTGGCTTTGAGTTTGATTTTTGGCCAGGCAGATAAATAAATACGTAGGGGTCGTTGGGGCCATCTTTACACACGATCGCTGACCCAAAACTAAGCGGAGTTTGTAAAATGACTATCAAAGACTATAAGACACAAAGCAAGGAGTATCTATACTCATTACAAAAAAGCGAGTTAACACACCTTTTGAAATGAAATATACCTACACCTACACTAACAAAATAAGGGAAATCAGGCGCATCTTTTAATACTACTAATAAATTATTACAAAACATAACATTTTAAAAATACAAGATTTTGAGGTCCTGTATATCATGTGGCAGCAGAGTGCTAGCCAAGACAAGTAAAACGAGCCCACACACGACGGGAAGGTTAGGATAGGAACTCCTAGTAAACAAGAGTTTAGTTCCTATGACCACCTTCCGACTTCATCATCAGATCAGCTCCATGGTACCATATTATTGCATTGTCACGCAATATACATATGCGTGCAAAATTTCAGCTCAATCGGAAACCGGGAAGTTGGTCAAATTTAACTTGCAAGATTCCACCCTAACTTATATATAGGTACATACATCCATACAAGTTAAATAAAAGCTTGTAAAATAAAGTACATAATTATTATGTTCTCGTATGGTGTTAATGGCAAATAGAAGGAACGAATTGCTTCTAATACTAGCATGTGGAAAAAGCCCTTATAAATTGTTACAAAATTATTACAAATCATGTGAAAGTTTTGGCATAGTTTTGGTGTCAGGTTATTACGTAACCACTGGGCCACCGAGGCAGTCAATATATTTGAGTACCATACCGTATCAGTCTTTTAATAGTACACAGTAGGATGTGCGCCATCAATTTTTTTCTTCGATCGTATGCAGGTTGCCTCACGATGTTTTCCTTCACCGAAAAGCCAGATGCGTTATACCGGACTACCATTTGCATGACAGCGACAGCTGGTCAGTGATTAAGGGAATTTTGAGCGGGAATGCAATAATACGACATTAGTATTTAATGGATTCATCGTGAAATGTTTATTGCCGATTAAGTATTTGTGCGGGACACATCTGCGGTGATTAATGTAAGTGACTGCTGATTTTTATTTTTATGGTTTTAGGCACAGAGCTAGTGATTTTAGGTCTTCGGTCTTAGGGGAAGTAAATACCTCAAATGTGAAGTAGAAAAAGGTTCTGTAAAGCGTAAATACAGACGACGGAAAATGTTTAGTCTTAAGCTTTCTTTAGGTATACAATTTGTACCTAATTGTAACAAAAATGGTTACCACACATCAGGTCATGGGACCAACCCTGAAATCGCCAGGTAAATATTCAGTTCAATACAATTTATCAAAACTCATTGAAGTTATTGTATGAAACCGATGCTATTTTTTCTGTTCGGTATTTCAGGGTTTGTCGGTTCATTCACTAGGATGTTGCAGTTCTCATCTCACATCATCTGCTAACTAGAGACATTGCTTTCCCACACTTTGTTTGAACAGAAAAGTTTATATTATGCCGGGACCACATATTGGACACGGACTTACGTCCAAGCTTAACTACGCTTTGATTAGCCAATCAGAGTCAAATTAATCGGTTTGCGTCCAATAACAATCGTAGATCGATCCACACATTAAAGTGTTGGAACTAAGACTACAGCTTTGGCCAACATGGCTAATATGTGGCCCCAGCTTTAAGTATATACTTTTAATACGTACTGTGCTAAAGCAAAGACCTAAACAAATCAAACTCAGACTTAGTTTGACTTCGTTTTTACTGCGCTAAAGCAGTGCCCTAAACAAATGGAGCCCAGACTAAGTTTGACTGAGTTAGCGTTTTGGAAAACTTGTTTTGAGCCAATATGAAATTCGAGCTTGTTTTTAGGGGATGGGGTTGAACGGAAACTGGTTGCCGGTTTTTTATTGCAAGTGAAAGAATAACTTTAAAGTGTATTTTACTACCGGTTTTTAGGGTTAGGTACCCGAAGTGTAAAAACGGGAGCATATTTTTAAGACTTCATTGTCCGTCTGTCTGTCTGACACCAAGCTGTACCTCATGAACCGCGGTAGCTGCATATCTGAAAATTTCACAGGTGACGTATTTTTGTTGCCTGTAATATTGCTGTAACAAACAATGGGTGTTTTTTTAAACAGAGGTATTAGATAGTTTTAAGATTTTTATCAAGCGAGATATTACGTTCCAGAATGTGCCACAGTGGCACACGTCATACATCTAACTCGGTAACGTGCAGCCTCTACGGACGCTAGGAAATGACACGCCAGTCCGCTGGAGGCATCCGATAAATGTGGCGCCCACACAACCATGGCATAAGTTGCTAACCTACTTTATATTATGTGGAACTAGCGACACGCGTCTGAAATAATATTTTAATATTTTACTAGATTTTGCCCGCGGCTTCGCTTGCATGATATTTCGAAGCCCTACCTTACCACCCTTAATAAAGGAGGTGGAAAATAAATAATCGGCCAAGTACGAGTCGGACTCGCGCACGGAGGGTTCCGTACTGTATGGGAGCCCCCTTAAATATTTATTTTATTTTAATTTTATTATTTATTATAATATAAAACTAAATATTATGTCAAAATTTCAATCATCTACCTGGTACCATTATTAATATAGAGCGAAAAACGTCTAAAAATGCAGGTTTATTGTATGGGAGCCCCCTTTAAATATTTATTTTATTTTATTTTTCGTATTTGTTTTTATAGCGGCAACCGAAATACATTATCTTTGAAAATTTCAGCTGCCTAGCTATCATGGTTCATGAGATACAGCCCGGTGACAGACGGACAGACAGACATCGAAGTCTTACTAATAGGGTCCCGTTTTTCCCTTTGGGTACGGAACCCTAAAAAAACAAAAAAAAACGATTTGACATTTGTTTGATTTGACAATTCTTTTTTGACATTTCTTGGAGCGCACGCTAGAATAACTAGCAGATGGCAGAAGTTTTCCTACTAAGTTAACACTTATTGTTGTAATATGGAAAATTTACGCAATATCATTATAATTTATAGCCTATGTGTTATTCTGATGTATAAGCTATATAATTGCAAAGTTTCATCTCAATCTTTTCAGTAGTTTTTGCGTGAAAGAGTAACAAACATCTATACCATCCATCCTTACAAACTTTCGCGTTTATAATATTAGTAGGATTATGTAGAATTGGTCTACATTTGGCCACCGACTCGCCTGATGGAAAGCGAAGTTGTAGCCGAAGATGGAGTATGTAGACCTAGAAGATACCTATTCACTCTTGACTTGAAGATATCCTAATTGTAATTGTCTGGAAACAATGACGGAGGCAGGGCATTCCAATCCCTGGCGGTCCGCATTATGAAGGGAGAAGCGAATCGCTTAGTACGAGCAGGTGGTACTTCGAATTTGTAAGGATGGTATTTATGCGCCTTCCGGCTTGTTCTGTTGTGAAAAGGAGACACAAGCGTTTATTTAATTCTATTTGTCCCTGTATAGGTTTCTGTGCGTAGAATCTTTTAAGTCCATATATTTTGAACATCTTTCTGATATCCAATCCAATTGATCTGAATTTTGCGGGACTGGTGATGACGCGATAATAATACAGAGTTACTTGCTTACCCTATATTAAGTCGAAAGGAGATGATAAAGACGATCATAATGAACAACTTTCACCACGGGGACAAAACAAATTTCGAGAAGAAAAATTAGCTGTTCCATATAAAATTGCAACTCGAAATCGACAAAATGTATGAAACAGCTGATTTTTGTTCTCGAACGGATGATTCAAACCATTATTATGAACAATTCATTATAATGATTTCAGTCACCCCTTTTCGGCTTAGTACACCAATCCTAGATAACCTTGTATTATGAGCTACCATAAGCAACCAAATCATAAGGTCAAAAACTAAGGTACCTGATGCTAAAGAAAGGATACGACGACTAAAATGGAACTGGGCAGGACATATCTGTAGACTTGAGAACTCAAGATGGACAAAAAAAAATAACAGAATGGACCCCACGGGACGGAAAAAGAAAACAAGGAAGACAGAGAAAACGATGGAGAGATGTTTTCACAGATAGAGCTGGACCTGACTGGATGAGAAAAGCAAGAGATAGGGAAGAGTGGAGGGGACTAGGGGAGGCCTATGCCGAAGAGGCAACTTCTACGGATAGATATAAGTTGTAAATTAATTCATTATAAGTTGTTAACCATAGTAGAATAAATGGCTTTTTCATTTTATTTTTTTTAATTTTTTTTATGAGCTACCATAGCTGCCTCTGGAGACGGAGTCACGAGATGACTTCTTTACATGCAGATTTTTTTCTTGAAGAGTAATAAAACCTCTTTTTAGGGTTCCGTATCCAAAGGGTAACAACGTGACCCTATTACTAAGGCTCCGCTGTCCGTCTGTCTGTCACCAGGCTCTATCTCATAAACGGTGATAGGTAAAACGCTGAAATTTTTACAGATGATGTATTTCTGTTCTCGCTATAACAACAAATACTAAAAATAGAAAAAAAAAAAAATGGGGGGTCCCAAACAACAAACTTGAATTTTAGCCGTTTTTCGCTCGATATTAATAACAGCGACAGGTAGATGCTTAAAATATTCACACAATATGTAGTTAAATATCTACTTTAAAAATAATTAATTAAAATAAAATAAATATTTAAGGGGGGCTCTTGTGCAAGTGACGTGATTTTGTTGCTCGATATCATTAACGGCAACAGGAAGTTGCTTGAAATATTAAGTGGTATATTCCTTTAAAAAATAATTGATACTTAAATTAAAATAAGTTATATTAAGGGAGGGTTTCCATACGGTGCGGAACCCTTCGTGCGTGAGTATGACGCGCACTTGGCCAATTATTTCTTCTTCTCAGCCATAGGACAACCACTGTTAGACATAGATCGCCAATAAGATCGTTTGGAAACAACCTTACTACCCGTGACCATGGTCGATACTCGGTCGAAACTTCGGGATGAGGAGGTATTTATTTATCTCGTAATTTTTAGTGCACGATTAGTCCCGTAGTATATAATAATAACGTTTGGAAACAGAATACATCCAGTGCAATCCTACGGTCATAATGGAAGTCTACCTTATAAGTAAGTTAGTAAGTTCGTATAGGCCGGGTGGCTAGTGCTGGTGTCCGAGTTTTTAGGCCGCCTGAAGGTCTCTATCTACTTATGGGAGCATTATATTGCGATTAAGATACTTAATAAGTGCTAAAAACCAACGAGTCGAAATCCTCCACCTTTTTGTAGAGCGGTTAAGAAAACCAATTTGCAACAGTAGTTCCTAATGCCCAAAGTGTTTGTTATCCAGACAACTGTTATGAACATTGCTTGGGTCTTGGATAGAGTTGAGAAGTTATTACCTAACTCTACTCAATGGGGAAAGTAGAACAGTAAAATTTAGCTTGCTCTGAATCTTGGCGGGTAAACAGTTTTATGTGGTATTTGTGTTGTGCTATTTTAATTATATGGAATATCTATCTCGAATATTTTCGGATTTTATCAATATTCATTGTATGGTAACTAGAACAGGCGTAATATGCAGAAACGAGGTGTTTTAGAGCATTACTAGCTGACCCAGCAAACGTTGTTTTGCCGTATAAATTATTTCTAGGTTAAAAAGAAAATGTTAGGGGTGAACAACCCTTATCACTTAGGGGTATGAAAAATAGATAGTAGCCGATTCTCAGACCTACTGAATTTGCATATAAAATTTGGTAAAAATCAGTGAAGCCGTTTCGGAGGAGTAAGGTAACTAACATTGTGACACGAGAATTTTATATATAAGAAAGAAGATTAAGATCAACTTTTACTTTGTAGCGCTCACAGCGTAGTTTGACTAGGTGATTGTCAACGATTACCGAAATTAAGCAACGTTCCGCACGTTCAGTATTTGGATGGGTGACCGCGGGTGGCATTTTCCAACGGAGCGCTACCGTGGCTTGGATGACACGTTAAATTGTAGGTCCCTGTTGTTTTAACAGCCTTTGCCTGTTGCCTTTCAGGCGGCCTAAAAACTGTTACAATAGGGGTAGCCACCTGACCTGTACGAACTTACTTATACTATGGGACCAACCTTGAATTTGAGGAAAAAATCTGTAACATTTATGTTGTTGAGACCGAGTTGCAATTTTGTATGGAACAGCTATTTTTTTTTTCATGTAATCCCGGGTTGGCCCCATAGTCAAAATGTTCCATAACGATGGTCTCGTTTCCTTTCGGTTTAGCACAGGGCGAGCAGATAGAATATATAGATTATATATATAGTATAGATAAACATATTGCTAGACAGCCGTGGCAAAAGGGAAAAAAATCGCAAAAAATGGCAAAAGTGCCTTCCATCGTGTACAAAATAATTCGAATATATCGCTCGAATTGTTTACATTATTGTTAATTTTAAAAAAATGTCTCAGCCGATTTCTGTTCAGTTTAAATGGGATCACCTCGGAAGTATATGTGTATACTCTTTCGAACTAAAAAAGAATTTTCCGATTCAGTTCACAATTCGCGGAATTATCGATTAACATACACAAAAACATCATCCAGACGAACATAGAACCTCCTCCTTTTTGGAAGTCGGTTAAAAATTTAACTGAAACATAATTATACACATAGGTAGATATTACCACCGTGATTGCCGAAGTTATGGCGCACGGGGTGCTCCAGTATATCGATATTTACGGAACCAATCCTGTGCCTAAATTATAAAATTAAAATGATAACAATTTAATGAATACATTCATTCTATTTATATTATAGGCTGTTATCTACATCCATCCTTTTACACCAAACGCATTACTGTCTGTATGCAATCGCGAGTAAAACGCGATTTTAATGATGACAAATGCACGTGTCTGCCTGCAGTCTGCATGTGTCAGATGTGTCACAAATCATGATGGGCGATTTATTGCTACGAAATTATGGTTATTAGGGTTCCGTAGTAAAACGAGAAACCCTTATAACTTCGTTGTGTCCGTCCGTCCGTCCTCATGCTACAAAGCCCTATACTTCCACATTTATGAACCAAATTATATGAAATTTGACAGTATAATAGTTTTAGTATAGATCTAAATTTTGAATGCATAAAATTACAAAACTGTTTATTTAAGAGGTAGCTCTCATACATGTACAGTGGGGACGAAACATATTTTCAACCCCACCCTCTCATGTGGGGTATCGTTGTGTGGTTTTTCTAGCACTCAACCATCTTATGACATTATAAAATCGGTTATTATCATCGTCATAATTATCGTCACTATCTACGGAAGCCTATCATCCGCGTGTCTCGACATGCACTTGACAACTTATAGTAAAGTTCGTGGAGGCCAGATGGCTAGCCCTGGAGTTAGAGATTTTAAACCGCCAGAAGGCCTTTGACATGACTAAATTGTTAAAACAGCCACAAATACGTAATAACGTGTCATCAAGCCACGGCAATGTTCAGTTGAAAATGCCACCAACGGTCACCCATCCGAAGACTGACCTTGTAAATGTATAACAATTAAGTGGGCACAGGCTTAATTTTAACTTACCTATGCACCTCTTGAAGGTTACTTTAACATGTATAATCGTTGTAAAAGTTTTAATTTATACAAAAATAAAGCATTTCACCTGACGGCACCTACAATTACTGTATATTTCATGTATCTAAACCCTCAGTTCCCATTATTATTATTATTGCCGGGAAGAAATTGCTTTGGCTGCAAGAAAGCAGCCCTAACGAAAAAGTAGCCCTTCCAGGAAAGCAACCTGGAAGAAATTTCATTTTAGCGATAACGCCGCCGGTTGTAACACTAGCTCCACTAAACTTGTTTTTCTAGTTTATTTAGGTTTTGGTGTGACAATATAAAGAATTGATCTATCTGTCACTATCACTACATAGTATAAAACAAAGTCGCTTCCCGCTGTCTGTCTGTATGTATGGCTTATATCTTTAAAACTACGAAACGGATTTTGATGCGGTTTTTTTAGTAGATAGAGTGATTCAAGAGGAAGGTTTATAGTAATACACCTGTGCGAAGCCGGGGCGGGTCGCTAGTATAAATCATAATATTTAATATAATATTTAAATCATAATATTTAATAGGTTGAAACCTATGATCGATTCATACATAACTATAGACGGGTATTGTAGGTCTCCAGCCCTACAATACCCGCCTATCAAATTTTCGTAATCCACGTTTGACAATCATTCTGTTTTCGAAGCAAACAGGCATGAAATATTGATAGTCGGTACGATATCAAAGTGATAACAATAGGGGCAAAGACCTCTAACACATACAAAGTTATCTGCTTACACTTGTACTTAGCCGAAAAGGAGTCATTTATACAAGTAGCGGCACGTAATTCTAGCGCTGAGGTTACTGAGGGATGGCTGCGCATATTGACCGCTATACTAAACTTAAGCGCAGCCACCCCCTCCACACTTCGCTCAGCGCTAGACTTATATGCCGCGACCTGTACTATCATTACAAATAACTTTTATTACAGAGCGAACTCAAAATTCGAGAAAAAATCAGCTGTTCGATACAAAACTGCAACTCTGAATCGACAAAATGTATGAAACAGGTGATTTGTTTCTCTCGAATTTCGAATTGGTCCCATAGTAAAAGTTGTTCATAATGATGGTCCTAATTACCCCTTTTCGGCTTAGTACACCAGTTCTGGATAACCCTGTATAAGTATACAAATTATGTATGACATATCGTACAGTACCTACCAGGATGTACTGCATGATTGGTGGCTTCATTGGAACAGTACTTTGTGACCCGAGTTAGGGTTCGATTCCCACCCAGTTTATATGATGAACATAGATTTTTTATCTGTTTTTTGGTGTTATTACTTATTATCTACACAAGTATGTATTTAAAAATATGTATATGTATTATATCAGTCTCTGGCAGCCATATCACAAGCTTTGCTTAGTTTAGAGTCAGAAACCGTGTAAAAGATAATTATCTTCTAATATCGTATAGTACCTACCAGGGTTTTAGGCTACAGCTGTCCCACTGATCTTACTCGCGAAATAAGTTAAATTAGTTAATACACGTATATGCATTGAATATCTAATTGCTATTATACTAATAAATACTTGTACCTAAGTTAAGTAACTTTCTTATCTCAAAAAAAATCTACGGTCGAGATATCCAATTTCTTTAATTCTTCATCCATCTAACAGACGTAAAACGTTCACTTCTGATTCTCTGTCTCATTACGGCACTTTGTGTTGTTGCATTTAAAAACTTCAAATAATATTGTAATTGGTACTATTCGACAAAAATATTTTTATAAGGCGTTATTATTAATTTAGTTTGAGGCTATAATGACAGCCGTACCGTTACCCAATTTCCTGGACTTGCATTAATTATTGGATTATGTTACTGGGTCTCTTTGGTATCGATTAACACTATAATTTAATATGGTAACACATAGTTGTGTAAAAACCGTGGTGGTCAAGTGGTCTAATAAGTGGTACTCTAATCTTACAATCGTGAGGTCATGGATTCAAATCCCGGTCCCGTACCAATGAGTTCTTTGGAACTTCTCAGAATTTAACACCATTGGCTTTTCGGTGAAAGAAAATATCGTGAGGCAACTTGCATACGTCCGTAGAAGAAATTTGATGTCGTATGTGAATCCACCAACCCGAACTGGGCTAGTGTGGTGGATATGGCCCATTGACCCTTCGTGGGTCTAGGCCTATGTCTTGCAGTGGACTATTAAAAAGGAAGGTACATAGTTGTAATTGAATAAATATGTGATAGTTGTAGGTACTTAGAGATTTTTTAGGAAGGTGGTTATAAGTAAGTAGCTGCCACTTACTTATAACCACCCCACCCCAGAACAAAATTAAATTAAAAAAAAACTCCACTCTATTAAGTTCTTAACTTTTGATAAAACATATCTAAGAACACTAATTTACCTTTCAAAAAAAAATTAAATACGGCTAATCCGGTCGGGAGCTACGATGCTACAGACAGTCAGACACACACAGTGCAATCTTTTCACATTTTAGATTTTATTCATCCATTTAATGTTTACTGTTGGACATATGTCTGCCTTATATTATATCGCCATTAAGAACAGTTGCGACCGGCTGGCATTTTAAGCAATCCTGTTCTCATTTACAATACATATTGATCAGGTAGGTATTGATAAAAAGTATAACTTAAAAATATATAAAATTAACAATTATTTCCACATTCTATAAGTTATTATCATACCTCTACATTTCTACTCCAACTTACAATAATCTAAGTAAGTAAGTCTAACATTTAATTTGTGGCCGGAAGCTCGGCGGGTTCCTATGAATAGAAATGTAATTAAATCACACGGTGCATGCGAAACGATCTTTACGTCGAACTCGATTAAATGAATGGTTCCATTTCATGTTACCCTGGTACGTATTCCCAGGAATTGTATTGGTTTTTGATTGTAATTAATTGTAACAATTATAATGACTGTTATCATGATACTGGCTGGTATTATGATACAAGAAAATTGATGGTTCGATAATAAATGATCTGTTTTGAATTACAAAATTGCTTAGATTATATCGTAATAATTGTAGCTATAAATTAATTAGAGAGGTAGACAAACCAGTTAAGCGACAAGATGAAGAAAATGCACGTTTAATTTGTATGGAACAAGGTCGATTACGCAGCGGAACACACCAAAAGTTCTTTTTATTTTCATTCAAGAACAACACAAAGAAAAAAGAAGTTTGAAATTCCTACCCGTGCGAGTTATCGCATCTCTTGCATTACTGGCACAGTCTGACACCATGACATTTTGTTTTAGGGTGCGATTGCACTGCAACGCTACTAATATCACTTTCTTCCCGATTATTTTACGGTGAATAAGTTCTCGCTTTATTATTAACTCGCGTGATGGCCAGCGACATTGTGATCGAAGATGTAGCACGCACCTTGGGATGTTCTAAGTTCGTATGTGTTACATACACTCAGAAAAGTTTATTTTTATAGTTAGGTATAACTCAGTAGACAATTGGTTTAATACACACTGTTGAAACAAAGCTGCTCTGTAAAAATATTCTTTTTTCTATTTATTATATATTATTACCTTATTATTCCATTTATCATAGATTTTCTATTAAATTACAAGCGTTGCGTGCCTCAAATTAAGTTGTGATTACAAAATTTTGCGTGAAATATATTTTTATTTCAAGTATTATAACTTGTATTTTACTTATGGTTAGGAATTCTCAAATTTTGTCACTATTTTCTGGATGACTTTAAGACAAGAGTGAATAACGTCTTCTAAGTCTACATCTTCGATTACAACTTTGCTTTCCATCAGGCGAGTTGGTAGCCAAACGTAGCCTTATAATGCATAATAAAATATATATATCTAAATCACAATTTCAAACAAAATACGCGAAAAAATGTACCTACTTGACAAGTCACGTTAAGTTATGTCAATAGAGAATCATGAGTCTGGTGAGTATCATACGTATTCTTAGCTACACAGCTTAGTTTAGCTTAACTGGGCTTAGTGGAAAAGCACCCTTGAGCTCACCCTCTGTGAAATAAGAATTCCTATGCATGCAGCTGTACAATACATGGAAATGCCACGCGTCTTACGTAAGCAAAAGTAATGGTTTGTTGCCCGGGGAGGAAGCTACAGAGATATGCTGGTATTTATGTACTGCCAGCAAACGTTGTGTACAATTAACACATTATTACAAAAATAACTCGATAAATAGAGCCATAAATGTTTTAAAAAGTTAATACGGCAGGCAGGCTAGATTACGTAGACGGTCGTCAAATACTTGATTCGTCAATTTCTAAACATGGCTTAGCTCTGGTGTCAGTTTCTAAGTGACTTATAAGCCTCTGACATATTAACTAAACGGTTTAACCAAGCTATTGTCACAATGATTACGGGTGAAGACGACATAAATGTAAAGCATCATTATATATTATGAAGCACTAGCGACCCGCCCCGGCTACGCCCAGGTGTATCAATACATAGTATAAAATAAAGTCTCTATTTTGTCTGTTTGTTTGTCTGTATGCTTAAATCTTTAAAACTACGCAACGGATTTTGATGCGGTTTTTTTAATGGATAGAGTGATTGAAGAGGAAGTTTATATGTATAATACACCTGTGCGAAGCCGGGGCGGGTCGTCTAGTTATACATATAAACATTTCTCTTGAATCACTCTATCTATAATGTTAAAAAACCGCATCAAAATCCGTTTGGTAATTTTTAAGATATAAGCATACATAGGGACAGACAGACAGGAAAGCGATTTTGTTTTATACTATGTAGTGATAGTCGCTATTTCTATGTGTCTGTCTGCCCGACCGTGTATCCGCTTAAATCTTCCAAACAATACAACAGATTCGATTTCACTAGCTTTTAGTTGGAGTGTTACAACGAGAAGGTTTTCAGCAATAACAATCGTACCTGAGCGAAGCCGGGACGGGCAGCTAGTTTATTTTAATCTTATCTTTGATATGGGAAGGCTGAAGATGGCATATAAATAACTGTTGCTAGATAAAGGAAGCATGAGATTTAAATGGAATGGAACAGTCTTCCTGCTTTCCTGATTCCTAAGAGATATAATCTAGGGCTTTTCAAGGTCAGAGTGAATAGGTATCTTCTAGGTTTGCGTGCTTCATCTTCGACCACGACGTCGCTTACCTTATCCTTATCAGGCGAGTTGGTGGTCAATCACTTATCTCATTGTAAGGGCAGTTCTGTGTCACACAAGGTTTAGCACTAGCATAGTACAAAAATCTGACTGGTGGAAGAATTTTATAACAAACCGTTCTCGCAGACTTGTAAAAGATATGTGTAATTGTGTAACGCTCATCTTGTCAACCAATGTCTGTTAACCAATTTAAAATTACGACTTTGGTACGTCTTATCATCCACCAGCGGTTTTTCCAATTTACTTGTGAACAGCATGCAACTGTGTCAAAATACAGCGAGCTAGGAAATAAAATCTCGAACGCACCCCTAAGTCGTAAATTTAAATCGGCCTACCAATTTTCTTTAATGGTTTATGAATTACTGATTTTACTAATATTGATTTGAAAATTTAGAACGTCAGTGAAAAGAGAACTGAGATGTTTTTGCCTAGCAAAGGAATAGAATAGGACAGGTTCTATAGTATTCAATTAGGTATATTAGCTTTAAGGCTGTTTAGATAATCTTATTGATTTTTTATAACAATAGGTTAAGGGACTTGTAGATTAACTGTTTTTTAAGGTTCCGTATTTTACATTATAGTAAACAATTGTTTTTATACAAAAAAAATATTGTGCCGTAGGTAATATAAATTAAATAGCTAATCATAAATATTACAGCACAAAATTAAATCGTTAGATAATTTCTATATTACTCAACTGTACCTGTACCACTCTATTTTTAATGAATAAATAATAAGAGGCATCTTACACACGATCTCTAACCCCAAACTAAGCCAAGCTTGTGATATAGGTACCGGAGACTGAAAAATAAATAGAAATACATCTACTCACAGAGAGGCTTCTTTGCTAACTCTGGGGTCATTAAATAGTTACCTGACTTCTTATACGACCGTTCTGAAGGCCCATTAACCGCCTCCACAGGTGCTTTAATACCAAAAACAAACTAAGTGCAAATAAAACGTACATAAAAACTATTTTCGTACTCAAAACTTGACTTCTAAAAATATTTTACCTTTAAAAAGCGTTAGTGTGGGAACTTACTTAGCTAAGATTAATCTTTTTATGCGATTAAGAAGCTACAACTACAACAAAAAGCGTTACTATTTTTAAAGCAAGAAAAATTAGATCAAAATGAAAGTGTAGAGATTGCTTAGATCAAATTATTTTTACTGTCAGATGAAAGCAACATTACCGAAATCCGAATCCATTATTTTGTATTTATTATTCAAGAGGACTATTTTTTTAAAATAAATATATTTCGCCATAAATGTCACAATACAACCGAGTTCAATTACGTACAGAATTTGAATATTTCGCACGAATAGGTGTATCATACATTACTGTTGATCTTTTAAAAACGACTTAGCTTATTTCGGTAAAATTTTAATGAGACTATTTCTGAAGTATGATCTAGTAAACAAAAAAAAATAAACAAAATCAATTTCATAATAGGCTTAGAGTAATTGCGTAACTTACCTGCATACAAAAAACATACCTACAGCCGAATCGAGATCCTCATTTTTTGAAGTCGGAAAATACAAAACATCTATATTTACTGGAGTATTTATTAACTGCAAAGTTTCCGCAAAATCTAGTTCAAATTATTATGTCACGCTTTCGAAATTGAATTTCTTATATCCCTTAACATGTTACCATCCATAACATGCTGCGATGAAAGTTTTCAAGAAAAAAATATAAATAAACTCGGGTTTGCTTTGCACTTGAAATGAAAGGAACTTGTTTTCAATCTCAAGTCAAGACTTGACCTGACTCACACTCAAGTAATTTCGATTTAATACAAACTTGGGAAAATAAAGTGTGCACACTTGCTACGGACTTGCAGCTTAACGGTTCTAGTTCCTGTGGTAAAGTAAAGGTTCCGTATTTTAAATCATTTTCATCTTTTCTTTGGTTTATTGATAAAATCTTTTAAAGCCCTAATGAAGTTTTTCTATTTTGCTTGATAAAACCTCTGCATATCCACATATAAGGCGATTCGTTGTGGATTAAAAGTAAAATATGAATGAAAACTTTTTTTTTACTTATCTACTCTCATTCGTATTACGGCGAAATGCCACGTTTACAAAGTTTTTTCAAAACAAACTAGCTGTTCATTTCGGCTTTGCCTGGCCATGAAATATAATATAACTCTTCCAAAGCCTTCTTTATCCCACTGTTGGGGATCCGCTTTTCTCTTACTATGCCATCTGCTTCAGTCCTGTGCAATTATATAAGTAGGTACCTATACCAATATAACTCATCATGAGTTACTTGCAAATCCTTACTGATTTTATTATTCTGAAAGTGTGTTTGTTCGTAAGCTACTCTTTCACGAAGCAACATATCAACGAATAGACTTGAATTTAGTTTTTGGCATGAATATAGTTTAAAGAATAAAAATTGACATAGGCTCCCTTTTATCCCGCCAAAATAAAAAGTTTCTATGGGATAGCATCAAAATCAAAAAACGCAAGTGAAGCAGCGGGCATAAGCTAGTAATTATATAATCGGGCATCCCATATTATGTAAAACAATATTTGAAGTTGAGATTGGCTCAGTAGTTTTCTAGTAAACCGATTTCAAAATTTATTTCGCTACAACGCCCAAATTCCTAACTTTTCTTAGTAATATTACTATGACTAGGAAATATTATCCTAGATTATAACTAGGTTTAGTCACACGGAACCCCAATCTTAGCGTTCAACTATATACGGAGTTACGAACGAATCACACAGAGAAGAGAAATGAATTCAATTTCCGCCATAAAATTGTAAAGAATGGATGGAAATCGAATAAGCCGCACTTTGACCAAGCACGTGAAACGGCGGATAAAAGAAAATATATATGGCGGGATTACAAAAGGAATTAGGAAACGGGACGGAGACATCGTTTTAAATCTATTTGCATTGATGTTTTGTTGGGACTCTTTTTTTATGAAAAGTTATACCTATCTACCTATACATTTTATGAGACGTAACGTACAGATTTTTTATTTATACAGATTTTTTAAGTATACAAAAATAACGGACAGATAGATTGTTATGAGAATCCTTACCCTTACTAATAGTATTAATTCGAAAGTATATTTGTTGGTTTATAGGTGTGTTTTGTTGAGCCAGGGATCGACTTGATTTTTGGTGTGGAAATCGTTGAAAGACAGAAAGTGAATCTACTTTTTATTCCAAAAAAAAAAAAGGTTCCTATGGGATAGCACAAAAACCAAAATATCACGCGCGTAATGCCACGGGCAAAAACTAGTTCACAATAGACACAAAAATAAATAATTATTTTAGTTACCTTTGATCACTTGTCATCATATTTATGATATTGTCCGTAAGAAGTCCATTGTTTAACATAAATATGTCCCGAAAAGAAAGTATATTAAAATTATTATGTTGAGCCACAATGTTAAATAAGTATTTATGTAGGTAGGTGCTGTACTATTCGTATAAAATAATCATGTTAAGTTAGTTTCCATAGTTAAAATGTAGCATTGTGTGAGTATTACCTTCCCCGTCTGGGAAAGAGCCTGGATCCTACGACACAAGTCATTTTAGTGTGGGATCCAGTGCACTATGAATATTAAATTAAGTTTGTATATTAGTGTAATTGTGAATTTGTTTTGATTAGTACTGTAAGGAAGAGCCTAGATCCCACGACACAGGTCACCCTAGTGTGGGATCTAGTGCACAACTTGTTTTGTGTTAACTTTTATGAACAATAAACGTTTTTATTATTATTATTATTATTATTATTATTATTAAAGAAAGGCATTAATGGCGGTCTTATCGCTAAGAGCGGTCTCTTCTGCACAACTGTAGAATGAATGGAAACGTCCCAACTTACATGGATGATGGTTTAAATGTAGATAATAAATTATATTAATATAATCATTAGGTACAGCAAAAAATGGCACAACCGACTTTAATCGTGTACAAAATTCGAAAGGTTTTCTCAAAAAAATGCACAATTTTTTTACATTATTGTTGATTTTTCATAAACGGCTTAGCCAATTTCGATAAAATGTAAGTGGGAAGTGGTCTCACTTAAATATACTCGGAATTATACTCTATTGAACTAAAAAAAATTCAAATCGATTTACAATTGGCGAAATTTTCATAAGCTGTCTACCAGTTTTACAGAGCTTGCTATTGTTCACTTTAGGGGTGAATCTTAGATAGTACTAAGAGTGAATCTTAGATAATACTATTATTCTTTAAGCTCTCAGATCGGTGTGCTATGTGCCCTACCCACTGCCAGCTTTTTAACCCGAATTGAAATTTCGATAATTTAGGATTTTATACAGATATTTACCTTATCATTATGGTTTATCAAAATAGTTTTTTGCATAAATTATATCGCAAGTTACAAAAATGTACCAAGTTAAATAATATTCGAAAATAATTAAGCGTATTTGTCCAATCTAACGAATATCATTTGTATAATCGCCTAAACGGTTTACCGACTAATGTAAATGTAGCCATCAATTTTTTAGGCGATCAATTTGGCAGTTTACAAGTGGCAGCCATTACGGCGATGTGTTACGCACAGACACGTACGTACCTTTCCTGATTCGGAGCCATTAAAAAATCATGGCATCTAATACAATCTACTCAGAAATTTGGACTCCATTCTCATTTGGTTTTATTTACATTTTACATTTGGCTCAACATGATTTGTCTAACTCCCATTTTAAAATATTATATAAATAAATATTAAATATTAGGGGACATCTTACACACGGTCTCTGACCCCAAACTAAGCAAAGTTTGTGATATGGCTGCCAGAGACTGATATACTACATAAACATATTTTTAAATACATACTTATAGAGATAGTACCTAAATAACACCCAGACACAGAGCAAACACCTATGTTCATCACACAAATGTTTGCCCTGGGTGGGGATCGAACCCACGCTTCTTTGATCCAGAAGTCAGGGTCACTAACTACTGAGCCACCGAGGCAGTCAATATGGCTTAGGCTTAGATTTATTTTAGTGTAGAGTCCTCTAGTAAAGCCTTAGTTTTAATAAATATTGTTTAAATCATATTAAAAAAGTAATGCATATTTCAAAGAGCACAGACCCCGGTGTCTGTGGAGTGTAATAAATCAATAAAAAAATTGTCGGAAGTAAATGTAATACAATTTTTACAACTACTCCAAGTAGGTACATAAATAATAGGTATATAACTTAAATTTTAGTATTATTTTTGTACAACTGGTTGGAAATGCCTTGTATCCAGCAGGTTCCTGCTTAATATCAACCGGGATAGGTACTATAGTCCGTTCCATAACCACCGAGATTGAATCAGTTCTATCTATTAAAAAAATTAGTACAAGTCGTAAAATAATACACAGATTACTACCTATGTTCAGCACGCATTTATTAAATTTTAAAGACTACCTGAATACAGTGATATTTTAAAAGCAAACTTATTAGTTAATTATATTCGTCGAAGGTCGTCGCGATCTTCGATCTCAGAGGTTATGGAACGAACTGATAGGCGCAGATATGATGATGCTTTGCAAAGCGCAGAAAAATTTAGAGATGTATGAATTTCGCAGGCAACTAGCTTAATTAGCCGTTCAATCAACAGCCTAGCCTCTTTACTAAACATCGCCGTTTAACTAGTGGCCTGCATGATATTCACCCGTATCGTTAGTTACAACATTTAATAAACTGGCTGGCTAATGCTTAAGCCATTCGTACTATAAGGTCTTCGATCAATTTAAGCTTTAAAAATCAAATTGCTCAAGTCAGTCACAGCTAAATTGACATTATTATTGTCACTGCACTCTTCCATTGTACTATTATTCATTAAACTTTGGATAACACTATCAGTTGTTTGCCGATGCCATATTGACAGTTTGGAGAGTTTCGGCGCTATGTAACAGAAAGTGGAACTAAATTAAAATAATCAGGCTAGGCAAATAACGAAACGTCACCGATTCAAGTCATTTGCCTAGCTGTTTGATCAAATAGCTGAAAAAATTGTTCATAATTAAATGTACCTACATCTCTGAAATTCTTTGTACTTTGCAATACAACAACTTGTACAATAAACTGTAGTTTCTCTCCGTGCCTTTGACATGTTTCCCGTTTATTCCAAACAAAAAAAAAATATCGTGAGTCGGCTAGAATTTTCATAGAATTATACTCCACAGTGTCTCTGACTGTACGGCAGAGTTTTTCAACGATACCCCGCAAGGCCAGAGTATGGTAATCGAAAACGATTTACAAAATTGAACCCTTGATCGGTGATTTTTTAAACTTTTAATGTGTGGTGTTTTTAGGGTTCCGTGATTTTTTGCTGCATTCAGATTGGATATATCTATTTGTTTAGCATGATTTTAGTGTGTTTCTTTGGTTAAGAGGAGATGTGAGTGTAAAACGTCAAAAAGCAAATTAGAAAAACCTATTTTGATTTGCAATGTTTAACACTACGTTTTTCAGCACGTAGTCTCTATTTGAGAGTCTTACGGCCACATCTGCTCCCTATTTCATATCAATAACTAGACAATCATTTATTCAACAAAAAAAAAGATAAAAACATACACATTAAAATAACAATGTCAATATTAATATCAGTTTTTCATACTATGCATTTTGCTTCCATCAGAATCTGTACTAGTTGATTTGCAACGCGATTTCAATAACTTTTGAAATACAATTACAACCTAAAATAGACGTACAAAGTATTAGTAAGCATACTTGAACATATTTCCATTTTATCTCAACCCGCATTTTCAAACCATCGAACCCTTTTTTCAAGCACTTGAGTACGCCAACCCAACTTTCCGAAGCCAACTTGGAATCTATAAAAAACATCGCTAAAGTTTCAGATTCGATTTCCGACAGCTGGGCTCGCGTCCAAACTTCAATAACAAAGTTTCGATCATATCGATTCACATCAATCAATGTGATGTAAGATTGTTTTATGATCCTTTAGGGAGTTTAGGATATTGCGATTGTGATCGTCTAAGTGCAAAGTTTGTGTCAAAGAGTTTGGGGTGTGGGTTTTTGACTCGCGTAATATTGTTGAAGTAATTTTAATTTTTAACCGTCTTCTGAAAAGGAGTAGGTGTTATGTTCGTCTGTATGTATTTTAAATACAAATAAGGTTAAGTAACTTTGTTAACAATTATTGTACGTTTCACTTTGTTCAGAATTCAAGAAGTACTATTACTGCATCTCTATCGTTTGACAACGCATAGAAATGTCTTACTCACTATTTAAACTCGTAAAATTAGCAGTTGTTGGTATTTTGATTATTGCCACATTGTTTTGCTGTTTTGGGTTCAATATTAATATTTAGACGAATAAGTCAATGCGAATAAGTATTTCTGAGCGAAGCGCCATCTTGCTACGATATGGCTACTTAAAATGCATTAAAACATTTTTAGGAAAATATCGCTGAAGTATACAGCTATGAAACAGCTAAGCTTATTTATAAGCTGATTGTTGCACATTTATTTTTCTAAGGATTAATAAAAAATACCCGCCATACCAATATCGTGCCTATTTTATATATTTCTGAAGTTATGAAACTTCTCTCCAGAACAAAGTTCTCTTTGCTGAAACTTTTCTTTTGCAAATTCCAAACAAAATCAGCTTGATACATTGACATTTCGAGAAATTGTTTTGATGTCTTTTGTTGGTAAACTGATTACTGACAGAAAACCAACTGTTACTTGCCAATTATTATTGTTTCAGAAATCGTTAAATGTTTGAAATATAGTCTCGAGTTTTTTAAAAGCTAGGTACCTACCTACACACGAGAAGGTCTGAGCTAAGAATACCTACTATGTTTGCATCAATATAAAAAAACCGGACAAGTGCAAGTCAGGCTTGCAAACCGAAGGTTCCGTGCAAATCCTGAAAATTTTAATCTCTATCTTATAATCATCGACAAAAAGTTTCCGTTTTTTTACTTTTCTCGTCATAGGTATATCGAAAATAACACATTTTAAAAATATTTAAGTCTATTTTAGTACTGTACATACAAATGAAACTTTTTCATATGATACATATGATTGATTTGATTCATTTTGAATTTATGACTTATTTTTTTTTGCATTTAGGCCCTATTTTTGTAATCCAACTAAAAAAGTACAGTTTTCAGATTTATTACTATATGTGTATTCTAAGACAACAGTTTTTCCCAAATTTCATTGTTCTAGGTCAACGGAAATTAACCCTCTATGTTTTCATTTCCTTGTAAGTGTCGAAATATGCGGTTTTTTATGACATAAACGACTCTAACTTTTTTGTACGTTAACTGAGAATTTCGATTTCTTTACAAATGTATGAGACCATAGTTATTACAATTATACGAATGTTATTTTTCAACTCGATATCTTTACGCGTTCCCGCAGTAAATGGTCTTGACACACGGACACGGGCGGACAGACGGACAACAAAGTGACCCTATAAAGGTTCCGTTTTTTTCCTTTTGAGGTATGGAACCCTAGTAAAATCGATGTTTTTTTTATCGCTTGTAATTCCGCGCTTGACCACCAACTCGCCTTATGCTAAGCGACGTTGTGGTCGAAGATGAAGCATGCAGACCTAGAAGATACCTATTCACTTTGATCTTGAAAAAATGTCTTTAAACTATACTTCTCAATTGATTTTTACCGACCGAATACGGTCAAAAGGTAAAGCTAATGGCCACTCAAACTTAAGGATATGCTTGGAGTCTCTCCGCGAAATCGAATCAGGTATGAGAAGAACAACGTAGACGACCTAGCTCAGCAGATTAGCGGGTTGAAGTCGCAGTGGGCAGAGCACATGCTTAGTTAAACTCTTCATAAAGAAGACCAATGTCCTTATAAAGACCGCAAAATCGTGCTGGATACAAGCCGCTTCCAACCGATCTTATTGGAGATCCATTTGAGAAGTCTATGTCCAGCGACAGACTTCTTATGGTATATTGATGGATAGATGGATGGAAGTAAAGATATAAATAAGAAATAACAATAAATATAAATATCAGGGGACATCTTACACACGGTCCCTAACCCCAAACTAAGCATAGCTTGTGATTTGGCTGCCAGAGCCTGATATACTACATTTGCATATTTTAAATACATAAAATATGCAAATGTAGTATATAGATAGTACCTAAATAACACCCAGACACAGAGCAAACACCTATGTTCATCACACAAATTTTTAACCTGGGTGGGGATCGAAACCCACGCCTCTTTGACCCAGAAGTCAGGGTCACTAACCACTGAGCCACCGAGGCAGTCAAATAAATTATTGTTCCATGATCGTCGATCGCAGATTGTCTTGGTAAGCATTGAAACAGTTAAAACTTTCAAAGTTAAAACAACATCAAAACAGTTTTTACTACCGCAGCTTACTATTACAGAAACCCATCGATATCGATAGCCCATTGTGCGAAGTTTTAATCGAATCCTCCAAGAACGTGAGAAAATTATTCGTTAAGTGGTGTTATTACATTTTATTGCTTAAGTGTTCCCTAACAAGCGAGAGTGGATGGCTGAGAATTGCCGGCCATTTTTGTTATCGTTTTTGTTATGGGCCCATAATGCGTTGAGGTATCGCTATGAGTGTTATTGACTGGATAGAAAGAAAACTCACAAGATGGACAGAACAGATGACCTGATTACCTTCAATCAATGCGATCTATATGTGGTACTAAATTAGAATATTTTATCTCCACTTGATACTCCACTTGATCTCCACTTGGTACTGTGAGATCTTCTCGTGCCTTGAAACTCAAAGTCCACTCCTCTTCCCATACCAATCTTTCCTATATGAAATCTTTCTCTGTACAATCTGTCCTGCTTTGGAATGAGCTGCCTGTAGCTATCAGGCAGGCTAAGTCTCTCCATATTTTCAATAACCAAGTTTTCAAACACTTTCTTTCACTATGTTAAATAACAACTATACGTGATATTAAATTTATTGTATGTAAATATTATTATACTTATTATATATTTATGAAATTGTTTATGTATGTATATTTATATTATTGAAGATTTTTATAATGTGTAATTATTGTATTTAGTTTGTGATAATAATTATTATTATTTTTCCACATTTATTTATTATACACCACCAACCACATTTTTGTACTCTAATTTCTGTCCATCCAAAGGTTGCCTGAAAGAAATCGCTCAAGGCGGTAAGGCCGCCCTTGTATCACCTAATTTGAAGAATATTATGTACTTTGTTATTTAAGCTGTTTTTTTGGTGTACAATAAAGTTATATTGTATTGTATTGATGTTCGTACACTATTTTTAAGTTACTTCCTGTTTTGATGTCGGTTGAAATAATAGATTGTATCATAAAGGCGCAAAATAATATTTTTACGGCAAGGGCGCTTTTTTTTTAATTCAGAGCAAAGTGAGGGATTCTAGAGTAGAATCGTGAACGTAGCGAGGGATTCAAAGTACGTCTCCCAAGTCAAAACTATATTTGGCGCCCGAGTGATAAACTCTACTTTTCATCACCCTCTATGAGAAAATAAAAGGCGCCTCATATTTTATTGAAATATAATTATTTAATAAAACATAGAGTAACAACAGAATTGAAATTAAATAGTGCCTAATCATAAATCAACTACTTAACAACATTTGCGTTAGATTTTTTTGGCGCTGAACACTAACGTGTTCCAAATTCAAAAAGTGCGCGGCAAAGATAATTGCGGCGCACTTATAAAGAGAATCATAAACTCATTACTGCCCGCTTTAACAATATTTGCGTTCGATTTTTTTGACGCTGAACACTAACATGTTCCAAATTCAAAAAGTGCGCGGCAAAGATAATTGCGGCGCACTTATAATGGGGATATAGAAAACACCACCTTTGGGTGCATTTATAGGCAAACCAAGTCGCCCTTTTCGAATAGATGGGATGAAAATTAATGTGCAAGACAATTGCGGGTACGTGGTCTCCGCTTGAAAATGTTTCATCGGTTATCAGTCCAGTCCAGTCAAAAACATAGTACGAGTAGGAAGCAAGAAGACTTATTTATACATCCTACGCTGCGCTTAGAACTACACATAGTATGATGATAAATGATCGTTATCAGTCCTCTCACTGTCAATTTATTTTGTTAACTAGCTGCGCCCCGCGGTGTTACCCGCGTTAGCCCGAGATTAATAATAATAATAAAACAAAGACAAAGAACTCAACAATCTAATAAAAATTACAGCAGAATACAGCAGTGATATCAATATGTCGTTTGGGCTAGACAAGTGCAGAACCCTTCACATTCAGAGAGGTAAATTCGACAACACCAACTACAATGAAGATACTATAACCGATGAATCATCTGTATTTGCGCAAATGGAACCATCAGACACGTATAAATATCTGGGATTCCAACAATCTAATAATATTAACCACATCCAAATAAAGAAAAACCTTTCTACAGAATACATAAGACGTCTAAATTTAATTTGCAAAAAACAGCTTAACTCCAAAAATCTATTTAAAGCTATCAATACCTATGCGATCCCCATCTTAACGTATTCTTTCGGAATCATTAAATGGACACGCACTGACATCAACCGATTAGAGATTAACACTAGAACAACACTTACCAAACACAACTATTTACATCCTAAATCTGCAATAGAACGAATTTCAGTTAAAAGACAAGAGGGAGGCAGGGGTTTGATAGATCTAAAAGTATTATGGGAGGGACAGGTACGCAACCTAAGAGAATTCTTTCTCTCAAAATCAGAAACAAGTGACATACACTCTGCCATATCTGACTTAGATAATAATTATACACCACTAAACCTAAGCAATAGAGACATTCAATACAAAACACCGCAGACCCATAAACAAGAAAAGATTGATCGATGGCGGTCAAAAGAACTACATGGGCGACACCTTCATGAATTGGAACAAGACCATGTAGATGCAGAGGCCTCAAATAAATGGCTAAAATTAGGGAGTCTATTTCCAGAAACTGAAGGTTTTATCATTGCAGTACAGGACCAAGTAATAAATACAAAAAATTACAAAAAATTCAAAATAAAAGATCGTAACATCCAAAACGACAAATGTAGGAAGTGTCACCGCGTGTCCGAAACAATACAACATATCACCGGGGCCTGCCCTACCCTAGCCCAAACCGATTATACACATAGACACAATCAAATAGCCCACATAGTTCACCAAAAGTTAGCAATTAAACACGGACTCATACAGACAAAATCAGTACCATACTACCAATACAACCCAAAACCAGTGCTGGAAAACCTGAATCACAAAATTTACTTTGATAGAGCAATTTTAACAGACAAGACTATACACAACAATAGACCGGATATAACAGTGATAGACAAAATCAATAAAATGACCTATTTAATTGATATAGCAGTTCCAAACACGCATAATTTACAGAAGACTATAACAGAAAAAATCCACAAATACACAGAATTGAAAGAAGAAATTATCAGACTATGGAACATGAACAGAGTTTACATTGTCCCCTTGGTGATATCCAGCACTGGAGTCATTCCTAAACACCTCCTTCACTACTTAAAACAAATTGACCTTCATACCAGTATATACATGACCATGCAAAAAGCAGCTATACTGAACACATGCCGGATTGTTCGGAAGTTTCTACAGGACGAGTTAGTAACCGAAGATAACTCCCACCATGAACTCCACTTGGCTTAGGCCCGTGGCGTTTCATTAATACCGAAACTTTTAAAGTTTCGAGAAAAAATAATCACTGATATAAATAATAATAATAAATATTAAGGGACATCTTACACACGGTCTCTGACCCCAAACTAAGCAAAGCTTGTGATATGGCTGCCAGAGACTGATATACTACATATACATATTTTAAATACATACTTGTATAGATAGCACCTAAATAACACCCAGACACAGAGCAAACACCTATGTTCATCACACAAATGTTTGCCCTGGGTGGGGATCGAACCCACGCCTCTTTGACCCAGCAGTCAGGGTCACTAACCACCGAGCCACCGAGGCAGTCAAGAGATTAAAAGTGGCCTATTGTTAATCCAAGGTCTAAGCTACCTTCACACCGAATTTCATCCAAATCGGTTAGGCCGTTTGTGCGTGAAAGAGTAACAAACATACATCCATCAATACTTACAAACTTTCGCGCTTATAATATTAGTAGGAGGATAGTAGGATCACTGGCATGTGTTTTTTTCTTAATAATAATATATCATATTTGGTGAAATGGCACTCTTACCCTCTATAAGTGAGTTGGTGTACATCCTCGTGGTTCGTAATCTGGCTAAAATATTGAGGAAAAATTCCGTGACTTTATCCAAATGAAATGTTCGATAATAGTACGAAAGAGCGGGGAACGTAGAAAATTATTATTTTTCTCTTTAATTCCTTTTGAGACTTTCTCCAATATCTCTTAACCTCTGGTCCGAGATCCCATCGCAAGAACATCCTGCTCATAGTGTACAACTGTACACGGTTCAAACCATTTTTATGTAATTTTATGAATAGTAGAATATATTGCAATCGAGTTGCCTTGCCAAATGTGGCCGCAAGTGTTTAAAATTTAATAATGCTTAATTAATTTATAGAAAAACATATCCTACATTTGTTTAGAAAACAAATGTAGGATATTATGTTTTTCTATGCGTTGTGTGTTACATATGTTTAGAAAACAAATGTATTAATAATGAAGAGAATACATATATGCGTTGTGTGTTACATATGTTTAGAAAACAAATGTATTGATAATAAAGAGAATACATATAAACCAGGTTACTTTGAGAAAAGTGGACACCAGTATTTTGATCGAAAAAGTTTAATTATTTTTTCGATAAATTCTTTCAATCAGTTTTTTTAGATACATTACGAAGGTTAGATTAGAATATATACTTAGAATATATAAATATATCTATAATACAAGGTTGCCTAGCGAATTGTAGCTTCCGATTTATGTCATTGTAAACTTTGTGTATGAAATGTTTTGTCAAAATTTTTTTTTTCTTTTTTATCACAAATACTGGCGGCGGCCACATTTCGCAAGGCAACCTGGTAAATATATTATATTCTCCTATTCAACACATTTAAAATAAATGAAGGATATATTTTCCTTGAAATTAATTAAACATTATAAATATTTAAACTACTAGCGGCCACATTTCGCAGGGCAAACCTGTTTTAATATATTCTCCTATGCATATACTTACGTAAAAATTGGTTTGAACCGTGTACGTTATGAGAAGGATCTTCTTGCGGTGGGATCTCGAGCTACTCTATCTGTGTACGGATATCTACGTGCGTTAGTACGCGGGGACCATAATCTGAGTAAAATATAGCGCTAGATTTCCCTGACTTTATCCGAATGAATGCACGAAAGGAGCTGTTGCCGCAAACTGGAAAACGCAGAACGCTGGTACACTACCTCCTATAGCATAATTAATTCTGGACTTATTGTTTTCTTGCCATAAAAGTCGCTAGTCGCTACTATATTTTGTAACATGGCAATCATTACTTTAAATTCTGAAATCACGACAGAAAACTATCTGGCTCATACGTTTTATCATTTTTTTTGAAAACTGTGTGTTTTTTGTCACAATTTTAGTGCTAGTCGCATGATGATGATTAAAATTTCAGCTTCAAATTTAGCTACGGCTACAATATTCTGTATATAAGTCGTTGGTCAAATAGTAAAAATTGGTCATAATAATCATGATCAAATTAATATCCTAGAAAAAGTCAGTCGTTTAGCGAAATTCAGTACAATCAACGCATTTTAGTAAATTATATTTATCATTATACGTACTTAGATAAGCAAAGAGACCATAATCTGAGTAAAATACCGCGCAAGATTGCCGTGACTTTATCCAAATTAAATGCACGATAAGCTCCCTCGCCGCAACGTTGGAAAACGCAGAACGTTTGCACATTTCCCTCAAAGCATATAATTATTACTGAAACCCACGCGGATATAAAAATCCTTTTCAAATTATATTTAGACACCAGCTGACTCGGCCAATATTGTTTTTCTGTTTATAAAAAAACTAGAGACGGCCGCCTCAATGAAACTAAATGTGCAAAAGAGCAAGTTGAAATCGACTTTAAATGTCAAATGGGACAGCTGTTATCAAATTGGTTCATAATATATGATTTACATCACTCAATTTCTTTAATATTTTTGTACATCATAAAATTTGGTAAATAACTAAATAGTAAAACTGTTTTGAACTAAATAACATCTAGGGAATGGTAAAATTATTAGAATGATTTTGATATCTGTAAAAAATGTTAATTAATATTAAAAGAGCTTATTTATTAAACCAAGCTGAAATTATGATGAGTGTGAATACAAAAAAATACAAATTGATTACTGCCTTTTTCCAGCGTGGTATTTAGAATTAATTGTTATACCACAGGAACTTTCGAAGTAACACGCCAAAAACAAGTCTAGTTGTTGCTTTATTGTTGCGAAGAAGATTACCACAATTAAAAACACATTTTGGCTTTATGATATTAATAACGACAAACTATGCATTCACAGAAAAAAAAAAACTGCAATGTAACGTTTATTAGTGTGCAATTTTTTTGCTGGTGTGCACGATCTGCATATTTTTTAAGCAAATAATCTGCTGTACCTTAGGATATATGATACTTTAATATATAAGCTGTGTATTTTATGTGTCCATAAGTATATCTGTGGTACCGTAGCTTTTAAATAAATGGTCTAATTTTGATGACGTTTGAAGGCTTAATATACTAAATAATAGAAAAATGCTATATTAAACTCAAAGTTATTTTAAATTTATATTTTTTTGGAAAAAAAAAAGGATGATAAGTATTTAAAAGAAGACCTAATAATACAATTTTTTACTATTTAAATCCTAGCCTAATCAAAATATAGCCCCAACCTAATTTCCGTAGCACTTCGTAGCAATCTGTCTCGTAGCCTGAACCCTACGAGAGTGCTACGAAAGTGATCCAAGAGAGCTACGAGACTCTTCCAAATTTTGTTACGACGTTGGTTATTTCCAATAAACCACTCAGCGAAATTAAACATCATTGATATTATAACGTACTAAAATATTAATACTTACAAATATCAGTAAGGTTAATAAATTGATTATATATTTCAAAGAGCAAAATTTTGTGGTAGTTGGTTAATCACAATAATTCATAAGTTTATTTCTAAGGTGGTTTGGTTTCTATTTAAAGTCAAATATCAACTTTGAATTCTCAAGCAAACCCCAATTTCGGTTTAAAAACAAAACGTAAATATCTTCGCGACCTTTTCTTAACCCAAATTCTTAACAAACAAAATCAACAAGAACACGAGCCAAGAGCCTAACAATATCCAAAACAAACAGTAGGTACAGCAAAGTCAGAGAAAAAATGTGTACAAAAATTTAAATATCCAACCTTTCTTTGTTCTCAAAACTAAGAGCTCACATTCACGGATCACTGTTGTTCTAAAAACAGTGCGATCACTGAGTCACATTTCATTTCACTTCACACCGAGCGCGTTCACTCTCGCCGGTAGCACGTCTGCTCGCGGCTGCGGTCGGCGCCAAACTGAGCTATTCAGCTACTTGGCCCAACAGTCGAATTCAGAGCATTCCAAGTTTAAAAAACTTCTGAGCTTCTCGGAGACTTTCGGGTGCAACACGATTATGCAGTACTAGGCTGAGAGTACTAGGTAAGGTCTAGCGGATTAGTAAGTTAAGGTAGCAGTTGGCAGCGCACATGACAAAGCTGATATTTGCTAGGGGCGTAAGTAAGTTCTCGAGTAGATGATATTCCAAGAAACGCACCGGTGGACGTCCACCAATAAGGTGGACGATCTGGTCAAAACCACTGGAATACGCCAAAAACACTTCACTTTCAATCTAAAAGTTGAAATTCACTGTTATACTATCCAATTTAAAATATATTTGTCGGCATGATTGTAAGATAATAGCTAATAGCGTACTGGAGAGTAGCTTTTAATTAAAGTATATTCTGAACAATTTTGCGTCACTATACAAGGTTATTTCTAATCAATTAGCATCCTTTCTGGGGCTTATTCTGTACATCAAAACTAACAACTTTTGTTCTACGTACGACTTTTGTTAAAACTCAAAAAAAAATCAGCTGTTCCATACATTTTGTCGCGGGTGAATGACATTTTTCTATGGAACTATAAAAAAATATTTGAGTTTTGACAAATGTTGCAGAATAAAAGTTGTCAGTTTTGATGTACAGAATAAGCCCCTAAGAGGATGCTAATTTATTAGAAAGAACCCTGTATACACAGAATCCTCAAGTCTACTTAGTGTCAACTAATACAACAAATTTGTTTTGTGTATTAATATCTTGGGGTTCCTTAGGAATGCATGTAAAATGAATAATTCTAATTTGTTGACATTAGACATTTATTGATGAAATAAATATTTATCTAACTCTATCCATCACTGTCTCGTTTATTCTTTGCTTTGTATTTCCTGTCGATAGAATAAATGTGTACATGGCATAAAAATATTCATGGAGGGAATACTTCAACTATGGCGTAACGATAACATCAGCAATTTAGACCAATGACAACATGTTACTATGTACAAAGATAAGGCGACACTTCACGTGGACAATTAATGAAAGAGGCACCAGAGTTTTACTATGAAAGTTCTTCCCTACAAGTTATTAACTAAATCTAACAATCACTTTTTAAACGGGCCTCTATCTATTAATTTATCGAACATATGACGACAACTGCTGGACATAAGCCTCCCTTATAGGGAAAATTGAATCGCGGGATGAATCGCCCATGACTACTTTTGAATGCCCCTTTTTGCCCCGCTCCAAACAATGCGGGGCGAATGGGGACCTACAAAAACAGTCAAGGGCGATTCGCCCTGCGGGCCGAACCGCTTGCAGATCTCCAAGAAAACCGGTTGTTCATGTTCATTCGTTCATTTATGCTCGTTCGAACTAAAAAATACATTTTCAAATCGGATACCAATTGGCAAAAATATGAATGAACATACACAAATAAAAAACATACAGACGACCATAGTACCTTCTTCTTGTTGGAAGTCAGTAAGAAATAAATAACTAATAACCATTTATTTCAGGATGTTATAATTGAATTTAAACTAAATTACAATTAATACACTGTAACTATGAGAACTAAATCATCATAAGACGACTAAATTGAAATAAGCCTCTTGCTTGACATCGGGTTGCATACGACATGGTGTTATCAGAATAGATCATCTGACCACCTTGTCAGTAGACGTCCTACGCTGAGTTGCTAGCTCACAAAATAACATAACATAATTATTTTTCGCAAAAATCAATTTGTAATCATAGTAGCAGGTCATTATTACGTTTATTATTTTATTTATAACCTTATATTTTTTATGATTTGCTGCTTTTCACAATATTGTTACATTACTGTAGCGCTCGTAGCGTAGTTTGACTAGGTGATTGTCAGCGATCACCGAAATTAAGCAACGTTCCGCACGGTCAGTACTTGGATGGGTGACCGCGGGTGGCATTTTCCAACTGAGCGCTACCGTGGCTCGGATGACACGTTAAATTGTAGGCCCCGGTTGTTTTAACCGTTTAGCCAAGTCAGAGGCCTTCAGGCGGCCTAAAAACTCTGACACCAGGGCTAGCCACCCGGCCTATACGAACTTACTTACTTACAATATTGTTTTTGTCAATAAATTAATTTTGAATTTGCGAAATTTCGCTCGAATTGAAGTTTCTACACAATTTTTACATAATTGCTGATTTTTCGTAACGGCTCAGCTGCTTACGATAAAATTTAAATGGGACCACCTCGGGAGTATACCCTTTCAAACTTAAAAAAAATATTTTTGATTCGGTTCAGAATTGGCAAAAATATCAATGAACTTACACAAAAAAAATACAAACAGGCAAACATAGAACCTCCTCCTATTTGAAAGTCGGTTAAAAATTAAAGCAACAACCCCTAACTAGCCAATGAGAATCCCGTATGCGATAAGGGTACTCGTAGCTCCGCAGCGTTTGGTCGCGCTGGCCCCGTTCCAAGCTGTTTACATGCTAGCTGTACTGTATCAGACGTAATGTATTTAGCTTATATTATACACTAGCTTTTACCCGCGGCTTCGCCCGCGTTATATTTTGATTTTGGCTAATGTTTATGTCGGCTGCGAAACCTAACCTTAGCGACAAACATCAAAATACCTTAGAGGAATGCTTTTGTTGGTTAAGTTACGGTTGGAGTGTATATACAACCCCCCTGTGTATTCCCGCCTTGTCGTGGCGGGGGAGGTCTAAGCAGCTGAAAAGGCGGCGCTCGAAGTCTCCCTCTTCTTTGGGTATTTCCCCCAAGGCAGCTTAGAGGCCGGCACTCGTTGTTCAGCCGCTTTTAACTAAAGCAGCTGAGAGGATGGCCGGTAGGTTGCCTGCCTTATGAGGAGTGTTGCTTCTGAGGCGGGCTGCAGTGCCGCGCTTTCGACGCTGCAGCCGAGGATTGGGGCTGCGGTGGGATGGAACTGGTTGTGTGGGTGCCGCCACCTACCCTACCTTCCGCTAGGCCGTCAACCTGTTGGCAGACGCAGTGGGGCTGCAGGGGAAGAGAAGTGTCGGTATCGTGATGGCCGTTCTCACTGCCCTCTGCAGTAGAAAAGGCAGGCGCTGGGCTACTATGACTGACCCGTTGCACTGGGACCAGGGCGTTGGAATGCTGTCTGACGCTCAGTGCTGGTTAGTCCCGAGTGGTGGATGACGATGTGTCTTGTGCTCCGAAACACTCCGTCATTATTGCGGGAGCGCAAGCTCCGTTATGGAGCCCGAGTCTGGGCTAGCGCTGTTGAGTGCCGCGAAGGAGTGCGACAAATGTAGGAACGTCCTAAACTTGAAATGACAGGTTATTTCTGGCGCTTAGACGGCTGTTACCGCGGCCCGCTCGCTTAGTTTTTATCTTATTCTACGGAAACTGTTAAAGTTTTTGGGATAAAAAGTGGCCTATGTCACTTTTTGTCTTTCAAACTATATTCATGCAATAAGCCAAGGCAATCCGTTGCTCCATTGCTGACAAACAGTTATTGTCCTGTCCCATGGGAATCAAGAATTTTCTCGGGATAAAAAAGTATCCTATTATCACTTTCTGTCTTTTAAACCTTAGGTATCCATACAAAAAATCAAGTCAATCTTTTGTTCCGTTGCTGCGTCAAAGAGGAACAAACCAACAAACTTTTCGGATTGATAATATTAAAGTAGGTATGATGATTCTGTACCATAAAGGTAGAATAAAGAAACATGTTAAACCTCTTATGATAGTAGATTTAAAAATATTTTTAATGTCAGACAAAATGACGGCCTGGTAGTAAACGTCATAGTAAAATGTGGCATGCAGAGGGAAAAAAACATTTTATCTAATTTTAATGTCAGTTGTCATTTTCAATCCATACTTTATTTCCTCTTCAAGGGGATATAATGGTGGAAAAACAATTTGTCTCCTTGCCATGCTACCTGTGATTTATAAAAGTCTGCAGACAATGTCACCTGTCATCTAATTACGTTTCGCTGTGACGTTTCATTAATCCATATTCGCGTCATAGAGGAATTAATCACTTAGCGTCTTTGTGATAGTGGCGACAGTTTTGCTTTCGATAGTTTTTGTCCTGTCCTATAGGAACTATGCAATTTTTTGCTTAACGTCTAACGCTTAGCATCTAAAATTCGACGCGCTTAGTTTTGCTCTTGAGTCTCAGCAGTTCTTTGCGCTGCGTGATGCTCGGCATCTAAAAGTCGCCGCGCTTGACTTTCTCCTTAAGTCTCAGCATCTCTCTGAGCTGCGTGATGCTCAGCATCTAAAATTCGACGCGCTTGGTTTTTTGCTCTTGAGTCTTAGCAGTTCTTTGCGCTGCGTGATGCTCAGCATCTAAAAGTCGCCGCGCTTGACTTTCAACTTCAGTCTCAGCAGCTCTCTGAGCTGCGTGACGCTCAGCATCTAAAATTCGACGCGCTTGGTTTTGCTCTTGAGTCTCAGCAGCTCTTTGACATGCGTGGCGCTCGGCATGTAATGTCAAACGCGTTTAAGTATGCTCTTCAGACTCTTGGCTTCTAGCAATTTTCTTTACGCGAGCTCCGCTAGAACTACGCGCTAGATTCGTTTTGTAGGCATACCTATTAGAATGAAAACTACGTAATTAAACTGAAAAAATACATGTAACCTTCTCTAAAGTTTACAGGAAAAGATTGATTGACTTTGACATTTGCAACTTGAGCAGCCTTGAATGGGCATTGGGCATAGAGAATGTAATTTGGAAAGTCAAGATGCAAATTACCATTTGTCATGGTAGAATTTAAGTTTTTTCTTCTATGATTCTAGCCAATGCGTTTTCATCCCCCCTTTTCAACCCTTTAAAACTATTTTTTCGAATCAAAAAGTAGCCTATGTCCTTTCTCAGGCTCTAGACTATCTGTGTACCAAATTTCATTCAAATCGGTTCAGTAGTTTTAGCGTGAAAGCGCGACAGACAGACAGACAGACAGACAGACAGAGTTACTTTCGCATTTATAATATTAAGTAAGGATAGCATTTTTTTCTTAGTCGCTGCCTTTGTGAAGAAAATATGGAGCTATAGACACTACGAGCGCGTCAATTTTTTCTAAGATCACGGAAGTTAATGAAAAGGATCGTCGTCAAAAAACAAGCTCCGATTTTAATAAATTACTTGAAGAACAAAATGAAAAGTACTCCTAATAAAATTTAGCGTCATTTCGTTGGAAGCAACTTTAAATCTGAAATTTCAGTTTTTGTATTTCATTAATGTGCATCTCTATTACAGAGCATATTACAAGCGTATTGATGCATATTGATTTCAATTTTTAAAACTTACGTCGTATCTTATTTTTTCTTTCATCTATGACGTCAAGGAGGAAGCCATATTTTTGTACTACTTTTGCGGAAATTAAGCATCTCCTATTATTTTATGAGAAAAATCTGTTGAGAGACAAAACAATAGATTAAATAACATTTGCTTTCTTTTTTAACTAATTAGCAAAATTTATTCAATACAAAAAAGGTTTCTTTACTTAAAAGTTTTTTTCAAAACATAAAGCTACCAAGTATACCTTATATTGCATAATTTTAAAAAAAATTTTTTTAGTTTTAATGTCTGCATTCTGTATTATGGAAGTCTGGAGCTATTTCCAAGAACTTTTATAGGAGAACTTTATTTTAAACATTTTTTGCGGTTTTGTAACCGGTTACAAAATTAGTTACATAGGCGGCCGAAATGGTACCTACAGCATATCTCAACAGCGTAGCGTTTAGAGCAGCCAACTCAACTCTGTACTCAAACTAGCAAACGTACAATTGAGCTAATTGTACGTTTGCTAGTTTGAGTACATAGATATTGTGATTTTTACTAAAATGGTATTGAATTTCTAAAAACCCTATTAAACATTTATCAATCATAACACCTATAATGTTACAAAGCAAAATTGGTTTTTGCATAATATTTTGATTCAATAAAAGTTGCTGTTTTTGTTTTTTCGATCCAATACAAAGTGGAAGAATGATTGAATGAAAATCGTTAGGATTTGAATTGAAATATCTGTCTATATCTATGAGCTCATTGTAATTTATGTACGGATCTCTACCCTTTTTAGTTTTTTAGTAAAGAGTGACCACATTAAAAATTACTAAATTAAAAATGCTTCTATTATAATCAGTGGGAGGAGCTTATCTCTAAGTATGTCTGTCTGTCATGTCATCCATCTACATTGTATAACCCGGTTCATTAAAGAAAGGAATCTAAAATGGCGGCGCTTATCATGTTTTCTCGCTCACACACTAGTGCCGTCTATACTCATTCTCGCGCGTACCGCAAGCAGAAAAAATATTAGTCTTGATTTGCTTCCACGCTGTCTTGACTTGACGCGCTCAGTGATCCTTATTAGGAATAATTCCTTGTTATAGTTTTCTGTTATTTTTCCGTTGTTACCTGTGTGTTACTGTTGTTGAGTTTTGTTTTATTGTCTAGTTTCGTTGTTTGGACGTGTGGACTGTGCGGAGACAGTATTCATGTCTCCTCGAAAGCGAGGAAAGATTATACACAGTGATACATGCCAAATTGTGTATAATGACAAAATATTTTGAAAAAGAAAAAATTCTGGATCGTTATCATCCATTCGAGAATAGTAATGCTCTAGCTTCCATTGCCACGGGATTACCAGTTAGCACAATAGTAAAGATAAAAAAAAGAAGGTATGTTTGTATGATGCAACTTTTTTAGGTACTTATAATGTCTGAATCTCCTTTTTGCAATTTTACGTTCTTTTTATGATATTGTATAACGTTTAAGTTTGTTAAAGATAGTTTTTAAATAAATGTCAAGCACTCAAACAATATCTCGTATAATTTAATTACGAGAGGAACTTGAAAATGTGTTTTTTGTTCGTTGAGATATCTTAACGTACTGGACAACAAATGTGATCAGAGAAAAAGAAATGGAGGATTTTATTATTAATTTAGGACCAGAAAGCAGTGATTCTGAAACAGATGCCGAGAAGTCATCGGACGATAATGAAAACGAGGACTCTTGGGATGAAGAAATGTTGGGAGTAGAACCCTTACCCTTTGATGATCCTGGTGAAGGACCGTCACATCTATGTTAAACTTAGGTCTACCTAATAAATGCGTTAAAATAATATTAGTTCTTTATTTTAACCAACATCGTCATAATAAGGATCCTGCTGAAATTTTGTTATATACGTTGTCAGGTGCAGAAACGGTCATAGAGTCCTTTCATCCCGAAAAAAAGTAGGTACTGTTTCCGATGAAAACAACAATAACGTTCTAATGATAATAGATGGCGCCACGTGTCTTTAAATTTTTTTTACTTTCACGCGGGCGAAGCCGCTGGTAGAAGCTAGTTTGAAATTAATACGACCCGGTCTTGTTTTTATTATTTATAATATGAAAAAAAAAACGGACTTGTAATTTTTTATGCTAACTGTACTATCTGTCAACGCAAGTACAAGCCGCCATTTTAGATTCCTTTCTTTAATGAACCGGGTTATAACACACATCTACACGAGACAAAACAATGCACTGTCGGCACACATGTACACTAGGTGTGTACTCAAGGTGCGTTTACAACAAACTTAGTTTATATTGTGAAGGTGTTCTAACCAGTGCAGTGGAAGTCTAATTGAAATCTGTAGAAGTAATTGGCGAAGTGCGGGTCGGACTCGCGCACGAAGGGTTCCGTACCATATGGTAGCGCTCCTATTTAATTTAATTTAATTAATTATTTTCGATGTGTATATTTTGTGAATATTTCAAGCGTCTACCTGTTACTGTTATTAGTATTGAGTGAAAAATAGCTAGAAATTTATAATTGTTGATGAGAGCCCCCCTTAAATAAAAAAAAAAACAAATATTAGGGGAAATCTTACACATGATCTCTGACCCTAAACTAAGCAAAGCTTGTGATATGGCTGCTAGAGATTGATATACTACATTATAACATACATATTATTTAACTCAATATCACCCAAAATGTCGCTTGGTAATTATTTCCTTTTAAGCGTCGATATTTTAAATACATACCTATATAGATAGTAACTAAATAACACCCAATCACAGAGCAAACACCTATATTCATCACATAAATACCTGCCCTGGATGGGGATCGAACCCGCGCTTCTTTGATCCAGAAGTTAGTTTCACTAACCACTGAGCCACCGAGGCAGTCGGTCAATATTTATTTTATGCTGTTTGTAGTATTTGTTGCTATAGCGGCAACTGAAATACTGAAATCATCCGTGAAAATTTCAACTCTCTAGCTATCACGGTTCATGAGAGACAGCCTGGTGACAGGCAGACAGACAGACGGACAGCGGACTTAGTAATAGGGTCCCGTTTTTACCCTTTGGGTACGGCACCCTCAAAATAGACCTATAAAGTAAGCCGCTATGTAGCAGTAGATACATACGAGTATCTTCCAGCTGCAATGATGATGTTGTAAAAGTTACAACATGGTATCAAATGCTAAGAGAAAAGAATCAACTAATTGGGAGAGTTTCAAAGTTTTGTGTGCGTACATTTGTACATACGTACGTACGACGCTTAAAATCGAGCTTAGTTTTCATCATTTTGTTTTAGACTATCTAAAATATACTTCCGCAATGGAAAACGTAGTCATTTAAATTTACGAAGTACCATCAGTGCAGAAGCACCATTAGAACACTAATCACAGAGTCCCATCAGTCATCGTTTAGCGACGGTCAACAGGCGCCCAGTAATTAAATGAATAGACCATTATCATCATATATGATTAATAGAAGGAGCAAATGGACACATTCAGTAAGATTGATGGTGTTCCGTGCGTCTTCTTTAATGCACGGTGATCATTTGTCTGGAAGTATGCGATGGATGAGCAGTTGTATGGGGTTAGGGGTTAATGCTTGTCGTAAGATCAATTTTGTGTTTGTGATGTCACATTTACATCTATTGTAAGAGAAAAGAAAATAGGTAGCGCGATTACGGTAAAATGTGAACGAAGCATAATTTATACAGCGCTTTTAAGGACTGGGACTGGTTTAGAGTAACAGCTCAAAATTAAAAAAAAAAAACAATGTATTTATTTATGAAAGCACATCAAGTTTTTGGAGACTCTAGCTGCCAAACTGGGTGTAGGGAACCCGTGTCTTGGAAACTAGTTCCTACTCAAGGAACAATATTTTGTTGTGTACAAATGTATTTAGGTTTTTGCTTATATTTTGAACATTAGAACAAATTATTATCTGAGCAAAAAGCAAAATTTGACGAGAATGCAGACCGTCTCTCAGAAATTCATTCACACATGGCTTTTTACATCATTCGGTTTTGTTTGTTTGTCCCTAAATTAACGTATGTTTTGAGATGCAGTCCTTTTTGGAAGTTTTGTGATCTTCTTTCCACTCTAGATACCTCATTGAAAAACCTTTTAGTCAACATACTAAATAGTCCAATGTCAGATAGTTCTTGGTGTCAGGCTTCGCTGCCCATTCAGCATGGTGGCCTTGGTATCCGGAAAATTACCAAAATTTCTTTGCCTGCTTTTTTATCATCTGTATATAGCACAAGAGCACTTTTCTCAAAAATCATTGAGAAATCTCTGGGGAATGTAGAAACTGATTCACTTACTGAAGCTACAAATGCATGGTCCACAATGTGTCCAGGTGAAAACTTACCGAAAAAGCCTAGTTTGCAGAGGCTTTGGGACGAGCCGTTAATTAAAATCGCTCAAAACGATCTACTTAATAATTTAACCTCCCCTAAAGATCAAGCGCGTCTTTTAGCATCTGCAAAGCGAGAGTCGGGGTTTTGGCTTCAGGCGCTACCTTCAGCCAATATTGGTACCCTACTTGAAAACAATACTTTTGCTCTCTCTATCAGCCTCAGAATTGGATCTCATACAAACGAGCCCCACATATGCCACTGCGGTGCATCTGTGGACCGACTAGGTCACCACGGGCTTTCTTGTCGCCGAAGCGCTGGTCGACAGTCGCGCCACGCCTCCTTGAACGACGTCATCCGCAGGGCTCTAGCTACTGTCAACGTGCCGGCCATATTGGAGCCAAACGGTATTGCACGTGATGATGGTAAGAGACCCAACGGTATGACGTTAGTTCCATGGAGTCGTGGCAGACCGCTTGTGTGGAATGCTACCTGCGTCGATACGTTGGCAGCATCTCACATACCTTACACCTCTAAATCGGCAGGCGCGGCGGCGGTAACGGCCGAAAACCACAAAAGGCAGAAATATGAATCGCTCGGCGATGGATACATGTTTTTGCCTTTTGGAGTTGAAACTTTAGGTCCGTGGGGTCCTAGCGCCTGGCGCTTGTATAGAGATTTATCAAAAAAATTGATAGAAAGAGCAAATGACCCAAGAGCTGGTTCTTACCTCGGTCAAAGACTTAGCCTTGCTATCCAACGGGGTAATGTCACCAGTCTCTTAGGTACTTTGCCAGCTTTACCTACACCTTATAAAAAGTTATTTTAGATTTAACATTAGAATTAGAAAATAAGAAGAAATAGAATAAGAAATATGTAGTACAGATTTGACACTGAGCATAATATTTTGAGGCATATTGCATAAGGTATGTTACACATGCACAACCTTAGTGCATTGCTGATTCGGCATCGACCTCGATACACAATGCGCGCGGCCCAGCGACACGTGTGCCACCGCAGCGGAATACCATTGCGCAAGCGCGGCAACCGAGGCTACGTGCGACGCCCGACATCGGACACCGACACACTTTGCTTCCATCATTCTTCGATGAAGTAAACCATTTACTTTAAGTTTTAACTTGTAATAATTAGTTAATAAATTAATTTTTAAATTACATTTTGTATTTTTTTGGATCCTTCGGCTGTAGCCTTTGTAATTGGCGCAGTCGGTAGGATACCTGTAAAGTAGAGTCAGTGAATCGATCACCGGCGCGGGTATCCTGAACCTACAAGAGAGCTGCAGCAGGAGGAGTATCAAGACATAGATACGCCAGAGAGATACAAATGTGGTGAGTACCTAGATCTTACTAGAGTCGCTCTCCTTCCTTAGCCTTAGTTATCCTTTTATTTTTTTTAGTCCTTGTTCCCTATTTTATATTTTGGAATACCTGACACCTGGCAGGGTATTAGAAACGCATTAGTAAATAACTTCGCTGACCAGAGAGATGAGACCGCTCTCTACAATGACCTAGCCCTCCTGACACAGAGACATATGACCCCACAAGAATTTTATGAAAAGTGTCAAAGTCTCTTCAGCACTATTATGACCTATGTGACTTTGCATGAGACCTTAGCTACCACCATAGAGGCAAAGCGCACTCTCTATAGAAAATTAACTTTACAAGCTTTTGTTCGTGGCTTAAAAGAACCATTAGGCTCCAGGATTCGCTGCATGCGACCAGAAACACTAGAGAAAGCGTTAGAATATGTACAGGAGGAAATTAACACCCTCTATCTACAGCAACGTAACGACCACCTTACAGACAGAAGAACGCAGTCTACGTCTTCATTCGATTTTAGCACTAGTACAGGCAAACCGTTTAACTTTAACTCGCCACAAGCGAGACCAGCTTTTTCTAGTCCTTTTAACTCACAGCCAGGACCATCAAGGCCCCCGACTTTTGCCCAGCCACCAAGGATGCCAATTTGGAGGCCCCAAATGACTATGAACCGAGGCCCGTCAAGGACCCAACAAATGTTTTCTGCCCCTCCGCCTAATTATAGGCCGCAGAGCAATGTTTTTAGGTTGAATCAGAATAGGACCAACTTTCAACCACCAGGCCCCCAGCCAATGAGCGGAGTTAGCCACTTCGTTTCAAGACCAGCACCCCCAGCTAGAATATTGCATGACTGGTCGAAACAAGGGAATCCGCCCCCAAGCAATTATTTTAAAACAAGGGAACTGAATTTTAATGACGGACAATACTATGACCAATTTGACAATTACTATGACTACGATAGTGGTGCTTATCCCGACTATGAGCCGACTTATTACGAAATGACTTATGACGTTGCACCCTACGAACAACCCTATGAATATATTCCCGCATATGTCGAGGAGACTTCAGACGAAGCCTCCCCAGAACAGCAGGATTTTCAGAAGAGCGCGAAATCAGACAAGCCAAAATAGAAATTAATTTGCAAACCCAAAGGCAACTTCCCTTCATACAGATAGGAAATCCACCCCTCAAATTGTTAATTGATACAGGTGCAAACCAGTCATTTATCAGCCCCGACGCAGTAGAAAAATACTATTCAAACATTCCGTGTAATTACGACCCGTTCGAAGTGACCAATATCCACGCGACCACCCGTAATAACTATTCGATAACCGTACCATGCTTTGACGAATTTAACGAAGATTGCGACATCACGCTCTTTGTATATAAATTTCATAACTACTTTGATGGGTTAATTGGCCTAGACTTATTAGAGAAGCTAGAGTCCAACATAGACTTAAAAGATAAAGTCTTAGTAACCCGGAAATCCACCAACCCTTTGCGAATGTATGATTCACGTAACTGTAACCTTTACGAGGATATAATACCCGCAAACACATCCAAAATGATTCGAGTCCCAATCAACTTTCACGACGGCGATGCGTTGGTTACAGAACAATTCATATCAAACTGTACCATACAGGATTGCATCACCACTGTTAGGAACAACCGTGGCATTATAGAGGTTACCAACCCGACAAAACACGACGTAGTATTTTCTATGGACCGACCCGTTAGTGCTGAGCTTTTTAACGAACAATGTACGCGTACTCAGAAACTCAGTGATCGCGCCGCTGAAGTGCTTTCACGATTACGTACTAACCATCTGAATCCAGAAGAGCGAGCTAACTTAGAGTCCCTTTGTGCGCAATACGCTGACGTCTTTTATATCGAAGGCGAACCCCTTACCTTTACCGACAAGGTAAAGCATAGAATCAACACTACAGATGAATTACCTGTCTATACTAAGACCTATAGATATCCTTTCGTTCACAGACAGGAAGTTCAAGAACAAATCACGAAAATGCTTGAACAGGGTATCATTCGCCCCTCTCAATCTGCCTGGAGCTCCCCCATATGGGTAGTCCCAAAGAAATCAGACGCGTCTGGAAAAACCAAATGGCGAATTGTCGTTGACTTTCGCAAACTCAATGAAAAGACTATCGATGATAAATATCCTATTCCCAATATCAATGACGTATTAGATAAGCTTGGCAACTGTCATTACTTCACGACATTAGATCTTGCCAGTGGGTTCCACCAGGTCGAAATGGACCCGCGAGATATTCCCAAGACGGCTTTTAATGTAGAACATGGCCATTTCGAATTTTTGAGAATGCCCATGGGTCTAAAAAATTCTCCATCCACCTTCCAGCGAGTGATGGATAATGTCCTCAGAGACCTCCAAAACGTCATCTGTCTAGTATATTTGGATGACATCATAGTGTTCAGCGTCTCCTTACAAGAACACATGGTGAACCTAGAAAAAGTTTTCAAAAGGCTTAGGGAATCGAACTTCAAGATTCAGATGGACAAGTCAGAGTTTCTTAAGCTAGAAACTGCGTACTTAGGTCATATCATAAGTAAGGATGGTATAAAACCGAACCCTGATAAAATAACAGCCATCCAGAGATTCCCGATTCCAAAGACAGCTACCGAGATTAAGCGATTCCTTGGCTTACTCGGATATTATAGGAAATTCATCCCGGACTTTGCGCGTATAACCAAACCTATGACTCACTGTCTAAAGAAAGGTTCCAAAGTGACTTATAACGACCCTAAGTACATTGACTGTTTCGAGAAATGTAAAGTGCTTTTGACAAATGACCCGATACTACAATACCCTGACTTCACAAAAGACTTTGTCCTGACAACCGATGCTTCGAATTTCGCAATCGGTGCTGTCCTGTCCCAGGGACCAATAGGCAATGACAAGCCAATAGCGTACGCATCCAGGACTCTGAACTCGAGTGAAACCAACTATAGTACAATCGAGAAGGAACTACTAGCCATAGTTTGGGCTACCAAGTACTTCCGACCATACTTATTCGGGAGGAAATTCAAAATAGTGACGGACCATAGACCCCTTCAATGGGTAATGAGCCTTAAAGAACCCGGCTCTAGACTTACGCGTTGGAGACTAAAATTGAGCGAGTATAACTTCACCACCATTTACAAGCAAGGCAAACAGAACACCAATGCAGACGCTTTATCTCGCATTGAAATTCATAATGAAGACACTAACTCCATCGTAGTTAATGTATCAGAGAAACCTCCTTCAGAAGTAGGCTCTGAAACCTTAACAGCCCCTACGAATAACTACGAAACATCGCCCCAGCAAAGTAACTCAGAAACTGAAACCATTCATACCAGTAATGAAATGCCAATCCTAGAAGTCCCGATTACCGACGACCCTCTAAATAGATTCAATAGACAAATATGCTTTGTATTAGTAGGTGACATTAAGAAACGACCGACAGTGACGAAACCCTTTGAGACTCATACTCGAACAACTATACAACTTTCTGAATCCAACTTGGCTCATGACGTAGTTAACGCCATAAAGGAATTTGTCAATCCTAAAGTTAAAACAGGTATTATCATTCATCCCCCTCTCGCGATGTATAAGATTATCCCCATCATACAAGAAAATTTCAAGAGTTCTTCCATGAATCTCGTCCTCACCAAAATCGAAATAGAAAACGTTAAGGAATACTTACGTCAGCAAGAGATCATAAAAAAATATCATGAAGGCAAGACAAACCACCGAGGAATAACCGAGTGTTATTTAGCCTTGTCTTCCAAGTACTATTGGCCCAAGATGAAAGAATGTATAGCAAAGTACATTAACGAATGTAGCATTTGCGGGCAGGCTAAGTACGACCGAAATCCGATCAAACAACGATTTTCGATCGTTCCACCCCCAACAAAGCCATTTCAAACAGTCCACCTTGATCTTTTCACTGCCCAAAACGAAAAATATCTTACCATAGTAGATGCTTTCTCAAAATACGCACAGGCGTACCACCTCAGAGATAGCACTGCCTTAAGTGTCGTACAGGCGCTCCTTGTATTCTGTACGCACCACGGCGTCCCGTTCACTATCGTCACGGACGGAGGCCCTGAGTTCACAAACCAATTGTTCTCCGAGTTTGCACGAATCCGTAAGATTCAACACCATAAAATACTAGCACATTCCCCAAATGACAATGGCATAGTAGAAAGATTTCATTCTACTATACTTGAACATCTAAGGATATTGAAACTCGAGAAACGCAATGAACCCGCAGTAAACCTCATGCCTTATGCCATTCTAGCTTACAACAGTTCCATCCACAGTTTTACGAAATGTAGACCCCTCGACTTAATAACGGGACATTTTGATCCGCGTGACCCCATAGACATCGACTTAACCGAACATCTATACCAACAATATTCCCAAGACCATAGGACCCAAATGACTCAAGTGTACGACCTTATCAATCAGACTTCTTTACACGACAGGACTCAATTGACTGAGAATCGGAATAAGGATAGAGAACCTGAAAAGGATTACTCCCCTGACCAACAAGTGTTCATTCGCAACCCTATAGCAGCCCGACAGAAATTAGCCCCACGCTATACTCAGGACACTGTTTTAGCAGATCTTCCCATACATATTTATACCAAGAAGAAACGTGGTCCGGTAGCTAAATCACGCCTTAAGCGAAGCCCTAAAGTCCCCACATTGTTGCAGGATACTACTATGGCTGACGTTGACGCACCAGACACTGGGACAAGAAATGACGCTTGACTCTCTTGACACTGGACCCGGACTACTCCCTTTCAAGTTAGGAACTGCAAAAATTGTGTCACACTACCATTCCTTCCTAAGTCATATCGATCTAGAAAACATCCGAGTTCAAATAGAATCAGTAAAGTCACAGACAGACGAATTAAGACCTTCATTGAATAATAAGACACTTTCCCTATTTGACCCTCACTTAGAACATCTTAGTAAGAAAATTAAATCAATTACGGACAAACTTAGTATATTTGAATCAGTCCGTAGCAAGAGAGGTCTCATTAACGGATTAGGTTCTATAATAAAAAGCATATCCGGTAACCTAGATTACACCGACGCATTAAAATATGAACATGCCATTAATATCTTGCGCAACAACGAACAGAAATTGGAACTAGAACTTAATAATCACGTTAGTCTTAATAAGCAATTTATTTCTCAGAGCTCTCAGCTAATAAGCAATATAGTCGCAAATCAAGACAAAATGAGTAAAGCACTTAATGCTATTCTAGATAGCGATGCTAAGTACACGGACATGGTTAAATATGCCCACCTGGCACAACACTTATTAATACTAGGAGATAATTTAGAAGATTTATGCGAAGAGTTACAAAATTTAGAGAACGCATTAGCTTTTATTCGTGCATCGAGCACTCCTTATTCTATAGCTAGTATAGGTAATGTTAGGGATATGTTAGACAAGCTAAGGATTTTATACTCAAGTAATGAAATCCTTGATATAGAAATTAGGAACTTTTATGAAATAATTAGATTAGGATATTTCTACTTAGATAAAGAAATAGTGGTAGTTATTAAGGTACCGATTGTCATTCCTTCAACCTTTGACTTTTATAAGTTATCCCTTGCTCCCAATAGAGACTATCAAATCCTTATACCACCCTCACCTTATGTAGCGCTGTCTAGCCAAGACACTAGGTACATAGAGACAGAATGTCCGAAGCTAAACTCTCTGTATCTATGTGAAGCGAAACCCAGTCTCGTGGTCAAGAACGAGACAGACTGCGTGCAACACCTAATCAAGCACCAGGAACTCCAGCCAACCTGCAAGATGACATCCGTGACCCTGACACATGAAGCCCTAGAAACACTGGATGACAAACATTACACCATAAACTTCCCCACTCCGACCAAAGTCAAGATATCCTGTGGACAAGAACAATATAGGACTCTACAAGGAAGCTATTTGGTCGTCATTCCACTCAGCTGCAATTTGAAGACGCCATCATTCACCATCTCCAACACAAATGACCACATCAAAGGTCACGTTATAAGAATATTGGAAATACCAAGACACAACGACTCCGGCCTTGAAGATTATCCAAAGCTCACCCTCAACTCACTGAACTTAGAGAAACTCCACACACTGAACAAAGACGTATTAGCCCAGTCTCCAACTCATCTGGACGACGTCACCGATCCTGCCATATATCACACCACGATACCGATATATCTATTAGCATCCTTGGCAGTAGGAGCATTCATCCTGTCAAAATTATATCGCCGGCTACTCAAAAGAAGTAAAGAAGCTACAGAGACCGACAACAGCATTCCAGCAGGAACATATGCAGTCCCAGAACTCCGCAATGTCAACCCAAGTCAGATAAGGGTTGACCCAGGATGCTTCCCAGCGACCATCTCGACCCGGCTCTGCGATAGTCGCCGTTCAACGGGGGGAGGTGTTACACATGCACAACCTTAGTGCATTGCTGATTCGGCATCGACCTCGATACACAATGCGCGCGGCCCAGCGACACGTGTGCCACCGCAGCGGAATACCATTGCGCAAGCGCGGCAACCGAGGCTACGTGCGACGCCCGACATCGGACACCGACACACTTTGCTTCCATCATTCTTCGATGAAGTAAACCATTTACTTTAAGTTTTAACTTGAAATAATTAGTTAATAAATTAATTTTTAAATTACATTTTGTATTTTTTTGGATCCTTCGGCTGTAGCCTTTGTAATTGGTATAGTTATAATATATTGAACTGTAACAAAAACAATGGTTATAATTATTTTGTTTAGTGTTGTAGTTATTAGTTAAGTAGACCGCTCCACTAGAGGCAGCCTGAGGTCAAGTGGTTGCTTCGACCCGAGGCAGCACAACTGGTGACGCGATCCTCAGCCTGAGGCATGCCTCGCCCTGAGCGAAAATTGGAAGAAAATTTTCTGTCTCAGACCGCCTCAAGTAGGGGCTGCTCAAATATATACATATCTATTGAGCGAGAGGTCCGGCGCGCTACAATTATATTCTCCGGACGACACAAAAATGCGTGTTATGATGGACGTATTTGAAATTGTACAAAATACACTGACAATTGAGTGCTTGTAAACAGGTGAAATGTTAGGCTGTGTAAATAATGATAACTAGTGTACTTAGTGGCCTTTACGCGTAGTCGTGATTGATTAAAGGGAGTTTTTTTTGGGAAAATAAGCACTTTTCATTGTATGAGACCATGGCTTATCTTTTGAGATATATAGCAGTTGTGGCTGTAACAACTATAACAATGATGAATTATTATTCCAACTAGTTACAATCCAAACAGAAGTTTAATCAGAAACGAATTGCAGACATCGCTCCAACTAAAACAGTTTCAGTGTACGAACTGGATTATGCTCATGAGCTGGATTTACTGCGGGTTGAATAATGAATGTGTTCGGCGCGATTATGATGAATAGCACTTTTCTCTGCACTTTTCAGTCCTTGACTCTTAAAATGAAAATTTGGCAAATTTTGAAATTGTAGCGCGCGTGATCTGACATTAATGTGTGATTCTTACAACACCTCTTTCTATAGCGCTCATGGCGTAGTTTGATTAGGTGTTTGCCAGCGATCACCAAAGTTAAGCAACGTTCGGCACGGCCAGTCTTCGGTTGGGTGACCGTGAGTAGCATTTACAACTGAGCGCTACCGCGGCTCGGATGCTACGTTAAATTGTAGGCCCTGGTTGTATTATACTTTTTAGCCATATCAGAGGACAAAGTACCTACAATGGGTGATTGGGCCTGATCCACCACGCTGGCCTAACGCGGGTAGGTCGAAACACCTACGATATCGAATTTCTTCTATGCCTCATGATTTTGAAAGCTAGTGGTGTGAAATTACGTTCTAAAGAACTCTTTGGTACGGGGACAGAGATTTGAATCCACAACCTCACGATTACATGGCGGGTGCTGGTACCACTAGACCACCACGGCTTTTGACTAATAACAACTAACAAAAGAGTAGAAGTCTCCCGGTGAAATGGAATCAGAAAATAAGTCCACCTTGCCTATTCCTATTCTGTATGTGCCCTGTCTATTGCCAGTTATACTTGACAATCCTCTGAATGAAGTTGAAATGGCAGTAGACAAAGCGCACAGCAATCATAGCACAAAAAATGTAGCTGACATTTGCGTACCTGCCTAGAAGCACAAAGCATAGTAAAGTTATTCTCTATAACGATACGCATTTCAATGATTTTCTTACTTTTTTTTAACCTGTACTGTCCCACTGCTGGGAACAAGTCTCCCCGAATTTTTTTCCATTCCTTTTTGTTCTGTGCTACCTCCGTCCAATCTTTTATAAACCTCTCAATTTAGTCGCGCCATCGTGATATAAACTTAATAAAAACAAATGTATTCAGTTTATTTATTATAAATAATAAAATAAGTCTCAAACTTCACCTAAATGTTTAGAGCCGAGTTTCCGAGATCAAAGTATTGAATATACAAAATATGTACCCAAATACACATAATTTATGAATCTATTTGCATATAAGAATTGCTTGTCAACGTTTAAGTCTGTTTTACCAGCTCCTTGCCAGCCCCTATTAAAGTTTAAACAATTGCAGTCATGTCTATTTAAAAGAGTTTAATTTCGGAAAGTCGAAGCAAATACCGTGCCAAGAGTTTTCGCCGAATCTTTTTATTCTCAAATGTGCAGTTGCATTCTCTCGACCGGAGACAAGTTCTGGGAAAGATTTTATAGCCTTTGGCCACGATCTTACTTTGTCTGCCAGCATTGATACTTTTTAATAGAAAGGTCTCAAGATATCCTCTGTTCAATAAGTTTATTAATCAACCGCAGAAACGGTGGAACGGTGGAAATGCGATCTGAATAATTTTCATGTTGGAACCACTGTCGACAAAATTACACATTTTTGAAGTGATATCTATTTCGCTTATATTAATAATAATAATAATATAGCCTTTTATTCAGATCTCTTAGTACAATGAATTTTTAAACTTATGTAAAGAACTAGCATTAAAATCTTAAACTTAATAGAATAAATTTAAAATAATATTTGTTGCTTGGTTATCTTTCCTAGATCTGTTTGCCAGTCGGCAAAGGCCACCTCCAACCTTTTCCATTCCTTTCTTTCTTGAGCCACTCTGTTCCATGTGACTCCTGCCACTTGTTTAACGTCATCGTCCCACCTTTTCTGTGGTCGGCCTCTTTTTCTTTTACCTTCCCTTGGGTACCACCACGTCACTCTTTTGCTCCATTTGTCGTGTCCTCTTACCAGGTGACCAGCCCATCGCCATTTGAGTCTTTTGATTTTGCTTATTACATCGGTAGTTTTTGTTTTGATTCTAATGACGATTTTTTTTACTCTGTCAGACTTTTTAATGTTTAGCATACTCCTTTCCATTGCATACTGGCAAGTTGCTAGTTTGTTTGAGGCAACCTGATTTAAGGACCATGACTGACATCCGTACGTAAGGACAGGTAGTATGCAGGTGTTAAAAAGTTTGCTTTTTAGGTTTATGTGGAACTCTTTATCTTTCATGGCCTCTCTTAGACTCCAGTATGTCTTCCAGCCATTTGTAATTCTTCTGTCTACTTCCTTCTGCATAGGATCTTTTTGAGTTATGAGCTGCCCTAGATAAACGTACTCGTCTGTATAGTTGATTTCAGTGTTTCCTAGATCTATAGTATGTTTGAACCCGTTTGTCATCACCCTAGTTTTTTCAGGATTCATTGCCAGCCCTACTCTCTCACTTTCTTTCGCAAGTTCTTTTATCATTCTGGTTAAGTCTTCTGCTGTTTTGGCCAATAACACTATGTCATCAGCAAATCTTAAGTGCGTTAGCAATTGACCGTCTATATTAATTCCGAGATGTTCCCAATTGAGTCTTCGGAAGATTGATTCTAATACTGCGGAGAATAATTTCGGAAGAATTTCGGTCTCCCTGCCTTACGCCTTTTTCTACTCTGAATGGAGTACTTTTCTTTTCTAGTTGGATTCTTGCTCTGCTGTAGCTATATATATTTCTTATTAATCGAATGTACTTGTGCTCAATTCCTTGTTCTAGTAACGCCTCCCATATTTTGTCATGATGTAGAGAATCGAATGCTTTACTATAATCAATGAATGCGATGTATTATGTGAGTTGGTAGTCGTTGTATTTCTCCAGAATTTGACGCACTACGTGAATGTGGTCGATCACTGAGTAGTCTCTGCGGAATCCTGCTTGCACTATAGGTTGGTTTTCGTCTAGGGTTCTTTCGATCCGTTTTAAGATGATCTTAGCAAAAATTTTATATACATTGGACATAAGACTTATAGGGCGATAATTTCCTATGTCATATTTATCACCTTTCTTATACAGTAGGATGATGAGAGACTCGGTCCATTGCTCGGGGATAATTTCAGTATTCGTGATATCATTAAATATATCTGTGAGGACAGGTAGCAGTATCTCTTTGCTATTTCTTAAGATTTCATTGCTTATGCCGTCAGGCCCGGGTGCTTTCTCACTTTTTAAGGTATCGATAGCCTTACTGACTTCAACTTGGAGAATACTGGGGGTGTTTGAGGTTTCCACTAGACTGATTTCAGCTTGCGTAGTGTTGTTTCGATAAAGATTTTTGTAGTATGACGTAGCTGTTTTTAATATGTCATTTCGCTTATATTATTATGTTTAAATAAAGATGTATTTATTCATAATTATTGTAGTTTACGGGAACTCTATCAAGCGCGTAAAAGGCTTAATAAAATCATTTCATGGATACAGGAATAGAAGAATTTGGGATAAAAAGTAGCCATTTATGTCAAATATGTCACTTTTCCTCTTTCAAACCATCAAAATCTAGTCAATCTGTTACTGCGTGAAAGAGGAACAAAGTAATTAACCAACAAAATTAAATGCACCTTTTTTTATAATATTTGTAAAGATTATACATCTCAAGACAAGTGTCTTAGGGCGATGAGTGCAATACTATACAGTTCGGACTGGAACTGTTACTGTCTTAAAACAAGCCTTAGACCTTTCCTCAAGCATAAGTGGATCGACACAGGCAAGTGATTTGCTGATTTCACCACTTATGCTTAATATGACTTATTATTTTACTAAGATTTATCCCCATGTATAAACCAATGTTTAATAGTACAAATTGCACGGCTAAACAGTGTTAAAGCGTGTTTAAACCTTTTGTGGTATTTTATTTGTGGTAAAGGTTTTTTTTTTCACAACAATACATTATCTGCCTTTATACAAATCTTTCCTCCTGCTAATCTGGGATTTTGCTTATCTGTCCTTCTGCCACATAGACGATAAGTGTCTACAAGTACCGCATATAAATATTACCTACAAAATAATAAAATCATGTTGCAATAAGTATCGATTACTTCATATTCTTTGCTTCTTAATGCTCAGACCAAATAAAAAATCAAGACAAAAAGTCGTGAACAGACAAGTGAGGCCGGGTTTTTACATGTGGTGAGTGCGTCGGTGTTGCGCCGCCATAGTTCGACTGACAAACCAAGGCGTAGTTTATTTTTACGTGCATGTGTGTGAAATTGTGTCTGTATACGGGGAGGCGTAGTTTTGCCGGCTTCACTGGTTTGTTCACAGCATTGTCTTTTTTATTTTATTTTCCTGAGTCTTTATGTATTTGCTTCGTTTATTACGTCGTGTCCTAGAGCAGATGTTTCAACATATTCGTTTCAAGCTTCAAAAAAATAAATGGATTTTAGTGTTCTTTATTTCTCAAGTGATATTTTGGTCGTGTAGAATAAACTGAGGTAAAGCAATTATGTAGGTTTAATTTTACTGTAACTCTATTAGCTTCCTACGTAGTTCTATCTTTTGTCGAGGTAAAAATATAATAAATCTAGAAAATCGGGCATCAATTATTTTCTGTAACATAATATCTTGAGTGGTGGGAGTAGTGACTGCCATAGCCGTCGAGATTGTGTTAAAATAATAATGTCTTGTTTTACGTTGAGATTGTATGATATTTAGTTGGTAAATTTCGAGCAGGTGGTACGAAAAAACTGTTTAATCCAATTCTGACTGAAGCTCACATAAAGCCGCACGTTGATTGGCTATTGTGCAGCTTGTAACTATCTTCACTTCCGCGAACTTGGCGCAACTTAAATGTATAAGCCAAATTAAACGTAATGGCGTTTGTAGAATCGAGGCGAGTCATTTCGCAGTAGCTATTCATTCATATTTATTCATATGTCCTAGACTGCATATCTGCTCAACATCAGGCAGTATGTAGTCAAACGCAAACCTATATGGAATAAAAAAAAAAAAAAAATAAAAAAAAAAAAAAAAAAAAAAAAATATGTCCGCAGCCTAAGGTAGGGAGATTAGCGCAGCTTGTAGCTGATTTCACGAACGCTATTAAGATTTATTTGGTTTAAACTATGATAACTATTTTAGAATATCTGCGTCATATAGCATATACAGAGTTATTTCTAATCAATTAGCATCCTTTTAGGGGCTTATTCTGTACTTCAAAACTAGCAACTTTTGTTCTGCGACTTTTGTCAGAACTCAAAAAAAAAAATCACCTGTTCCATATATTTTGTCGCGGGTGAACGATATTTTTCTACGGAACATCAAAAATTTTTTTTTGAGTTTTGACAATAGTCGCAGAACAAAAGTTGTTAGTTTTAATGTACAGAACAAGCCCCTAAAAGGATGCTAATTGATTAGAAATAACCCTGTATAATTACCTACGCCGAAAATTACTAGTTAGTACTGACCTCAGAGAAACCACATCTAGTGTACCTAAATGTCCCGTATCACTTACCCTTATTATTTAGATCAACTAACCCCTCCATTAGGATTACATGCCGGCATCATACGAGCCAATTTATTACTTTAAATCGAGGCCGTAGGGGAGCAATTTGATTTTGAATTATTGGCTGTTTCGCCGGCAATTCAGAGAGAATCGCTGCGGTGACACGCAAGAGGGTTCACTACCTCCTCCGATATAAAATTGTCTCTCAATTTAGGCTCGACTTTATGTTGGCAGTACTCTAACTTACGAAGAATAACGTGAAACTAAAGATTTCTGAACCAAATCAAAGTTCAAATATATTGATGACACTTTTGAAACGTCATGAATGTAATTAATATACGTTTCAAATCATTAACAATAAAGTTAAAAACAATAAATAACCTTAGATTAATAATTGGTCGCGCGACCAATCATTAACCCAAGAATACAACGAAAAAATAAATGAACAATAACAACAAAAGTAAAATTAACCTCATGTAAAAATCCCAACACAATGTTGCCATATGAGAGTTATGGAAACCCACCAGCTGGTTTAGTTGGTTGGTTTACACCACTCAAACAATAACGATGAAAAAAAAAGAGATTAAATTGAAATATTTGCTTATTTACGTAAGAAAAATAAATCAATCTTAAATTAGCAATTTAATTGAAAATGTCAGGATAACGATAGTCATAAATAAGTAATTGTTAAATAATGAATAATATTAAGAATGTCAATAATGAAGAATGGTTTAGTAACACACGTAAACTACACTTTGCTACAGACAGTTTTAGGTGGACTGTACCAATAAAGAAAGCAGGATCACGCTGAATGCAAACCGTTTACAACCGGTCATAAATTAGAAATCCAAAAACCCGGCAATGAACATCCTATGGCTGATAATGAAGATGATACTATAATATACACACTAAGTATACTACACCAGACTGAGTAAATAATTTCTCACTTTAGAGTCAAATGCACTGCAATAATATGAACATTCGCTATTGTGGTGTTGTGGACTATACAGGGTTATTTATAATTAATTAGCATCTTTTAGGGGCTTATTCTGTACATCAAAACTAACAACTTTTGTTCTACGACTTTTGTCAGAACTCAAAGAATAAATCAGCTGTTCCATACATTTTGTCGCGGATGAACGATATTTTTCTATGGAACAACACTTTTTTTTAGTTTTGACAAATGTCGCCGAACAGAAGTTGTTAGTTTTTATGTACAGAATAAGCCCCTGAAAGAATGCTAATTGATTAGAAATAACCCTGTATATTCAGAAATACTTATGCAATATAATTATCATAATATCTATTTTTTTACATTTAAAACAGACAGCATTAAGAATAAAAATACTCCAAAATGCGTAACTTGTAGCACTCGCTTTTGGCATATTCGTCAAGCAAGTCACAAACTTCTTAGTAAACACAGCGATTGTCTTACAAAATATTGTTATTGATATTGTAAAGTTGACCTTAAAATTAAATTTTATCGCTCAAGCTGTACTACTGTTATTAATAGTTATATTTTAACCTTCTATTACTGAAATGGAATCGGTGAAGCCTCCCTCGAGCTCGCTTATTGGAGTTATGTTTGAGACTCAGATCATTGAGGAGGATTGTTATTGAAGCCGAAACGGGACGACTTGATACTGTTTCTTTATAGAAAATTACTTTAAATGAGTCCTTGTTAAAGTATTATGAAGTATTTGTAGACTGCTCTTACAGTGTTTGGTTGATGTACTTAATTTAGTTTTGATGAAGTACTGTACAGTGTATGTATGTGCTGAATGTGTACGCAGGTTTGATCACGTGACTGCCTCAGAGTTACCCTGACACCAGAGTCGAGGAGGCGTGAGTTCGGTTCCCATTTTTTTGATTCGCATTTCTGTAATGAATACCCATACCTAAGTATTAAAACATCCAGAAACAGTTGAAGTCTGGATGTTTTCATCCAGATCCAGATTTATTTCATTTTATTTATTTATCAAAATCAACAGCCCATAATTCAACTTAAAATAATATACTATATACTTAGATTTTACCACAAAATGTTATGCAAATTTTCTTGGTTGAACGGCCTGGGCTGGGACTTTTTTTTGAACCGATAGGCCAAAATGTTATTTAAACTCATTTTGATTATGAGAGACTTTTTTCCTTTAATGTACACCTCATGAACACTCATAACTGAAATCACGTTATGTCACGGGACTGTATTGACAGTTGACGTTTTATAATTGCGTTTTTAAATCCAATGAAGTATGTACCTGTTTGTTTTGATTACTTTATGTCTCTTTTTATGTCAATGCTATTATAGTGTTTATAGGAATATAAATTGTCCTGCAATTAAATAAAATGGGTGACCAAGCGATATCAGAGAAAGATATGTTAAATGCGATAAAAGGCATATTGCGGAGAAATGGCTACTTGAATAAACTTACTGCTGAGGTATCGTATTGAATATTTAGCCCAAGAGCGGTTTTGAAACCAAAAAAATCAGAATAATACGTAATTTATCAGAGGCGTAATTTTTCAAGCAATCAAACGCGGCTGAGCTCATGAGTTAGGGCAAAATAGTAATAAGTAGATGGGACGTGTCCCTTCATAACATTCTGGCTATTTCCCATGACGTCTCTATCCTTTTAACCCTAAAAAACTCACGTTTTAACACTGAAGCATTAGTACATACATACAACTACTCATTTAGCGCTTTTATCATAAAAACATTTCTTCTATCGTACGGCTAGAGAGACGCGACCAAAGCGCCACCCTTTTATGGTGGACATTCCGCGCATTAGAACCAAGCGTTTCGAATCCTCATTCCTCATACGAACAGCCAGAATGTGGAACGCTTTGCCTGGGTCTGTATTCCCGTTAAAGTACAATGTGGGCGTCTTCAAATCCCGAGTAAATAGGTGTCTTCTAGGTAAGCGTGCTACAACCTAGACCGCTTATCTGCTTAACAACAGGCAGTATGTGGTCAAACGCCAAACCTATTCAGAATTAAAAAAAAAAAAAATACCTGCTCAAGTATAAAGCTAGTTTTCTGCCGCAATTGGCTAGTTTCTTAGTCTATCAATGTGGCGTGAACAGTGTTGTAGATGTCAACTTTGAACCCAAAGCATGAAAGCATTCCATACAGTGCAACTAAAAAAAATTCTGCATCTCATATCCAATATCTGTATTATTTTCAATTGACCATAATATACGTTCGTCTTTTTAGGCACAATAAAGTCTCATGTGGATAAAAACTTCCCTATCAAATGTCTTATGACACCGGTTGAAAGCCGCTCACATTCAATGGAGTACTGTGATCGTCGCGAGGTCATCAGTCTACCTAGACTCTACTGACAATAGGCCTAATTATGAAGGCATCATCGTAATTGTAATAGCTTATTTGCATATTTCTGTTAATTTTTCACTTTAGGCATTCGATAGAGAGAACACTTTTTACGTTGCTATTTAATTTACGATGGCGCCTTCATAATTGGGCTTAATCCTGTGTTTTCTTATTCGTGGTTGTGTCACCTGTGTTATATTTTAGTGGGAAAACTAACCTAGTTTCCATAATCAAATGTACCTATAGTTGGAGATGTGATCTTACGTGACCGAAGTGCTTCATGTTTGTAAGGATAAATTTATCTCTAGACTACCACGGCTCATTCAACGCGATCAACGATGTTTCTATTGGGAACTAATCTATTAATTTTATTTTGAATTGTAAGCCTCTTTACAGTCTGCGATTTGTATTTGTAATTATTTGATAATACACATTCACATTAGATACACCTTGTAATGAATTTTATATTATTTGTGAATTTTTTTTAGATAACATTGCATGTGTGTATCTTGGATCATTATTAGTAAAAATGTGAAAAATTATTAAACCAGACGAGCATGTTAATGAATCACTATTATGTAATTTTTTTTTGTATGTTCGTCAGACTTTCCTCTAACACAAGTCGAAGACGTTAGCTACAAACGCTATTACATTTTCTAACGATTTATACAAATTTACCGTACAGAGTTATTTCTAATTAATTAGCATTCTTTTAGGGGCTTATTCTGTACAACAAAACTAACAACTTTTGTTCTGCGACTTTAGTCAATAATTTAAAAAAAATCAGCTGTTCCATACATTTTGTAGAGGGTGAACGATATTTTTCTATGGAAAAATAACTTTTTTTTGAGATTTAATAAAAGTCGTAGAACAAAAGTTGTTAGTTTTGATGTTACGAAGAAGCCCCTAAAAGAATGCTAATTGATTAGAAATAACCCTGTATTTTTTTTTTGTAATTATTATTATTAGGTTCTATTTATCAATAAAGTTATCTTATCTTATTTTTAGATGCGAGCCCAGGTGACCGAGCTGCTCCGCGATCGTCAGAACTGCAAGAGCCAGCCGCCGCCAGCAGCCGACGAGATCTTGCTGGTCAACGAGCTCGTGAAAGAGTACCTTGAATGGAACGGGTACCTTTACACGGCGTCTGTGATGAAGTCCGAGGCTGCAATGCCGGCTGCTCAGAAAACTAGGTGCTTATTTCATTAGTATTCATTATGGATCTCAAAAAATACATAACAATAAAACGCTATTAAAATAAAACAGTGTAGTAAGCTGTGGTGGTCTAATTGGTAGTGACACCCGCCTTACAATCGTGAGGTCGAGGTTTCAAATCCCGGTCCCGCACCAATGAGTTCTTTGGAATTTATGTACGGAATTTTACACCACTGGCTGAGGCAACCTGCATACGTCCGTAGAAGAAATTCGATGGCGTATGTGAATCCACCAACCCGCACTGGGCCAGCGTTGTGCATATGGCCCAATCACCCTTCATGGGTAGGCCTAAGTCCTGCAGTGGATTATTAAAAATGCTGGTACAGGTGCATAATAAAACAGAGACAAAAAACATTTTCTAACATTTTATGACATTGATGCAAGAAACAAAATTTTGTTATGTACATTTGTTCTAAAAACGATATTTTAAATATCAGTCTGGTTTTATTATGGTCGTTAATATAGTATCTAGCTAATTTGACCTATCATCATCATTACATGTAAACTATTTACGATACGACGAAATTAATGCCTATGGTTCAAAACAGTCTATAGTTTGTACTGTGTAGAAGTAATTTGTTTTAGTGAGCAATTATGTAAGGCAGTATAATTTTCTAAGGAAGACCACGTAAAAGCAAACGTATTATAACTGTAGAAACATTCTGAACACAGGCTTACATTATTTTGATCAAAAGAAACACTGATGTGCTACATGCTACGGCAGCTCTACGAGCACGAGCGCAAGAGCTACAGTATAACATTTTACAGCTAAATAAGCTACGAGCTACACTATAATATTTAATAAATGAACTATAAAAAACTAGCTGACCCGGCGAACTTTGTTTCACGCAATATTTTTACAAATAACTATCGATCCGCCCCGGCTTCGCACAGGTGTATTATACATATAAACCTTAGTCTTGAATCACTCTATCTATTAAAAAAACCGCATCAAAATCCGTTGCGTAGTTTTAAAGATATACCATGGGGATAGACAGCGGGAAGAGACATTATTTTATACTATGTAGTGATAGTGAAGTGATAGCATATGTATTATTCTGATGTAGAAGCATTACTATTGCTAAGTTTTATCTCAATCCGTTCAGTAGTTTTTGCGTGAAAGAGAAACAAACATGCATACATTACCTATACATACTCAGAAACTTTCGCGCTTATAATACTAGTAGGATGTAAATGTAGAATTTAATCGACTTCAACATTAGAGTCTACGTAAAATAATTAAATAGATCGCTCGAAACGATTAATACTATTTTTAGATTGTTGTTAATTATCAAAAACTAAACAACCAATTATCGATATAATTTATTAATACTATTTTCAGATTGTTGTTAATTATCAAAAACTAAACAACCAATTATCGATATAATTTATTTATTTAATTTTGGGATCTATGATTTCCAATAAAAAAAGAATTATGTAAATCGAACCACTCTTGAAAAAATGCATAAGTACATAATAAAAAGGTTACCATTTGAGTACCTCATCCATTTTGTCGGTTAAAAATACAGTTAAATAATTGGTTATTTGTTGTGAAAGTTTAGCTACAAACGCTATAAAATTGTGGTCACTACAAAAGGGTAAATAAACAACTGAACGAGTTAATTTTACTGATATTGTGAAGTTTCCAAGTAGCTCTTGCCCTATTTCGGTTATTAGGCATCGATTTATTGATCTTTGCTTATCGGAGTATCTACTCGATACAACGCTCAAACAAATTTAACACGCTATTCGGACTAGCTAACTGAACTGGCCAATTTTCGTGGATTTACCTATTATATTATAGGTACAGAAAATATCTTTGTAAATAATCGGTGTACTATAAGCCTGCCGGTACGTGTTCTCTATTCAAGAACTCTACGACTCTATCGGCGACAAACAATTCATGCATAAAGCATCGGTTTTACGTCCAATATTTACTACCAACTGCCAATCAGAAGTATCCATCCATCCATCCATCAGCCGTAAGGCGTCCACTGCTGGACATAGGCCTCTCCCATGGATTTCCTATAAGGCCGGTTGGAAACGGCCTGCATCCAGCGCGCTCCTGCGATCTTAATTATATCGTCAGTCCACCCAAGTCGGTGGACATCCTACGCTGCGCTTGCTAGTTCCTTTATTATATTAGGGTGGACTGACAATAGTCACTAGTCGGTGGACTCTGCGTTTGCTGGTCCGTGGTCTCCATTCGAGAATCAGAAGTATATTAACGTGATATGATAAGAAACTATCCACTACCTGCAGACAGATTACTTAATTTAGATAGTAGAAAGACGTTGAATGCAAGTCGCTTTCAGCAGATCTTATTTGAAGCCTGTAGAAAAAGCCTATGTTCAACAGTGAATGTCCTATGGCTGATAATAATAACAATTTTGTCTTGTACATAAAATTGACAAAAACATATTAAAGAAGCTATTTATACCTACACGTTGTACAAGGGCGGTCTTTTTACTTTTAGCGATTTCTACCAGACAACTTTGAATGAAGTGCCTGGCTGATGTGATCTTGATGATTACAGATTGGAGCTTTGTGCTGAGGTCGGAGTGAAAGACGATGAGAAGTCGGCAGCTCTGCCGCTACTGTCGAACATAGTAGCGGCCTACACTGAGAGGATTCGGCGTAAGATTAACAAATGCAGGAAGGAGGTGCCTTCCCATACCACTGTCGGGTAACCCTCTGTAATAATAATAAACATTCTGAAATTCGAATAGTGTTTTATAATTTCAGTTTCATTTGAAGAAATGGATGTCAGAGACGCATTTTTTTAACCGATTTCCAAAAAGGAGGAGGTTCTATGTCCGTCTGTAGGTTTTTTTGTGTATTTTCATCGATATTTTTGCAAATTGTGAACTGAATCAAAAATATTTTTAAGTTCAAATGAGTATACTCCCAAGATGATCCCATTTAAATTTTATCGAAATTGGCTAAGCCGTTTTTGAAAAATCAACAATAATGTAAAAATATTATACATTAATTCGAGCAAACTTTTCAAATTTCGTACACGTACAATGGAAGTCGGTCTTGTCATTGTTAGCGAAAAATAATTATAAAAGCCAAAAACAATCTACAAAACAGTATTCCCAAAAAGAAATCAACTAGATAAATCTTTATTTATTACATTAGCATTTTATCAAGGCAATACAATAATTGGTATTTTCCAAGCCAGACTGTATAAACGACAACGAGCCAAGCTGGAGCTGGAATGAAGCTCAACCGAGTCACCTTAATGCAAAGATTTTACTGTAATTCTAGAGATAATTATTAAAATACAAGACTTCTTCCAGCTAAAAGCGTGCTCAGCATGCTGGCAAGTGGCAACATAATGACACGGAATGGTCTTGTTTATGCGTTTGCCTAATAGACATTAGCATTTTGGTCATGCTTCGGGTTCACCAGACGTTCAAATAGATTTTGACAAGATGATCAAGTGGTTTCTACAGACACAATTCAATGTCTCACCACCAAATCCTTCATCTACTTTTCACAACACAACAAGCTAAAAGTCACATAAATACCATCCCTACATAGTCGACGTATCACCTGCTCGTACTAAGCGATTCGCTTCTTCCTTCATAATTCGAACCGCCAGGGATTGGAATGCCTTGCCTCCGTCATTGTTTCCTGACAATTACAATTTGTATATCTTCAAGTCAAGAGTGTATAGGTATCTTCTAGGTCTACATACTCCATCTTCGGCTACAACTTCGCTTTCCATCAGGAGAGTTGGTGGTGATATTCTGCATTAAAAAAAATTAACTCATTGCTAAGGTTAGGTTAGGTTAGCACTGGAAGTCAGTAAGTAAGTTTGTATAGGTCAGATTAGGCTAGCCGTGGTGTCAGAGTTTTTAACCACCTAAAAGCTTCTGACATAGCTAAACGGTTAAAACAACAGTTAGCTCTGAATGAGGTAAAAAACTGACTTTTGCTCACTTCAGATGGCAGCACTGTTGAGTGTTCCCTAAATCTGACAGATAACTGTCATCCTCCATAGTAATTTTGTCAACAAACAGAAAGAATTGAGTTTATTTCAATAATATGACATTATGTTCAGCTTTGGATTGCAAAAAGACGGGAGTCCATGTATTCCCTAAAGATATCAAAAGAAGAAAACAATGGACAAAAGCTATACGGCGAAAGAATTGGGCGCCGACTAAATATTCAAGGTTATGTGCGGATCATTTTAAACCTGATGATTACCATACGAGGAATTCCTACACTGGTGAGACTTCCATTTCTGTCCAGATTTTTTCACAAACCATTTTGCAAAACTATTTGTAACTCTGTCCAATAAATGGATATTTGTCTTTGTCACAAATTAATAGTAAGTTTGTTTGCTTTAGGTGAAGAAAATACACAAAGTATTGAAAAAAACCGCAGTGCCATCCATATTTTCATTTACTTTAGTGAAAACAGCAGATCCATTGGCACAACAACGGACAGAAAGGTTGCTACAAAGAAGCAGGAAGAAACTAAGTTTTGAAACGGCCAATGATTCATTGCCTGGTACTAGCGGAATTCAAAATAAAGTTATGTGTGAAGGTAGATTCAAAGATGAACAACTGCCAGTACAAATGGAAGTAAATATCCACCCACAGATTGAATCGCTAGGGAATGACCAACCTGGTGTGTCCGCTGCATCAAAAACTACTCAAGTGAACTTTGAACATATTTATGGATCTATAGAAAGATTCAAGACTAATGATAGTGTTATCGCTTTTTACACTGGGTTTGAAACTTATGACAAGTTCTACCTTGTTTTTTCAACATTAAGCCCAATGGCTCATTCAATAAAGTATTATGGAAGTGATGTCAAAAACATTACTTTTGAAAATCAGTTTTTCATGTCGATGATGAAGTTACGTCAAAATAAATGCAATTTTGAACTAGGTCAATTTTTCCAAATCAGCCCTACAACAGTGTACAACATATTTATAACATGGATTAATTTTATGGACCAACTTTGGAAAAAATTAAATATTTGGCCTGAAAAAGACTTGGTGCTTTATTACATGCCGGATGGTTTTAAACAATATGATAAAAATACTAGAGTTATCATTGATGGAACTGAGATACGGATACAAAAACCTGGGAACCCTGTAGCACAGCAAGCATCCTGGAGCAGTTACAAGCACAATAATACATTAAAGGTATTAGTTGGTGCAACACCAGGAGGTTTGTTGTCCTACTGTTCACCTGCATATGCTGGTTCAATAAGTGACCGACAAACTGTGGAGCGAAGCAACTTAATAAAAATGTGTGAGCCCGGGGACAGTATTCTAGCCGACAGAGGATACAATATTCAAGACATGTTTATTGGAAAAGATGTAACTTTAAACATCCCTACATTTTTAAAAGGAAAGGGTCAAATTCCACATCTAAAGCTTTTGAAAGACAGAAAGTTAGCTAGTCAGCGTGTACACATAGAACGTTTAATTGGTCTAATGAAAACTTACAAAATTGTCAAAGAAGAGTTACATCATAATTTTGTGCCTCTTGCATCAAAAATATTTTATGTCTGTCTTATGTGCTGTAATTTTAGAGAATGCATTATGAAATAAATAAAAAAATCTGCTTTTTAGTTTGGTTTTATTACAGAATCATAATTCTTGTATAGATATTTATTAATAATTAAAGGCTGCAAGTATTCTTCATAAAAAGAAGTTAGATGTACTATCATTTCTTTAATGAACTCTTCATCTCGCTCAATGTATATCACTTTCATGTCTTTGAATGTATACACAATTAAATTACAAAATTTGCGGTTTGTGCAAAACAACTGCCCCTGTATTTGTGTGTAATAATTGTGTTTTGTTTTTAGTTTTAGTTCACCATTCTGCTCATAAAGATACGGCACTGTGCTTGGTGAAATAAAGGAGTTCCTACTTACAAAAGGGCATTTCACTTCCACCACCGTTTCATTTTGAAGCAATCCATCAGGTGATGCTGCAAGGAATGGGTGGCTTTCAGATATGCACAAACCACATCTTTCTATTTTTGAGCTTAGAAAGTTTTCGTATTTCTGAAGAGCGACAGGCTCATTAACTTTCCCATGAGTTGTTGCCCTTGATGAAAACATTTTAGGGTTTAAAATGTTGTTGGCTAATGTTTTCCTTGTACCATCTTTACTGTGGCATACAGCATGGAAATTGCTCGCAGTCACTCTGACACTTCTTGCGATGTGCCATTCTTTAGAGGCATCCTGTTTTACAGTTCTAGCCATCACATCTTGCACATGGTGTTGGTTAATATTTTGAAGTAATAAGTTCTCTAACAGTGAGTCCTTCATAGTTTTCTCCGAGTAATCATGGTCTTGTTCAACAGCATAAGGATTGGCCGGTCTTATTACTTGTAAGTATGGCATTTTGCTACCAGAAGTAGCGGCAAATCCAATTGCTAAATTATGCACATAGCTTTCATAATTACTCATTATTTCTTCTTCTTTGATTGGGTGATAAAGTACACTCGTGGATTTACGCCGCTTACCTGGTAACACATGTGACTGCATTGGTGAATCATAAAACACTCTCTTTGGTGTTTTAAAGGCCATTAATTCTTCTGTGCATACTTTGTGCATAATGATAGTTTTGGAACATGCTATGTCTTCTATACCATGAAGTACGGTAAAAATATGCTTGCAGTGAGCTTCCAATCTGCTTCCTGCAGCACACTCACAATGACTCGCCTCTATTGTGCCATTTAAATCCATTTTCAGCATGACTATGTAAAGCAACTTTTTCATTTGTGCTTTACATTGAGCATGAAAATATACATTGTTTCCTTCAAAGGCAACTCGAAGAGTCACCAAGCTTCTACTTTCATATAAAAGTCTGCCTTTGGGTGGTACTTGAAACCTGAAACAATACTCGTAGTTAAAGGTATTTGATAAAAGTTATCAGTAAAAATCTAAAAAGGAATGATAGATGATATCTTTTCTCGACATAATTATTCGGTTTCATAAATGTTACGCATTCTTACCTTTCTGCGAACTCTTGAATGTGGTGTTTTGAAAAGACAGGAAGATTGGTGCTCGCATTGACGTCCTTGAACACATCCAGATCCGGAAAATCAGGCATATCGTCGTCAAGCTCATCTTCTACTCCGAGTAAATCGTTTCTATCGTACGCTTCCAATCTAAATGAAAAAAAGGACTAAATAAGTATTGGGGATAAACATAACCTCCAAATAATGAACTACATATTATCTAGTTACCTTTCGATTAAAGTAGCTTTTTTCCCAGAAATAGATGCTTTTCTTTTCCGCAGCTCTTCTTTTAACTGCTTCACACTCCATGTCGAATACATTTTTGTAGTATTTGAGGCAAATTTGCTAGTAAACACAGAGAACCAAAAACGCAATATGGCGGCGATTAGGATCACTCAACAGTAGCGCCATCTGCGATTAGCTTTCAGTTTTTAACCCCATTGAATGTAACTACGTGGAGCGTTGTACACCATCTGATATCTTGTTTTCTTTTTAAGGCAGTTTTCTTAGAAAAGCCTCTTCCAATAATAAATGAAACAAGATATTTTCAAATCAATACCTTTCCACGTAATCTATACATTTATTGAGCTAATGAATTCAATAACTTTCCCAGAATTCTGTGTTTAATGAAGTAAGTTGGAAACCTCGACAGGTCAATTAGAGCTGTTGGGTCTGGCACTCTGCGGTGTAATTATGCGATACCTGATTGGAGATTTGACTTTGAGCTTAATTGCTGATCTAGTTTTGAGGTCTGTGGTTGTAACTCGGCTGGCTAATTTAGGTTTAATCATTGTCAGCTAAAGACTAAATGTAATGCAAGCGCAGCCCAAATTTAAATTTCAAATGCTCGGCTTAATCAGCCAAATCAGAGTTGTTTCTATCTATCTATCAGCCGTAGAACGTCCACTGCTGGACATAGGTCTCCCCCATGGATTTCCAAATTGTTGTTGTTGACAATAGTTGACAGAAAAAACAATGCAAAATGCCGCTAAACGTGCGTACAAAACTATCATGAATAGTTTTTTTACCGACATTTGGACGCATTTGGTGCCCAAACTTCACATCACACTTATTTTTTTGCGAACCTGTTTCAACCAGACTAATACAATGCCCACGATTAGAGTGCAGAACCTGACATTGATGTGGAATAGTGAGTGGAAATCTTGTGAGTTATGAACTATATTTGAATTTCAATCTGACTTAATTCTGATTTCAATTTAATTATATTTCATTTTTATAATATGAAAATACCCTTTGTTCAAAACACTGAAAACTATCAGACTGATTTTATTTGTAAGGGCTCCCAAGAAACTGGCTTTGCTGAATTTGGGGTCCACCTATATTTTACAGTATGGTTATTCATCGTTTTTTTAAAAATAAATATGCTTAATTTTGTCCACTCTCTAATACAGCTTATTAGAACCCATCTCCTGAAAATCCTACTAGCTGAGCGCTAAGCTTTAATCTTTTTCCTGGCCAGTGAAATCAAGAAAAACACAATACCATGCAGTAAGTACCAAACGACATGACGCGTGACCAAAATTCTGGTGTTTATTTGGCTCAACGTATAAGTATTGCCATTCAGCGTGGCAATGCTGCCAGCATGCGGGGCACGCTGCCAACTGGCAGTAGGCTTAAGCATTTGGATTATCTTTAGACCTTCAAGGGTCTGTGGATGATCCAATCGCTTGTTATGTAGTAGTAGTTAATGTAGTGGTAATTAATAAAGGCACTTGCCCTTTAAAAAAAGTAAGTACCTACATCAACATTTATACCAACATCAGTAGGTAAACACATATTTTTACAATTCACCGAGTTCTCTGAAAATTAACAAAGCAAACAAAGTTTCAACTCCATGAAAGGGTAAATTTACTTTAGTATTTAACCCTAACTTTGCAGCTTACACGTAAACACCCCTTCGAAGAAATTACCTCGCTACGTATTTCAAAGTGATTGATTCACCCTATTTTTTTTTTATTTCTCTCTTTATTCATCTTCGTCATTATTACAGTTACAGGATGTCTACTGTTGGAAATATGTCTGTTTTATGTCCAAGAATGTATCTGCTTTAAAATTTCTGCAATTTTAATCACATTTTAGACCAGTTTCACGATCACAGAATCGAAGTAATTTAAAAAAAAAGATTCAAAAATATTGTTTTTTAAAATTAATAAAACTAAATTAATGTTTTTTGTCTCAATAAATAATTGTCGATTTGATATACCTATATCCTTATAAAGCTACCTTACAAAGCACAACATTGCTGTATGCATACCTGCATACGGTCGGAAAAGAAGAAGTTTGAAGATTTCTGTGGATCCACCATCCCACACTAGGCTAGCGTGGTGAATAACGCTCAATCACCCTTCATACGAGTAAATAAGCTTATATTAATTACTGCACTAGTCGAAAAAACCGTACAGTAAGTACAACCAATCAAAATCCAAAACTCCAACTCCACAAAAGTTAGAAACTAAATTTACTTTCTAAGTTAGCAGCTTACACGTAAACACCTTTCTAAGAAATTAGCTACCTCGCAGTAATTCTAAGTGATTGATGCGCTCAATATAAATTAATGAGTCTCACACCCCCCCATTGGAGGTCAACAACGCCGCTTGGAGCTTGGAAGCTACACACGTCGATACAAATAACTCTCATACGTCTTCGTGGCTATTCAAGCTTCAGAGCAAGGGGGAGGGACTGGAAAACCTATTTAAAGCGGTACCTACAAAAAAATTCAATAAGGAGTTTTCGTCATTTGATTTGTGCAGTGTAATATTATATTTATTCAAAATTTTTATGAAGCTTTACTACATCCTGTAACGCTCATACCTTAATTTGACTAGGCTAGGCGATCATCGAAGTTAAGCATCGTTCAGCACGGTCAGTCTTCGGATGGGTGACCACGGGTGGTATTTACAACTGAGCGCTAACGTGGCTTCGATGACACGTTAAATTATTGGTCTTGGTTATTTTAACCCTTCAGAGGCCTTCAGACGGCTTATAAACTCTGGCATCAGGGCAAGCCACCCGGCTTATACGAACTTACTTACTACATTCTGCCTGGTTTAATGCAGAAAGTGCAATCGTAGCGCGGTTACCCAAAGGTTTTTTTTTATTTATTTATTTAACCTTAATATAACTTGGATTTGATTTTAGAAATAGTTAGTTTTAGAAATTTAATTAATTTTTTTTTATTCCTGATATAACTCTAGTATGTCCGAATTATTCAATAGGCAGGTATCTAAAGGCTATTTTTCTATTGTGTTTCTTATGTTTTTTTTTCATAATTTCCATGCATAAGCGTGTTAAATGTGTTTAGTTTTGGCTTTTTGGTGTCACTTAAAAGAAATCAAGTATCGTTTTAATTATCAAGTACAGTGTTTGATAACTGCAGTTAAAGTGTAAGTCATATTTTATGGCGGAAATTTAAACGCCTGGTCTTACTAAAATCAAGTGTACCGCTTTTATTTGTACCGCTTTCATTTTCAAGCTCTTTTGTAATTTCTTTCCGGTTCATGGGCACGAGTAAGTACGTGTCGTGCAATCAGTCTTTGAAGGCGGCGTTTGTTACTATGTAAGTGAAGAGTATATTGCGTAGCTTGCTTACGTATATCCTTACAGAAAGTTGCTTTGCAAACTGCACAGACTAAGAGAGGGTACACATTATACGTTTTGAAGCGCGCGCTTTGGTAACGCGCGTTCAAAAAACCTTTGGTCCGATAGGGTACATCCGTACACATCCAAACTCGCGCTTCTAGAGAAACACGCGATAGGAGCGAGATGTAAAACCGCCGTACGCTTCTATAAAAAAAAAAAATATGACTTTTCGATTGAAATTACGAAAAGTCTGGACGATAAATTGTCTGTGGTTGCTAGACAACGCTTTGTTGGTAAACATTTCATATCGAATTTGGCGGAAGTATAGATACATGGGTCGCCATTATGTTGAACATTTGGATGTGTTTGAGTATTTCTTCCGGAGAAATCGACTCTCTTAAAATTGTTGAATCACTCGTAATATCCGCTTTTATAATATTCAACAATTCATCAAATGTTTAAGAGACATTCTAAAATTATTAAAAAATGCTTGTCCATAGGTAACTATTTTCTTAATTTTGGATAATGCGTTACATACGTTCCATGCGTTAATCAATCTTTTAGTAATGGGTGTCGCTAAAATTTTATATGTTGTTCGTTTTTGAATGCGATCCAAATGTATTTTTAATTTTACCACTCACACACTTTTGCACACGAACGAAACATTCGTAAATGATCGCAGTATAGTAGGTAGTTAGGTCTGTAGAAAACAGAAAAATGTTTCGACTATCAAATATTTGGTAAGGGAGCATTACTCTAGATCAGAAGCACTTGATATCAGATATTGTTCACACCCAGATAACGCCATTCCATCCCAATCCATTTCAGAATCGGATCTCATAGCTGGAGCCATTTTTGAAATGGTCCGAGCCCGATCATTGTCCAGAGTTAACGACAGGGATGAACCAAGGGTAATCGAATAACTGTTATCGAGTTGTATTCGGGTTGATTGTGAAACAAAAAATGTACACTTTCTTCAAGTTCAAGTCATTTATAAAACTCTTAAACTGTGGTTAAAAATAGGTATTAGACTAATTTTTTTTCTTCAATTCATCAATTTGAGGATGTAACGTTTTTACACGTTAGATACAGTTAAACATATATTATAGTTAGCTTGAGAAAGTGCCGTTTATTGGCTCCAAGTTTGTGCAGTTTCATTTTGTAACAAAATAATACAAATATCGAGCGCGTAAAAGACTTAAAAAACTTATATTAAGCGTCATCAATGTGCATTGTAAAAAAAAAGAAGTCGGTGCTGGGGGTGCAATTCTCAGTTCGCGAACCAAAAGCCTGTGTACTTACTCATGCAAGTTAAGAAGGTACTTAATTACATTTCATTTCATTCATTCATTCAGCTGTTGGTATGATACATACACTTAGCAACGTCATTTCCATACATTACATTTTCAACCGACTATAATAATAAATTAAATAATGTGACAATTTTATTTTTGCGGCTGTAAATGGGCCTTGTCAATTAAATTAAATGTCTTAAATTATCAATATAGATACATTTTCTATCTCTATATATTTTAATGACATAATTTGAATTACTTGCACTTATAATACACCTGCAAACATTTCATTAGCCAGCAAAATAACACAAAGTGCTTCTCCTGAATAGTCTAAGCTAAGAAATATTAATGATTTCTGCGAAATAAATCAAACAAACTTCTCAAAATCTTGAAAGCGTCTTAAAAACGAAGACTTCAAACATTGAATGCAATCAATTAACAGCGGGTCACAACACTCTCACCAAATTTCCTCTCGATTAATGAAGGGAAGGAAAATAATGATGCGAGTCCTTTGACAAGCAGTAGGTTACATGATATGAAAGGAAAAAAAAATGTTTTTCTTTAAAATCGATTTGCGGACAATAATATAACGTTATAACGTCAAAAAAACATTTTTGAATCAAGAACTGAAACATGCCGAACACTTAGGCCGATCTCTCTATCACTTGCACCACGCTCTCGCTTCCACGCTGGGCTCAGGCTGAACGTGACAATTTATTGTGTGTGCAGTTCATCGATTAATGAAATTTTATCTCGTCAAAAATGCGCGCGTGTTTGTGTGATAAGTTATCCATCATTTAAGATGGATAACTTCTACTACTACTTCTTCTGGATAACTAATCTCGAATCAAATAAAATAATATTCGCAATTCGAGAGCGATTTCCTCGAGTATATCTCTAGAGCGGGCGGGTTTTACGGGGAGAAATTTATCTTGTGAATCTGTTCGCCATTGAACGTCAAAGAGCTATTGTGTCTAACTGATTACTGCAGGTAATAGATGTGAGCGCGCACAATGGCTTGTTCATTGGGCTCGGTTAACTGCCACACGGACGGACGGTTACGATGGAGAGCAATAGCATGTGTAGCCGCCAATCACGTAAGCCCAAGATATTCAAGTTGAAATGGCAGTGAGCGGGGCACATATCACGGAGGACTAATGACTGACAGAGTCAAAAAGTTTTCAAGTGGAGACCACGTAGGTACTGACAAGCGCAGCGCAGGACGTTCACCTTGTGGGTGGATGACTTCTGACTTCTGACTTGGTGGAAGACCCATAGGGGAGGCCTATTTCCAGCAGTGGACGTCCTATGGCTGATGAATGGATGGATGATGGACGCGGATCCTAAACAATAGAGCACGTAAAATCTTTACTAATATTATAAATCCAAAATTAAAGTGTTTGTTTAAATAATAAGGCTGTTTTTACAGTTACGTATGCAACCGAGACCAGGCCGCTGGGTGCCCAACCGGTTCATCCATCCATCCATCCACATTTTTTGCTTTAATGTAACGCTAGACTAATAAGGCATTTGTGGCTTAAAAACTCTGATAACAGAGGTATCCAACTGGCTAATACGAACTTACTTTTATCTAACTTACTTATTTTTAAATTATAAAGTTACTATATTTTAATTCTGTAAACTGACTTGCCTTGTATGACTGACGTATTATAAATGGCCAATAAATGATCTGAATCTGAATCTACCGTTTACTCCCAGCTTATAGTAGGTAACATAATTAGCGATTAGTCTATTTTCGAACAGTCTCGGTCCATAATTTCTAAATTACATTTATCTAGAAAGGATGTAGAGGCCAGCAGTTTTCTAATTAATCTGGCCGTGTGTCGAGCACCCTCAACCTGCTCAAACAATCTCAGAATAGCCTAACGCGAAGGGACCGATTCAATTTTCCCTTTTCCCGGATGTTTTAACGGATGCTACTATTTAACATTTATTTTAGATTTTGTTAGTTTTTAGGTTTGAATACTTAATTTTACGCTAAATATTTCAGCTCATCACTGATTAGCTAAGTCTATTTCAAGCTATAAGTGAAGCGCATATCAAGTCAATTTCAAGTCTATCTTTTTGTATGGAACAGCTGTTTTGCAATTTCGAAGTTGGCCTCAAAGTACTTTTTTCATAGTTCATTTTATAAGTAGGATGATTTCTTAAAATAATTTCATCGTTAGGAACACCCCGCACAGGTTTTTATTTACTAGCGACCCGCCCCGGCTTCGCACAGGTTTATTATACATTTAAACCTTCTATTAAAAAAAACCGCATCATAATCCGTTTCGTAGTTTTAAAGATATAAGCATACATAGGGACAGACAGCGGGAAGCGACTTTTTTATACTATTTAGTGATTATTCTGTATATTTGACGTATTTTGGATTGTATCAATAGATGAGTAGGTTTGCATAGTTAACGAAATATTTAGACTAATAACATTGCCAATGAATAAAGCACATAGTCTGTTAAACGAATGATCAATGGGGCTTTAAGTTCTCTTACAAATAGTATCAGTACGCGTTTCATAGGAAAACCAACAAGAAGGCGGACTTGAATCTAATCAATACAGAAATGTTCTGGATTCAAATTGCCACCAATGAGTGTAATTGGAAATCTATTGGAGTCCCAGCGGTGGACGTCTCACCGGCTGATGTAATGATGGTGATGGAGCGTAGCTTAAAAATTTACTTTATTGACCAAAGTGGAGGTCTTCGTCTTAACGGGCCCCGTCCGTAATTGTTTTTAAAGAGGAGGTTAAAAAATTATATCTGTCGCAATCTTCAAATAGTTCTTAGTTTTTGGGTGTTTTATTAATTCTGTAGTTTGCTTATTATTGTATTTGTTTACTTATATGAGTACATTGGTTTTATGTGTATGTTAGAAGTTAAAAGTATTTATTAGTTTATTTTACTATATTATTTATTTATGTATTAGTATTTATAATATTTGTATGTATATGTATATTGTATAATTCTTTTTTATTTTTAAAGTGTCCTCTAGATTAGCAAACCTCGTCGTTTTTTCTTTTGTACCATCTCTCTCCATCCTAAGGTTGCCTGGAAGAAATCACTTTCAGTGATAAGGCCGCCGGTTGCTTCACATATTGTAGCATCTAATTTTCTCTATTTTTCTGCTTTATGTGTGTATGAATCAATAAAGAGTTTATCTATCTATCTATCACTGCGTTTTTGCGTTCGTCTGTCTGGATGTTGATTTTCCTGTACAGGTCGCGTTTTTCAACGAATCTCGACGAAACTTAGTAGATTTACAGGTTTTGTAAAATATTGTTTTTTTCTTGTCGTCGGCAGTTTTTGTTAATATTTCCCTCAAAAAGAGAGGAAATTTGCTATCGCGCTATTTATCGGATGATTTCGATAATATTTAGCAAGATCGTTGAGAATGGAAATTCTAACAGAATTTTCAAGTATGAACCAAATCGGTCAAGAGCGAGTCGAGACATACGATTATGAAGGTTCGGTAAAAGAGATTTGTTGCGAGGTCTACTGTAATAATTGGAATCCTAAAATAGGTCATATCAAATGCCTATTTGTTCCAGTGGGCTTTAAAGCTCGACCTTTGCTCAGACAATGAAATTTTATTAAGGTCAGTTGTCTCTGTACCTACTGAAGAATTCGGCCCTTCGATATGTCTGTTCTAGCCCTAAAAGAATTTACGTCTGAGCAAACCCAATAATAGCAACCACGCGTGCTCAAATACCCCAATCACGGATGGCAACTGATTAAATGGTCCGCTGTTAATCTCATCAATCGTGTTACTTGTTGTCAGCAAAAAAACAATATAACGCTTCGGACCAAATAAAAAAATCAAAACATAATGTTGTGAACAAAAAAGTGAGGTCGGGCAAAACTATGCCTCGCCGTGTACAGACACAACACACACATGTACACGTACAAAGAAACTATGCCTTGGCTCGTCAGTCACACGTGTATAAAAAACCGGTCTCACTTGTCTGTTAACGACGTTCCGTCTTGGTCTGAGTATAACGCCATTTAGTTATTTTGAAATGAGCAATGGATAAAGTTCGCATCTGCTGAAGAATACAATACATCACAAAATTCTGATTGAGTAAAAGTCAACATTCGCATTTCATACTTAAAATACTAAAAGTTGTAGTTATGTGTTTTATCATTTAAAAATGCTTATTTTGAAACTTGTGAAACAATTTCGCGTTAAAATGGGTATATAAATGTGTATACTCGTATGTATTTATGTTTGTACCAGACTGCCAAGAAAGGGTTTTTCGTAGCCTGCCCGGGTAGCACGGGCAATGGGAGAAAACCATTTTATCCACTCTTAATGTCAGATGTCATTGTCAATTTACACTTTATTTCCTCTGCGAGGGGATATATTGGTGGAAAGACTATTAGTCCCTTTGCCATGCTTCCCGTGCTGGAAGAAATCGCTCAAGGCGATAAGGCCACCCTTGTACCACCCAATTTTAAGAATATTACTCGTATGTACTTTGTTATTTAAGCTGTTTTTTGGTGTACAATAAAGTTATATTGTATTGTATGTTTGGAAATTTCTTTATTCCCACGTAGGCATATTCCAAACAGCTAAATGGATTTTAATAATTAAGCTATTGTTATATTTGTTTTAAAAATCATAGTAAATAATATAGTATTTAAGTTAAAACTGAAATGATTATTGAAAATGAAAAAAAAAACGGATTTTCGGAGCCAAATTGTAAGTATAGTTCAAAATTTATTTTTTACCAAAGCAATCAAGTAGGGTAAAAATAAAGAAAACTATATACCGTTGTACCTATCACTGTTATTGACATTTTAATACTTTTGACATTTGTTTTTTGAAATTATTGGAATTGTCCTATTGTACTCGATCTGTGACGTATACTGTTGTATGAATAAAGGAATATATGAATATAAATATAATTTCATGTGCCTATTTAAATTCAAGCAGAAATAATTACAACCATTTAATTTTTTCGGTCATTTTAGTTGCTCATTTGTAGATTTATACAGTCGGGTTTTTTTTAGAGTTTAATTGATGTTGTGTTTATAAAATGAAGAGGAAATCATGCTGATAGTAAAAAGTCACGTCGGTCGGCTGAGAATAGCTGCAACACCGAAGGCGTTACTTCAGACCAAAGAAGATATAACAATACTACGTATTTAGACTTAACTGTTGATCCATTTTGTAAGGCCCTAGCTTAGCGGAAACTTTTTCATTTTATTTTGTCACTGACACACCGGTTATTTTCTTTCACTACTCAATTTTACCGCTGACCATTTCAATGTTGCCTGTCACAAACAACCCCGTGAATGGTGGCCGGCAAGTGTCGCGGCTAACATGAGGTAATTAATTGTGTTCCCTTCGCAACCACGTGCATTTCCCTCCATTTTTCTTATTTATCGGCTCCTGTTGTCCCCAATTAGGTCGCAGGTTATTGGACCTGCTCCTTATAGAGACTAATTGCTTTTTCGGTAGACTTGAGGTGTTTATCAGCCGACTTCAAAAGCAGGAGGTTTTGCAAGCTTTCATATATTTATCTTACACGCTGACTTACCTACCCGTAGCTTCTCAAAGAATCTTCAATTTTTTCCTTGATCCCAAAGAATTACACTCTTTTTTTGACAGTGTAAAAGTTGGAAAGAAATGATTTTACGAATTGGATTTTTTTTTGCACACCTCATTATGGTTGGTAGTGGATGGATATATAATATTTCTATAATTTTAAGATCTTTTGTACCTACTAACAAATAAATACTTGACTTCATCATCATCATCATCAGCCTGTATCGACCCACTGCTGGGTATAGGCCTCCTCTACCTTGTGCCAGTTTGCCCTGTCTTGGGCAAAATACTTGACTTGACGAATGTAATTTTAATTTAATTTTATTCTTATTTGCATGATACAAAAGATTTTGTATCATGCAAATAAATACTTTGGACTTTGACTAGAGATGAAATAAGTATTACTTCTGTTGTTATAAACAACTTACGAGTATATATGAGACGAACCCTAAAAGCGCAAAAAGTACGTGTTTCATACTTTTAGTCACAGTTCTATGAACTTATGGTGTGAAAATACTAATTTCGTTTTTGGTAAAATCAAAATTAGTTCTTTTAAAGGCGGCCTAACTATTAACTATGTTACATTTCAGTAAAAAAATATAAAAGAATCCAAAATAACAGCGTCTGCATTACAAAATAGATTACACACAAATTAACGATTTAGCTTGATTCTTTAATTCCAACATTACTATAAAAGCCTATCTATACTACAGCCATTGTTAGTGTACAGCTAACTAAAATTAACAAATAATCTCTAAAATTGATCCCAGTCAGAACAAATCAAGGCTTATCTCGCCGCCACACTTCAGAAAACTTCTGAAGAAAGCACATCAAACAAAATGGAGTGCCGTGAGTGCGCGAAAACCTTAAACCAATTAATTGTAATACTGACTGAATAAAACATACTAAATATGTAACAACAACAATAACAAACTATTCCTTATTGGGCAGCCATTTAAATTGTAGAGAAATAAGAAAAACAAAGCAAAATAGGCAAAACAGTCATCGTTATAGACAACTTTTTTCAAGGGCCCAGCGCTAATATCACAAAAACAAAATCAGCTGTACTTGGCATACATTATGTCGCATAACTGTAAATTATTATGTTTGAAGATATTGATGTCAGTCTCTTAGTAAAAAAAATCGTGGCGATAATTATTTATATCTCTGTATTAAAAGGCCAAACAATAGTCTTTAATTAAATGCCATTTAATACATTAGAAACAAAAATCTGTTCTTTCTTCATATTTTTAGTATAGAAGCATATAACATAGCTATATAGAAGTTGACAAATAATAGTCGCAATTGATTCTAGTCGGAAAGAAGCAAAACTCATCTTGCCACCACAATGCTCCGAAGTTTAGGAAAAAGCCCATCAAACAGAACGGAGTGCCGTGAACGCAAAAACTTTCAACCAATTTATTGTAAACCTGATCGAATAAAACATTATGGGTTCTCTTTTTTGGATAAATTGTAGTTAAAAAACACAATTTTAAACAACTTGTAATACGGGTGAACTATTATTTTAATTTTGAATCTTGTAACTACCTACATTAGTTTTAGTATAGAAGTCTACCACTAAATAAAAGTAAACAAACAATAGTCACGATTGATCCAAATTGGAAAGAAGCAAGTTTCATCTCGCCGCCACAATAATGGGCCAAAGTTTATAAGAAAGCACATCAAACGAACGGAGAGCCGTGAGTACGCGAAAACTTTCAACCAATTTACAACGATACCGACCAAATAAAAGAGCAGAACTACTCTTTGTCTTTGTGTCCGGTTTATGATGTTAGATGTTACGGACGAAGTTAGAGCATTGTCTTTGACTAGAATAAGGCTAGGATTCTGACGATAGTGCATCTAACAGTAGTAAAAGCAAGAATTTCAAAATATACGGGTTTAAATATTCTGGGAGAGAATCTCATACCGCCTTTTCACAAAAGATTTAAACGCTTTAAAAACTGTTTAACTGTGCAATTTGTACTAAACATTGTCTAAAGCGTGCGTAAAACTTTTGTGGTAAGACGGAAAATGTTAAGGATCGTCAACACGACGAAGAAGATGAATACCTATTCTTTTATTTTCGTAATGTAAATAAAAATCAGCCAATTTATTTAGTACCTACGAGTATTACTTTATGCTAACATCTATCTTTCTGACACTCCCATAGACAGGTACTGATTATTTATTGTATAACGTTTTTTTTTGTCGTCGTTTTTGATGGAATTTTATTTACAAATGGTACAATATTTATTATGATATTAGTATCGATAGTAATTACCTATAATAGTAGATATAGGTACATTGCCAATGGGCAGTTCATTAATATATCTAAGGTCATCAATATAAAAAAATGCCAAGTTGATGTATAGCGTGCAGGAGAATAGTGACCACGTACTGGGGTGCGCATTGCAGAAGATGACTTCTTTTGACTTTCGACTTCTTTTATTTCATACTAGCGACCCGCCCCGGTTTCGCACAGGTGTATTATACATATAAACCTTCCTTTTGAATCACTCTATCTATTTTAAAAAAAAACCGCATCAAAATCCGTTTGCGTAGTTTTAAACATAAAAGCACACATGGGGACAGACAGCGAGAAGCGACTTTGTTTTATACTATGTAGTGATTATTTACATTTCTATACGACGATTATTAGAATTTTCTACGAAACATTTCCCTCTGAATATTTTCCGCGAGCTATTATAGTTTGAACGGAAGCAGGCCGGAGGGAAGCATTCTTCGTTTTCCACTGCACATTTTATTATGGCTTATAATTTTTCTCGTGGTTAACCCATATCTGCTTAGCCTCAGGGAGGGATCTTTGTTTAGAAGGGCTTGGAATCGTACGTATATTGAAAGTATGGAAAAAACCGAATGACCCGGTTGTGGCCACTTGTTGTCAAAATTGTTGCATAAGTGATAATTATAAACAATGTAATACCATAAATATTATTTATGTAAATCTAAATATTTCAAAATTTCTTTAACAATAATATTTTAACGTAAAATGGTCTGATTAATCCTTAAAATTCAAAGAGGCCACAAATGATACTAAGATGGCTACAACCGGTGCATCTACCCTACTTATGTTAAAATTCCAAAAATGTGTTTGTAGGTTTGTTACTCTTTCACGCAGCAAAGGAGCAACGGGTTAACTTGCTTTTTGTCATGGATGTAGTTCAAAGATTAGAGAGTCGTCAAAGTTACATTTTTTTTTTTGAAAAAAAAATAAAAGGCGTCTATGGTAAGAATGGCAGAAAATTCAAAATATTACGGGAACGAATCCGCGGGCAAAAATGAAATTAGAATCTGACTTCATAGATTTTATCATTACAGTCAACAAAACGACAATTTAAATGGCAGTTGGCAACGTACGTAGCACGGGATTGGTGAGATGAAAGGTTCACGAATGGAAACCACGTACGACTACCAACTAGCGCAGCGTAAGACGTCCGCCTACAAAGTGTATAGACAATCAGGCTGGTTGTGAGTTGCTAATAACCAGTGCCATTTTTAATCTGCAAAAGTGGCGTGTGCAGACGTCTCAAGGCTGAAATGATGATGATGAAGTAATACCTGTCTCGCATCTCCTAACATTCTCGTCAAACGATCCAAACTGTTCATCCTATTAAGCATCGCTTATCGTGTTATTTAGTATCACTTTGCCGCAGACTTAAAGAATAGACGAAGCTTCAGAAAAATCTTTGGTCTTGAAATTGACCGCAACGTGGACCGCTGCAGCAGCGCGGCCGCAGCATTGCAGTCGCGCTGCTTTGTAATTCCACATAAAAATGTTCGCGCGACTGCAGCGCGGTTGCAACCCTGCCCTGCAGTCGCGCGTTCGGCTCGTTGCGGACAATTTGAAGGTGCCCTTAGTACTAGATTTTGGTATGCGCTAATGCTATCATGGAAGTTTTGCAAAGTGTTCACGATAACATTTGTATGTCCAACTAATTGTGCGAAAGCAGTTAGTCCCCGAGGAACTCCTCGAAGGTTTATGGAGGAGGTAAAATGTAAAATAATTCAAATGTTTACAATTTTGTATGTGACGACAACAATGAAAATGTGAAACATACATTGAGTCATAATAAATTAATTGATTCATTTTAAATTAATTAATAGTTGATTTCGATGCGTTTTTTAGGGTTCCGTACCCAAAGGGTAAAAACGGGATCCTATTACTAAGACTTTGATGTCCGTCTGTCCGTCTGTCTGTCTGTCCGTCTGTCACCGGGCTGTATCTCATGAACCATGATAGCTAGGCAGCTGAAATTTTCACAGATGATGTATTTCTGTTGCCGCTATAACAACAAATACTAAAAAGAAAATTAAATAAATATTTAAGGGGGGCTCCCATACAACAAACCTGAATTTTTAGTCGTTTTTCGCTCTATATTAATAATGGCATCAGGTAGATGCTTGAAATATATGCATACAGTACGGAACCCTCCGTGCGCGAGTCAGACTCGTACTTGGCCGATTATACGATTATTTATTATTTTTTTGTTTATTTTGAGAGTACTAAGCCGAAAGGTGGTGATTATAATATCATCATTATAAACATCTTTTACTATGGAGCCAACTCGGAATTCGTGAAAAAAAATCTGCTGTCCCATTCAAAATTGCAACTCAGAATCGATAAAATGTATGAAACACCTCATTTTTTTTTCGAAAACCTGTTTGGCTCCGAAGTAAAAGTTGTTCATAATGAAAGTCTGAATCACTCCCTTTCAGCGCGTTACACCAGTCCTGGATAAACCTATATACATAAATAACTGCCTCGGTGGCTCGGTGGTTAGTGACCCTGACTTCTGGACCAAAGAGTCGTGGGTTCGATCGCCACCCAGGGTAAGCATTTATGTGATGAACATAGGTGTTTGCTCTGTGTCTGGGTGTTATTTAGGAACTATCTATATAAGTAGGTATGTATTTAAAAAAATATGTAGTATATCTGTCTCTGGCAGCCACATCACAAGCTTTGCTTAGTTTGGGGTCAGAGGCCGTGTGTAAGAAGTCCCCGAACATTCATTAAAAAAAAATCGAAAGTTTTGTAAATGTTTAATTTGACCAAGTCTTACTAGGTTCACACAAAAAACTGTTTTTAAATTCTCAGTCATTATATTCCCTAACTCTACGACGGGAACTAATGAACATGTATTATATTGTATGTGTTTACAATATAATACATTATATTGTGGTAATACGTCTCCTGCCGTCACGGCTTACTGTCACATCGTAAATGAAGCTGCGGAACAAACAATACTTCTCTACATTATTCAATTTTTTGAGCAGTTAATTGAAATGAGATTCACGCCGCAATAACTGGTATGTTATCTGTGTTGACGCGTTTATATACGGTGGCGAAAATATAAACTGCTTAATTTTTTTTGCCAAGACTAAAAATCTTTAGTCATCCATCAGCCGTAGGACGTCAACTGCTGGACATAGGCCTCCCCCATGGATTTCCAATAAGGCTGGTCGGAAGCGGCAGCCAGCGCCTTCCTGCGATCTTTGTTATATCATCAGTCCACCTAGTCGGTGGACGCCCTACGCTGCGCTTTGTGGTCCGTGGTCTCCATCCGAGAACTTTCCGGCCCCATCGGCCATCCGTTCTTCGAACTATGTGCTCATTGCCATTTTAATTTGCTAATCCACCTAACTATGTCGATAACTTTGGTTCGAAAAATAAATTTCATAGCCTTAATTTAATCTTAATGGCCTGATTTGACACTTTTTTGTTGTTTGAAAACCTGGCTTAATCGAAATGGATTTTAGCTATATTCGGATAAATAATGTAGTAGTCGATGTCGAAGTCGTTTAATTTTAGACTTGATCCACTCAAAAATCCGTTTTTAGGGTTCCGTACCCAAAGGGTAAAAACGGGACCCTATTACTAAGTCTCCGCTGTCCGTCTGTTTGTCTGTCTGTCTCCAGGCTGTATCTCATGAACCGTTATAGCTGGAAAGCTGAAATTTTCACAGATAATGTAAAACAACAAATGCTAAAAACAGAATAAAATTAATAATTAAGGGTAGCTCCCATACAACAAACCTAATTTTTAGCCGTTTTCCGCTCATAATAATGGTAACAGTTAGATGCTTGTAATATCCACAGAATATTTAGTTGCATATTCACTTTAATAATAAATAATAAAATTAATATTTAAAGGGGGCTCCTATCCAGTACAGAACCCTCCGTGCGCGAGTCGGACTCGTACTGGGCCGATTTTGAAATCCTACGCATTCTATTCCCTAACTCTACGACGTGAACTAATGAGCACGTATAACACGTCTCCTGCCGTCACGGCTCACCGTCACATCCCAAATGAAGCTGGTTACCGACAAACAATACGTTCTACTTTATTCGCCGAAGTCAAATTTCTCAGCTAATGAAATGAGAGTGACGCGTTTACTTACGGCGGCGGTGTCACAAAATGAGTTTTCCGTGAATTTGTATACACCTACATTTTGTTACCTTTTCTTTTCATTTATTTCATTTTCTTTGCTCTGTACTTTTTTTATTTGGACTGTGAAACCATTGTAATTATTTAAGACATTGAAATATCATAAACATAGACTATGTTATGAAATAATATAAGCTGTGTAATAAGTAAGTAAGTTCGTATATGCCGGGTGGCTAGACCTGGTGTCAGAGTTTTTTTTTTTTTTATATAAAGTAAACTTCGAAATTGGTCCCATCAAAATTTTATTGAAATCGGCTGAGCCATTTTTGATAAATCAACAATAATGTGAAAAATGTAACATCGATCCGTGCGAAATATTCGCGAATTCATGGTTTTTTTGCGAAAAATAATTATTCTATCAAGTAAGTGCAGCTGCACTTAAAAATATTTACATTGGTACTAAAGGAAATCAAACAAAACATAGTAATAAAAGAAATATTTCTTACGCTTTCATCATCATGAGTATTTATTTTCAGGTTCATAGCTTAAACTTAGCGTTTTCTTGTGGCTTTAAATATGTTGTCTATATACTCGTATCTAACTTGTTAGTGGCCGTATTGTGCTGCGTTTGCTACTATTAAAATTGCTGGATACAATAAGCTTTGCCTATTGAGCTCTAAGCCTCTAAGACAACCGTTTAAAAGAAGCGTTTTGATCAGATCCTCAGACCACCAGTGGAGAACCTCGATCATTGTTTCCTGTCAATCACGATCTGGATATCTAAAGCAAGAGTATAGATATGTTCTAGTTGTACATACTCAATCCTCGCCTACAACATCACTTTATATTAGGCAAGTTAGTGGCCATAAAAAAAACTGTACGGCTCCATAGGCCATCAATTCCCATAAAACTTTTCAAAACACTCAAAAGAGAATATCATATCAATTTATTGAGAAAAGCATTGACATCTGAGGCCTTACTGTGTAAGCGCTCTGACGTTCGGCTTCGCTTGTTCTCCTGCTCGCACCAGTCACTCACGCCACGAGGGCGAGCGGGAGGAAAAGCGAAGCCGAACGTCAGAGCGCTTACACAGTAAAGCGTCAGGTCTTTTAACAAATAACATCCTACGTTAAATACAAAAAAACGCGTTTCTTTTTCTCCCACAAAAGACCGAATGAATTAAGACCATTTTGAAGGCTCCTCGACAATTGGGGACATAAATTATTTAGCAGCGGGAAATGTTTCTAGTGGGATCGTACAAGTCTTGTGCCACAGATTATCAGATTTTTCTGGATAGAACGTTATTCTGCGTAGAATTTGTACCTAAAAGTAAAACTTATCACGCAGAAAACATTATCTGTGTTACTTATCATCACGTGGAAAAACTCGCAATAATTATCTTCAGAATATGAAAAAAAAACCCTTTTAAATATTTTTTTTCATAATGTAACTGACAGATAGATTGTACATTATTTAGTCTCAACCTTATTATACGCTTAAAAGACCATCTACTCGCAATAATCTATTAATTTGATGCGAAAATGTTGCTCGTAATTTCAAGTCACACTTTGGCTGCTTTAACACAATGTAGAGCCATTCTAGTGAACCTCCGTGTTCCGTGCAAGTACAATGTAGTTCATTGTTATTCTGATATTATAATAATTATTCAAGATTCAAACAACTAATTTCAAGTAGTTGAATTTTCTTTGTTTATGAACTCTATAATAAATATTTTGTGAAACTAATTGGCTTATAACTAGATCAGTCCAATTAAGTACACATTAAAACACCATCTATTTACCATACTCGATAATTTTGATGCTAAAATCAAGCCCACAATTTCAAGCCACACTTTGCCTGGTTTAACACAATGTAGAGCCATTCTACTTGACCTCCGTGTTCCTTGCTGGTACAATGTAGTTCATTGTTAGAGGGATGTAGAGATCAGAACGTAGTGAGATTCGGCCACTTCCCGGACTCCGATTACAGGTGCTATTAACCTGGTTAGCAGTGGGTCAAGCTCGACGAGTGTGTAATCTTTTTACTGAAGAAAACACAAATTTTTGTTTCTAGTAAGTTACGAGCCAAAATTACTAACAGAACATGGGATCAGTAAGTTAAAATTGCAATGGCTAGAACCAAATCTACAAAAAGTGCACTTTCCCTACCAAGAGGGATAGCTCAGTAGGGATAAGTGTACCAGCCGGATAGAAAAACACATAGAAATATTGCTCGATGAGGTAAATAACTAGTTCGTATAATAGACCGGGTGGCTCGCTCTGAGTTTTTAAGCCGCCTAAATGCCTCTGGCCTTCTTTTCGAAAAGGACATACCAAAAAGCTTGTGGTGCGAAAATCCGAACATAAGTTCCAAAAACCTCATTACTACGGGTCTTAAATCGCTACAACTACTTGTACCACTATACTATACTACTACACCTGGGATTACACACATTTCTACTTTTTATAATATTTGTAAGACAAAATTAAAAGCTTAGTTCAAATTCCGAAGTTTGGATTACTTATAGAAGCAAATCATCTCATTTTATACTATAATCTATTACATCATATTATGCTCTGTTTTAATGTCAACAAATTAATTTGAGTTTGAATTGCACAACAACGGTGTTACTGGAGAATTTTGTTCATGCTATTGTCTGTTACGTTCTTTATTTGAAGCGGAAGTATTTCCGCTAAAAAAGTTCCAGCAGCGGGAGAATTGCCAGTCATCGGTGTAAATTAAGCTTAAACGAAATTGCAGCGCTCCGGGACCCCACGGTGCCGTGTGTATTGTTAGAAATGAAACAGAGTCTTGTTCGCATTTTGTAATGTACCTACTTGCTAGCTGTTCTAGAGCAGGGAGCTCATCTTTATAAGCTCATACTGAGCCACTGTTAAGCATAAACCTTTTTTATTGTATGCTATTTACTTTTAATCATCATCATCGTCATCAGCCATGGGCCATCCACGCACATACAACAAGACATAAGACCCCATATATTTTAATGATCCCAGTCATTTGCCAACTGCGTTCGTAGAGACATAGAGATAATATGTATTATTTGCTATACTATAAAAAGCATTTAGCTTCTTTCTTCTTCATTTAGCTTTAAATTATCACTTATTATTATTGTTCGCAACAAATTGCAAACCTGCCCTCCATCATGTACAAAATTCGAAAATTTCCCTCGAATTGTTTACTTTATTGTTGATTTTTCAAAAACGGCTTAGCCAATTTCTTTAAAATTTAAATGGGATCACCTCGGCAGTATATCCTTTTGGAGTAAAAATAAATAAGTTTTCGATTCGGTTCACAATTGGCGAATCTATCGATGAACATACACAAATAAAATACATACAGACGAACATAGAACCTCTTCCTTTCAAGAAGTCGGTTATAAATTCAAATTCAATCGAAAGAACCGGGTGTCTATATGTACAAGTTTTAGAAACGTAGGTATGCTTCAAACATACAGTTAAATACAGCTAAATACAAACAGTTAATACAAACAGCATCTACAATTTACATATCATACGAGCCACGTAGAGCTTAGCAAAGTTGTAAATAACTATAACATAAAATAGACATAATAAATAACTACCTATAGAATCTATTTCTAAAAAGAAATTTTATCTTGTCTCACCTAACGTTAATTTACAGTATATTACCAACAAAATACAATTTAAATCAACCACGCAGAAAATAAAATAGTTCGAACAAAAATGTTGTTTATTTCCTAAACAAAATTGGGAAACAATGTACATCGAATTTACCTAACTTTCTAGTTTTCGGAGTGATTCCGTGTCTATCAGTTTGACGAGGGCCTTTTTCCCTCAGATAGGTATAAATAAAACAAAGGAATTCCTATCTTAAAAGAAAGTATTGTATAATCTGTGCTTATGGCCGTCTTTTCGAAAAGTACAAGTTACAATTTATTCATAGGGAACGGAACTTCACTGTGTGCCAATGGTCGGCATTTGTAAAGGTTTTTTACTTATGTTATTTGGTTGTGATTTGGTGGATTTTTATCTACTTAGGGGACAACCAGCTGGTCTTTACCAGCTGATTGTCCTCCTCACAGGCTCGTGAAGTCGGGAAAATCCGTGTACATCTCAGGACCCGCATTTTTTAACAGACTGCCTGATAAAGTGCGTAATGCAAACTCTGTCACGTCAGTTAAAGTATAATTAAAAACTTGACTTCTAAACGAACAAATCTATGAAATAAACGAGTTCACGAAATTGTCTGAATTTGTAGTGTAAATTCTTGCTTAATCGATTTGACAACATAATTAAATTATGTTTTGTAAAATGTTAAACCAACCTTGTAATTTTTTTGAATTTTTGTTCAAAATATTAATTTAACAAGTTATGAACTATGTTGTTGGTATACCTACCCTTTTTTTAACGTTGTCGACCTATATCTTACCAATGATACATGTGACAAAAAAAACCGTTTAGCAAACCTAACACTCATTTTAGAAACCCTATTCAACGATTCCCCACAAAAAAAATTTTCATCACCACTTTACATGTAGTTTTTTAAGTATTTAAAATTGATATCTATACTTAAACTATGACAATACTAAATTTCATGCAATTTGGTTGATAAATGTACTGATGGTTGATAAGGCATTGCATTAATGGGACGGACGGACGGACACAACGAAGTAATAAGGGTTCCTCGATTTACTACTGAACCCTAAAAACAAACTGGACACACACTTTTTTTTAACAATTTCTGTAAATTCAGAAGAAAACATAACTGAGCCAATGTACTCTCTCGATAATCTTTTAAAGAATATGTATAAATACAATTATATAACATTTATTTCATGTCAATATAAAATAATTCCAAATACATGTCAAAATCAGAATTCAATATAATAAAATATAATCGTCACTACAGTAAGTAGATACGAGTACTTGTCACGGACAAGAAAACATGTCAACCAAGCCCCTCCCGCGCAGACCGTGACCCAAACGTTCCCAACACACTAGCGGCATTTCCACGCTGTATGGCCAATGAAATTCTTCGGACTACAAACCAGCCCGCTCGAGGATCCCGACCCTTCTCGCGCAAACGCTGTCCCAGGTCATAAGCAAATTTCTTAGCGTCGGAGCCCCACGGTCCCGCCGTTTCAACAGCAAACGGGACGAAATCGTACGACGCTGCCAAAGCGGAATACTTCGCGTGTTTACCGCGAGCCGCTGACTCTGCTCCCGCACCCGTGACTTGCTGAGTAGCTGGAAGATGGCAAGAAGCGAAAGTGCATACGCATGTCGCGTCCCACAGGAGCCAACGACCTCTCCGCCAAGGCACCAGCGTAAGACCATCTGGCCGCTTGCCGTCTGAACGGGACAAACCTGGGGGCTCCAAAATGCACGGCACCTCCGCTGAGACCAGGGCTCGCTTAATTATCTCGTTAATAGCGTGGTGTCGTGGCCTTCTTCCAGCACAGCGAACGCAGCTCAAGCCGTGTCGACAGGTTGCTTCGACCTGTGCACCGCAAATACATATGTGCGGTTCGCACAGGGCACAACCGAGACGCTCTCTCGATTGTATTTTTTATTTTGTTTGTTATTGGAGCCCTTGAGTTGTAAGACGTACATTACAGGCCCTCCATATTAGATTCGGTCGGCTACAGCCACCTGTCCGCCACATTTAATTAAGAAATGTTTTCGTGCGGCGGCGCCACGAATGTTGCATCTGTGTATAATATCGCGCTCTAATCTCGCTTTTGTTTAGATTAGTTTTTCTTATTTGTGACTTTGAGGTTTTGTGCGACGGAACTTAAATCTGTGGATGCTGGCTCTGAAGAAAAAACTGTGTTTCTACCATTTATGCGTGTAATATAACAGTGAAATAGTAATTAGATGAGTTTATCATGCTTCATACACTAGGTTTACAAAAATGTTTTTTCCAACACTGTAGAAGTTGGTAGTAAAATGATAAACACTTCACTAATTTGGCGGGTTCGTAGTACAGCGTTCTAGTTTAATTGGGCAAAGCATCAGGGCCGGAATCCCAGAGGGATGCAGGTTCAAATCCTGCGAGCGCGTCAATTTTTGAAATGTTAATCACAAAAAGAACAGTGAAATAGTAAGTAGTATGAAATAGTAAATAGGTACCTAAGTATGGACCCCATGTTTAGTCTTGGTGTCACAGTTTTTTACGCTGCCGCAAGGCTTTTGACTTGGTTGAATGGTTTAAATAACAGGACCTTCAATTTAATGTGTCATTTGTGTCATAATCGGCCAAGTACGAGTCGGACTCGCGCACGGAGGGTTCCGTACTGTATGGGAGCCCCCCCTTAAATATTTATTTTATTTTAATTTTATTATTTATTATTGAAGTGAATATAAAACTAAATATTCTGTGAAAATTTCTAGCACCTACCTGTTACCATTATTAATATAGAGCGAAAAACGTCTGAAAAAGCAGGTTTGTTGTATGGGATAAATAAAATATATTTTTTTAAGTATTTGTTGTTGTAGCGGCAACAGAAATACATCATCCGTAAAAATTTCAGCTGCCTAGCTATCATGTTTCATGAGATGCAGCCCGGTGACAGACAGACGGACATCGAAGTCTTAGTAATAGGGTCCTGTTTTTCCCTTTGGGTACGGAACCCTAAAAAAAGATCTTGCAAAGTCAGCCCAGACTTTGTACAGTAGCCCAGAAAAGTGTTACAATAATAATGGCAAACATACCAAATCGCAGAAAAATAAAAACGGCATTCAAAGCTTATTTTTTTATGTGATTCCATATTTTCCAGTTTGAGTATTATATTAAATCATAATTTACAAGCAATATCATAATGATAAGATGAAGAAAATAATTATGAAATCACCTATTTTGAAGACTGTTATTAAAGAAAATAATGGGAAAATCACTTTCTAAAGCAAATATAGCAAAAAATCATTATTCTAAGATCTAAATATTTTTTTGCATTATCTCCTTTGTCAACCATTTATAGTTTGTTTTGAACAACAAAAAATTACATTAATTGATCAGTTGTCCAAATGGCATTTGTGTCAATAAAATCGTTTATTATGTAACATAAATCCGTAACGACTGGATATTGCTCTATGGACTTTTCCTAGTACCTTTATCCAAAAACACTATTTAAAATGCGTCATTCAAAAAACAGGTAAATACACAGTCAGGTCATAAATTCTGTCACATGTTTAATATAAAACAATTGAAACAAGTTTATTCATTATGTAACCATTTATATACCAAAATGAACTTAACAAAACATAGATTCTTCTGACAATAAAGTTTATTCAAAATGACCTCCGTGATTTTGAATACAGGCCTTCAATCTGCGCGGCCAGTCGTCTATCGCAGCACGAACGAGGTCCATGTCAATATCGGCGGCTGCCTTAATCAAGGATGACTTGAGTGACTCCAAATTGGGATGAGGCTTTGAGCACGCCTTTTCCTCCAAGTGTTGCCATATCTTGTAATCTAACGGCCTCAACCAGTCTTCGTGCCGGATAAAGTCGATTTCACGCGCCGCCAGCCAGTCTTGTGTGCTCTTCGCTCTATGAGCTGGCGCCGAATCTTGTTGGAATACCCAGTGCCTGTTATTGAACATGGTATGAGAAACAGGTTCCACAAGGTTCGTCAGGACTGTATTTTGATACACAACTGCATTCGTTTTTACACCTTTCTCACAAAAATGTACCTCTGTTAGGCCCCATTAAGAAACTCCCAACCATACCATGAGCGAGTATGGAAAATGACCTCGTTGGACACGCGGAATAAGGTTGCTCGCTTCTTCACTACTGTGTGCGTACATCTTATCATTTTGTTTGTTGTAGCTCTCTTTTACGGTAAAAATTTTTTCATCCGATTAAAGAATTTCCCGATATTTTTTTCCCGCGTACCGCTTCAACAAAGCGCGGCATCTCTTCAGTCTCAGGTCCATTAGACGAGCATTTAAACGATGTCCTATTTTTCTTCGATATACCCGAAGCCCTAAGTCTTCATTTAACACCCTTTTCACCATGGTTCTGCTTAACCCCATCTGAAGGGGCAACAGTTTCTGCTTACGTTTGGGATTTCTTTGAATTCGCGCCTTCACAGCTTTTATCACAGCTGGAGTCCTAACAGACCGAGGGCGACCACTTTTTGACCTGTCATCTACACTAGAGTCTTCATTGTATCGTTTGATGTTACGATAAATAAATCTTTTGGTTATATTCAAATTTTTCAGTATGTCAAAAATTTGAATTGGCGCGTAACCGCAACGATGCAACGCAATGACTGCAACACGGTCTTCTTTAAGCGTCCACCCTAAATTTAAAAATGAGTAAAATTCTAAAAAGTATACATTTTTATTTTCATGAACAATTCGAAATTCGAATTCAAAAAACTTTTTTGTGGCCAGCATTCTAAAAGAAAAGTTTTCACTGTGTGACAATACTTATGACCTAACTAGGTATATCTGCTCCCCTGACCAGAAACCGAATATGTAACTCATGGTTTCGAAAACAGACATATGTTTTGTACCTACTACCAATTAATTAGGCCAGCTGAAGAGACGTCAAACTCTTCTTGTCTATTCCCTTCCCATCTCCAGTGATTTTTACTATATTTTCAACCCCTACAAGGTGGCCAAACATCTTTTCTTATCTAACTAGAGATTTTATTTGCAATAAATTCGCTCGGTTCATAGACACTATTCGCTTTGGCTTTCTTCCAACAAAACTTTGATTACGGACGTCGAGTCTATTGCAACTATATATCTTTTTTTATTAAATTTCTTGTGACGTGAACGTAAAAGGTAGACTGTTTTATTAGAGTAATGTATTCTGATTTAGGAATACCTATATCGGAAACTTAATGACGCTATATAAATGGTATATCTGTACCTAAAGCTATTCAGTTAGAATAAAGAATATTACATATTTTGATCTGTACTCGTAAGATATAAATACGAACCCAATTTAGAAAAGTAAATATTTTTCTATTTTGTCTAAGTCTACATACCAATTTAGGGCACAATAGTTATAATTTATGTAACTTCGTTTTATTTTAGTTGTATATTAAAATCATATTAAAATACCTACTTCTTTTTCTTGATAAAGTGAAAACTAATTTAAAAATATAATCATTTAGATAGATTTACATAATTATATTATAAATGGATTTTTCTGTGCTCAAAATCGATTGTTTCTATTATTTTCTTGGTCGGAAACATAACTTTTTGATACAACCAAATAATTACCTACTTATGTTTTTCTTCTTTGGTCTAATTGGAGATTTGTGTGGGATGTATCTAGCTCTGGAAACATAATTACTGAAGAAGAAGATCATAAAACCAAAACATACTCACTTTTTAACACTACGGCAATACTAGATAAGTACCGTTTGAGTATTGGTTCGTTTCATTTCTACTCACAATAATCTAAGAGTATTTGCTTAATCTACAAAACAGGAGCTATTTAACTTGTAAGCTTTGTATTCAGAAACTAAGTTACAAATTGTACTAAACTTGGAAGTAGATGAACACGAGTGTAGAGCGCTAAGCACTGAGTAAGTATATTACTAGATAAACTAACGTTTCACATAACATCCTCTGGATTCTGGGAATTCCTGACTTACAAACTTATCTTCGATACAGTCTAGGATTTAAAGTAACTAGTACCTAATTAGGCTGTGGGATAATACAAAAAGGTTTTCTTTTTCTTTTTTTTTCTGTACTTAGCATATTATACTCAGCTACTAATAGGTATACTCAGAGTACAATACTATGAGTATACTTGTAAAGTAAAATAAATACTAAATTATGCCGCGTGTATAGTTTTAGAACAAATAATTAGTCCATAGCTTGTTCTTATGTACATGTGTCTTGCGTAAATAAATAACTTTAACTTATGTCACGTTAATAAGCTTAACCTCTGAAATTAAACAACAGTTGGCACGTTTAGATTTTAGATTGGTGACCATCGGTGACATTTACAACTAAGCGCTACTGTGACTCAGAAAACGCGTAATTTGTAATCCTCGGTTGTTTAACCGTTTAGAGGCATTGTTAGAGGCCTTTGAACAACTTAAAAATTCTGACACCAGAGTTAAGAACCAGGACTACCTATTTTGAACTTACTTGTTTCTGTAACTAATGGTAGAACCAAAAGGATAGCGAGTCGCTTTGATACGGTTTTAATAAGATAGGGACGCTGAACTTCTGCTTCTTAATTTTTCAAAGCATCATGATCTCAGAAACAGAACTGAAAAACTGAAGAGGCTTCACTCTTTCAGTTCTTTGTCTGATAGGGGAGGCTCTATAGAATTATAGATCTCTAGGTAATACCAGTTGAACCTCATTGCATCCAGCACATTTCTGCAGTCAGTTGTCCACCTATTCGGGGCTAAGAATTATCTTTTAAAATTTCGTTTTCACGGATACATTTTTAGTTTCCTCGTGACTGACAAAAATTGCAAGCCAACACGTTCGAGCTGCGTCGTTTATTTGCGACGCTTACTAGGCCATAAAAAAGATTGCAGTGTATAGGTTTTAAGCGTAGCCGACCGTGAAAAGATAATTTTTAGGGTTCGCTTCGATGTACGGTTAAATTTTGTACCTATTCGGTAAATTTTTGAATGAAGTACCGGTGAATAAATTAAAAAAAATACTTATAAGAATTCAATTTTGGTTGAGTTTGTATTCCATTATTACACCTGATGATGACGCTTGACTAAATTTAAACATACAATACAAATCTCTTGGCTGTAATTTTGTCCTTGAAAAGACTAATGCTAGGTATATTTTTCAGCGTACGAAAACGGTCTACGGTTTGGCTGTAATTACTTTCAGATTAAAGAAGTTTTAAAACTATAAATCAACTGTGCTTTTGAGCTATCGATGAAATAATAGTATGTAGATAGTATACCTACATACTATACTCCTAGCGACCCACAATCTTGACATTACAGAATGGCTACATTTAAGGTTGATAGGACCGTGAACATAATTATTATAGTACGTAAATGACTTATTGATGACATTGAGAACCGTAAATATCTCAGAAGTAAATATTCTGCTAGTCATTTGTTGTCAAATTATTGTATGATCCTAATAATATTACGAGTATAAACGCGATAGTTTGTGAGGGTGTATGGATGTTTGTTACTCTTTCACGAGAAAACGGATGAACCGATTTAGATGATATTTGGAGTGGAGGTAGCTTAGACCTTGGATTAACACATAGGCTACTTTTTATCTGGGGTTAACGTGGGTAACGCCGCGGGGCGCAGCTAGTAAAAATAATTATGTCCATCGATCATCATTATCACCATAATACCATAATGATGATGATAATAAATATTACCTAAGTACAATAATGTAATGTATGGAAATGACGCCGCTAAGTGTATGTATTATACCAAAAGCTAAATAAATGAATGAAATGAAATGAAATGAAAATACCTACTGCAGTATTCAACTGTAAACAATATGTCCGATACATTAAAAGTGATCTAATACCTATCTAGACTTTAACGCAGCTAGCTCCAATGTACTGTACAATACACATCCACAATGAACGACACCATTGAAAATTCGCACCGCTCAGAAATTCCCAACAAAACGGATAGAACACCGAACTATTGCGGAATCGAGAGGCCATTCATACAATAGCGACAAAAGTTACCCAAGTCATTGCAATCTGCCTGCAATCGGGTCCATATCGCGCCGGACACAATGGGAGCAAGTTTCACAATTTGCGGCCGAAGGAAGAAAATCGATGACAGCGCCACTATTGGCCGGGCGGAATTTATTGGTGGATAGTGTTGCCAGGAAGAGGATTGAGAAAGACCATAAAACACAAAAAAAAAATTAGTACTCTAATAATCATGTCATGTTACGTGACACAATAATCATACATTATTATGTCACGTAATATAAAATCTGTCGTTTTACTTCCTCATCATATTTATGGAAGTATAGGTATTACATTACATAAGACGTTTAATATGAAACCAACTAATAAATATAGAAAAAAAATAGCTATCACTGACAAAAGTTACCCAAGTCATTGCAATCTGCCTGCAATCGGGTTCATATCGCGCCGGACACAATGGGAGCAAGTTTCGCAATTTGCGGCTGAAGGAAGAAAATCGATGGCAGCGCCACTATTGGCCGTACGGAATTTATTGGTGGATAGTGTTGCCAGAAGGTCCTTGGAGTTCCACACAAATTATTGGATGGTTTTTTATAAACGTCGTTAAAAATATCGATATTTTTTCGTGTCATGTAATATGTAGAGCTATTCATCGTATTTAGGTACAAATCCTTTTGATGCGTAGGTATGTTGCGTAAGTCCTGTTGCCTAGAAATGATGCATTTTAATGATCTGCAAGATATACAACTTTATTTAGTGCTATATATAAGTCAATTTTGAAGCATACGCTGCGGCACTGTTACGCTTAGTCTAAGTAAAGGCACTGTAAAAAACTTCTTATTAAGTAATACGTATCATTTTCCACAGTCAATATGTTACCATAGGGTTTTTTTTTCATATAAATACCTATCAGGGGACATCTTACACACGGTATCTGACCCCAAACTAACCAAAGCTTGTGGTATGGCTGCCAGAGATTGATATACTACACAGAAATATTTTTAAATACATACTTATATAGATAGTACCTAAATAACACCCAGACACAGAGCAAACACCTTTGTTCATCACATAAATGTTTGCCCTGGGTGGGGATCGAACCCACGTCTCTTTGATCCAGAAGTCAGGGTCACTAACCACTGAGCCACCGAGGCAGTCAATCTGTCTGCAATCTGCAAATTATTCTCCTGCAAAATAAAAACACGTAATTAATTGTTTTTACCCCTACTTGTGGGAAAATTTCTGAAGGTGACCACACAGCGAGTGGGACAAGTTGGACAATGGGTTAGTTATTTGGTGCCGATTGTAACACGCGCGGGACCAAGTTTTAAAGTTCCATTTCTTATTGGCTGTCGTAAGTGTATCTATTGCCACTCTACAATTATCTCTTTGGTGCTTACCATGTTATTGAAGATTAATGAATTATAATTTATTTCAATAGGAAATAAAGTTTCGCAAAAAAACAATGAGCAATTGTTTTGAAAAGAAACTCCGAATCCTTTTTTGTGATTACCTATACTAAATTCATACTCTAAGTTATTTTAGATACGGGTTATAATAATATAGTAAATAAATGAATATGACTGATTTTATCACATAGGTACTTTTTCCGTTATTTATTTCTATAATGATGCAATGCAAGCAAAGTACCAAAGCGAGCGAGCGACTATAGTTCGGCCGTTCAGAGAATGCGTTCCTGACACGTCTTCTTAAAAAATATTTTTGGCCGATATCTCCGAAACTATGTACTTAAGGGCAAAAACATTTTGCTCATTATAGTAGAAAATAAAATTTCGCATCTTTTGATCCCAGTAAACTTTTTTGTAAAACTTACCGTTTACGATTTATGGCCCATTTAATGAAATTTCATTAAATGGACCTTAAAACATTAAATGGTCCATAAATGGTAAACGGTAAGTTTTACAAAAAAGTTTAATGTAATACCCTGCCTAATATACCACCCTGTATAATATATACCCTGCACTAACAAAGTTTCTAAGAGTAATTACCAAAGCTCTAGGAAGCAACCCCACAACGAGCTTGCATTCCAATACGTCGGAGTGCACAATACGCTGTCGTTAATGATACCTAGCAAAGGAAATACCGACAGTTTGTGCACCTGTTACAATACGAAAATGCATCTTGTCTATTAATTTCAATAGGTATTTTGTAATTTTGCTGGCTTGCCACACGCTTTGACGTAGCTTTACCTAATTATGGCGAGATTTACTTGAAATAAAATAAATATACTTAATTATTTTTCACAAAAAATAGCAAAACCGCCTTCCATCGTGTACAAAATTCGAATATTTCGCTCAAATTGATTACATAGATTGCTGAACGGATTGAGATGAATCTTTGCAATTATATAGCTTATAATAATATATCAGAATCTTACTTCCTACTAATATTATAAACGTGAAAGTTTGTAAGGATGGATGGATGGATGGATGGATATTTGTTACTCTTTCACGCAAAAACTACAACCTAGACCGCTTATCTGCTTAACAACAGGCAGTAGGTGGTCAAACGCAAACCTATTCAGAATAAAAAAAAAAAAAAACTGCTGAACGGATTGAGATAAAACTTTGCAATATAACTTATATATCAGAATAACACAATTATAATGATATTGAGTAAATTTTCCATAAGTAGGAAAAGTTCTGCCATCTGCGAGCTATTCTAGCGTGCGCTCCAAGAAATGTCAAAAAAGAACTGTCATCGTTTTTTTTTTATTTTCTACCTCCATTATTAAGAGTGGTAAGGTAGGGGCTCGAAATATCATGCGGGCGAAGCCGCGGGCAAAATCTGGTGTAGTTATAAACATGTTAGTTTGGGGTGAAGATTATTCGTGTACTTTTATAATATATTACCAAGCAAATCTACGGGCATAAGCTAACAAAGTCAACGTACGGACTATGAAAAGAGGATGCTAAGAATCTCCAAGTTTCTAGAAAGTTCTAGCTACCAAAGCGACCTCGCACCGAGCTTGGATTCCAATACGGACTGCACAATACGCTGCCGTTAATGATAGCAAAGGAAGCACCGACAGTCGGTGCACCTATTAGTTCGGAACTGCGACTAAGACGGCTTCAATTTGCTTGGTAAATACGGAACCAACTGCTTTTGAGACACAGTCTGGAAAGATAAGTAGGAATCTTGATGGCAAGACGAAATAAACAAGAATAATCGACCAAGTACGAGTAGGACTCGCGTACGAAGGGATCCGTACTGAATTGGAGCCCCCCTTAAAAATTTACATTATTTAAATGTAATTATTTACTATTGAATTTAATATGCAACTAAACATTCTGTGAATATTTCAAGCATATACCTGTTACCATTACTAATATTGAGCGAAACACGGTTAAAAAATCAGGTTTGTTGTATGGGAGCCCCCCCTTAAATATTAATTTTATTCTGTTTTTGACCGACGGACCAAACTGGAGGAGGTACTCAATTCGACGCGTATTTTTTATGTATATTCACGCATAACTTTTTTAATATTAGTCCGATTTCAATTTTTTTTTATTGGAAAGAGTATACTTAGACATTGGTCCCGTTAAAATTTTATTAAAATTGGCTAAGCCATCTTTGATAAATCAAGAATAACTTGAAAAATGCTACACCTATCCGTGCGAAATATTCGCGAATTCTGTACACAGGTAAAGTCAGTCATGCTATTTTTTGCAAAAAAAAATATTATTAGTACATGTTGTTATAGCGGCATCTGTGACAATTTAGCTATAACGGTTCATGAGATACAGCCTGGTGACAGACAGACAGACGGACAGCGGAGTCTTAGTAATAGGGTTCCGTTTTTACCCTTTGGGTGCGGAATCAAATCAAGTCAAATCGAAATTTGTTTATTAATCAATTTTTGTTTGGAACCCTAAAAAAAAGAATCTTCAAACTTCCAGTGCAGACCATGACCTTTATTGGAATGCAGCTAAAAACTATTTTGATTTCATGTTGCGCGTAGTAGTTTGACTAGGTGTTAGTCAGCGATCACCAAAGTCAAGCAACGTTTGGCACGGCCAGTTTTCGGATGGGTGACCGCGGGTGGCATTTACAACTGAGTGCTACCGTGGCTCCAATGACACGTTTAATTGTAGGCCCCGGTTGTATTAACCGTTTAGCCAAGTCAGAGGCCTTCAGGCGGCTTAAAATTTCTGTCACCAGGGCTAGCCACCCGGACCATACTAACTTACTTAAGTACTTTATTAGTTTTCAAACGAGTACACTGCATTAAAATGGTGTAACAGTATGTGGTCAAACGCAAACCTATTCAGAATAAAAAAAAAAACTGGGTCCATTTGTTTGGGAGATAACTATAACAGTATGTGTTCAAACGCAAACCAATTCAGAATTAAAAAAAAAAATTAAAAAAAGAAAAAAAAATGGGTCCATTTTTTTGGGAGATAACTTATTACGTCTCTTTTTCACCTTAGACATTTTTCGAACTCTCTTCTGGCTAACGATTTTTAGGGTTCCGTACCCAAAGGGTAAAAACAGGAACCTATTACTAAGACTCCGCTGTCCGTCTGTCTGTCACAAGGCTGTATCTCATGAACCATTATAGCTAGAAAGTTGAAATTTTCACAGATGATGTATTTCTGTTGCCGCTATAACAAAAAATACTCAAAACCGAATAAAATAAATATTTGGCAGGCTCCCATACAACAAACATGATTTTTTAGGAATTTTAAGCTTGCCATTAATAATGGCAAGAGGAATGGGACTGAGAAGGTTTCAGACGGTTCGGAACCCATCGTGCATGAGTCCGACTCGCACTTGGCTGATTTTATTTTAGTTAATTTCTTTGGTGTACATTCATCGTAAGACGCCACCGGTAGCGGCTTGCATCCAGCGTCCCTGCGGTCCTATTGAGTTCATCCGTCCACTTTGCGGCCGTCCTAAGCTGCGCTTGTTGATATGGTGTGCAATAGTCAGAGAAAATGTTCTCCTACTCGTTCAGCTGCTCTGTGGTCTCCGTGCAAGATAGCTCACAAAGCGGACATTAGTTCCAAAACTATCGGCGGGAGACACAATTTATGCTCGCTCCGCAACTTCGTCAATTGTTTACAACTAGGGACGAGAAGTTGTACGATTATGTTCGAGTTTAGCCGGATGCGAACTTTTTTTCTAAGAAACGAGAGTACCTAAGCTATTTGTAGGTCTCAGACCATATAAAAAATCAAGACAAAACGTCGTGAACAGACAAGTGAGGCCGGTTTTTATACATGTGTGAGTGCGTCGGTGTTGCGTCGCGATAGTTCGACTGACGAGCCTAGGCATAGTTTATTTGTACGTATGTGTGTTGTGTCTGTACACGGCTAGGCATATTTTATGCGCCGGCCTCACTTGTTTGTTCACAACATTCAGTCATTATTTTTTATTTGGTTTGAGTTGTAGATCATTTTTTAGGGTAGTATCAGAATGTGCTTACTTTGCAACTTAGTAAGTACCTACTGTAATTTTTTCACCGACTTTAAAAAGGACGAGGTTCTATGTTCATCTGTGTGTATTTTTTGTGTAAGTTCTTCGATATTTTCACTAATTGTGAACTGATTAATTTTTTTGAAGTGAAAACTATTATTGCGGCGTTGTGACCTGATCGAAAATTCGTAAGACGTATGACGTAATGTTTAAATTTTCACTTCTGCCGGCACTCCCGGAGTGCAAATCCGTTGTGGTTTTCTTATTCGAATGGATATACTCCCAATAGTATGGTCCTAATTGAATTGAATCATGACCAAATTTTTGAAAAATCAATAATAATGTAAAAATTGTACATCGATTCAAGCGAACTATTCGAATTTTGTACACGATTAAAATCGGATGTGCAATTTTTGCGAAAAATAATGATATTGTGCTACACATAACCTCAACATATTATTACAGACTAGCTTAAAACCCGCGGCTTCGCCCGCGTTGTCTTAGTAGACATGTACTTGCTAATGAAAATAGCCCGCGGTTTGACCCGCGTTTGTCTTGGTACTTGCTTAAAATTATAAAAGGCTGCCGGTTGGCCTGCGTTGTCTTGGCACTTTCTTAAAATAATAATAGGTCGTGGTTTAGCAAAGCATTCTCGTATAACGTATTACTTGCAAAAAAATAATGCCTATCGTTTGGCCTGAATTCTCTTAGTATTCCGCTAAAATGATAATAGGTCGCGGTTTGGCCTGCGCATTCTTAGTACTTGCTTAATATGGTAATTTATAGTACGTAGCTTGGCTCGCGTTGTCTTAGTACTTGCTTAAAATTATAATAGCCTGCCGTATGGCTTGCGTTGCCGTATTACTTGCAATGATAACAGCCCATGGTCTGGCCCGCGTCGTTATAGTATTTCCTCAAAATGATAATGGCGCGCGGTTTGGTCCGCATTTTCTTAGTACTTACTTTAAATGGTAATTTCCCACACTTTGGCCCGCGTTGTCTTAGTACTTTTTTTGCTTAAAATAATAGCTCGTGGTTTAGCCCGTGTTGTCGTATTACTTGCAAGGATAATAATTAGCCCACGGATTGGCCTGCTGGGTCTCAGTATTTGCTTAAATTTACTTGTGTCTAAAGCTTATTATAGAGTACGACAATTTTTAGATGATAAATTGCAAAATATTCGAAATAAATTTAGTAATAATGATTTTAAAATTTTTTCATGTTCTTATGATTATTTTATGGCCATATTGGACTTAACTGATAATTCAATATTTTTATGATTAGTATTAAAATCTCAATGTAACACAGTTCAACAATAAATGTTCTTTGACTTTAATAGCCCACGGTTTGGACCGCGTTATTTTATAACTTGTCATGAAATAAATACTTAATAAAGTTATATTTTAATATACCTACTGATTTTTATATCGAGAAAATAATATTTTTCGACATATTGCTCGATCATGAGTTGACCCATGTAGTTTTCCACTCGTATACCAAATTTTATCCAACTCCATTCGCATGTCATGGTCTACATTACAATCGTAAGGTCCTAATCCTGGTCAGACCACTGAGCTCTTTGAGACTTGTGTACGGAATTTCATACTACTGGCTTTTCATTGATGGAAAACATTGAAGCAACCTGCATAGGCACGTCCTTAGAGAAAAATCGATGTCGTATGTGAACTCAACAACCCGCGCTCGGCCAAGTGCGAGTCGGACTCGCGCACGAAGGGTTCCGTACCGTATGGGAGACCATTCCTCTTGCCGTTAATAATAGCGAGCAAAAAACTCCTAAAAATCACGTTTGTTGTATGGGAGCCCCCCTTAAATATATATTTTATTCTCTTTTTAGTATTTGTTGTTATAGCGGCAACAGAAATACATCATTTGTGAAAATATCAGCTGCCCAGCTATCACGGTTTATGAGATACAGCCCGGTGACAGACAGACAGACGGACATCGAAGTCTTAGTAATAGGGTCCCGTTTTTACCCTTTGGGTACGTCATTAGAAATTTAATTTCGATTATTCTGAACCCAATGACAATCTCGCCCTCGTTTACCCAGTCAAAAGTGATCGAGACACTTGTAGGACTTTCAGACATTCTCTGACCAAGTACACACGAAAAAGTAGCACACAAGAAGGTATATTTTATTTGAGAAATACATAGTGCACCTACATCTAGACGACAGGCATGTTCTAGGATTCTATTATACTCATCATTTGACTAACTTTTACTATGGTACCAACCCAGAAATCACGTAAATAAAATCAGTTGTTCAACACAAAAAGTTCATCGGCCCTCTATAAAATGTAAAGAATAGGTTATTTTCGCTTTTTCAGGGTAGTTCCCATAGTAAAGTAAGTAGTTATTGATCCGTATGTACCCTAAGTTCAAGTCTATTGGCTCACAAAATAAAATCGTTCATAAACTATTAGGGGCCCATTTTGCCCCCATTGAAGGATCTAAATTATCTAAATTTAATTCTAGACAATTCACTACGTTTTAAAGAAAACGCGATCAAGTTATTTTTCACGCTTATATAGGATGTTTGGTCTAGCGTTAGACAAGGAATCCGGGACTTTTCCCAGGACGTCAATAGTCATATATTAGTTAAAAGGGTGGGCTATTTTCAAACAATAATTGCATCGGTTTTCGAACAGTTATTTAGTATTTTTTTTTGGGAAATTGATATCCTGAAGGACCCACTGAAATTTTCCGGGATAGCAGTACCCCAAGTGGTAATTTGTGTTATTGTCTAGCGTCGTACCAAATTTCGTTAGAATTCATTTACCCCTTTTATCTTAGCTTTATAACTGATTATTTTGGCTATTGCTAAGAAACCCTATAGATTTTCCGGGATAAAAATAGTTACTGTATTGAAACATGTTGTGTGCTTCCTACATACCTACCAGATTTCATTCATAACCGTTCAGCTCGTTTGATGTAATTATTGATGCTTTTTTCACCAACTTTGGGAACTTATCTGACCCCTTAGATAAGGAAAATTCGGAAAAACAGGAAAAACGTAACTTTTATTTTCTTTGTAAAGCATATATACAAAGTTTTATGTCAATCGGTAAAGGTAATAAAAAAATAAATGCAAACGAAAAGGGCCCGTTTTACCCCGTTAGAGGGCGATTTTTTGAAATGTTCGTCCTTTGTGCTTCATTAAGTTGTACATTGTACCTATGTTCGAAATTTCAAGTCTCTATCTTTAGCGGATTGGGTTGTAGTCTAATCTGATTAATTTTGGCTATCCCTAAGGATCCCCATAGAATTTTCGGGATAATAATAGTTCCTGTGTTGAAACATGTTGTGTGCTTCCTCCATACCAGATTTCATCTATAACCGTTCAGCTCGTTGGATGTAATAGACGCTTTTTTCACCAACTTTGGGACCCAATTTGACCCCTTAGATAAGGAATATTCGGAAAAACAGGAACAAACGTAACTTTTATTTTGTTTGAGTAGCATGTGTACAAAGTTTCAAGTCAATCGGTAAAGGGAATAAAAAGTTACATACAAACGAAAAGGGCCCGTTTTACCCCTTTAGAGGTCGATTTTTCAAAATTCCGTTCTTAGTGCTCCATTACGTGGTCCAATGTATCTTTGTTCCAAATTTCATGTTCGTATCTTTAGCGGTTTGGGCTGTAGGCTGTCTGTCAGTCAGTCACTCAGCGAAGCCTTTTATATAATAGATTATCCGGACGCTGAAACTTTTAAAAGTGTCTTGATACTATAACGTAGCATACAATGGCCAATGCGAGCGTGTCAGACAATAAAATCTTTTGCATTGTAAAATAGGAGACTATGCCCCGTAAATCATTGCGTCACCGAGTCATTTTCCATACCTACTAGGAGCAAATGTGGGTTAAAATCCCGGTCCAGTATCAGTTCTTACGTATCTAATATCAGTATTTACGTACGGAATTTCACACCACTGGCTTCACAGTGAAGGAACACATCGTGAGGCAACCTGCATACGTCCGTAGAAGAAATTCGATGGCGTATGTGAATCCACCAACCCGCACTGGGCCAGAGTGGTGGATATGGATCAATCACCCTTCGTGGGTAGGCCGACGTCCTGCAGTGGATTGGTTAAAAAAGGCTAGTACAGGTACTTGGAACACGTGGTTGTTAAGTACAATAGGAAGTAGGTATGGTTTATTTTATCCGGTCTCTCCGCAAGTGTCTCAGGCGCATCTCTACGCACCTTAGTTCCCAAGATTGCCGGAGTTGGTCTGCAAGGAAATTGGGGCTCATTGTTTATGTGTTTCGGATACCGGATACCGGCCGCTGGCCTTCACTAATAACGTAGCCGCAGGGACGAGATTTGGATATTGCATATTCGACTCACGATCTTACAAGGCTCCTACGTATTTCGATTCCGATTTGACACTTTGGGAATGTACGAAATAGAGTTATAATTTAGCTAAATGTAATGTAAATGTAAGAAATATCGTACGCAGATATTCTAGTCTAGAAGCCCGTGATTGCCAAACGTCGCGACTGTTCATAAACTGACTGATGATCAGACCGCAGAAACACGCTAGATGCAAGAAGTTTTCAACTACCTAGTCTTATTGAAAATCGATAGGGGGAATCCTATGTCCAGCAATGGACGTCCTACGGCTGATAATTATGGTGATGAGATAGTTATAGTTACGTAACAGTAAGCTTTAACTCGTAACAGTAAGCATAAACGGACGTAAAGAATATTTTGATGAATTCTCTTGGACGTAGGGCACATCTATTTTCTAAAATAACAAACTAAACTAAAAACTTAATATTTTATCGTCTGCATTTCAATATTTTAAGCATATTTTGTTTAGATCATTTTTTTTATAATTATAAAAACAGAAGAGTTATGAATTTAAATCTAAAAAAAAACTTATTTTAGCTCTCCTGTAAAGTCGCGTTATGTGCCTTACATCAATTTAAATTACAGGTACCTATCGATATATACATAGTAAAGATGCTCTTTGGGTAGATAAAAATGTTTTCTCGGCAGCCAAACAATTCAGACTATTCCTGGCCTGACAAATATATAGGGTTATTTCTAATCAATTAGCATTCTTTCAGAGGCTTATCCTGTACATCAAAACTAACAACTTTTGTTCTATGACTTTTATTAATTCTCAAAAAAAAAAGTTGATGTTCCAAAGAAAAATGTCATTCACCCTCGACAAAATGTATGGTACAGTAGATTTTTTTTTTAGTTATAACAAAGATCGTAGAACAAAAGTTGTTAGTTTTGATGTACAGAATAAGCCCCTAAGAGGATGCTAATTGATTAGAAATAACCCTGTATATGTCTTGTCCTGTATGTCAGTGCCACTACGAATTGCAAAGTTCATAGTACTTAGGTCTTTCGTTCTTCTTGTGATGGTCTTCCATCCGAGGAGAGATAGAAATAAACTTTTACTTATCTACCGTTGTTTTATTTAGATAAAATATGAAAAATCTAGCAATCACGGGCTCTTGCTCTATAAAATAAAATTGCGTGTAGGATTTAATACCTACTTAGAAATCAAATAGGCATAAGATTAGGTTTCCTATAACCATATTAGGCATATTATTTTATCTTGTATAAATATTCGGTAAGTAAACTCGTTGGTTGTGATGGGAATGTAATGCCTAAGTTATTTTGAATGTTATTGCTTAAGTAGAGCTTGTTATTTTAGGTCTGAATTATGAAATCTGGTCTAGGATAGGCAATCTTATTGTAGACACGATATTATTAAGACAATGTTCATGAAGCTGTATGTATTATGTTAGAAACCTATAAATTGTATTGTTTTGTCCCTGTAATTTGTTTTGTTTTTTTATGTACCTAATTTGGTTGTCTAATAAAGTGTTGTTGTTGTTGTTATTATTGGTACAGATAGCGCGCGAGTTGAATGCAGTCGGGGTCTGAGGTAAAGAGCGGGTGCATCTCCCCCCGCTATCCGCACGCCCCACCTCACGCGCCTGCAGTATATGTATATATTCATATATTATATATATGTATTATAAATTATAACAGCACTACCGCATTCCTAAGCTCTGCATTCAACTCGCGCGCCGACTGTAAGTAGGTAATAGGTATTACGAACTAGAAAAACCATGAATAAGACTTTATATTGTTAGCCTATAGCCAGCAGTGGGATAGAGAAGGCTGCGGATGATGATGATGATGATTGTTAGCGATAACGACTTAGGTCATAAGACGGTAAATTTCTCGAATAAAGACGCACTGAATTTTAGTTGAAATAATTACTTACAACAACATCCTTCGAGAGCTCTTAATATAAGATATGATGAGTATGGTGTGAAGTTATCACAATATTAAAAAAACCAAGGACTAAGTAGATATAGGTAATTTATACAGACAGACAGACAAAACTCTTTATTTATAACCACAAACAATAATTAAACACTATTTTACTATGGAAATTTACGTGGTTTTCACACATTTTAAACGATATTAAACGGGACTCACTCACGTGTTCGTATAGTCATAACACGACTATAGTTTCGATCGCGTTCGGCGACCTTTCTCAAGTTGGCGAGTGCTAACACGCGGAGCCTTGCGAAACTTGGTGCATTGCGAGACGGCTCCGCGTGTTAGCACTCGCCAACTTGAGAAAGGTCGCCGAACGCGATCGAAACTATAGTCGTGTTATGACTATACGAACACGTGAGTGAGTCCCGTTTAATATCGTTTAAAATTAAACACTATATACACACTAAGGACTAAATATGATTATAAACTGGCGGCCTTATCACCCATTTCTTCCAGGCAACCAAGCACGAATTTAAACTAACTAGAACAAGAAATAGTGGCCTAAACTAGAGACAATATTAACATAGATACATAGACAATATAACACCAGGGTTGTTAAAAAATACTACTTAGATCTAAACTAATACCCTGCCTCGGTGGCTCAGTGGTTAGTGACCCTGACTTCTGGATCAAAGAGGTGTGGGTTCGATCCCCACCCAGGGCAAACATTTATGTGATGAACAGGTGTTTGCTCTGTGTCTGGGTGTTATTTAGGTACTATCTATATAAGTATGTTTTAAAATAAGTATATGTAGTATATCAGTCTCTGGCAGCCATACCACAAGCTTTGCTTAGTTTGGGGTCAGAGACCGTGTGTAAGATGTCCTCTAATATTTATTTTATTATTATATATTTAATAAACTAAAAATAATTAACTAAACATACTTATTTATATATTAACTACATATGAATACTTACCTAGTGCTAAAAAATAACTAAGCGGCACGCCAACAACAGTAGGTAACTAGTTTAGTTGGCTTTGGGCCTTAAGCAAAGAATATATAATAATACTACGGCCGTAAGTCTTCCTAATACGTCGATGCCCTACGCTGTGCTCTCCATTGGAATATTTACCAAGTCAGCCAATTTGATTCAATCTGCGACCCAACCAACCAAATCAGTCGGCCATTAGGAATAATCCTTAATCGAACAAGAGGAACAAATCAAATTTTAATTATAATGGATGGGTACGTGAGTCGCATCGCCGCCACCGGCTTTGAATAAACAATCACGGACTAAGTTTGACGATCTCTGACTGGTAGCGAATCGCACACAATTAAACATAGAGCAGTGCGACAACAATGGAAACTTTGAGAAACTGTACACTTCTGTTAAGCTATACTTACTAGCAGCGGTTCTAGGCAAATATGTCCGAAATAAGTAGCATAGAAGAGACCTATGTTCAGCAGTATAACCCGCCCGCACGCCGGTCATGGCACCATTATCGAATTCTCGGTTTTCTTTAGTTTTTAGTTAAGGTGACGGGAGGGTCAAACTAAGTGTTTTTCACATCATTTTCTGACCTATCTCTGTGTTGTGGCAGGTTTAAAATGAGTAAATCTTGTTAAACATATCTTCAGATAGCCAAAGAGACCCAAAATAATGATAATAATTCTCGGTTCCGTAGTAAAACGAGGAACCCTAACTTCGTTGTGTCCGTCTGTCCTAATGTTACAAAGCCTTATACGAGTAACTTCCAAATTTATGAACCAAATTGCAGTGTCGAGCTCAGTATAAATTATAAGTCAGTTAATTATAAATTATACTTATAAATTTAAAACTACAATTATATTTAAGGGGTAGTAGCACTCAACCATCTAATAACATCATAAAAATTAGTTTTGTATCATCATCATAATCATCGTCACCATTTACGGAAGCCTACTCGTATACGCGTGTCTCGACACGCCCTTGACTACTTATTCTCTACTACCCATATAATATTACCGATTGTTTCTCTAAAAGATGGACATTTTCAGGTAGGTACCTAAGTATATCATTGTACTCATAATTATGACCAACTTTTACTATGGAGCCATCCACGAAATAGCAAAAATTAAGTACTCGTAAGTCATCATCATCAACATCCTGTGTCGACCCACTGCTGTGTACCTATAGGCCTCCTCTCTCATGAGCCATTGTTTCCTATCTTGGGCTAATCTCATCCACGTAGGTATGAATACATAGAAGCTACCAGCTACAAAAAATGATTAAGTACCTATATAAACAAAAAATCTTTAGTTGATTACATTATTAAAAAAAAGTAAAGTTATTTATAAGAGATAATAATTAATTATCTAAGTATGTCCTACTACAAAGTAATAAATAGGCCTATTGCCAAGAAGGTATTTAAACTTTTATTATTTGTATATTTGTACGACGATCTCTTAATAGCTGATTGCTTGCCACTAAACATGGTCGTTTAATTGCACCATTTTAGTTTATTGCTAAATATTGCATTTAGAGAGCGCCCTAGAATTTTGCCATACCCGACAAGGGTGACTAAGTTGTAAGCACGTATCTTAATTAAGACCTCAAATGGACTCTTAGTAGCAATAAAGAAATATGAATATGAATATATGAATATGAATATGCCCAGCAATGTATCTGATATATCCATCTTTGAGTAAGTACATTTTAATATATAATGAGATAAGCTATTTGTATAGGTACCTAGATCAGCTCTATCTACTCCTGTTGTTTTTTATTCCTAGTTTTACTTTGGGATTAGGTACCCCTGAAATCGCGTAACGTACAAAATGTCACGAAACTTCACCTGTAGTGTCAAGACCCACTTCAATCTATTCTATTCCTGGACATGTACCTAAATCTCAGCTACATTTTTAGGGGACAACTACAAAATAACGATACGAGTACCTACTTACGAAATAAAATGAAAATGTTTCGCACGACCAGTCTTCTAGTGGGTGACTGCGGGTGGCATTTACAACTGAGCGACTTATACGAACTAGCCGTCAGATAACTTGACCCCTAAACCTTTTTTAAGTAGTTTCATTCATTTCGTCGATTCCGAGAAGCATTTTTTTATGGAACAGCTGTTTTTTTGTTCTCGAATTAGAAACAGGGGAAAAGCTTTCAGCTTCAGATAGAGGTTAAGCAGAAAACCTTCTATGTGTGAGTATGTATTCTTATTCAACAAAGTGAATATGCATGAATGAGGCTAGAACGAGCATTGAAAATATGTCAGTTCAAACGGGAAAGCACTGCATATGTGTAAAGTATAGAACTTTACACATAACGTATCAAAAATTGAGCTCCTGGGAAATAATTAGATATAGTATGTACATCAAGTGCACGGTAATATCATTACCGTGTCAAGTGTAAGTTGGTAGATTTTATTGACGCACACAGCTCAATCATTTACCTAAACTAGAGGTTCCCAAAAAAAAAATTCTGGTTTCACCAGTCTACAAAAGTGCAAAGCAACGATGACATTTCTTTTGCTTCCTAATCCCGACCAGGAATTAATAGTTTATTGACTGTAACAATCGCTGAGCTGCTTTATAAGTAATCTCTTTTTTAAAAGTAAGTATCTGCCTACGTTGAGAGACGAATTCTGGCCGAAATGCGACATTTTATTTCTTTACAATCGGAACCAGATTTTTCGTCGACCCGAGGCTTACGAATTGTGAACCCCCATTTTTCAATTCAATTCAATTATTCATTGCAACATATGTAATTTTTACATGCAGTTCTTAGATTACATGTTATAGTAATGTCAAATATATATGACCCTTTAAGGGTATGGAAAATTACTTATGAGATTGGGAAGGCTCATAGCTAAATTATCATTGCAAAATTAAAAATTAATTGTCATTACAAAATCAAAAACAAATCATCATCACAAAATTAAAATTAAATTATTATTACAATATTTTTTGGTCACGCCAGCGTAGACCCCCGTCGAGTCTCGCGTGGACCCCTGGGGTTCTACCCAGACCACTTCGGGAATCAATGCCTTACAGAATAGGTACATCCCAGCCACGGTAATGGTATCTAACAGTATTGTGACTCGGCCCTGGCCTAGAAATAGATATCTACAGCCCCACGTCGCCACGCAGTACGTATCACGCGCTAGGGCTGCCCGACTGGTAGGTAAATCATACGTTAACTGATACAAACCACACGTTCGTTCGTCACTGCGGCGCGCCCCTGCCATCGTTGTGTATACCGAACTCCGAGGCGCGTATGTATGATTCGCTTTGCCCTGATGCCGGGGCACTAGAATACGGCATCGATATCCCCTGCCTGTAGTAAGAGCCTACTAAAAGGGGACCCCTGGGCTCGTGGGTGGTCAGAGTTGGGGCTCTGGCCATCCACTCAAACGGGCCCGAGGAGGACGACAGCGTGTGTGGCAACGCTGTCGTAGAGGACCGCACAAGCCTGGCCCTACTGCCAGGCGAGTAGGCACACAAAGCGCTGGGAGCACCGGTGCGTTCCTTTTGGAGATCCCGGAGCTCCCAAGAAGGCACAAAGGCTGGCCACCGAAGGGGTTTTAGTGGGCACAATCCCACATAACCCTACTGCACCCCAATGCAGTTGGGGCATCTTCAGAAGATTTCTCCCTCGTAAAAAAAAAAAGATATGATTCGCGTTCCGACCGTTTGTATGAAGTCGGAATACTGTTAATATATACTATTACCGTGTCCCAGCTTTGGCGGATACACAGACTGAATGCGCACTGTACATTTATTTCACGACAAAACGCCACAAAGCAATATTTCCAATAAAATATTCACGTTCCGAACTTCAAAGCATTTTTCCCTCGCTGGCTCAAGAGTAACTTCTCAGACTGGTGTCACAAGTTTTATAAGAATTTATGAAAGTTCCCAGAATGGACATCGACAGCGCTACGGTGGGTTTAACTCTTTAGATTTCATTTTATAAGTTTGCAGTTTAAGTGGACGGATGCCGGACTTGGCTCGAGTTAGATTGAATTTACGTCGCTTTAGAGTTGTGCTGTTTTTCTTCTCAGCTGTCGATAAAGTTTGTTTTTGTTGTACATTGGATAAATAGTTCTTATCAGCTTACTTTGTTTAGTGAAGCCGATAGTCAGAAATAAAAATTATGTGAAGTAATACAAAAATTAAGTTGATTGATTATGGCGTAGCTCACACTTCAATAGAGCGGAGATGAGTTGTACGGAATAGAGCTGCATTTTCCATTATAAGAAATGTGCAAGTTTCGGATTTATTCTTATATGTGTACTCTATGACAATGTTAAAAAGTTTGCTAAATTTCATAAATCTCGGTCAACAACAGGAAGTCCTTAGGTTTTGATTCCCTCAAGTGTCGAAATATGAAATTATTTGCACCATAAGCGGTCCTAACTTTTTTCACGAAAACTGAGAAGTTTGATTTTTTACAACAGTAAGAGACGTCATAATTATTTACGTATGAGGTTTTAATTTAACTCAATACCTTCACGCGTTTCAGAGATAAATGTTCTTGACACACAGACGGACAGACGCGGACGGACGGACGGACGGATAACAAAGTATATAGTTTCCGTTTATTCCTTTTGAGGTACGGTACCCTAAAAAATGCGCCAATCCATATAACTCCGCCCTATTCTGCTTTGGTGGAGGATATTTTCAATCGGTTTACTCCCAACGACCCTCTCTAAAACAGCCACCACTGAGGGACGTTAGGAGAAAGTATTATTTTTAGTGGCAACGGCTGCCAGGGTCGATCGTCAGGCCATTAAAAATATTGTTCTCAACGGGCCGCTACCCGTCCACCCACTGGCTTTACCCACTGGTGGGTGTAGGGGTAATTTCTACTCGTATTTACCCGTGCACCCACTGCGTTAAGGTTGGAATCAATTATAAAAATATCGATTCATTTTGTCAATACTGTTAAAAGCAAGCTAGAGTTTAACTCGCTCATTTGGGACCCGCACGAGAATAAGTACGTTTTGTTAATCGAACGAGTGCAAAGAAAGTTCGCTCGGTATCTCTACAAAAGAGAATTTGGGTACTACCCCACCTGGTCTTATCCATCTTTGTTTGTTTCCGGAATGGTGGGGATGAACACACTCGAGCTACGGCGGAAGTGTGCACTCATCATCCACTACTATCATTTGTTAAACAATAGGATCGATAACCCCGGTGCGTTATCCCAATGTGGTCTGGTTGTCCACGACGGGGAGGCGCGCGCGCGCGCGGCGGCCCGCTCGCCGGCCCCTGCCGCTGCTGGCGCCGTTGAGCGCGGCCCGCACCGACACCTCGCGCAACGCACCCACACACCACGCACTAGCTCTATTAAATGATTTGATTGCCAGCAAGCCTGAAATGGACTTGTTTTACACAAGTATCAAAGCTTTGATTGAACTTTGTTTACATCATTTTAGCTGAATTATTGTATAGAATTAAGTTTTAAGTGTGATTTCTGTTTTATATTGATTCTGACACGTTTTGGTCTTATGTTACTGTAAGTGTCTGAATATTTTGTAAATAAATAATAATAAAATGAAAAATAATACAATAGTTCAATTGTTTATTAAAACGAACTAATCCTTTACATAATATTTAGACCTATTTAAATAAAACTCAATGTGCCACTTTTACGTCATAAAACAAGTTTGGAATCAATTATAAAAAGTGAAATAGGCGGCCAAAGCAATATTATGTTTAAACATGTTACACATGATAATGATTTTCTATGCCTATCTGAACATTTTTTACAATTACACCGATCCTCTATATCTGATGCCCAAGATACTACATCACTTTAAAAATAGGCATAATGACAGTAATAAAAAAAAAACATTTAAATTATGTAGGTATTTATCTCTCCTTTAGTTTGCTCTATCGTATTTATCATTTTTATGTTATCGACAAAATGAATCCATATTTTTATTGTTAATTCCAACCTTAACGCAGTGGGTGCACGGGTAAATAGAAATTACCTCTACACCCACCAGTGGGTTAAGCCAGTGGGTGGACGGGTAGCGGCGTCTCAACGTCCCCCACTAAAATTTCGTTCCGAATGTTTTTATGGTCAACTTTGTCCTAACTTTCACCAGTGGTGGCCGTTTTAGTGGGGGTCGTTGGGAGTAAACCGATTGAAAATATCGTCAAATTAAGTAGGTACTTTAGGTTTTCGGTATAAAAAAACACAAATTGTACAATATCGGTTTATTATTTATTCTTCATTGTTACAGATACTCTATAATCCAAAAACAATACCAATTATTCGTATTGTTAGTACACATAAGCGAGCAGCGCGTACAGTATACTTTAGATTGCCGATACATAAAACACAGTTTATGAATTTAATATAATATGTAAGTCTATTTTCTATTTAAAATTACACAATTATGATAGTAAAATGTATCGAAAATAATCGGCCAAGTACGAGTCGGACTCGCGCACGGAGGGTTCCGTAGGTACTGTGTGAGAGCCTCCCTTATATTATTATATATTAATTTTATTATTTACTATTGAAGTGAATAATTCTATGAAAATTTTTAGCATCTACCGGTTACCATTACAAATATCGAGCGAAAAACGTCTAAAAATTCAGGTTTGTTGTATGGGAGCCCCCCTTAAATATTTATTTTATTTTGTTTTTAGTATTTGTTGTTATAGCGGCAACAGAAATACATCATCTGTGAAAATTTCAGCTGCCTAGCTATCATGGTTCATGAGATACAGCCCGGTGACAGACGGACAGACAGACAGACAGACGGACATCGAAGTCTTAGTAATAGGGTCTCGTTTTTCCCTTTGGGTACGGAATCCTAAAAACCACTAGTTATTAGTATTCCTCGTGGCGGCGAGTAGCGCGCACAGCACGTGGCGCGTGTCGCGGCAGCGCGCGTGCGCGGCGCACACGTCGCGGCGGCGCGCGAGGTGCGCACGCGCGCCGCACGCGCCCCACCACGCGGCGCACGCGCGCACCACGCCGCTCCACGGGGTCACGCACTCGTTACGTAAATACTGAAAAAATACAAACAATTCACTATTTATTTATTGTAGCTGGAGAAAATAAATACTTTAGCCTAGTTCCCTATCCCTAACGAGGATGAAAATGAAACTTGAGTTACTGGATATAATAATGGACTGTATTATAAAAGTGAAATTTATATTTAGCGCCACACAAATCGGCGGATGGGAAGTTATGCGCAGAACAATGCGCAAAAGCCAAAATATAGGTATGCGCGGGAGCCAAAGAGACGAGACGCCGGGGCACACCCCGCCCGCTAACGTCATGCCTCCCGCACGCTCACTACGCCCGTGGTCAACACTAAGCCACGCGGCGTCGGCATTGTGCACACATGCGCTTTAATTAGCGAATCACGGCGAAGTGTCGTCTGCGACTAACTTCTCATCCGCCGATTTGTGTGACGTTTAGTATATTTGCTATCGACATGACAGTTTGAATCAGTGGATAGTGTGAGCATGTGAGCACAATAATACGGATCGCGTTGTTGGCAGTTGGAGGCAAAAGAGGGCGAGCGGGTTTTTGAGGCCTCTACAGCTTACCGGACATGGGCGAGCGCGGAAGGCGGCTGAGCCCTAAGATTAGGTTATAGGGTGACTATCACAAGAACACCTGAGAAGGTGTTCTTCTAAAGGCGGGAAAATCAGACTTGCCCGGGCACCCTGTGGCCCTAGTAGGTTTGATCTGTTTGACTATTTGGAGACAATCTAACCGATTTTCTGACAGATCCGGAGGATCCTCGACCTCGCCGGCGGAGTCGGTGTGTGTCTGTGTGCCTTTGGTAACCGGCGCCTATAGCAAATACGAATGTTGCAGGGAGCGGTCGGATCGGAGGGCTAGCGGGCGCTCGCAAGCCCTTACATATGGATCCGGGGAGTTAGAGACGGCTCGCGGGAGCGAGGGTGCTGCGGGAGCGAGGGTGCTGCGGGAGCGAGGGTGCTGCGGGAGCGAGTGTGCTGCGGGAGCGAGGGTGCTGCGGGAGCGAAGGTGCTACGGGAGCGAGGGTGCTGCGGGAGCGAGGGTGCTGCGGGAGCGAGGGTGCTGCGGGAGCGAGGGTGCTGCGGGAGCGAAGGTGCTACGGGAGCGAGGGTGCTGCGGGAGCGAGGGTGCTGCGGGAGCGAGGGTGCTGCGGGAGCGAGTGTGCTGCGGGAGCGAGGGTGCTGCGGGAGCGAGGGTGCTGCGGGAGCGAAGGTGCTGCGGGAGCGAGGGTGCTGCGGGAGCGAGGGTGCTGCGGGAGCGAGGGTGCTGCGGGAGCGAAGGTGCTGCGGGAGCGAGGGTGCTGCGGGAGCGAGGGTGCTGCGGGAGCGAGGGTGCTGCGGGAGCGAGGGTGCTGCGGGAGCGAGTGTGCTGCGGGAGCGAGGGTGCTGCGGGAGCGAGGGTGCTGCGGGAGCGAGGGTGCTGCGGGAGCGAGTGTGCTGCGGGAGCGAGGGTGCTGCGGGAGCGAGGGTGCTGCGGGAGCGAGGGTGCTGCGGGAGCGAGGGAGCTGCGGGTGCGGCGCGCTTCGATACGTAGACAATAACATTAAGAGCCAGCCTACACGGTGCGGTTTAGTGATGATGCGACGCTTGAGCGCTGATCATCGAAAGGTATACTGATTGATAGTTCACCTGGTCGAACGGCCGCCGTCCGATGTGGAACATGGTATAGAGAAGAGGCGCCTTGTCAAGCGGAATGTCCACGTCCGCGTCGTCGCGGATCTGCAGCTCCTTGTAGATCCAGTCTGCATGTAGCTTTATATGCTCGTAGATCACCTGAGGCATCATAAATTGTCACGATCATAATATTAAGGTTTCACCTCAAAATATGAAAAAGTAAAAACTATTATTTCGCTTTCCGAAAAACACAAAGGAAAAACCTCGATTTTACAAAATTTAATTTTGAGAGGTAACGCTAAAATTCTGTGTTGGACCCTTCGAGCAAATATCCATAGAGTCACAATCGTGCAAAAAAAGTGTCCGAGCCAAAACCCTGCCCAAGCTACGTAGTGGGCAGGCTTTTTAGTTAGTCGTACGGCGATTGCAAGCCGAATACAACGCCGCGCGATGTCAAATTGCTCGGTAACAAGCACTAATTAGGTGACATAACGTCGAGATTTGAGAAAACGGGTCATCGTGAATTATTTAACGTAAATATCAAGTCGGTATGTATGACGGCGCTCGGACATTTTTTGACTACTTTCACTTAGGGACTGTGACTCTGTTGATATTTGCTCGAAGGACCCTTTCTGTTGACCTATTTGACATTGAAAAACTTATAGGTACAATATACTATAAGATTTTTGAAACAACTTTTACAACGGTACAAAAGTGTAGTCGGGTTTCTAGCCTATAGTACGAAGTTGACCTTTGATGATTACGTATCGACAGAATCAAACATTTTAGCAGCTGAAATGTAAGCTACAAGTTGCGGATGGCCCTTTCCTGACTGTAGCTCACTTAACAGCTGCGCGAGGATTGTTATATCCGCAGATTGTAGTTATTTGAACTGCTGGGGCTAACACTTACTCCCACATTGAACTACGGCACGTACCTAGAATCTAGGACCAAATTGGCTGGCATGAAGCTGGGTATCCTGAACAAGGTTAGGCGGTATTTCACACCGGGACAGTTGCTTACTCTGTATCAAGCACAGATCCGTTCGTGTCTGGAATACTGCTGCCATCTTTGGGATAGCTCGGCTATGTATCAGCTCGAGGCCTTGGAATCGGTGGACCGGCGTGCTGTTCGGCTTTACAGGCGATGAAAAGTTAATAATAATAATAATAAAGCCTTTTATTTCCATGCTATTTACAAAAAAAAATGTTTATAAGATAATATTTTTAATATTGATTTTAATTAGGCATGGCCCCGCTCTGGGTATAGGCCTCCTCCAGCCGTTTCCATTTCTTTCTGTCTTGTGCCGTCTGCATCCAAGCTCTACCGGCTATTTTTTGTATTTCATCTATCCATCGATCCTTAGGTCTTCCTTTGCTTCTTTTCCCGCTTGGACCTGTCCATTCCGTGACACGCTTTGTCCATCGCTTGTCTGTTGTCCGGGCAATATGACCTGCCCATCTCCACTTAAGTTTCTGTGCATGCTGTCCTGCGTCTATTAATTTTGTCTTTTTTCGGATGTCTTCGCTCTTCTGTCTATCTTTTAGCTTTATACCTAAAATGCTCCGTTCCATAGCTCTCTGGCACGTCCGTATTTTGTTTTTTGTTTTTTCTTGAAAAATCCATATTTGTGCCCCATATGTTAAACAAGGCAACAAACAAGAATCTATTACTTTTTTCTTGAGCATTAATGGAAGTTTTGCTTTCAGGATTTCTTTGAAGCTCCAGTACTTCTTCCACGTAATGTTTATACGGCGCTCTAGCTCATCTTCGTGCCTAGTTTTCTTGAATGACATTTGTTTACCAAGATATACATAGCTGTCTACATACTCTATTGTCGTTCCGTTAACCACTATAGGATTTTGTTTGCTATTGGTTGCAACTTTAGTTTTTGAAGCGTTCAATTTTAAGCCTATTTTTTCACTGGCAGTGCTTAGTTCTTCTATCATTATTTCCAACTGTTTCGATGTTTTTGCGAATAAGACGATGTCGTCTGCAAAGCGTAGGTTGCTTAGAAATTCTGTATCTATCTTTATTCCTTTTTTGTTCCAGTCTAGGTCTTTCATGATATCCTGTAGCACAGCTAGAAAAATTTTACTTGAAAGGGGGTCTCCCTGTCTTACCCCGGATCTGATGTAGATTTTTGGTCCAAGTCTGTCAAGTTTCACTCTGCTTATACTGTTCATATATATATCTTTGATTATATTTATGTAGATATTCGGTACCCCTTGGTGTGAAAGTGCTCGCCATATGCTATCGTGTGAAATTGAGTCAAACGCTTTCGCGTAGTCAATATATGCTAGGTAGAGCGGCTGGTTGAACTCTTGATACTTCTCAACTATTTGGTCTAATGTATGTATGTGGTCAATAGTACAGTAACCAGGGCGGAAACCAGCTTGCTCTACTGGTTGACTTGACTCCACATTTAATGCTATTCTTTTTTCTAGACACATGGCAAATAGTTTGTATAGAGTTGGTAGCAAACTGATAGGTCGATAATTATTGATATCTGAGGGATCTCCTTTTTTATATAGCAATATTATTCGTGATTCGCCCCACTTCTTTGGGATTTCTTGTATTTCTAATATTTTATTGAATAATATTGTGATGGGAGCTAATAATATTTTTTTCCCGATTTTCAGAGCTTCATTGGGAATATTGTCATGGCCGGGACTTTTTTCTTTTTTTAATTTTTCAATGTTTTTCAGTACTTCTCTACAGTCGAAAGGCATGACAGAGGTATTTTGTTGTATTTCATGTTTTATGTAAGCATCTTCTTCGCTGTAAACATTCTGGTAGAGGTTCCGGTAGAAATCCGAAGCAATATTTACCAAGTCTTGCCTAGTCTGAAATTTCCTTGTTGTATTTTTTTCTTTTAATGAAGGTATCCATTTCTTCTCAATACTCAGCTGTTTGTAGGCTCTCTTCTGACTTCCACTAGTGATTAAACTATTTTCGATTATTTTCATTCTGTAGTTTTCATAGTCATTTTTTAACATTTTATTTGTACTTTTATAGAGAGCTGTGAGTTCTTTTTTCTCTTCTTTATTTTTAGGTGTTTTTGCTTGCAGTATCACACGTTTTCTTAGTTGTTGTTTTGTTTCATTAGATAATATACCTTTTTTCTCTTTATTTGCTGTAATAGTGTTTATACTTTGCTTTATGGTGGTTTCTAACTTTAGATAGAAAGACTCTATATTGTCGCTTTTTTCCCATTGCATTTGTTTGATTTTTTGTTCTAGAGCCTCCAAGTATGTTGTTTGATTTTGCTCGTTCGTTAGGTCAGCTCGTTTATCACTAAAAGTTGCTCTACTTTTTCTAGTTTTCTTTAATTGTACTGTTCCTCTCAACAATCTATGATCGCTTGGAAATACGCTATTTTTCAAAATTTCAATATTTGTAAAGAGTTTAGGATAACTGCTCAATATATAATCAATTTGGTTTCTATGCTTTTTGTCTGGTGTTGTCCAGGTCCATAGGTTTTTATTATTTTTCTTGAATATTGTGTTGATTATTGTAATTTTGTTGCTTAGTGCATACTGTAGAAGTTTTTCTCCTCTGTGATTTCTTTTTCCATAACAGTATGGTCCCATTATTGTGCGTTCCGACGGTTTCCTTTGACCTATTTTTGCATTGAAGTCACCCATTAGAATAATTCTTCCTTGTGCTAGTTTTTGGGCTTCTTCTATTTGGTCGTAGAAAATATCACTTTCTTCTTCAGGAGCTTCGGAGGTAGGTGCATATACTTGTATGATTGATATTGTTTCAGCTTCAAATTTCATGTTCAAGAGGCAAACTCTATCAGATATGCCTATGTAGTTCTCTATGTTGTTTTTAAATTTCTTTTTTATCAAAAAACCTACACCGTAAAGTCCTGCAGTCTCTCCCGTATAACAAAAAATGTGGTTTTCATCTTCAATAATTTCATTTCCTTTTCTTCGTATTTCTGACAGTCCTATTATATCATATTTAATGTTTGATAATGAATATTTCAGCAGTACCATTCGTTGTGGTGATATCAGTGATTTAACATTATATGTGCAGATGTAGAGTTCTTGATGGGCTGGAGGGTTGTAGTCGATCTCTCCCGCGGTGACTGGCCGTGTTGGGAGATGTGAAGCGGCCATTTTTGATTGCTACTGTCCATTTTTTGAGTTTTGAGATTGTACAGTGTTTTTCTTAGATAGATGCTGCAAAATTGTTTTTTTTAATAAATAATTATTGATGTCGTTGGTTTTATTTATCTTCGAGGGCTGTTTTTCATTTTTCTTTTCATGATTGGAGGCTGATGCTTCTGGTGACTCTGTCAGAGCTCTTTTCTTCTTATCAGATCCCTGGATGTCTGGTTGATTTCTGTTTGTTAGGATAACAATTTTATCATATTTAATAATCGCCAATCTTCCTTGTTCCCTTTCTTTGTTAACTGTCACTTGAAGCTCTTTACGTTTGGCCAGGACTTCGGGGGGAAAATCTTCTTTGACATAGTAAGGTGTTGACTCAAACTTTCTTTTGTTTTTCAGGATATTTATTTTTAGCCCCACAGCAGCAAATGTTATAATTATGGGTCTAGTTTTTTCTCCTTTTCGTCCAAGTCTTCTTACACACTCGATACTGTTTTTATCACATTTTATGCTGATTATATTATTTAATACATCCATAACGCTTTTTTCCAGATCCCAGTAACTTTTTTCTTGTTCTTGAACACCGAAAATTAACAGATTTTTTTCTTCGCATAATTCTCTCAAAATTATTTATTTGCATTGCCTGTATTTCCAATTTCTGTTCCAAAACCTCATTTTTAGATTCTAATTTTTGAAACTTTTCATTTATATTGCTGTTAATGGTATTTTTAATATCCTCCTTTATTTCCTGCATCTCATTTTTTTGTTGTCTTATTTCTTCTTGCATTGCTATCAACATACTTTTTATTTCTTCCATTTTGCTTATTCGTCGATTTAAAGCTTGTTGAGGAAGCAGAGATGCTAATTGATATTAACGCCTCGCCGTTCGATGTCACTTTTCGCTAATTACGGTTATGTAGGTGACGATCAACTTTTTTGATATACCTACGTAACCTAAAAACTTTGTATATTTTGGCACTTTTTCTTTATATTTCACTCGATTTTCACCATAATTCTCGTCTCTTGGCTGTAATAATTCACTGTTTTCGCGATTGTTAATTGTTTTTGACAGCCATTACTGAGAAAACAATGCTAACGGTATTCAAGAGTTCCGTGGTTAATTGCACGTTTTTCAGTTTATTTTTTCACTTTCACTCGAAAACTTCACTTTGTCCAGGTATTTTCCGACACTTTTCTTCGTTCGGGATGTTTTTTTAACAAATTTTCATTATTATTTACTATTTATTTTAACAGAGATTCAATTTAGACTTGTGATCTGGATAAGTGTTGCCACTTCACTGTTGAAAAGTTACTTGCAAAAAAACTTTATAGCCTGGAGCATCGCCGTAGGGTTGCGAGTCTGTCCATTATTTATAGGATTCATTTCGGAGAGTGTGCATCTGAGCTGCACGACCTTATCCTACCATCCCTTTTTTACTACAGGACAAGTAGAAACACGCCTCACTACCACCCCTGCCGATTTACACACTGTCAATTTTTCTTCGATACATACTAAGCGGTTTGACTCAACATTTCTGATTCGTACCGCCAGGGAATGGAACAGTCTTCCTGCTTTCCTGTTCCCTAAGAGATATAATCTAAAGCTTTTCAAGGTCAGAGTGAATAGGTATCTTCTAAGTCTGCGCGCTTCGTCTTCGACCACAACGTCGCTTACCATCAGGCGAGTTGGTGGTCAAGCGCGGACTTGTTAGCGTTAAAAAAACACAGTCGCCATTCGGTCTTTAGCTAAATTGCGACATACTTAAACTAATGAATCTACTGAATATTTCGAAAATTTCTGGTCAGGGAACGAAAAACACTTTTAAAAATAGAATGGGAATGATTACAAATATTTACCCTCAAGCTATCTCTGCCAGCAGACGTCATCAGGATTTGACTAGTCAACGCCGCGGCATCGCTCGCTCGCTCCGCATTTGACCCTGGGACATCGCCCTGAACATCCAAAAAAAATATTAAGTTCGTATAGGCCGGGTGGTGTAGTGTCAGATTTCTTAAGCCGCCTGAAGGCCTATGCCACGGTAATGATATCTAACAGTATTCCGTCTTCATACAAACGGTCGGAACGCGAATCATACCTCGCGCCTCGGAGTTCAATATGCTCTCAGTACGCTAGTCAGTTGGGTAATTTTTTTGACACCACAGAATAACGACGCCGCACACTTTAGCGAAATGCCTCGATTTTTTTATTAAAAGAATGAGTCTGTCCTGCATCATCTACCATATTCTAATCGCTCAAAACCACTTTACAATGATTAGACAATTTACAAAATTGAAGAAAATGTAAAAAGTAAGGTATTTGAGAGCAAGTAAGATGTACTGCCTGACTAAAATTTTAGGATTGTTGAGGTGTGTAAAAAGGTTTCCTATTGATTTGCATAATTTGTATAGCTATAATCATATAAATTTACATCCTAATATTCGTTGCTCCTAATAGTCAGTATCCCTAATATCACTAATCCTTGTATCACATGTCATAAAATTTATAATAATAACATATCTACAAAAACCATATTTAGGGTTCCGTACCTCAAAAGGAAAAAACGGAACCCTTATAGGATCACTTTGTTGTCCGTCTGTCCGTCTGTCAAGACCCTTTTTCTCAGGAACGCGTGGAGGTATGAAGCTGAAATTTATATCAATTACTCAGGTCTACTGTCCCTTGAAGCTGTGAAAAAATCAAACTTCTAAGCCAACGCAATCAAAAGATACAGCAATTTAAGCTGCATATTTTGAAACTCGCAAGTACTCGCAAGGGAATCAAAACCTTAAGGGTACTTCCAGTCGACCTAGAATCTTGAAATTTGGCATGAAGCAACGTTTTATAGCACACATAAAGGAAAAATTCCGAAAACCTTAAATTTTTAGTTACATTACAAAATTTATATTTTTTAATAAAAATAAACTTATTACTTTTTTTGTCGTAATGAACGAACTTTGTAAACCTTGCAGGTTTGTACGGAACCCTCGGTGCGCGAGTCCGACTCGCACTTGGCCGGTTTTTTGTTTTTGCATGGTTTCGTATAAAAAATGACCTAATAGTAAATATAGACTACCGAATAGGGGCCGATTTGGTTCTGGCACTCGCCGGCCGCTGCCGCGGCACCGCTCGCTTCGCTCACAGCTAGTGCGTTGAGGTCGCAAGTAACCTAACCCTCCTCCTCGCTTCGATCGTCGTCGGACCTAATGTATGATTTTGCCCTAGAATTCTGATATGACAACATTCAAGTATGAAAAAATATGCGCATCTAATATCATATCTACAAAATTTTATGACAAGATATGCATGCAGAACAACTTTAGGACAAACAAATATTGTTTGCGAAATGCTTATTTATTAAAAAAAAATATTGCTGGCGAATGAATAGGACACCGTGTAAAAATTTGTCATCAGAGGTACCTTCTAATTAACTTAGACCTTTAGGAAAGTGTATACATACTCAGAGTGAACTCTTTGATAAGATATATTATATTATACAAAGGATAATCAATAAGTGTTATGATTTTCGAGTATCTAAGTTCTTTTGGCATGCCCCATGTACCTCTTCGAACAGCTCAGCAAATTCAGGAAAGTCTTCCAACCCGAACTGATTGGACAATTTAACTTGTTTCTTCGCCTGTGCGATAATTTTCTGTATTTCCTGCGTGTGCTTGTCGTCCTCGTCGATCGAGCAGAGCGCTTCCGCGATAGCGAGCGCTAGAGATGACGGACTGCTGTGCGACCCGTCGAAACTCACTGACGATGATGCTGCAATTATAATAGCTTTTATTTCTTTACAAATTTAACCGACTTCTTTTAACTCATTTAAATTTTATCAAAATCAGGTGAGTCATTTTTGATAAACAGATAGATAGATAACACTTTATTGTACACCAAAAAAAAAAATAAGACGAACAGTTATACAAGAAATACTTATAGTAGTGTAACTCGTAGTACTGTGTCGATCAATCGTTTTTCACCACCCGGGTCGCGACCGACCCACTACTGAAACGACCCGGGTGAAACAACCCGATCATTTGATCGACTCGATCAATTGATCGAGCTGACTGCGCGATCGTAAAGTTTGTGTCGTTTGATCGACCCAATTGCGTGTCTATTAAGTTCGTGTCATTTGATCGACCCGATTGTGCATCCGTACAGTTCGTGTCGTTTGATCGACCCGATTCTATTTGACGACTTCATACTTACAAAGATAAAGGCACCTATCCTATTTCATTAGGCTTAAAGCCCAAATTAGTTTGGCAAATACTCATCATAACGGGTGTGAGTCAATCAAACCGCGCGACCGACCTGCGGTAAGTGATCGAGTTAGTGATCGGGTCGGCGCAGGATGAACGATCGAATCACTCACCTGCGGCTCGCGACCCAATCAAAACGACCCGATCAATCGTGATCGACTCAGGACTAGTAACTCGCCTGGTGGCATTATCGCTGGAAGCGATCTCTTCCAGGCAACCCATGCACGGACCGGAATGATCTTAAAATATTTCACGGGAGTACATTCGTGTGATACTAAAAAAAATATTATAAACATAAATAATAATACAGTATTCGCAAAACATCTAGTCCGATCTGAAGTTGCACCATCGCGGCCCGCGTCGGTACAGTCAAGTGCAACAATATTATGTACGAATTATATTTTTATATAGGTAATTAATTTAATTGTTACTTTGATTATTGGAATTAGGTACATATTGTTCTAGATTCCTATCAAATGGTGCTAAAGTATATAGGGGTAACCTGACTGTAACTTAAGCCTAAAAATAATCATGCTTATGTTACGAAAATAACACAATTTAGTAATGAATTTTATTTTAATGGTTGTACACCCTCTATGTTGCAATAATTGCTGCCACCTTCACCTCCCGAATCCGACTCGGATTAGTCAGACATTGAAGAATCGGACGTATTATTTTCATCTTCTGATCCACTTAGTTCAGTTATTATAACACAAAGTACAACAAGTAGTTACAAGAAACAATAACAAAATAACACGAAACGAAAATTCAACAAAAAAAACTTAACAAACAGCTTTTATAACAAAAATATCGCGCGACTGTACTCAGTGGGTGGAGCTAGCGAACGTGACTACGACACACAGAGAACGAAAGCACACTAATGAAATACGCTTTACGCCGTGATTAGTCGAGGACGGTCACGTGGCATGTTCCCCGCTAGGGGGGCCCCGCTGATACCCATTTTTTGCTTCTGCGCAGGCATACGCGCAGTGTTCAGATCGGACTAGATGTTTTGTACTCACTGTACTACATACTATACCTACATCGCAGTTACTATACTTACTACTACTACAATATAAACATTGCCGTGGTTGTCTAGTGGTAGTTACACCCACTCGAATCCCTGCCCTGTACCAATCTACCAATGAGTTCTTTAGAATTTATGTACGGAATTCCACACCACTGGCTTTTCGGTGAAGGAAAACATCGTGAGGCAACCTGCATACGTCCGTAGATGAAATCCGATGGCGTCTGTGAATCCACCAACCCACACTGGGCCAGCGTGGTGCATAAAGCCCAATCACCCTTAGTGGGTAGGCCTACGTCCTGCAATGGACATTTTTTTTAACAATAATGTAAAAATGAGTGCCCTCCAAAATTCTGGGTCTACCCTGTGATGTAAAAACTGAATAAAATCATTTATTATTTATCAAAGCATAACAGTAACAGCTCCAAGAGAAAAATAAAGTAATTACTAACTTGTTTGAATTCGAACTTGTTTGGACCTCGACCTCGGTCTTGCTTTCGTCGTCATCGTGTGAGGTTCACCATTCGCCGTCGACGCTCCTGTAACAAACAAGTAATAGTACATTGTTCACCGAGAGGAGAAAGTGACCGATTACCGTCGAGGGTGTCGTTTGAAGCCCGAGCCGTAGGCGAGGGCTTTAAAACACCCGAGATCGGGAATCGCACTTTCTCTCGAGTGGATACATAGTGCTTTATACTACACCTACGAGGAAAATAAAAAACTAAATCTTTACTAATTGAAATTTATATTGAAATTGTTGCAGTTAGTGAAGCTTAATGTAACACTTGAAAATAGCGCCAATGGCGTCTGCAATTTTCACATGTTCTTTTTTAAAATTGTTTGACACCATCCAACACACAGCTAGTGGCCAGTGTCATTTTTCGAACTTGGAGATAAAAACTCACTGTAAAAACTTTTTGGCTTTTGATATTTAGGTTACCAGCGCATAGTCTTACCCAAAATTAAAAAAGAAAAACCACGTAAGAAATGGATTTTCATACACTTTTCTCTCCCGCTCAGATGCGTTTTCTCCCCGCATATTTGTTCGATATGCAATGACGTACTTTCTACCGTAAATTTGATAAAGTATCAAGGTACTTTCCGAGCAGGTGTAGTATAAAGGTATATTTCTCACAGAACGGTACCAGGCAATCAGCAACGCCACAGAGTAGTTCCTATAACCCGGTCAATTCAAGTGATATACACCTGAGACATGACACTCAAGCTGGAAACATACTATCGGCTTTAAGACGAATGAGACGTGGCTTGCGGACGACGCGCAGTGTGACTAGCATCAGTATTTTAATACTCTTTTGGTATGTTTATTGACGCTTATTGGTATCTTGAATATCATTATTTTGTCTGTATATTTGCGGAGGTCGGTATTTTTGATTATGTTTGGATACATTTTTAGCTAACTAAATTTTAGCGAGGAACTTTTGGTGGAAAACAGTGAAATATATACCGTTTGGTATATTATTTAAGGTGCTTCGGTTTTTTTGTGAAAAATTTTTGGTCACACTACGAACGCACGTACTGTCTCTCTCGTGATCCGCGTCTTCCTGACGCACGGATGTGTCCCGCACCACGTCCGCGTGCATACCGTCCGCGGACGTTTTCTTACAAAAACATCCGGCGCGCCAGATTGCTCTCCGACCTCCGAACGCTCAAGATCATCCCAAGGTGACGTCCGCGACTTATGTCCGATAGTTTGCACGGCTCAGTGGACATTGATTCTCGAGATACCTATCGGTCGCGGCAGTTAGTCCGTCTAATACTCGTAGCATGTTTCAACATAGTGTATACTTGTGAATGTCCAACATAATACATTTATTTTAAGATTACAATTGTAATAAAAACTTAATAAATATAAAATTACATTGAAATAGGAATACCTACTTGAGATTGCAATTAAAAGTATATTTATCACAGAACGGTACCAGGCGATCAGCAACGACGCAGAGTAGTTTCTACAACTCAACCGGTACAAGTGATAACACTTGAGATTGGAAGTAAAGGTGCATTTCTTACAGAACGGTACCAGGCGACCAGCAACGAGACAGAGCAGTTCCTACAACCCAACCAATGTAAATAGCACTTGAAATTATAGTGAACTAACCAGCCTTCTCCTTGACAGCCTCCTTGGCGGCCCAGGCCTGCATCTCGTCGTACAGCAGCGTGATCAGCAGCTGCAGCAGGATGGAGCCGCCGACGGGAGCCACGCGCGCCGGCAGCCCGCGCTCCACCACCGAGCACGCCACTATGAAGGATCGCGGCACGCAGTCTAACGTGCGGGATATGCACGTCAGGCACAGGGACATTGTCTGGAAATGGAGAATAAAAAATTAAGTGGGCTGCGTCGGAATAAAAAGCTGATGGTTTTAACGTGAAACGTCTAGAAGCGAGTCTCTTTTATCAACCGACGAACCAAACCGGAAGAAGTACTCAATTCGTCGCGTATATATATTTTTTTTATGTATAACCACGCATAACTTTTTTTGTACTAGTCCGATTTCAATAATTCTTTTTTTATTGGAAAGAGTATACTTCGAACTTGGTCCCATTATTTTATTGATATCGGCTGAGCCATTTTTTGATAAATCAACAATAATGTGAAAAATATTAATTACATCGATCCGTGCGAAATGTTCGCGAAATCTGTACACGGGTGAAGTAGGTCATGCTATTTTTTACGAAAAATAATTATAGATGGGCGATACGTTCGACAATTTAAATGAATTGAGAACTTTGAACGCTCCAGAAAGCCACTCTATATGTAACGACATAAGGTCGACACCTGTTAGATGGACACGCATGCACTGAGCCCGCGCTAGACAGTAGCTTGTGCCATACGATACTGTACCCTATTTATAACGATATAAGGTCAACACCTGGTAGATGGAGACCCTTGCCTGCAGCTCGGCTTGCCATACGATACTGTACTCTATACGTAACGACATAAGGTCGACACCTGGTAGATGGAGGCGCCTATTTGCAGCCCGGCCTGCCATACGAAACTGTACATTATATGTAACGACATAAAGTCCACACCTGGTAGATGGAGGCCCCTGCCTGCGCGGCGGCGACGAGCGCGGGCGGCACGAAGCGGAGCACGGAGCCCGCACACGACAGTAGACCGGCCAGCCATGGTGGCCGGCGTTCACACCACACCTACGCAATACAAAAGCTACAATGATCAAACTATCATAGACAAATTCATGGAACAGTTTTTTTTTTTACTTCAAAGACAAAGTCAAAGTCGTTTTAATAATAAACATAGTTAGTATACAAGTCAACAACAGAAAAAAACAATGTCAATTATATTTAAATAATAACTCTTCAAGGTCATAGAACGCTTGTTCAATTAGGTTGTCGCAAAACGTAGAGTACGCCCCACGCTCCCTAAACATCTAAAAGAATATCACCCTCTTTGGTAATGTTTCAGTCCCAAGATGTGAGAGAGGCGCGTGCGGGTGGCCATGCCAGTTCGATCGACACCAAAGAATAATTGAGAGGCGAACTTCTAATTGTTTTATCTTTCAACTTCACGGACTTGTATCATTTCTATGTATAGTTCCGATATCACTTTGTACCCCAAATTGTGTTAAACTTTATAATATGGTGCTCTACCGAAAAATAAACAGTGAAATACAATGAAGTGCTTTTAATCTTACAATAGAATAGTACAAGGTAGACTTTAGTTCAGTTTTACTTCCAATATATGCCCTCTACGTTAACGACTAGCTATAAGTATGCGACGTTTTCATTTGTACAAAATTACGATTTCAGGGTTGGTCCAACAGTAAACATCATAATGGCGAGTAGTTGTAGATATGTGATGTCGTTGTAAAACAATTAAAATCTTTTAAACTTGTAGCCAGGACATGGAACGCTTTGCTTTTAAATGTCGAGTAAATCGGTATCTTCTAGGTAAGCGTGCTATACTATAGACTTCAAATTTCCTCACTAGCACGTAGGATGTCGTCAAACGCAAACCTACCCTACATAAAATAAGAAAATCAATTTAATGACCCATTATGTAAGCCGTACCTGTCGTTTGTCGAGACAAGACGACCAGTCGCGGCCAGAAAGTTCCAGAGCATAGCACAAGGTGGACTTGAGTTCAGCCTTACTGCCGATACTTGCTAGCACGTACGTGAGAGCGCCCGCCGCACGTGCGTACTCCTCACCCGCTGGAAATTAACACACACAATACAATTACATACTTATTACATGTAAATGCGGAGACCTTTCTTACCTATTGAATACACAAAGTACCTATCTATTCACTGTCGTAGTAAACTACACCACACATGGAAGTTCATTTGCCTACCTTAGTCTATAGTAGGTATCTGCTTCAGTTATATTGATTGCTTTTAAGTACCCAGTCATGGTTGTATAAAATAATATTGTTAAGTCGGTACTTTGACGTTCCGTGAGTCCGTATTTTTGTAAAACTAAATAATAGTTTAGCTATGTATTACAATAAGTAGTGTTTACACTTGCTTTTTAATCAAGCACTAATCTAGCATGTATTTTAAGTGAATTTTATGTATTTCTATGAGAAAATAATTATCTTAATCCAGAAAACACATATTACGTACTACACAAAGGACGTGGTAGTTTCGAGGTCTTGAAGGATTTAGCTACTGGAGAAGAATTGAGCGCGCGTACCCCTCTGTCATGGTATAACAAAAAATGTACCTAAATGTGAACGAGACAACAGACATTTCATTGTACAAAATTAGACTTATGCGTCTAAGCAATTAAGGCGGAAATGGATTATCAGCAACTGGATTGCATTGCTCTCGTTCGCTCCACGCCATAAACCCGTCACCCGTTAACATTTCGACTTTATCCCCATATGTATTAGGTCGAAACTTCAGTGAACACCTCCTCCCCCGCGCCTCACGTAAAGCTGACAGAATGTAGTGAATGCGAATCGTAGTCCGTTTCTAGTCCGGGGATAAAACGTCCCTGTTCGATGTAGTGCCGTGGTGGTCTAAAAGTAGTAACACCCGCCTTACAATCGTGAGGTCGTGGGTTCAAATCCCGGTTCCGTACCAAGTTTCTTTGGAGTTCTTTGGAATTTATATACGGAATTTCACACGACTGGCTTTTCGGTGAAGGAAAACATCGTGAGGCAACCTGCATACGGCCGTAGAAGAAATTCGATGGCGCATGTGAATCCACCAACCCGCACTGGGCCAGCGTGGTGGATATGGCCCAACCACCCTTCGTGGGTAGGCCTATGTCCTGCAGTGGACTACTTAAAAAGGCTGACACAGTACTACATACAATTCGAGGTAGTAACAGTACCCGCCTCATAATCCCTGGCCAAAGCAAAGGCCCTGGGTTTAATTCCCGAACCAATGAGTTCGAACTTATGTACGGAATTTAACACCACTGGCTTTTCGTTGACGTGGTCTAAAAGTTCTCGAGTGGAGACCGTGTACCGGCAAGCGCAGCCTAGGACGTTCACCTACAAGGTGAAACGGTAATCTTATCAAGACTGCGGGATCACGCTGGATGCAAGCCGCTTCCAACAGGTCCTATTGGAGATCCATAGGGGAGGCCTATGTCCAGCAGTGGACGTCATATGGCTGATGGATGGATGGATGAATGGTTTTTCCTTGAAGAAAGACATCGTGAAGCAACCTGCATACTTACAAAGAAAAAGAAATTCTATGGCGTCAATCATCATACCTTCATCATCCTCTGAAACTTGCAGTACCCGTCAGCAGTACACAGAAACCCCCCACGTCTTTCTCCACGCAGTACCACAGGCTAGACGCGCGCCATTTTGAGAGTCGCGCACCATTTTGATGTGTCGCGCGCCATTTTGTAATGTCACGCCATTTTGTGTTGTCGCGCCATTTTAAGTTGTGACGCGCCATTTTGAGTTGTAGCGCGTCATTATGATATTTCACGCGTTATTTTGAGTTGTGCGCGTCATTTTGATCTATGAGTATTTTGAGTTGTCGCGCGCCTATTTGATGTGTCACGCGCTATTTTGAGCTGTCGCGCGCCAGTATGAGATGACGCGAGACATGGCTCGAGACAAAACAAATGTATTAACAACATTCGAGCTAGATGACAATTCCTCATCATTACCATCTAAAACATAATCATACCTTCGTCATCCCCCTGAAACTTGCAGTACCCGTCAGCAGTACACAGGAACCCCCCACATTTGACGTCTGTCTCCACGCAGTACCACAGGCCAGACGCGCGCCATTTGGAGTTGTCGCGGGACATGGCGCGAGTCGCGCGAATTAATAGCATTCGAGCGAGATGGCAATCACGCATCATTATCACCTGGAAAAAATTACAGTACAAGTATTAAAAGTAGAAAAACAAGAACTTAAAAAGTCCAAAAATATATAGTGTCCGTGTATTAAGTGAAGTGTGAGGTGGAGGAGGAACATTTCGAAAATTGTCAGTGCATTTTATAAAATTTAGTGGGAGTCATAATTACTTTTTTTTAACGCAAATAAGTCCGCGTTTGACCAACTCTTTTGATGGTAAGCGACGTTGTGGTCGAAGATAAAGCACGCAGACCTAGAAGATACCTATTCACTCTGATCTTGAAAAGCTTTAGATAATATCTCTTAGAAAACAGGCAAGCAGGAAGGCTGTTCCATTCCCTGGCGGTACGAATCAGAAATGTTGCGTTAAACCGCTTCGTACGCATCGAAGGAAAATCGACAGTGTAGGGGTGGTAATGTGGCGTCTTCCTACTTGCCCTGTAATAAAAAGGGGATGGTAGAATAAGGTCGTGCAGCTCAGATGCACAGCTCTCCGAAATGAATCCTACAAAAAATGTACAGACTCGCTACAACTAGAGCTAGACTGCTGTCGCTACAAGAACCTACCTTCACCAAAAAAGGTTCATACTTTCACCAACAATAGCCACGTACCGTCATCAACAAATTCCACGTTCCTTCACCAACAAAGGCCACGATGGCTGCGGCTGGGCCAGCATGACGATCAGATCCAGCCCCAGCGCGGTCTTCACGGGCAAGTTTTAAGTACTCTTGATGTTGACGTCATCGAACTTGTAGTCGAATAGTTTGGGGGAGACGAACGTGAACCATCAGTAGGGGGAGTCATAATTACTGCAGTCGCTACAAGAACTTACCTTCACCAAAAAAAAATTGGTTGCCTGTAAAGTCGGTATACGGGCGAAAGTTTTACGTGACAACGACTTTGAGACAAATGAGACGAATGAGAGCGCATGAAGTGTGAGCGGAGCGTAACGCAGTTTCTTGAAGTGTCACCCGGCAAACCAATTTATAAGACGTTGTCACGTCAAAAGTTTATACTTTCACCAACAATAGCCACGTACCTTCACCAACAAAGGCCACGATGGCTGCGGCTGGGCCAGCATGACGATCAGATCCAGCCCCAGCGCGGTCTTCACGGGTAAGTCTTGAGTACTCTTTATGGTGACGTCATCGAACTTGTTGTCGAACAGTTTGGGAGAGACGAACGTGAACCACGGGTAGGGGGAGTCTTTGGCCGCGTACGACTCTTCCAGGTCTTTGAATGCCTGGAAATACAAGGATGTCTAGTTAGTAGACGGGCTGAATTGAATGAATTTTAAGTTTTCTGAGGTGGGCGAAGAAGATGAGCTCCCGGCCCCCACGGACCCAATAATGTCTCAACTCCAAATTGTTCAAATATGTAACCACTACCGAGGTTAGCATATTTGCGCCGCTTGTGCTGCTCCGCCGAATCGGCCGCCGCTCCAGCCCTACTCTGAGTCTCAGAAAGATGTGACGGTGCCAAAGTATCGACGCAAGTTGCGTCCCATACATATAGGGCCGTCCACACTTCCATTAATGAATGCTGATTAGGAATAAATAACCTGTATACGTGAGAATGTGTAGTATCACTATACCTGCACAATATAATGCAGTTCAGCGCCCAGAAACACAGCACATTTGAACGATCATTTGGCGTGAAAATCTCTCACGTCTCGTATCTAGTTCTTAGCGTCCAACCTCGTGTAGCTGACGTTATTATGCGTGTGAGGGCGTGTATGTGTGAATGAATGAATGAACGTGTGCGGGAGAGTATGTATGTATGTATGTGAGAATGTGTAGTAGCACTATACCTGTACAATATAATGCGGCTCAGCGCCCCTATACACAGCACATTTGAACAGTTCATTGCATTTAGCATGTACATCCCTCACGTCCCGCGTCTGGTTCTTAGCGTCGAGCCCGGCGAGGTCGGCGCCGCTGCCACAGATGGAGGGCAACAGTTCCGACACGCAGAATAAAATGTTGAATATGTCGTTCAGGAGTAGGGGTGTTGAAGATGCTGTGGTTTTTGTCTGGAAATAATTGAATTGAATTTAGAAAAATCGTTGTCTGAGAGAACGATTTTCTGTGAAGTATCTAAGAATCTAAATCAACAGTAGTCATAAGGAAATCCTTTATCAGACCAACAAATAATCATCGAATTGGCATTTTTTTTGTTTTCAATAAAAATCAGCAAAATAATTTCATTAACTGTCACGAAAATTACATCATCGCCATTACTAAAAGTTATAACTTTACAATGAGTGAAGTTATCATCATCATCAAAATGTATGAAAATAAATAAAATCAATAATAGTTTCTATTGTCTGAAAACTGACGTACTTATAACATTTCCCTTGTCAATCCAGCATATTTTATCCGACTATTTTAAATCATCCGAGGAAAAGTGCAAGATGTAACCATCCATCCATCATCATCATCAGTCGGAAGGCGTCCACTGCTGGACATAAGCCTCCTCTTTGGATTTCCAATAAGGCCGGTTGGAAGCGGCTTGCATCTAGCGCGTTCCTGCAATCTTAATTATATTGTCAGTCCACCTAGTCGCTGGACGTCCTACCCTGCGCTTGCTGGTCCATGGTCACCATTCGAGAACTTTACGGCCCCATCAGCCATCCGTTCTTCGAACTCTGTGCCCTGTCCACTGCCACTTCAACTTGCTAATTGCTGGGCTATGTCGGTAACTTTGGATCGTCTGCGAGCTTCCTAGTTCCTGATTCGATCTCGCAGATAAACTCCGAGACTAGCCCTCTCCATAGTACGTTGTGCTACTTGGAGCTTGTTCATAATGTAACTGTTTAATAGTAGATTATGTACCAAGAAAACCAAGTGGTGTCTTATGTCACGGGCGACAATTGGAGCCTGAGCGTAGCGAGGGATTCTATAATTAACTCCCGAGTGCAGCGAGGGTGTTTTAAGTTAGTTATTTAGAGTCCTGAGTGAAGCGAGGGGTTCAAGTCGCCCAAGACGAAGACAAACTTGGTTCTAGAGGTCCATATTCTACTTTTCATACATCCTGCGAGAAAATATAACCCCAAGAATATGAGTAATACTTACGTCATGTATTCACTAAGGGTACTCGTAGCTCGTGGCTTACCCAACTACACGAAAGGGTGTAAGAATCGTTACAATAGGTACTCATTAGGCAACTCGGTATTTTTCACAATAAATGAAAACAAATTAGAAAGTACCTACGAATTTTCATAGAATCGCACACAATTTATAATAAAAAAAAAAAATGGAAATACTACCTACATGAAAAAATATAAGACCATGGCCAGGTCGATTATCATAGCCTAACACGAGCCAATGCCTGTGGTTATTTTTTTGGTTTTATTCTATAAAATCGAACTGATACCGGCACCAAATAGGTTTCATTTAGTGAAGTCGAGTAGAACCTCCTTACGATGCCGGTTGCCGTACAATGTAAAGAGGTTATATTTGATTTTACAAAATGAAACCTCATTACGATGTCCTTAAATGTTCTAAGTTGAGAGATCTTCATACGAATCAGACGTTCCAAATTTAAATCACTTTAACCCCTAGGGAGTTTCATACAACATTATTGACCTGCCATAGCCCTCGAGATTGTGTTAAGATAATAATGACTCGTTTTATGTTGAGATTCTATGACATATAATGGGTCATTTTCAAGCAGGTGGTGTAAAAATAAATAAATGATGCAAAGTGTAGTCTTCAATAGTACATACCTGACAATACCGGACGGTGAGTATGGTGAGCGTTTCGTTGAGCATCCCGGCGAAGATTCTCTGCGCCATCCGCGGCGGCACCGTGTCCCACAGGTCCTTTCTGCTACCTGACAAACGATGCAAACATTATTTCAGATAAGTAGTATACATTTTAACCGCCTATAACCAATCTTACACGACACGCGGCGTGTTGGGACAAGAGTTTCTCCCTCTTTTTTGCCGTAAGTAAGTAAGTTTATATAGACCGGGTGACTGGCCCGAAGTCAGAGGTTTTAGGCCGCCTAAAGGATTCTGACATGGCTAAACAACCGGGACCTACATTTTAACGTATCATTCGAGCCACGGTAGCGCTCAGTTGAAAAATGCCACCCGCGGTCACTCATCCAAATACTGACTGTGCGGAACGTTGCTTAATTTCGGTGATCACTGACAAACACCTTGTCAAACTACGCTAAGAGCGCTTTTTAAGCGAAGTATTATAAAGTATGTACAAAATTTCAACTGATGTTTTATAGTTGTCTAACCGTGTAACATATTATTATAATGTTATTTTATCTAAATTATTATTGTATCCAAAACGTTTCACTATAATTATACTATATACCTATCTACTGTAAACGAGAGCGCGCACAATGTATACTTCGGCAATTCATGGGTTACCAAAAAACAGGCCTAGCCGAGTTTGGAACCCACTGTAAAGTCCAAAGTATTGTTTGTAATTTCCCTTATGGCATATCATCCAACAGCTATGTAACAATTTTTGTCAATAAAAATATAAATTTATTTTTCCTGTAATCGTATAATTTGTATGGTCTCACCGTTCATATAGAGCCACCAGCCCTGCACGGACGGTGTGCCGGCTTGCGGCGCGGCCTCGCTCTGTATGGGCCGGCCGCCCGCGTCCTGCAGGATGTATGGTCTCACCGTTCATATAGAGCCACCAGCCCTGCACGGACGGTGTGCCGGCTTGCGGCGCGGCCTCGCTCTGTATGGGCCGGGGGCCCGCGTCCTGCAGGATGTATGGTCTCACCGTTCATATAGAGCCACCAGCCCTGCACGGACGGTGTGCCGGCTTGCGGCGCGGCCTCGCTCTGTATGGGCCGGGGGCCCGCGTCCTGCAGGATGTATGGTCTCACCGTTCATATAGAGCCACCAGCCCTGCACGGACGGTGTGCCGGCTTGCGGCGCGGCCTCGCTCTGTATGGGCCGGGGGCCCGCGTCCTGCAGGATGTATGGTCTCACCGTTCATATAGAGCCACCAGCCCTGCACGGACGGTGTGCCGGCTTGCGGCGCGGCCTCGCTCTGTATGGGCCGGGGGCCCGCGTCCTGCAGGATGTATGGTCTCACCGTTCATATAGAGCCACCAGCCCTGCACGGACGGTGTGCCGGCTTGCGGCGCGGCCTCGCTCTGTATGGGCCGGGGGCCCGCGTCCTGCAGGATGTATGGTCTCACCGTTCATATAGAGCCACCAGCCCTGCACGGACGGTGTGCCGGCTTGCGGCGCGGCCTCGCTCTGTATGGGCCGGCCGCCCGCGTCCTGCAGGATGTATGGTCTCACCGTTCATATAGAGCCACCAGCCCTGCACGGACGGTGTGCCGGCTTGCGGCGCGGCCTCGCTCTGTATGGGCCGGCCGCCCGCGTCCTGCAGGATGTATGGTCTCACCGTTCATATAGAGCCACCAGCCCTGCACGGACGGTGTGCCGGCTTGCGGCGCGGCCTCGCTCTGTATGGGCCGGGGGCCCGCGTCCTGCAGGATGTATGGTCTCACCGTTCATATAGAGCCACCAGCCCTGCACGGACGGTGTGCCGGCTTGCGGCGCGGCCTCGCTCTGTATGGGCCGGGGGCCCGCGTCCTGCAGGATGTATGGTCTCACCGTTCATATAGAGCCACCAGCCCTGCACGGACGGTGTGCCGGCTTGCGGCGCGGCCTCGCTCTGTATGGGCCGGGGGCCCGCGTCCTGCAGGATGTATGGTCTCACCGTTCATATAGAGCCACCAGCCCTGCACGGACGGTGTGCCGGCTTGCGGCGCGGCCTCGCTCTGTATGGGCCGGGGGCCCGCGTCCTGCAGGATGTATGGTCTCACCGTTCATATAGAGCCACCAGCCCTGCACGGACGGTGTGCCGGCTTGCGGCGCGGCCTCGCTCTGTATGGGCCGGGGGCCCGCGTCCTGCAGGATGTATGGTCTCACCGTTCATATAGAGCCACCAGCCCTGCACGGACGGTGTGCCGGCTTGCGGCGCGGCCTCGCTCTGTATGGGCCGGGGGCCCGCGTCCTGCAGGATGTATGGTCTCACCGTTCATATAGAGCCACCAGCCCTGCACGGACGGTGTGCCGGCTTGCGGCGCGGCCTCGCTCTGTATGGGCCGGGGGCCCGCGTCCTGCAGGATGTATGGTCTCACCGTTCATATAGAGCCACCAGCCCTGCACGGACGGTGTGCCGGCTTGCGGCGCGGCCTCGCTCTGTATGGGCCGGGGGCCCGCGTCCTGCAGGATGTATGGTCTCACCGTTCATATAGAGCCACCAGCCCTGCACGGACGGTGTGCCGGGTTGCGGCGCGGCCTCGCTCTGTATGGGCCGGGGGCCCGCGTCCTGCAGGATGTATGGTCTCACCGTTCATATAGAGCCACCAGCCCTGCACGGACGGTGTGCCGGGTTGCGGCGCGGCCTCGCTCTGTATGGGCCGGGGGCCCGCGTCCTGCAGGATGTATGGTCTCACCGTTCATATAGAGCCACCAGCCCTGCACGGACGGTGTGCCGGGTTGCGGCGCGGCCTCGCTCTGTATGGGCCGGGGGCCCGCGTCCTGCAGGATGTATGGTCTCACCGTTCATATAGAGCCACCAGCCCTGCACGGACGGTGTGCCGGCTTGCGGCGCGGCCTCGCTCTGTATGGGCCGGGGGCCCGCGTCCTGCAGGATGTATGGTCTCACCGTTCATATAGAGCCACCAGCCCTGCACGGACGGTGTGCCGGCTTGCGGCGCGGCCTCGCTCTGTATGGGCCGGGGGCCCGCGTCCTGCAGGATGTATGGTCTCACCGTTCATATAGAGCCACCAGCCCTGCACGGACGGTGTGCCGGCTTGCGGCGCGGCCTCGCTCTGTATGGGCCGGGGGCCCGCGTCCTGCAGGATGTATGGTCTCACCGTTCATATAGAGCCACCAGCCCTGCACGGACGGTGTGCCGGCTTGCGGCGCGGCCTCGCTCTGTATGGGCCGGGGGCCCGCGTCCTGCAGGATGTATGGTCTCACCGTTCATATAGAGCCACCAGCCCTGCACGGACGGTGTGCCGGCTTGCGGCGCGGCCTCGCTCTGTATGGGCCGGGGGCCCGCGTCCTGCAGGATGTATGGTCTCACCGTTCATATAGAGCCACCAGCCCTGCACGGACGGTGTGCCGGCTTGCGGCGCGGCCTCGCTCTGTATGGGCCGGGGGCCCGCGTCCTGCAGGATGTATGGTCTCACCGTTCATATAGAGCCACCAGCCCTGCACGGACGGTGTGCCGGCTTGCGGCGCGGCCTCGCTCTGTATGGGCCGGGGGCCCGCGTCCTGCAGGATGTATGGTCTCACCGTTCATATAGAGCCACCAGCCCTGCACGGACGGTGTGCCGGCTTGCGGCGCGGCCTCGCTCTGTATGGGCCGGCCGCCCGCGTCCTGCAGGATGTATGGTCTCACCGTTCATATAGAGCCACCAGCCCTGCACGGACGGTGTGCCGGCTTGCGGCGCGGCCTCGCTCTGTATGGGCCGGCCGCCCGCGTCCTGCAGGATGTATGGTCTCACCGTTCATATAGAGCCACCAGCCCTGCACGGACGGTGTGCCGGCTTGCGGCGCGGCCTCGCTCTGTATGGGCCGGCCGCCCGCGTCCTGCAGGATGTATGGTCTCACCGTTCATATAGAGCCACCAGCCCTGCACGGACGGTGTGCCGGCTTGCGGCGCGGCCTCGCTCTGTATGGGCCGGGGGCCCGCGTCCTGCAGGATGTATGGTCTCACCGTTCATATAGAGCCACCAGCCCTGCACGGACGGTGTGCCGGCTTGCGGCGCGGCCTCGCTCTGTATGGGCCGGGGGCCCGCGTCCTGCAGGATGTATGGTCTCACCGTTCATATAGAGCCACCAGCCCTGCACGGACGGTGTGCCGGCTTGCGGCGCGGCCTCGCTCTGTATGGGCCGGGGGCCCGCGTCCTGCAGGATGTATGGTCTCACCGTTCATATAGAGCCACCAGCCCTGCACGGACGGTGTGCCGGCTTGCGGCGCGGCCTCGCTCTGTATGGGCCGGGGGCCCGCGTCCTGCAGGATGTATGGTCTCACCGTTCATATAGAGCCACCAGCCCTGCACGGACGGTGTGCCGGCTTGCGGCGCGGCCTCGCTCTGTATGGGCCGGGGGCCCGCGTCCTGCAGGATGTATGGTCTCACCGTTCATATAGAGCCACCAGCCCTGCACGGACGGTGTGCCGGCTTGCGGCGCGGCCTCGCTCTGTATGGGCCGGGGGCCCGCGTCCTGCAGGATGTATGGTCTCACCGTTCATATAGAGCCACCAGCCCTGCACGGACGGTGTGCCGGCTTGCGGCGCGGCCTCGCTCTGTATGGGCCGGCCGCCCGCGTCCTGCAGGATATACAGCGACAGTACTCGGTTGTGCAGGTCGAGTACTCGTTCGCCCACCGCTTCAGACATCGTCACGTAGCGTTTGTAGCACCCCTGCAACAAAAACTCACCGTCTTACCCCTGTAGAGGACAATAACTACAGCTAATAATAAAACTTTAATAATAAAACACAAAGACACCATTACTCTATTGAATGTAAAGCAGAAGTGAAGAAAAAGGGAAGAACAAAAGAAGGAACTGAAACAATCTACTTATTTGAAAATAGCATAAAAACAAAGTTTACAGAAAAGTATTTACATAAAAATACAATAAAAACCAACCAACAACCACAAAACTTTTACGCATGCTTTAGATAATGTTTAACAATACAAATTGCACGGTTAAACAGTGTTTAAGGTGTGTTTAAATATTGTGTGGTAATGCGGTCAATGTTTAGTTCTTTATTTTGTAGACACATTTCGGGCATTTGAATTTGAAATCGTCTGAAAACAATGTTACAAATTATGACTACTTTAGGTATAGGTATATATGTATCTACATGACCTAGATCCTTTTTTATTTCTTGACGTGATAACGTCTTTATCAATCGATGAACGCCGGCTGCTCGCACGAAAACTTGTGACGTTCCGCTTGATACTGGATTTTTTTAATGCACTTTTATTTTATTAAGATTGAAACATAGTTGATAATGTTTGCTAAAATAATATGTTAGTACTCGTATGTACTAATGACTTGTAACTAGTTGTTATAAATAAATAGTATGAGTATGAACCCAGCGTTGTATCTCGTGAGTATCTCTCCGAGTTGCATGTGTTACCTGTAAGAGCGAGTACGAGTATCTCTCCGAGTTGCATGTGTTACCTGTAAGAGCGAGTATCTCTCCGAGTTGCATGTGTTACCTGTAAGAGCGAGTATCTCTCCGAGTTGCATGTGTTACCTGTAAGAGCGAGTATCTCTCCGAGTTGCATGTGTTACCTGTAAGAGCGATTATCTCTCCGAGTTGCACGTGTTACCTGTAAGAGCGAGTATCTCTCGAAGTTGCATGTGTTACCTGTAAGAGCGAGTATCTCTACGAGTTGCATGTGTTACCTGTAAGAGCGAGTATATCTCGGAGTTGCATGTTTTACCTGTAAGAGCGAGTATCTCTCGGTGTTGCATGTGTTACCTGTAAGAGCGAGTATCTCTCGGAGTTGCATGTGTTACCTGTAAGAGCGCGTATCTCTCGGAGTTGCATGTGTTACCTGTAAGAGCGAGTATCTCTCGGAGTTGCACGTGTTACCTGTAAGAGCGAGTATCTCTTCGAGTTGCATGTGTTACCTGTAAGAGCGAGTATCTCTCGGAGTTGCCCGAGTGCTCCACGTGGTGCAGGTAGCAGTACAAGCTGTTCTTCAGCAGAGCGGCGGCGCCGAGCGCGGCCGTCAGTACAGGCAAGTCGGCATGGTCCAGAGCCTCTTGCGCTAGCATGTGCAGGTGCTCTGAAACCAGTACAAAGCCTTTGTTTGTAAACCAATGAAACCAGTAGAGGCCTCTGTAAACCCGTGAAACCAGTAGAGGCCTTTGTAAACCAGTGAAACCAATAGATGCCTTTGTAAACCAGTGAAACCAGTAGATGCCTTTGTAAACCAGTGAAACCAGTAGATGCCTTTGTAAACCAGTGAAACCAGTAGATGCCTTTGTAAACCAGTGAAACCAGTAGATGCCTTTGTAATCAGTGAAACCAGTAGATGCCTTTGTAAACCAGTGAAACCAGTAGATGCCTTTGTAAACCAGTGAAACCAGTAGATGCCTTTGTAAACCAGTGAAACCAATGGATGCCTTTGTAAACCAGTGAAACCAGTAGATGCCTTTGTAAACCAGTGAAACCAGTAGATGCCTTTGTAAACCAGTGAAACCAATAGATGCCTTTGTAAACCAGTGAAACCAGTAGATGCCTTTGTAAACCAGTGAAACCAGTAGATGCCTTTGTAAACCAGTGAAACCAATAGATGCCTTTGTAAACCAGTGAAACCAGTAGATGCCTTTGTAAACCAGTGAAACCAGTAGATGCCTTTGTAAACCAGTGAAACCAGTAGATGTCTTTGTAAACCAGTGAAACCAGTAGATGCCTTTGTAAACCAGTAAGTAAGTAAGTAAGTTCGTATAGGCCGGGTGGCTAGCCCTGGTGTCAGAGTTTTTAGGCCAGTTTGTAAACCAGTGAAACCAGTAGATGCCTTTGTAAACCAGTGAAATCGGTGGAGGCCTTTGTAAGCCAGCGAAACCAATAAAGGTCTTAGGTTGCCGATCAAAACCTTTTACGGATTCGCATTCTTCTACAAGTATCAGTCACTTGAGGCACACAAACTTTATCCTTGACTAAACAAAGCCAAAGAAGCATGTTGGATATTCGTGGACTGTTCTTTGAAATGGCAGTGGGTAGGGCACATATCATGCAGAATTGGTGGCCGGATAGAATTACAAAGTACTAGAATAGAGATCACAGTCATCCGGTAACTGCAGCGTAGGATGTCACTCGGATTGCAGATGGACAGATGATCTGACAAAGACTGGACGTCCTAGATGTATTCAAGCTGCTTTCAGTCAGACTTATTGAAAATCACTTGGGGAAAGTCTATGTCCAACACACAGTGAATGTCTTTCGGCTCACATGATGAATATGAAACATGAATGAAATAAAAATTGAAAGCAATTTATGGAGAATAAATGTAGTTTAAAAAAAAACTAAAAAACACGCTCATCGGACCTTGCAACCTAATCGTGGTCAAAGTTCATATCATGATACGATTTTCCATCATGAAGTGCCAGTTTTTTATATCTTCCGGCTCCATCATCAGATCAGTTCGACAGTACCATATTATTGTATTGTCATCAGAACTACATACAGCTGCCAATTTTCTTTACGCTACGATCCTTGGAAGATGGTTAAATTAGTTACCTTTAATACAATTACATAGTTAGATACATACAGGTCGACCTAATAAAAGCGTGTTAAAAATAGAAAATTCTGTGCTTCTCATTTTCAAAATAGGATTCTTGTACATCCAAAATTAGAAGAATTTTCAAGAATTTGCACTAGGAACTAGATTCATAACTATACTTATCATCAAAATCATTAAGTATATATAAAGGCTATTCAATCTCTTGTAAATCACAATCATAACAGTAAATTAAAGACAACTGAGATCTTTAACAATTTTTAAGTACATACCTAGTAAAGCATCACTAGATTTAATAACGAGCTGGACAAACTTGTCCGGATCAGAAGTTTTTGCCACTCCACCATCACCCGAGTCATCTTCCTCTGTTAAAACGAACATTCCGGAGCCTTGCCTGGAAAAACACAAGTTGACTAATAAGCAAACTATAATTAAAGATATTGCAAAAATATATCGAGTTAAGTTAAGGCCATTACCTTGTACAGTATTCACTTATTTGCTTTATTTGTTATGCAAAATAATTTTCTTTTTATAACAATTATCATTTAAAGGAATTTCATATTTTCGCGGATCTTATTATCTTTTATCATTGCTTGTACAATATGGCGGGGTGATGGCGGCCTTGAACAAAAATCAAATTAGAAAATATGAAATTCCATTCAAATTTAGCATAATGCGGTTCTTTTACTTCTCTCTCTCTCTCTCTCTTATTTATTTACCACTAGCGACCCGCCCCGGCTTCGCACAGGTGTATTATACATATAAACCTTCCTCTTGAATCACTCTATCCATTAAAAAAAACCGCATCAAAATCCGTTGCGTAGTTTTAAAGATTTAAGCATACAGACAAACAAACAGACAAAATAGCGACTTTATTTTATACTATGTATTGATATTCAATAGATTTTTGAGCTACTGTACATAACACAATCTGGTCCCACTTTGTAAGATCTTCTTTTGATTTTGACTTTAATAGCTTTTGTCTGTGGCTTCCGCTCTGTGACATCACACAGTACTGTACTAGCCTTTTTAAAAGTCCACTGCAGGACGTAGGCCTACCCACGAAGGATGAGCCATAACCACCACGCTGGCCCAGTGCGGGTTGGTGGATTCACACACGCCATCGAATTCCTTCTAAGGACGTACCTATGCAGGTTGCCCCACGATGTTTTCCTTCACCAAAAAGACAGTGGTGTGAAATTCCGTACATAAGTTCCAAAGAATGTCATTGGTACGGGACCGGGATTGAACCCACGACCTCGTGATTGTGAGGCGGGTTTCACTAGATCACCACGGCTTTTTGGCACATAACATTTAACATACCTGCATACGTCCGTAGAAGAAATTCGATGGCGTCTGTAAATTCGATGGCGTATGTGAATCCACCAACCAGCACTGGGCCAGCGTGGTGGATATGGCCCAATCACCCTTCGTGGGTAGGCCTACGTCCTGCAGTGGACTATTAAAAAAAAAGCTGATACAGTACAGTACATGTGTTATGTGTTTATCTATGTGTTTCTAGATTATACTGGGTTTGTTTCAGAGGTGAACAGTATAAAATCCAAAAAAAAACCAACATTCTAACTATCACGGTTCATGAGATACAGCCCGTCGACAGACAGACGGACAGACAGGCAGCGATGTCTTAGTATTAAGGTCCCATTTTTACCCTTTGGGTACAGAATCCTAGAAGTATACTAAGTAAACTAATTATACATTACATTATATTAGAACCTTACAAATTATCTACATTTGATGGCAGTAACACACAAGACATTGGCGAAATTGTGAAACACCTTCACAGAAGACACAAACAGGAATTAAATTGAATTGAAGTGGGCTGATTCAGCCCACTTCCTTACTGAAGTAAGGATTGGTTTTTGCGCAACTTGTAGTAAACATCATTGCCGTCAAGAAGTTTCATTGTAAAGAAATAATAAAATAAATATTTGGGGACATGTTACACACGGCCTCTGACCCCAATGTGGCTGCCAGAGACTGATATACTACATATACTTATTTTTAAATACATGCCAATACTCGTATAGATAGTAACTAAATAACACCCAGACACAGAGCAAACACTTACGTTCATCACATAAATATTTGCCCTGGGTGAGGATCGAACCCACGCCTCTTTGACCCAGAAGTTAGGGTCACTAACCACTGAGCCACCGAGACAGACATTCGGCCTATAAACAGTAATGATTTCATCAATTGTCAGTCCATATCTTCGGTGGTCTGTGCTACATCACCACAATAAACTGTATACTTACTGGAAAGCTATAGAGAACTCCTCTTCAAGCCACAGGACAATTTTGACAGCGGCAAATGATGCATTCCTTGGGAAGTCCAAGCGTCCACCGACCACACCTCGGCATATTGTTTCTGACAGTACTGTTTGATTTTTCTGCAATCATACAATAATATTGAATATAGATATGGTAAAGTACAAATAGTAGGTATAGGATAAATTCATTTTACTAACCACAAACACAGAAATGAGACAGAGACAAAGCACAAAAATGTTATCTCATCAAAAAGTTCTCGAGTGGAGACCACATTTCAGCAAGGGCCGCATAGGATGTCCACCCATAAGATGGACGGATGACCTCATCAAGACCGCAGGATCACGCTGGATGCAAGCCGCTACAAAACGATCTTATTGGAGGTCCATAGGTTTAGAGGTTTTATTATATTCTGATCTTAATTATTATTTATTGACTTTATACTTATAACTTTGTGAGATAGATGTAAATGTATTGTATTCGTTTTCATCTCAATAAATAATTTGAAATTTAAATTAATTTGAATAGGAGAGGCCTATCTCCAGCAGTAGACGTAATATGGCTAATGGATGGATGAAGACAAAATTATAATTTACATAATGTGCATATTATGCACAATACAATATGTGAATATATTCAAAAAATAGAAATAGTGGCATGATGGGTGTTGAGAACCTGACTTAGTAGTTAGCACTCTTTGTTCAGGTAATGCTATAGTTGTACATTTATATATTTGTTTGTCAGGAAATTGATTGATTGGATACAAGCCGCTTCCAACTAATCTTATTTTCTTAGATCTACAGGGGAGGCCTATGTCCAGCAGTACATGGTTGGCTGATGGATAGATATAACACTGATTGACTGTTTTATTATTCGTATCATTTCCAAAATAGTGCCAAAAATAGTATGGTATTTAGTAAACAATAACTAGGCAGTATCCATCCATCAGCCATAAGAAGTCCACTGCTGGACATAGGCCTCCCCTATGGATCTCCAAAAAGACCGGTTGGAAGCGGCTTGCATCCAGCGCAATCCTGCGGTCTTAATGAGGTCATCCGTCCATCTTGTGGGTGGACGTCCTACGCTGCGCTTGCCGGTACGTGGTCTCCACTCGAGAACTTTCCGACCCCATCGGTCATCAGTCCTCCGCGCTATGTGCCCTGCCCATTGCCATTTCAACTTGCCAATCCGTTGGGCTATGTCGGTAACTTTGGTTCTTCTACGGATCTCCTCATAGGATACAGATCTCCTAGGCAGTATAGATTGGATCAAACTCAATAGTGTCTGTGAAGTTAGCTACATGCTGCACAGGAACTTCCCCTCATCTCAGTTGACCTATATATTTATAAGGTACTGCGCCATGACTCTACTCATGTTCACAGACACTACAAGTATTTTGTTTGAATCAAACTAGAGATAGGTACACACCTGATAATATTCCAAATCTCTTTGCAACAGGATTGGAATCCTGTCCATAATATTCCCATCTTCGATGACCTCCATATCGAATCACAGAAAATAAAACTCAAAAATAATACAACCTATTTACTTACAAATAATTAAAATCACATTTATTGGACTGAACTATGAGCGCACTTATTGAATTCTGTTTTGATTGAGACTATTTTGGATATTTCTTCTTGTAATAATTTGTGTAGAGGGACTTTATCGTGTTTATAGATCCAGTAACCTCCGTTGTCTAATATTAGGTCGTATCGCTTGGGGCCAGAAGTGGGAGAACTGAGCCAGATTTGTTTGTTTGGTGTTTGTCTGTTTATCACGTAAGTTCCGTAGGTTGAGCCAAGTGAAACCGTCAGTACTCCATCCTGAAACCAGAAAATAAAATATCTTTCATAAAATAAGCGCTAGGTACTAACAAGTTTTGTTAAGTTGGTTGCTAGAGGATGTGATATCAGCAATGACTATAAACACATTTAAGAACAGACTGGACTTTTAAATAAAGAATTATACTGCCTTGACAGATAAATATTAATTAATTATTATTGTTCGATACTGCTGGATAAAGTAAGTTCATATAGGCTAGGTGGTTTTTGGCCAACAAGTTGTTGCTTATCCACCAACTCTCCTGATGGTAAGTGATGTGGTCGAAGATGAAGCATGCAGATTTAGAAGATACCTATTCACTCTGATCTTGAAAATCTTTACATTATATCTCTTTAGAAATAGGAAAGCAGGACGACTGTTCCATTTCCTGACGATATGAATCAGTAATGTTGAGTCAAACAACTTTGTACGTATCGAAGGAAAATTGATAGAGTTTGGGTGGTAGTGAGTCATCTTTCTACTTGTCCTGTAGTAAAAAGGGGTTGGTAGGATAAGGATGCCCCTGGTGTCAGAGTTTTAAGCCACCTGAAGGCCTCTGCCATGGCTAAATGTTTAGAACAACCAGGACAATCAACACTGAATGATATAGACCAGGGTTTCCCAAACTACGCAGTCCACTGGTGGGTTGCTAGCGGATGTTGAGTGGGCCCTGCCTAGACTGTAGAACGACACATCAACCAACTAAATACCAACTGCACATAACTGCGATTAAAAGTTACTCGAGTTGAGGTTGATGTCAGAACTGTAATGGCCAAACATGTATATTATTTAAAAAGTCTGTATTTTTCACAATGATAATAGTTAAATTTCTTAGAGATGGGTCTCGAGTTTGTAAACTTGTATTAGTTGGGTCACAGCCCAGACAACTTTGGGAACCACTGATATAGACACATTACTGTATGTTGGTTGTCAATAAACAAATAAATAATAGTCCTTAGTACAACTGAAGTGACTTGGATTATGACCTTTAAGTAAATCTAGATGCTACCAGGAGCGTAATAGAAATGGAGGTACCTACTTAGTCAATAAAATATGCTTTTTACAACTACTTACACTGTATGTTACGTCAGCTCCTTTCAAGTTGGGAGCATCCTCGATCAATTCTTCAAAGTAGTCGCACAGAGATTCGAGGGTTTCGTTGCATATCTCCTCAAACACAGCCTGGTCTACCGGCTCAGACTGATGATGATCAGCACCAGAAGAAAATTGGCGTCTATTTCGTAAAATATCACAAGTTCCAGTCGGCTCAAGTCGCTGGAGTTGGCGCGGCATAACTAGGGCAAAACTATTGATCTGCCTTCGTCGTGCCAGCCACCGGCTGGTACGGAGAATATTCCTCAACATTTTTGAAGGTTTCCACAACTGAGTCTGAAATTATCGAGTTTACCGAGCAACAGGAATTTCGAGGTTACGTTTTTGTTATTGTTCGAAACCAGCGCTTTTTTTTTTTTTAAATAATTTATTCATGACCATGGATACAGAGTCCTTCAGTCGAAGTCTTAAATAATAAAAATTTACAAACAGAAGAGAAATAAAAAATTAAACTTAACTAAATCTTTTCAACAGTATTTAAAATATACTTATAAATAGGTTTGTAAAAAACTTCACTTTTTAGTAAATCCTCAATACGGCGGGGAACACTAATTGAGTTACGAGCTGCTATGTCACTAATGTCACTGGCTAAAATTAATCGTTGTAAATGGAATTGGGGACATTGAAAAATTATATGGTTTATATCAGCATGCGGTCGGGAACAATACGTACAGTTATCTTCTGGGACTATATTAATTTTGTGTAAATGAGCTGGAACCAAGCAATGTCCAAATCTCAGGCGATTTATAACTGTTATAAACTTTCTGCCACAATATTCAAATTTGTTGTACCAAGGAGTAGTAGGTAAGTCTTTCTGTATTTCTGCATACCACCTTCCCTTATATTCTGTTGTAACGTGCCAATATTCTTTCCAAATTCTGAGTAAATCCTTATTAATTGCACAATAGTAATCTGTGAAAGGTACTTTTAATATATCTGTGTGATCTAGATCATGCTCTTGCCGAGTAGCCAAATCTACTGTTTCATTGCCATGGATGCCACAATGTGAAGGAACCCATACCAATTCTACATGTTTTGATTTACTAATCATTTCTATAAGTTCTCTAATACTATATATAATATAATTTAACTTATATGAGAAATTACTGTTGTTCAAAACAGACAGAACACTTTTAGAATCACTTACTATTAGTATATTTACATTTTTTACAGAGTTATTTACAAATGTTAAAGCGGTTAAAATTGCATACGCTTCTGCAGTAAACACACTGCAATTATTATCTAACTTTATACAGTGGGTTTTATTCATTTGTGGATCATAATATGCGGCTTTAACCCCTTCATCACTTTTAGAACCATCTGTATATAAAATATAAAAGTCTGGTTTATTCTCTATAAATTCTAGAAAATCAAATTTGTTATTTATTACATCTAAATGACAATCTATACTTAAGCAATTAATCAAGGCATTATATGGACATTTATATGTTGGCCAGATATCATGAGAACAAATGTTTTTACTGATATTTTTTAAAAATGACATTATTGTTGTGATTTCAGGCAAAACTCCCGAAACAAGAGATGTGGCTGATAAGCTAGATGTTTGAACTGATTGTGATATCTGTGGATGACATAAAACATTATTCAGCACTATAACATTATTGGAAGTCAACTCTTTCAAACAGAATCTATCAGCCAAAAGTAAACGTCTCAGGATTAATGGAGGTATACAGTTTTCAATTTCCATAGAATTAATAGGAGTGGAACGCATAGCTCCGCTAATAATTCTTAAAGCCATATTTTGTATTACATCGAGTTTTCGTAATAAGGTGCTACTTGCATTCATATAAGCTAAACTACTATAATCAAAATGACTTCTTACTATACTTTTATACAGCATGATCAAGGTTTTAGGATCAGAGCCCCAAAAAGTACCAGCTAAACATCTTAAAACATTAATACTTTTCATTGCATTGCTGCAGATATACTTAATATGCTCTTCAAATTTTAACTTGTTATCTATTATTACTCCTAAAAATTTATGTTGATTACTTACAGGAATGATTTCATTATTGTATTTAATTTTAACAAAAGATTGTGCAAAAGGATCTTTACTAAAAACAATAACAGAACTTTTATCAGAACTAATATCTAATTTTAATACATTGTTGTAATAATGGTGTAGCTGCAGCAGTGCAGAATTCAAGTGATTTACAGCCATATTTAAATTTTGACTTTCAGAGTATAAAAGTAAGTCATCAGCAAATTGTAAAATTTTAACATGTGATGTGTTAACATACTTTAAAATTTGAGATGTATATAGAATATACAAGAGAGAAGATAAGATAGCTCCTTGCATAGTTCCTTTACTGACGGATTTTGGTCCATGTAGCTTATTATTAAATTTAACATACAAGGTTCTGTTATTCAGAAAATTAAATATCCATTTCAATAATTTTGTTGGCAGACCTAACTCATTCAAAACTAGAAGAAGGCTCTTAATGTTGACATTATCGAAAGCACCTTTTACATCAAGAAAGACGCAGATTACATTAGAGTGGCTGAGCTTTGCTTTTTTTAATGTTGAGATTAATGATACAAAACTTTCAGAGCAACTTTTACCCTTTCTGAATCCAAATTGAGTGTTAGGTATTTTAGAGTTGGTTTCAACAAAATAATCTAAACGTAATTTTAACATGTTTTCAAAAAGTTTACCCAGACAGGATGACAAAGATATGGGTCTGTACGATGACGGATTATTTGCAGGCTTATTAGGTTTTAAAATTGGTATTACACATTGAGTCTTCCAAGATTCAGGAATAACTGATGCATTCCAAAGTCTGTTATAAATTGCCAATAAAATGTTCAGAGCATTTGAATGTAAATTTTTAATAAGTTTATATGGAATGTTATCCATACCTGGTGTAGTATCTCTACGACTATCTAAAGAAATGCGAAGCTCATTCAGTGTATAAGGCTCATTTAAGAAGGAAACGCTATTGTCAGACCTGTCTAAAATATTTAAAGTGGTAAAATCGGTTGATGTTGAATCTGCTAATTTTACTAGAAAACTTGGTACCCATTCGTCATTTAGAGTTTTGTTACTACAATTACTGTTAATCCTTTTAAATTTTTTAACATAATTCCATATTCTAGTAACTGGTGTCATTCTGTTGAAAGAAGTACACAATTCATGCCATGATTTTCCCCGTTCCTCAATTAATATCTTTTTCTTTTTAGCATCAAGACGCTTGTAATTAATAAAATTGGAAATTGTTGGAGAGTGATGATATGTCTTAAGAGCTTCTTTCGACTTTTGAACTGCATCCTCACATAGTGTGTTCCACCATGGAGCTGGTTTTCTCAGAATTTTTGGAGTGTGATTAGATTTCTGCTTAGGAATACATTCATCTCTGATTTGATACAAGATATTTATAAAACTATTGTATAATTCATCTAGATCTGTATTTTCCAAATCTAATTGCGAAAAGCAGGTTTCAGATAAAGTTTTAAATTTAGACCAGTCTGATTTGTTGTACAAATATTTTTCTTCTACAGGACGAACATCATACACCGATGGCTTCACATTTACATCCAGTAGAGTCGGAAAATGATAACTACCCATTGCATCATCATGGACTTGCCATTCACAGAGAGGAGCTAACGAGCAACTTACTAAGGCTAAATCAATTGCTGAAGAATTCTTGTTTGGATATTTAATTGTAGTATGATTACCATCATTTAAAACACACAAGTCAAACTCATCTATGAGATTGTACAACGAATTACCTCTACTATTATTTTTTAGACAACCAAATAAAATGTGATGGGCATTGAAATCTCCCATTATGAGACATGGCTTAGGAGTTTCAGTGAATACTTTTTTTAATTTATTAGTATTAAATTTAGTAAATTCGCTGTTTGGGGGACAATAAATACACAACACATGTAATTTACCTAATGATGTATCAAGTGCAATGCAAATGTTCTGAATTGATTCGTAATATGAGGTATGAACAACTTCATATTTAAAATTTTGTTTAATTAATATAGCTACCCCATTATGTTCGTTTACAGACAGTTTGTGAATCAAATTATAGGATGGAAAATTTGGAATTTTACTGTTTTTCTTAAGCCACGTTTCATTTAGTAAACATATATCTACATTTTGTTCAGTTAAAAACTTTAACAATAGCGTTTTTTTACTATGTAAACTTTGAATATTGAATTGTGCTATACGAATATATGTGTCCATATAATTAAATTAAATTAAATTTGACAACAAAATTTCTTTAATTCTTTTATTTGTAATGGGTTCATTCTTGCTATTTGCAAGGGCAACAACGGACTTCACAAGGGCATTTATAATTACATCGTTATCAACAATTTCTTTGGCATTGAGATCTTGGAAGGTTTTTTGTCTCGGTTTTGGTGTTAGAGCTGGGAAGGATGTTCTATCAGAGATTTGTGGCAGACTTACCGCATTGGCATAAGACATTTTTTGTTGTTGTTTAATTTTCTTCTCTTCTATTTTTTTCTGCTTAACAGGGCAGTCTTTCGACACGGCAAGGTGAGGGCCAGAACAATTGACACACATTATTTCTTCCACATCACATTCCTTGTAGGAATGCCGTCCTGCACAGGATGAACACATCTGCTCTGCTCTGCAGTTCTTAGCTGAGTGGTTGAATCGGAGGCAACGGTAGCATTGCATGAGTGGTGGAAAGTATTTATGAACCTGGTATCTGAATAGCTTGATGTATACATACTGAGGTAATGTGGTGGCTGCAAAAGTGACAGCCACTGTTCCAAGAGGAGTCAAATTTCCGTCTACTTTTCGCATAAAGCGTTTGATTGAGACAACATCAGCATCACAAGTAATATTTTTGTAAATTTCTTCATTAGACATTGTCAGCGGAATATGCCTGATGACTCCTATAACTTCAGTCATGTAAGCAGGAATGAAAGCTTTCAGCTTATATCTGTTCAGGAAGCTATCCATCTTTAAAAAATTGTTAGCTGGAGCTGGCTTTTTGAAAGTGACGCCAACCTTATAAGCATTTATTCGGTGGACACCTACAATGCCTTTAACATTTTCAATGAAAAGATTTGTCAATATTATGGGGTTTTTATTACCAACCTTTTCTTCTTCTGTGGATTCAACGTAAACCACGCAGTCCCCACTGTGATTTTCGGGGAATAGCCTCTTGTAGAGGGGCTTCTGAAATACTTTGTAGCCATCATTGTTCGTTGAGGATTTTGCAAGTTTTCTCTTCTTTCTCTCTGCTGTAATGACGGGGTCCTCCCCGTCACTAGCAACGCTCATGACGTTATTGTTGCGCCGCAACACCCAACACAAATCTCAGAGAATTGCAAAATTAAAATTTATGAATAATTGAATATTATAAACGCCCGCTTCTTTCGACTTCCCGCCAAAAAGTCCGAAACCAGCGCTGACAACATTGGCTGACAATGTCCATGTTCCTAATTCCCCAAAACTGAAGTCAAATTCCCCCGACTTTGGAGCAATGATTATCCCACAGACTTACAGACTTCTGTATTTGGAAGTCTGTGGATTATCCCGATTCTCCATAAGTTTGCACTTGAAACAGGTGGTTTTATGCATGTCTTTTTACGTAAATTTAACTTTTCGACGTTTACTTTAGCGTCACCAAAATCACAATCAGATAGGGGGTCGGTTTGTAACGTGGAGCTTGGCTCACTATATCGCAATTTCACCTATTCTAGCGTGAATTTTTAATGTGCATTTGGAATTTTTCTTTCTTTTGTTGATTTTTTTCCTTTAGATTTTTTTTTTTCATATATCCCACAATATCCTATACAATCAATCACCAATCGAGATAAAATTCCCCACAACTTGAGGAATTCCCCACAATTCGCTAGCCCTGTTCGGAACGTCAGATATGACATCTTTGACGTATTTAAATTTGACACATTTTTCTTTGTTGGCCACAGTTGTTGGCGTTGCACGATGTAAGCATTTGCCAACCGGCATAGTTCTGCGCGCGAATTTCAACTTTGTTTTCGGTTGCTTGGTATTTCCAATGCTCGTTATAAGGTTACCTACAAAAACTCATTTGGTGGCCATGAATAAGTCAGTTGCATAATTATGATACACCTATAAACCAAAATAGTAGCCAGCTCATACACAAAAGTGCATCAACTGATTTTTACCTTAGTTTTTAGTTGTCCTACCAATGTAATATACTTAGTTAGTAATAGTACAACTGAAGTTTGAAGACTTAGGATTTTAGTAGTGATAGCTTTACTGTTGTTTTCACGAACTGTTGTTGAAGTAGGAAACGAAAGTCGCGACCAACGAAATATATTTTATTACTCACTGATAGAAACGCAAGCTTAGCAAAATAACATATTAAAGGAAAAATCATGTTACATTTTTCCATGTTCTTGCCAAAACTCAACCAACATGACATTATCAGCTACCTATGTTGTTTACTGTTTTTTTCCTGCACGACAGAATTTTGACGTTGCACTTTTATGCATTTGCCGATGTCGTTAAATCCTAGCTAATAAATGTACCTACTCATCAAAAAGGAAACGTGCTTACTCATATAATTTCAGTTGGCAATTCCTCTTCTTCAGGAACATCAATCTCCACCGGTATCAAGTAAGCATTTTCCGGCGGCAACAGATACATGCGTTCGAGGTATGACGGAGATAGTTCCGTCACAGGTTCCTCGGGTATTCTCGGGATGGGTAGCAAGGAGTTGTACTGGCACCAGTGTGCGTTTATGAAAAACATGTGTCGCTTTCCGCGCTCTTGGAGCGGTCTGAAGTTGCGCAGTAGAGGTTCGTCCCACGGGTTCCATACTTTTCTGAACTCCTTTATCTGTAAACGGTATCATCATTATTTTTTATTTTACAATATACTCATTTTGGACGCTTTTGCGTTTAGGTAAGCTTATATAATATATAGGTAACAATTAAAATGATTTATTATACCTATTTGTACGCCTAATCAGGCAAAAACATGAGCACCACTTATACCTAATGACCTCCATCTTGTATGTATCTACTACTTGTATTAATTTATGTGTACTTTACCATGTTCTGACAAATAAAAAGAATATTATGATTATGATCGTTTCAGCCTCAGAAGTGAGAGAAGGAAATCTGCTGTTCTGTGGTTTCAGCCCTAGTTACCTACTGTTGAACTTAAGGCATCTCAGTAGATTTGACAAAAGACCGGTTGGAAATGGCTAAGATTCACAATGTCTCTGCGATTGATCAGGTCGGTTTCATCGGTTTATTTTGTCCTGGGAAAGTATAAGTAAGTACAATACCTAATAACTTGGATAACACAGAATTTCAGCTTTTATACTAGATAGGACCTATCACTTATACTCAGTACTGTACTGTACCAGCTTTTTTAATAGTCAACTGCAGGCCTACCCACGAAATGTGATTGGGTCATATCCACCACGCTAGCCCAGTGCTGGATGGCGGATTCGCATTTGCCATTTAATTTCTTCTACGGACGTACACAGTTTACCTCACGATATTTTCATTCACCAAAAAGTCGTGTGAAATTACACAGGTACAGTCATATGTTCCAAAGAACTCATTGGTAAGGGAGTAGGATTTGAACCCACAATTTCACGATTGTAAAGCGGGTTAGTGCCACTAGACGACCACAGCTTCCGGTTTCACTTGCTTACACTAGAATCACTATAAAAATGGGCAAGTTATTTATATTTGATTTTAATACAATATGTTAATAATTATTTTATGACAAGAATATACCTACTAAATATTGTACGATACCATATAGAATGTAATAACAAGATTTCCCTGGCAGGCAATATTCGACTTTAGGTAACCTACATAATATCTAATTATACCACTTTACTATCATCACCTGATCACTAGCAGAGTCCTCAGCATAATCCACTTCACGCTAAGCTTCTCCCCCTTCGCAGAGGTCAGGGCCCCCCAGTACAGGTAGTAGTCCCGGCGAAGGTGGGTATACCTAAGCGCCACACAAATCGGCGGATGGGAAGTTATGCGCAGAACGCTGCGCAAAATCCGATATATGGGTATGCGCGGGAGCCAGAGAGACGAGACGTCGGGGCACACCCGCCTGCCAACCTCATGGCTCCCGCGCGCTACCTACGCATTGTGCACACATGCGCAATAATTACCAAATCACGGCGAACCGCCGATAGCAAATTCTCATCCGCCGACTTGTGTGGCGCTTAGTATACCAGGCGGCACAGGGGCAGGGGCCTGATGCAGGCGTAGCTCTACCTTCTTTCGACTTTAACTATCATCTAGACACGCGGAAGCGTGTCCAGCCAAGTCTCTAAGAAAAAGGAACTGGCGACGCGACGTGTGTTATATTACGAGCCACTTTTGACCCCTTCACAACTCGAAAACTATTTAACCTATATATTTGATTTATTTTAGCATATTTATTAAAGATCTTTAGCTAATCTAAGAAAATATTGTTTCGCGAACAATAATTTGTACCGATTTCCTTACTCTTAAATAAACTTTCTTTCTTTCTATCTTTCTTTCTTTATCTACAATACAAAATTCTGACGGTTAATGAAATATTAACGTTTAAAAACCGGGGTTTCATTGACTGATTGACTCACTGACTTATAGATCAAAAACCTAACCCACTTCCAGATGACCTAGAAACTTGATATTTGGCATCAAGGTAGACTATCAGGCATATACAAAGGAAAAAAATCTAAAACTTTGAACTTTTACCCCCCAACCCTATATAATAGGGGATGAAAGCTTGTATGAGACTTCCACAACTTTTCATGCTATATGTCTAAAAATTGATATAAAGACTCGATGTTAGAAATAATAAAACACGTATTTCAGGATTTTTAATAAATCAGCCCCCAACCCCTAAAATTAGGGGATGAAAATTGTTATGTCACTTTCGAAACTTTTGATGCCAGAAGTCAGAAAATGGATATACGAACTCGTTGTAATAGATAATAAAAAACAATTTCAGGATTCTTAATAAACCACCCCCAAACCCTAAAACTGGGGGATGAAAGTGTGTATGATACTTTTGCAAAGATTGATGCTAGATGTCCAAAAATTGATAAAGGGACTCTTTCTTACAAATATAATAAAACACGTATTTCAAGATTTATAGTACCTAAATCTCCCCCAACCTTTAAAACTAGGGGTTAGTTGGTATGAGACTTCCGTAAGTTTTGAAGCTAGAGAAGTGAAAATCGATAAAACTACTTACTCCTTGTAATAAACTACAAAAAGAAGTGAAATCCAACAAAAACATTTTCATGTGAAATGAAGCCAAGTCTAAATCACAGTTCCCACTATCACAAAGTTGTCAGATCTCACTTAAAGCCAAGCTTCTAACTCTACACGCCTTACCTCTACAAGTCCTTACTTCACAAACTCTACACCTTGGTCAATATAATTATGCTGGCTGGTCAATATGGCTTGGCTGTTTCGCTAACTGCGCATGGGCGTAAAGTGAAGATTAATTCATTAATTCTGTTATACAAACAGTTCTTGTCGTAACGAAACGGCCAAGTCACATATATTGACTAAGCTGTAGAGTATGTGGAGTAAAGACTTGTAGAGTACGGCGTGTAGAGTTAGAAGCTTGGCTTTACGTGAGATCTGACAACTTTTTGATAGTGGGAACTGTGATTTAGACTTGGCTTCATTTCACATGAAAATGTTTTTATTGGATCACTTTTACTGATATGGCCTGATCGCTATTAGCATATAGATGAGTCTTCGGTACGAGCCACTTCAAGCTGTGCTTTTCTCCCTTCGCAACGGTCAGAACCCTCCATTGCAGGAAGTGTAATATACTCAGGAATTAAGAAGTCCTCCGCGAGGTGACACAGGGGCAGACACGATAAAGATATGGTTCACCGATTCTTTAGATTATACTATTTTCAATTCTACTGTTACCACCTGTTCGCTTGAAGCATACAGCGGAGTCCTCGGTACGATCCACTTCACACTATGTTTCTCCCCTTTCGAAGAGGTCAGAGCCCCCCAATACAGAAAGTAGTCCTCGGCGAAGGTGGGCACCAGGCGGCACAGCGGCAGGGGCCCGATGCGGGTGTGGCTTTTGGCCTCTACGACGCGGGGGAAGCCTTCGATCACCCAGTCTAGCCGCGCGTCGGGAGCGACTCCGTGCTGAAAGGGTAATTAATAACTACTTATGTAGGGCCGTGTAAGTATGAATGAGTTCTCTGTATTCGCGGTTTTGTTTACAAGCGAGATGTATGAGCGCTCGACGAACAGTTACTGCGCACTGGGTCGTAACGTATAGACGTTTTTGTAATAACATAATTACAAAATGTGATGGTATCAGTCTAGACATGTTGATAATGACGTTCCCATATACTGTTGATTGCATATTAGCGATTATAAATACCTCCATTGCCACAAACACATTTCCTGACGTATGGAAGCACGCTATAGTGCGTCCGCTACCGAAAATTAGTAATCCTGTAGACTTAAAGGATCTGAGACCTATTAGTATTCTGCCGTGTCTGTCTAAGATCCTGGAAAAAGCAGTGTGTATGCAGCTAACTAAATATCTGGAAGATAATAGTATTCTACCAGACGTGCAATCGGGCTTTCGAAAAGGTCGCAGCACAGCGACGGCTCTACTTGACGTGACTGATAACATTATTTGTGCTCAAGATAATGGTATGTGTACAATTTTAGTGTTACTTGATTTTTCGCGCGCTTTTGACTCCTTAAGTTTAGACCTCTTAATCTCTAAACTCAGTTATTACGGTTTCGACTCTGATGCTAAATTATGGTTTAATAGTTGCCTATCTAATCGTAGCCAATCCGTGAAGATTACCTGTGGCGCGAGTGGTTCTTCTCTGCTGTCGGATAAGTTGCCTGTAAACAGAGGTGTTCCACAGGGCTCAATCGATGGTCCTGTTCTTTTTACTCTTTATTCAGCTGACGTTGTAAGACATATCCGTCACTGCAAGGTTCATATTTACGCTGATGATATCCAAGTATATATTTCGTGTAAACCGCAAGATATTGATATAGCTATCAGTAAGATGAACGAGGATCTTGAGAGAATAGGTGCGTGGTCCAGAGATAATTGTCTTTTACTAAACCCTCTGAAAACAAAATACCTAATTTTCGGCACTAGGCATCAGTTAGAAAAAGTTAGTCCAACTTCGAGTGTCATACTATTGGGGGAACCTGTGGAGCGAGTGTTTGAAGCGCGTAACCTGGGCTTACATATTGACTCTGAGCTGAGATACGAAAAACACGTAGCGGAGTGTGTCAGAAATTGCTTTTACAAACTCAAACTTTTGTACAAGATCAGGCCATATTTAAAGGAAGAAATCCGGATCCAGCTGGTAGAGTCATTAATCCTTTCTAAATTTAATTTTATGGATACTGTCTTTGGCCCTCGATTATTGACAAAAACAAAAAAGCTCGTACAACGTGTACAGAATGCTTGTGCTCGTTTTTGCTTTCAAATCCCGTTAAGGTCACATGTGACCCCATTTTTAAATAAACATTCAATGTTAAAAATGATGCATCGGCGTAAATTACACTTAGCGTGTGTTATGTTTGGCGTCATCAAACTCAAAACCCCGAGTTATCTGTACGAGAAGTTGTCATGGAAATCGAACCGTAACACAGCCCGCAAATGTACAACGCAGCTAGTGACGCAACGGCACAGCTCTGCCGCTTTTAGAGGCAGTTTTCGCTATGCTGCGTCGAAGTGCTGGAACAATATCCCCCACCCTATATATCATATTCCCCCACCTATTAGGAACCTGCAAAGTATACATAGTTTTCGACTAAAACTAAAGAAATTTATCCTTGAACATCAGAAGGGCCAAGAATCACTTATAACCGACACTAGTGCCATTTGATCCATACATGTAACATAATTTCATGTGATAATTTTGTAAAAATATCTTTTCCTTGTTTTTACTTATTTACTATATTAGTCATTATACAATATTTTAACTGCCTCCGCTCTAAATACCATGTTAAGTTTCTTTTTAAATTATGCATGCAACTGACTGTGACACGTGTGTGACGTCACCTGTCGGCGCCATCGGAAGATCAGCGCCGGTTGTTCGCAGCCGGCAATATGCTGAGATGGAGCCGACTTGTCGCAGAAATAAAATAATGTTTTGTTAGTATATAGTGTAGTGTTAAGTTCTTATTTCTTTTATAGTGTGTAAACATTTTTTTATTTTTGTAACATAAATAAATTTCTGATTCTGATTCTGATTCTGAAAATATGGGATATTAAGGGAAATAAAATAGTTAAGAGTCAGTCGTATTCTTTCCACGGACTACCACCTAGTTCTCGGCAGCTCCATGTAGCTCCCAACCCTGGCGTAGGAACAACTAGGAAGTAAAGCGCACCTTGCATAAGCCCTTAGTTAGGCCCTTTGATTTATTTAATAACTTTATCTAAATAACTTGGTGTAAAGAGTCATCAACAATTGGTGACACAACACCAACAAATTATCCCTAATTATTAGGTACCTAATTACGTCATCGTCATCACCATCATATTATTACAAGCAGACAAAATGAAAGGGGTCTCCGATTTAACTCGACGATTTAGCTTTCGTTTGTCCGGATGTTGATTCTCCTCCACAGGTTGTATTTTTCTACGAATCTTAACGAAACTTGGTACACAATTTCTATTTATATTGGGGGGAACCGGCTCGCAATAATGTGTGATGGAACAGTAAGTGATATGAACTGCCTCTACTTACTCTGATGATGTAGCAAACTACCACCACGCCGTCCGGGTGTTTTAACGCTTCCTGTTGGGTCATGTATTCTTTCCGAAAAAATGTGACCTGCGAAACAGTTATTTGGTACGTTTAAATTAAAGTAGGTTTAACACAGGCATTGCTCACACTTTATTTTAGTAGATATGTGTAGTGCTATGCGAGACGAGCCCGCGTGCTAGTACTCCAACCTTGAAAAAGATAGCCAAATACAATCGAAACGATAGAAGCAGTTAGGTATCTACTGAAATAAAGCGTGAGTAATACCTGTGCTATACATACTTTAATTACAATGTGCAAAAACCACGCTAGTTCTCATGATCAAATTATTTGGTACTTTTGAATTTTTCAAACCGTTTAAGGTTGTTTAGGCCTTTTCTCCTACTGACTCCTGCTAACTAAAACCTCAATGTCCCCGCCCATCCCCTCGTATATATAAGGTGCTGAAATTAACCGACATAGTCCAGCAAAATAAAAGTCGCAGCGATAGTTCGTGGCATAGATGGATGAGTGGCCCATTTAAAATCCTCCCACAGGAACTTGCTGGACGCAAGTTATTTTTATCCGTTCTTATTGGCAATTCATGGAGTAGGTTTATGCCTATCTAGGTAGCTGTAGTAGATTTTTTTAAATAGCTTTAAATTTCACCACATTCTGCCTGGTGTTAGGCATCTGCTTAATATACTCTATATCTGCGTTCATACCTATGCGGTCTATGATGCAGCACGTTTACCGAAAATATATACCTATTTACTCAAGATTTGAAGACACCTTTGTTGTACTTTAGGGGAAAGACAGACTCAGAAAATTCCACATTCTGGCTGTTCTTGGTGAGGTCGGTACCCCAGCTAAAGTGGATTTGAGAAAGTATTGTAACCTGCATTTCCCCTGGGTAACGTCGCTTGTCCACGGTATGGTCGCTGCCTTCCAGCAGGTCACCACCCCAGTGGAAGTGGATCTGCGAGAAAATGTGCTTCTCCAGCAACGGACCACCTTCCAGGTATGGACGCTCTGCTCGCCATTTGGCACCTATTAGCACTGAAATTTGAAAAAAAGCTGTTTTTACCGTACCAGCCTCTCAATAGTTCACAGGGTGAACACATAGCTAACCTTATACCTAAGCTTTAAAATTATGTACCGCGCTGGGTCAGTGTGGGTGGTGGATTTACATACACGTCATCACGTATGCAGGTTTCCTGGCAGTTTCCTTTCACCAAAAAGGCAGTAATGTTCATGTTCAAATACATACATGAATTGTAAATAACATGTCCGAGATTTGATTTGTCTAATTAGGTATTTATTTTATGGTAATATTTTTCCAGTTTTGAACATCTAATTGGCTGAGATCACAGAACAGCAGAACTTTCCTTCTCTCTCTTCTGTGGTTGAGATGGTGATTATCGTGGTTTTCGACTTACTCGTCAAAAGTTCAACAGTGTAATGTTTTAAAATATCGACGTTGAAAAAGACAGTGTAGCAATCATGCAGCTGTAGGTATACTGCCAAACTAAAGATTACATAATATAAATCATTTTTTGGTAATTTTCATTATTACGTGTCAAATTAAAAAAAGAACCAGTACTTGCAACCAGTAAATATAAATATAATTTCAAAATCAAAATACATTAAAAATTATAATAATACCATTATCACACTGATTCTGGTAATTTTATAAAGTCATCAATGTCATAAAAAACAAGAGTTTCCAAATAACTGCAAATAACCTGCAAACTGCAAATAACCTACATCGTAGCAAAGACATTTGCAGTAAAACATTTTATTGCGTTCTATCACACAACTCTACGAAAGTCTACGTCGTAGCAGTAAGCTTTTCATACTTCGTAGCGTCGTAGCGCGAAATTATTCTACAAGATGCCTACGTTGCAGCTTTATAGCAGGCAGTGCAATTTTGCTGTAATTAATTAATAAGTTCTTTTCATGGAAACACTAGCTTATGCACGCGGCTTCGCCCGCGTGATATTTTGATTAAAGTAAGTCACTTTCCAACTTTTTAACTATTTTAATGCCAAAAATCAAGTCTAACCATTGCTCTGTGGCTGCGTGAAATAGTAAATAACCAATAAATACACTCTCCGAATTATAATATGAGTAAAAAATTAAGGATTTCACGACTAAGCCTCCAAATCACAAAAATTAAAGTCAGATATTTAAAACATAAGCATCCGTCCCGGCTGGCCGGCTGTATCCGGCTAAGAACGAATTACTAGTACTAGCTATACATATAAACTTTCTGTGGAAATATTTTAAAAGGTAGCGCTAGTGAAAACAGCATCATATTCTGTTACGGAAGTAGTTTAAAATATTTAAGCAGATACATAGACGGGTACGATTTGGTTTTGCAATATGTATACCGCCTTGTTACACTAGCATAAGTTTTTCTTGTATTACTCTTTGTCTCATATTTTTTGTGCAATAAAGTGTCATCTATCTATCAATGTAGTGATGAGTAATTGGTTCTGATTTATGTCTGTTTACTCCTGTATTTTAGTATTCCTCAATGTGGCTAGTGGGTGTATTAGCCATTATTCAAATAGATTTTATTAGATAGGTATCGTCGGTCAAGCGTGAAATCTAATACGATCTAGAGCCCACAGGAACCAGTATATTTTGAATAACCTTCAGACTTCGTAACCTTCGCTAATAGGGTTATACGAAACACGATCTTATGGGCATAATTCATTGCGCAATTACATATGTGCTAGCAGAACGAATCGAGCAATAATTATTTTTCGCAAAAAATGGTAAAACCACCTTCTATCATGTACAAAATTTGACTATTTCACTCGAATTATTTACATTTTTCATTATTGTTGATTTTTCAAAAACGGCTCAGACGTTTTCTGTAAAATTTAAGTGGGACCACCTCGGAAGTATACCCTTTCGATCTAAAAAAATATTTTTTCGGTTCGGTTCACAATTGGCGAAAATTATCGATGAACATACACAAAAAAATACATACAGATTTTACAGATTACATTACATACATAGAACCTCCTCCTTTTTGGAAGTAGGTAAAAAACATAAATGAGTGTCATATTGTAATATGATTTTGAAGTATATTTGCAACTTGAAATGGCAGTGAGCAGAGCATTTATTTTATAGTACGGAGGACTGATGACAGATGGGTTCGAGAAGTTCTCAAGTGGAGACCACTCACCGGCAAGCGCAGCATAGGACGTCCACCCTCAAAGTGAGCGGATGACGTCGTCAAGACCACACGATAGCGATGGATGCAAGCTGCCAACTGCGGCCTTATTGGAGATCTGTAAGGGAGGCCTATGTCTAATAGTGGACGTCCTACGGCTGAAATGACGACGAATGTAATTTAAAACCGTCGTGGCCTAGCGATAGTAGCGTTCACCTTCCAATCGTGAGGCCGAGGGTTCAAATCCTAATCTCGTACCAATGACTTCTTTGGGACTTATGTTCGGATTTTCATACCACTGGCTTTTCGGTGTAGGAAAACATCGTGGCCTTGGCATGACGCTACTGCTTTGTCATCAGCATCGACATCCTCATCGTTATCTCATAAACCATCCAAGCCACTGAAGCAGATATGCCAGCGGCCCAGAGCCACGCTGGAGGGGGAAAGGCACAATCCCGCGCCGGACGTCAGCGCACTTTATCGGCCCCACATATAATAAAAATAAGATTCGTGACCTTGCAACCTTCAACGTCCGTAAGAGAAATGCAATTGCGTAGAAAAATCCACCTATCTGCACTGGGCCAGCGTGGCTGTTAAGCCCAATCACTCTACATAATTATGTTGTTGAATGTTCATAAGTAAACTATTAAAAGGTCCGGTACACGAAAAAAACTTTTTTTTCGACTAAGCTATTAAGCAACCACATTCAAATTCTTCAGTTACCATGATACAAATAGATGAACAAACGTTGAGATACTACCAGATCATCGCAACAGATTTTGTTAAATAATAATTTACTGTCAGACATAAGCCTACCCTTGAAGAGCAAAAATATAGGCCACATAACATACATATATTTATGTACTTTATTTAGATCATCCCGACGACGAAGAACGCAAACAAAATCGGCTCAGATATCTCTGCAAGTTCATTGAACATTTTTACGTTTAAAAATTATTAAATAATTTATTTAAAATCACATTATTTATGAAAACATCATTACATATGCCCAACAACAAAGATTTATGTAGCCCAATTTCTTAAACTGAATTTAATGCTCAAAATCATAAAATTTATAATCCCATTAAGATAAATATAATTTACTTAAAGAAAATTATGGACCTTAAAATTTCCATTCAAGTATATCTCAGTGCCCTCTTAACCTAATTAGAAACGGTTTTATACTAAAGTATTATATCGGCTACTATTAAGTAGCTAAGAAATGGATTTATTTTCGGTTAAATTACGTTTATAGGCCTTGATATACGTAAATAATGCTTTACATTCATGGCTTCCTAGTCCTGTCGTAGAATGACAACTTGAAAAGCAGTGAGTAGGGCACATGGCGCATATGACGGATGGTCGTTGGGATCGTGAAGAACGGAGACCACGTGCTAGAAAGCGCCGTGCGGAACGTCAAAGATTAAACTGAAGATGTAATCAAGACCGCAGGAATACGCTGGATGTAAGGCGCTTCCAATCAGTCATTTTGGAAATGTTATCATTTAAGAAGCTTATGGATTCTCTACGGCTGATGGAAGGATGCATGGCCATTACCGACGACGAACGACGAATCCACCATTCTGCATTTGGCCCAGCGTGCTGGATATGGCTCAACAAACTTTCGAATGTTGCCTTATGTTCAGTAGTTATTCTATAAGCTGTTAAGGGCTAGTACAGTAAACACTACATAAGTCAATAAATTAATGTATATAGGTCGAATCATACAAATCGGCGGATGTGAAGCTAGCTACAAGCATCGGGTGTTTCCTCGTGGTCATAAAGGTTTGTCACCGCCGTCTTGTATGATACACACACACATATTTATCTACTATCCTTATAATCAAAACTTAGAGTTACTTAGAGTATTTCAGAACAAAAAAATGAAAAAGACTAACACGTATACCCAGTATTCGTCAGCTTAATCTTATGGGGCCACACTTCAAAGTTGTACCACTTGAGCTTGGGGCACGAGTACGGCGTTGAGCCAGTTATCGACACGTCGATGGGCGACGGAAGCTCTCCTTCCAATTCGCCGATGTAGTGGATCCATTCTACAGTACCTTCTTCTGGTATGACCTTTACTTCTATCTTTGGAGCAACATCTTCTTCCTCTAAAATATCAAATAGCCGCATACGAAATAATATATTAAGATGGTACCCAAGAGATAGAAATGGGAGGGGAAGACTAAAACCGTATGGATGAATTTGTGTTAAAGATTATATGCGATATAAAAGAGCTGATGATGAGACTACGTAGGACAGAAGTGAAGAAAGGAAACGTGGTTTGCCGTACCCACTCAGAGGGATAAGTACAAAAAGAAGTCACAGAGGAAATAATACTTTCTAATGTAGAAGACATTTATAACTATTTCAGGTGATGTTTATTTCGAATGAGGACTACTGAAAAATATGTGATTACACAATGGTATGGAGCGAGATCACATCATGCTTCTCATAGCTAACTGAGCTGACCTTGCCACGTGTACACAGCTCAAACTCTCTTCTACTGGTAAGGAAGAGTCTAAAAGCGGGTGTATTTTAGCTTAAAAATGAATACCGAACAACGAAATCATGCAATTGTCCACGTAATCAATCTTCAGGTGAGTTTATGGATGAAACGAAACATGGTAGACTGTTATTTTCAAATTTATTCATGTTAGGAACCTTTTAGCGGCATAAAATTCTGACACAAAGTTATTTAATTCCCTGGAATACGAAAATTGCCTCAGCGTTTATTAAGTAGGCATAGCTTAGACTTTACCCAGACATAAAAGACTCCCTACAAACAAGATTTACATCTTCAAGGTTAGCCCAAGCGACATGATTATACTACGCTTGGAATCACTAAAGTGATTTAAAATGAATAATCTAAAAGGAATTTGCTGCTCTAATATCCGTTAGCTATAAAGCTGCTAATAACAAAATCAACTTTTTGAGTTATGACCAATAAACTGGGATTTTTTTTTGTGTAGCTACTATTTACTTGATAACGAAGAAGGGTACGGGTAAGTACATAAAATTTAAAAAGAAAATTTATAATTAAGACATTGAAAGCGATTTTTATATATCAACTAGCTTAAAACCCGCGGCTTCCCCCGCGTTGTCTTAGTAGACAGGTACTGACTTATGAAAATAGCCCGTGGTTTGACCCACGTTTGTCTTAGTACTTGCTTAAAATTATAAAAGGCTGCCGGTTGGCTTGCGTTGTCTTGGCACTTCCTTAAAATAATAATAGGTCGTGGTTTAGCAAAGCATTATCGTATAACGTATTACTTGCAAGGATAATGCCTATGGTTTGGCCTGAATTGTCATAGTATTTGGCTAAAATGATAATAGGTCGCGGTTTGGCCTGCGTATTCTTAGTACTCGCTTAAGATGGTAATTTATAGCACGCAGCTTAGCCTGCGTTGTCTTAATACTTCCTCAAAATTGTAATAGCCTACCGTTTGGCATGCGTTGTCGTATTACTTGCAATGATAATAGCCCACGGTCTGGCCGCTTTGTTCGAGTAACTGCTTAAAATGATAATAAGCCACAGTTTGACCCGCGTTGTCTTGGCACTTGCTTAAAATAATAATACTTCGTGGTTTCGCCTGCATTGTCGTATAACGTATTACTTGAAAAGATAATGCTTAGTAGGCATTATCTTTTCAAGTAATAGGCATTGCCTGCGGTTTGGCCTTAATTGTCCCAGTGTTTAGCTAGAATGATAATAGGTCGCGGTTTTGCCTGCGCATTCTAAGTACTTGCTAAATATGGTAATTTATAGTACGTAGCTTGGCTCGCGTTGTCTAAGTACTTGCTTAAAATTACAATACCCTGCCGTATGGCTTGCGTTGTCGTATTGCTTGCAATGATAATAGCCCATGGTCTGGCCCGCGTCGTTATAGTATTTGCTTAAAATGATAATAGCGCGCGGTTTGGTCCGCATTTTCTTAGTACTTACTTTATATGGTAATTTCCCACAGTTTGGCCCGCGTTGTCTTAGTACTTTTTTTGCTTAAATAATAGCTCTTGGTTTAGCCCACGTTGTCGTATTGCTTGCAAGGATAATAATTAGCCCACGGATTGGCCTGCTTTGTCTCAGTATTTGCTTAAATTTACTTGTATCTAAAGCTTATTATGGAGTACGACAATTTTTAAGATGATAAATTGCAAAATATTCGAATTAAATTTAATTATTGTATAATTTTTTCACGTCCTAATGATTAAGTATTTTATGGCCAAATTGGACCTTTCTAACTGATAATTCAATATTTTTGTGATTAGTAGTAAGATCTCAATGTAACACAGTACAACAATAAATGTTCTTTGACTTTAATAGCCCACGGTTTGGACCGCGTTATTTTATAACTTGTCATAAAATAAATACTTAATAAAGTTATATTTTAATATACCTACTGATTTTTTTTACAGCGAGAAAAGAATATTTTTCGATTTATGATAAGATATATGACGATCATGAGTTGAGCCATGTAGTTTCCCACTCGTATACCAAATTTTATCCAACTCCATTCGCACGTCATGGTCAGCCAAGTGCGAGTCGGACTCGCGCACGCAGGGTTCCGTACCGTATGGGAGCCCATTCCTCTTGCCGTTATTAATAGCGGGCAAAAAATTCCTAAAAATCACGTTTGTTGCATGTCCCTTAAATATAAATTTTATTCTATTTTTAGTATTTTTTGTTATAGCGACAACAGAAATACATCATTTGTGAATATTTCAGCTGCCCAACTATTACGGTACCTACGGTGACAGACAGACAGACGGACATCGAAGTCTTAGTAATAGGGTCCCGGTTTTACCCTTTGGGTAAGGAACCCTAAAAAAGGCCAGTACAGGTATTCATCATGTTTCATTAAGTCATTAGAAATTTAATTTCGATTATTCTGAACTCAATGACAATCTCGCCCATAACCGTTTACGCGGTCAAAAGTGATCGAGACACTTGTAGGACTTTCAGACATTCTCTGACCAAGTACAGACGAAAAAGTAGCACACAAGAAGGTACATTTTATTTGAAAAATACATAGCGCACCTACATCTAGACGGCAGGCATGTTCTAGGATTCCATTATACTCATCATTTGACTAACTTTTACTATGGTACCAACCCAGAAATCACGTAAATAGAATTAGCCGTTCAACACAGAAAATTCATCGACCCGCGACAAAATGTAAAGAATAGGTAATTTTCGCTTTTTCAGGGTAGTTCCCATAGTAAAGTAAGTAGTTATTGATCCGTATGTACCCTAAGTTCAAGTCTATTGGCTCACAAAATAAAATCGTTCATAAACTATTAGGGGCCCATTTTGCCCCCATTGAAGGATCTAAATTATCTCAATTTAATTCTAGATATTTCACTACGTTTAAAAAAAAACGCGATCAAGTTATTTTTCACGCTTATATAGGATGTTTGGTCTAGCGTTAGACAAGGAATCCGGGACTTTTCCCAGGACGTTAGTAGTCATATATTAGTTAAAAGGGTGGGCTATTTTCAAACAATATTGCATCGGTTTTCGAACAGTCATTTAGTACTTTTTTTTAGGAAATCGATATCCTGAAGGACCCACTGAAATTTTCCGGCAGTACCCCAAGTGGTAATTTGTGTTATTGTCTAGCGTCGTACCAAATTTCGTTAGAATTCATTTACCCCTTTTATCTTAGCTTTATAATTGATTATTTTGGCTATTGCTAAGAAACCCAATAGATTTTCCGGGATAAAATAGTTACTGTATTGAAACATGTTGTGTGCTTTCTACATACCTACCAGATTTCATTTATAACCGTTCAGCTCGTCTGATGTAATTATTGATGCTTTTTTCACCAACTTTGGGAACTTATCTGATCCGTTAGATAAGGAAAATTCGGAAAAACAGGAAGAAACGTAACTTTTATTTTATTTGTAAAGCATAAATACAAAGTTTTAAGTCAATCGGTAAAGGTAATAAAAAATGAAATGCAAACAAAAAGGACCCGTTTTACCCCGTTAGAGGTCGATTTTTCGAAATTTTCGTTCTTTGTGCTTCATTACGTTGTACATTGTACCTATGTTCGAAATTTCAAGTCTCTATCTTTAGTGGATTGGGTTGTAGCCTAAACTGATTAATTTTGGCTATCCCTAAGGATCCCCATAAAATTTCCGGGATAATAATAGTTCATGTGTTGAAACATGTTGTGTGCTTCCTCCATACCAGATTTCATCCATAACCGTTCAGCTCGTTGGATGTAATAGACGCTTTTTTCACCAACTTTGGGACCCAATTTGACCCCTTAGATAAGGAATATTCGGAAAAACAGGAACAAACGTAACTTTTATTTTGTTTGAGTAGCATGTATACAAAGATTCAAGTCAATCGGTAAAGGGAATAAAAAGTTACATACAAACGAAAAGGGCCCGTTTTACCCCTTTAGAGGTCGATTTTTCAAAATTCCGTTCTTAGTGCTCCATTACGTGGTCCAATGTATCTTTGTTCCAAATTTCATGTTCGTATCTTTAGCGGTTTGGGCTGTAGGCTGTCTGTCAGTCAGTCACTCAGCGAAGCCTTTTATATAATAGATTTGTTTTAGAATAATACGTTTGGCTACTAAAAATCTAGAAATTACGCTTAATGTTTTTTTCCTATCTCAAAAGTTATAAGAAATAACAAAAATGTATTGTTATAAAGTCTACAGTATATTGTACGTCTTATTGGAGATCCATAGAGGAGGCCTATGTCCCCCAGTAGACGTTCTACGACTGACGGTGTTACGGATGCCGATGATCAAATCTATGTCAAAAAATTCAAAATCGTCTAAATGTCAGATAACAGCTGCTTCTTAGTTTGTGGACCGTGCCTACATAAATTAAACAAAAACAATTTGTGTTCATTTTCAGATTTCTTGAGTAGAAATTAATTGTACTTTCTCAGATTACGGATAGATCACTGAGTATCTTTCCCAGGGCTTAGATTAAAATGGGACGTTGTTGACAAAGGCGAAAGTTAGTAATCAAGTTGGTTTTAGCGTTAATTCTAGGACACTTTAGATAATAACGACGAAGTTGTTAGGAACCCAGATTACAGAAGGTTTTAATCTGAAGGGAGATTAAATTTTAGTTGACCTCGGTTACTTTGTTATTATAAGTCAAAAAGCTTTAAGGAACGCGGTGTGTCGGGTCAGGTAGGGCGTCGTTTTGTACTGTAAACTAGAATAATATACCTATGTATTGTATATTATTCTAAGTATGTATAAGACGTGCCTGCCCTGATGTTAGAGTTTTAAAGCCGTATGAACGGCCTCTAGAATGAATAAATATTTAAATTGAAATCAACCCTATCAAGGAGACTTACGTTATGCTACGTTAAGAGAGCCGAGTGAGTTTTTAACTATGTTCGAAACCTGCTCGATCGCGTTAACGATTGATGTGATTTCTGTGGAAATGGCACAGCACCATCTTATGTCACGTAAAGGAAACTGAATAGCTGAATGTGAGTTTAATTAAAGGTTATGTAACGAGCTCCAAACCGATAAGCGCGGCAACGTCTACGATTGGCTAACTCAAGTGTGTGTCTACCAATGTTCTCGAGTGTGTTCGACGCCTTCGGTCAACATGACGTAAAAATACATAATTTGATTTGATTTGCAAAATTCCCACTCGGCAATCAGTTCGGTTAGTCTTCGGATGAGTGACCGTGGGTGGAATCCACAAGTGAGCGCTACCGTGGCTTGGATGACACGTTAAATTGTAAGTCCCGGTTCTTTTAAACCGTTTAGCCATGTTAGAGGCACTCGGGCAGCTTTAAAACTCTGACACTAGGGCTAGCCACCCGGCCTTTACGAACTTACCTACTTACTTAATGAGACTGAGTCAACTGAGGCATGGTAATAGGTAGGTAGGCTTTTTGATAGTTTTAAACACCACTAGCGTAAATCGCTAACCATCTCGTTGGGCCGACGATATTTAGAAAATCGCAGGTCCAACTTAAATAAGCTAAAGTAGCACAAGAACGGGAGGAGTGGCGTACAAAAGGAGAAGCCTATTCTCAGCAGCAGGTGCTCACGGGCTGTGGATGATGATGATCAAACGCCGTCAGTGGCCACCCATCCGAAGACTAACCGTGCAGATCCAGTAATCTGTTGGATGGGTGTTGTACCTTGATTATCGATGTTGATTATGATATATACCTACACGTCATTGTCAAGCTACGTACTCTAGTATTATTGGGCATGCTTAGATACTGTACTGTACCAGCCTTTTTAATAGTCCACTGCAAGACGTAGGCCTACCCACGCGGGATGCTTAGATAAGCATAAAGTAATTCTTTGATAAGTAAAAGTAAGTAGAAAGGAAAACTAAGGTTTACCTTCAGTTTTTGCATGACTATGCATCATTTTGCTAGAATTTTATGACAGCAAATTTCGTTGAATATTATATATCTAATTGTGTAAAAAAACTGAACAGCAATTTACTTCATGCCGTGTTACAATAATACTACTTATAAATTTAGAATAAAACTATAAATTAAATCATTTAAAATATGTAAAAATATTTTACATCATGCGATATTATTGGTGTTGTAGTGTTTTTGACAATAACACATTTTGACGTAGGTATTCAAGTAGAAACAGTAAAATCCATAGACTACGAGTAATTCAATGTCAAAGACATCTCATGGAGTAAATGCAAATAGTTTTTACATCTTATCATAATTACTCATTAGCGAAAATTGCTGGTAAGTAGACTACAACGCAAAAGGTGGGCGTGGGAATTTATTCATTTAAATTAGAAAAAATGAAAAAGGATTTGATAAAATGGAAATAACGCTCAGGAATCGTTAAGCTTGAGCGCGACATTCAGGACCGTGATCCCAGCCCTAGCAACTTCCTTACTGGACCTTCCTGCCCTAAAATACCTACCCATAAAATATTTTAGAAGTAAATTTCACTAAGCAAATTCTTGTAGTAACTAAGACATAAAATTTGATACCTACTAATCAATTCTATTTTGACAAACACACGGACTTTTGCGTTTCTTCTTGTTGTGGCACGTGGTTGAAGTGACTGTGGTTGGATGGGCCAAGAGGTTTAACGACAGTAAGCCCCGTCTCTCGGTACAGCTCGAACACAACATGCCTTGATAACTAGAGATAAAAAAAAAAGAATATAATCTTTTCATTGCCACAAAATGATGATGAGAGTTGTTAAAAGTTAGGTTCTAAATTAGAAAAGTCATCAAAATCTTGCTGGAATTACGCAGGCAGTCGTCAAATACTTGATTCGTCAAATTCTAAACGTGTCTAAACCTTAGTAAGTAGAGTCATCCCGTATTAGTAGGAATGCGTGCGGTATGCATCCTTACATAGTATAAAATAAAGTCGCTATTTTCGTTTGTTTGTTTATTTGTTTGTCTGTATGCTTAAATCTTTAAAACTACGCAACGGATTTTGATGCTGTTTTTTTTAATGGATAGAGTGATTCAAGAAGAAGGTTTATATGTATAATACACCTGTGCGAAGCCGGGGCGGGTCGTCTAGTCTATGATAAATAGATATCTAATTTTAACTTTAGGCCGTTTCAAACTTTTTGGCGCCGGCGAACACGCGGCGATTAGTTGCGCTTGCGCAGTAGCAATCCTACTAATATTTATAAACGTGAAAGTCTGTAAGGATGGATGGATGGATGTTTGTTACTCTTTCATGCAAAAACTACTGAACGGATTAAAATGAAACTTTGCAGTTATATAGCTTATATATCAGAATAACACATAGGCTATAAATTGATATTGCGTAATTTTTCCATATTATAACAATAAGTGTTAAGTACGAAAAATTCTGCCATCTGCGAGCTATTAAAGCGTGCGCTCCATGAAATGTCAAAAAAGAAACTGTCGAATCGAACAAATGTCAAATCGTTTTAATTTTTTTCTACCTCCTTTATTAAGGGTGGTAAGGTTGGGCCTTGAAATATCATGCGGGCGAAGCCGTGGGCAAAAACTAGTATATAATAATATGTTAGCCGCGCAAGAGATGTCATGCGCGCAGTTTATAGCAGATATCATAGACGCCATTCATAGCTTGATTCAGTCTATACATACAAATTACAATTGACCGATCTAGCAGGCTTATATCTTAGTTTCTTTGCAAAACTGCGTCCATCTTTTAAACGAGACGTAATTATCAAATTAATGTAAATTATCACGTTTGTACTTCACCCACGCCTGGCCTTTGCCCACCGTGTTTACTTAGGTACCACGGTATTTTCAAGATATTCAATCATTTTGCTTATCTCAGTTATTAATAAAATATAGTAATCACAAAATTATTTTATCAGAAAATTATTTATTCCGTATTAAACTTCACTTAGATTTTAGAGCTTTTTTCGGGGCGTTACTTTCTTTTTGGTAGCTTGTTCAATGATTTATACTTAATTGTTATATGTCATTGTATACATTTCATAATTTGACATTTGACATGAGAAAAAATCATTTGTAGCTGATTCGTAAGGTTAAGATTTTGGTATTAAATTATTAAAAAATTTCCTTTCTAAATAATCAAAATGCAAAGGAAAAAGGAACACGACGTTTCTATTAAACACGTGGAACCCGATAACGAGTTATTGATTTGGGAAGATTGGGTACAAATTAGAAATGACGAAGTGATGAAACTAGCAGAATATCTCGATAGGCCACCAGTAGACTTAACTATGAACTTACTGGAGAAAGTGAGAAAGAAGAAGGAGTGGAAAACGGTACTAGAACACGCACAAATTGCTAAGAAACCCAAAGTAAGAGGGCATATATGGGAACAACCTGTGAGGCTCAAGCAACGTTGCTATTGCTCGCCAGTCTATGAAGTTCAAAGAACAGCTGCAGAGAAAGGCGAACCATTAGAGATTGAGCATGTTTGTGTGCCGTCATATATACTAGAATCTGAAAAAGGTCTATTTGGAGATTCAGAAAGACTTGAATGTATGCAGTTGAATGCAGACTTCGTTAAGTACAAAGAAAAACGAGAAAATGAACTGAAAGAGAAAATATACAAAATTGATCCTTTCAGGTATTTCGTTTCTATTTTTTGGTTTGGTTTGTATCATGGTTTATAAATACGTGAATAACAAAATTATAATTTTATAATATTTTACAGACCAAAAGACTGTTTGATGGTGAGAGGTCACAGACCTAAAACTCCTCCGCCGAAGTTGCCACTACTACCTTCAATTAAAATAACAGAAATGGATAAGCCTACAGAACTTACACTATGTACAGTGTACGCCCTAAGAATAAATAATACGGTACTTTTAAAAAATATCCCTGGCCAAGTTTTGACCGCATTGGATAAATTAAAACGAGAAGAATGGCACGAAAATTGCACAACATGGTATTACTACTTCAATAATTCTTATAAAAGAGCTGGAAGATGCAAACTTTTTCTTCAAAATCTTGGAACAGTGACTCTAAGATACTGTTGGAGAAAAGTAAAACGATCTATCCCTTTCATTCCTGAAGATATATACGAACAAGTCTTCTTTTTCAATAAAAACGAAGATGTTCTGTCGCCAGGACAGAGCAAGGAAATATATTTCACATTTCTTTCTGACAGCCCTGGCGTTTACTGCGAGTCGTGGGAGTTAAACTTTTGCAATATTTGCTTCTTTGATACTTTATCCGAGAAAATCTGTGTTGATTTATGTGGCGATGCTGTCGAAAATACTGAAACCCTTCAAAGAAATTTCGAAATATTAAAAACTGAAATAGAGAGAAAAGCAATCAATAATATCGTTACTGATATTTTGAATGATACTATCTCTGAAGCAACTACTGTCAAACCACAAGAATACCCATACAAGCACTTATTCTTGGAAGCAGAAATATTTGTAATGAAGAATCCGGTATGTTTTTATCATCAAACCGAGGTTTCGATAATGAAAGATTTATATTCAGAGATGTGTCCAGGAAAAACATGGGATTTGTCAATAACGTCCTGGAGACAAGCGATGATCGAGAAAGAATTTGAGGATAGAATAAGATATTACGAGTTATTAAAAAAGTCACATGCCGATTTGTTGAAACCATGGTACGAAGGCGATGCACTGTTGAAGGAAAAATATCGTGCAGTGAATCGACTACTTGGTCAAATGGCAGATAATTTTGACAAAAAATTTATGGAGTTGATAGATTTATATAATCCAGCGATTGAAAGTAACCCAAACGCGTCAGGTTATATTCCTAAGCGTAATTCTCTGACTACAGCAGACGATTTTGTTCGACGATGTATCAGCAGGGTGTTTTACATGCATGCTTATGAGTACGTCTGTACTATGATAGAAATGTGCGCAGGAGTTCTGAGCAGCCTAGATTTGAATAGGTGGATGGAGTTTGATTTTTGTCATACTTGAATTTTACTTTGATAACTAATGATGCTCTTTTATTACCAAATACCAAATCATATTTCTGTGAATAAATGTTATATTGATTCAATACTTAAATAAATAAATTAGAACCTGTATACTTATACATTTTATGTATTTTTCAATTTTTTTATTTTATTGAAAAGCTACTAAACAGATTCTAGGGTCTGTGCCCATTTTATATAAATATAAATAGTCTTCAGTACTGATAGCAGGTACGTGATGACTTCGTAATGACACATGTTATTCAGAAAACTAGAGTTTGACCACGCGGACTTTTTTTTCCTGTTGGACAAATCAGTTAGACTATCAAGTTTGTCCATCCGGAAGGACACATGTGTTAGGTTTTAAGTATTTTAATGGTATTTGTTTTTTAAAAATAAGTATTTAATTTGACTCAGATATTAATCGATTATTTGTTTTGATTTGACTGCCTAGTCGGTTGAAGGACTACCCGACTTAAAATTGGAAGGGGAAAAGCATGGCCGTAGAGGAGCGAAAGAAAGTCGGCAGTCTGTTCGGTGAAGCGGTGCGATGTGCACCTCCATAGTCTACACTGTTACTCTGCCCAAATTTATATAAGCTATATATAAGTGAGATATGGTTTTGTAAGTGACGAAAAAAGGAAATATTAATACTGTACGAAGTGAAACAATAAACCAATGATTTCAAGGATATGGACTTTTACTACAAATCAGAAGTGCCAAGACCTACGTGCCAGATGCGGAACATGATCAACGCGGAGTACCCGAGCCTGAGAATATTCCGTCTGCAGAGCTAACTGTGAGTTTGTTCCTTTATGATATCTACGAAGTCAAGAGCTCTTTTATGCCTAACAAACTACATAATCATCGACAGCTGGCTGTAGGCAAAGGTCCCATACCTTTGTCTATCGGCGCTTAATAACAGTGAAGGCATTATAACATTATATAATAGCGTATTTGTCATAACTGTCAGAAAAAAATCATACGATTACAGTATTAAGTAGCGGGTACTTTAAAATATTAAGTGCACCTTCAAAAAAATACATCTTGGACCCTTTTGCTGGATCTTGCAATTTTTGCAGATGGTTAAATAAATGTAAAATATGTAAATTATATATACTCAGTTGGGACAAGTTGTTTTAAATAACAAGACCTATAACCTGTAAAAAAATTTACTGGTTACTAGGCTTGTCGCAGTAATCTATTGCAGCATTTTATGCTTGTACAAATTTGATTCATTTACACAAATAACGTTTAAGTTCCAATCTACCTGCAAGTATTAGATTTGTGACAAAATCAACGAAGATTAAATTATGATTTAAATCTGTAAATTTTCATGCAAAATTGATAGATTAAAGTAAAAATACAACTACCTAACTGTGCTGGAACTAATTCAACCTTTTATTTCCGAATGAAGAAGAAATGGAACATCTGATAAGGAGAAATCGTCTAAAACTTGTAGTTGTTCAGCTCTTCAGATTGTTCATATTTGCCAATATTGATTCTTTATCCCCTTTGAGATCTCGCGTAATTCAGATTGACAGTATCATATAGGACGAATGTATGCGTTCCAATTTTCTAATTATAATCTAAGATTTTGTTTGAATAATTTCATTTCATACAACTTATATGGGTACCTACATTGACAAATTGCGTATGATAGCATACAATCGTAACCAACATTGCTCAGTGGTTTTGAAAGAAAATACGAAATAAAGTAATTATTACTAGTTACCTATAAATTTGTAATATAAATGGTAATTTACGTATTAAAGATACATATTCATTTTAATTTTAGTAGACTTGATAACTCAAACTTTAAAATGTGTGCATATTTTACGATCTATTGATATTGATGAAAGAATGGGGAAATAACGCTTATATAATCATATCTTTATCAGATAAATAATTGCTATTGATAATTTATTGTAGTTTTGTATTGTACAGCTTTTTAATAGTCCTATGCTGAACGAGGGGCTTTGAGACGAAAAGTGATTCAAAAATATGTAAATATTGATTTTATCAAAATCGAATTAGAAAAAAACAAAATCCGTGGAAGAGACAAAGCTACCAAATATGGCTCAATAGGTTGGCTAATTGCAGTGGACGGCATAAGGCTTTGATGATATCAATTTTTATTCATGGAACCGTTTAATTACAATGTAAAAAGTGGACTTGCATTCAGTTTTGTTAACCTCAGCAGAGTTATAAAATGACTTCGCGTAATTATGTCTTATTCGAGAAATCATAGAGAAAAGAAATGGGTGTTTGACAACATCAAAAAAGGGCTTTCTGATATTCATTCCTACCTACTCGGAAAATTCAAATTCGAAAAAGTATAATAATGAATAATTTAGTGGTTTAAAAAAATTAAATTTTATTTTAATAATGAAATTAGATTTTATAGATAGCACCATATTCAATGTTAATCATGACGTGACATATACCATAAGTAGTAGTCAAAGGGAACACGTCTAACTATACCTAGTTGTGAAATTCTAATAAGTATCAGGGATCAGTTTACAACATAAGAGGAAAACATAAATCTTCGTCAAATAAACGGGTACCTAATGAGTGTGAAGCCTTGAATAATGTTTTCAAACTGAAGAAAATTTGATCACCTACCTACATTTGTGAAAGTAAATTACATTATACACGCTAATGAGTCGTTTTAAGGTCCATGTACACCAGAAACAAAACTATAATTGGACAAGATTGTTTTGCTCAAAGCTCATATAGCTTTAAATTGGATAATACAAATATTACAGGATTCACAAGACAGAAAAGATCATAGGCAGCAAATGCTTCAGCAATTTTGCCGCGAGTTGCGATAGATAATTTTATTTTTTGCATAATAGCAATGATTACGAGTACAAGTCTAAATTAATGAATGATAGGTACATACCTATACCGTGTTAAAAAAAGGGGGAAATTCAATGCGTACCTACGTTAGGAAGGCTATGCAAGTTTTAAGATATTAATATTCTACAACTGACATTATCACAGTAATGTCTAACTTTATTCATATTCGTTACTGTTATTTTCTCACTTGATTATGGAAATACATTATGTTAAATTGATAAACATACATTTAAGAGTAACAATTCATAATTAATGAGTTTGATTCCAAACATTGCAATAATATACGAGTCATTCACACTTGTTCGTACAGATTTTGACTTGGCATGGAAAAATCGCAAACTATGATTATCGAGTCGTCTCATTTGGTTCAAGGCAATTATTTTAATATATAAATCAATATATTCATATTATGTGTATAGAAGCTATATAATATGGATCATATACCGTTTAGTTATGAAAATAAGTACAAAATTTATAAAAGGAATTAATCATGTTGATAACTAAACGTATCTAATCTGGGTGAAATTGTTGTAATAACGTTGAAACAGTGTCACCCTATTGATTAGTATTGATCATAATGTTCAGTACGACGTTGTCCCTCATGGCGTTGTTATTTGATGAGTGATACAATAAATAAATATAACACTTGCACTTGCTTGAAAGATAACTTTACCTACCTAAAGTGTCTCTGCCGGCTAATTATTAAAAAATAATTAAATATTTGATTCAGGGGAATACAATGGAGATTTAAATTAAATTAAACAGTTAAATGAACCATTAATGTGATGACTTGAATGTTAATATAAGTAATAGTCCTCTAAATTAAAAAAAAAGGGGGATGCAATACTTGGATTTACTGCACGTCGATACTTCAGGCTACAGATGAGTATTCTGTGAGAATTGCTTCACAGCCTACACCATAACTATAGATAAAAATACCAATGTTTTAGTCATGGCAGTTTAAAATATTCCAGTAACTTTATTGGAATATTGCCAGTATTTTATGAAATATTTACAGAATATAAGTAACAAACAAGTTACAAGAAATGACTAGACATTCTTATACTAGTTAGACAGTTTTATACTAGTCTGTGTCAATGGATTCACGATAAATTTGTGATAATTTTTCAGTTGAATAAATAAATTTAATTCATAAAATAAAATCAATGAAATTGTAAAACATTGTTTTGTCTGTATATACTAACATCGTGTAAATTATTTTCATGGTAATTATTGATATGTTGCCATGATTTGAATATTAATGTGAACTTCACATAATAATAAAGGAAAGCAAATTTCTGTTGCTTACTGTGTCAGTGCAACAAATAGTCTTTGTTCTTCAGGCAATTAAAACTAATTGTTCTTCTCAACAGTTTGTCCTAGCGACATGTAAGATTTTTTTTCATACATACCTAATTAATTTGTAAATTATGGTAGCTACACAAATATTTAAACTGCCACAGTGACTGGATAGACATCTTCATGTTTTACTCCGTAAAACTGAGTACCTAACAGAAATCTATACTAAAGTTGGCACTTTATAATGTTGCAGTAAATTTATAAAGCGCATTAATTGATTTAATTGAGTAAATAGTTAACAAAAAAAAATTTAGAGACTTAATTATTTGTAATGCAAAAATAGAACTGGTTTGCATTTCTGTTGTAATTTACAACTATGATTAGCGTCATAAATATCTTGAATATCATTTTGAATTTCATATTGTAATGGCATTACAGTATCTCATGGAAAAAAATGCAGTTTAATGGTATGTTAATTTTGTTCACAGATATTCCTGATACGAAAATGGAACAGGCTCGTATCACACATATAGTTTCATATTCGTAATTCAAGAATGGAATGGGCTTGCAATATGGATAGTTTTCTACCGTATGAATAGAATGGGCATACAGTACTTTTATAAAAAAAAAAAAACAAATATGGGTCTGCGAAAACAGAATGGACTACGCAGCAATGGATAAATAAATAAATAATAATTTTATTTAAGTATAACAGACTCAACATTTAAAAACAAAACAAGTTATCAGCGACAATATAGCGACGGCCGAGTGACACGGCGCGGCCGGGCGATGTAGTTCTTTGTGCGGGCAGCTGAAACGGGTAAAACGGGTTTGGGCGCGGCTGAAACGATACAGTGCCGCCAGGTGATAGCGTGTGACTAAGTGACATGGCGCAGTTAGGCATCTGGAGCAGCTGGGTGGTGCCTGGAGCAGCTGGGTGGTGCCTGGAGCAGCTGGATGGTGCCTGGAGCAGCTGGGTGGTGCCTGGAGCAGCTGGGTGGTGCCTGGAGCAGCTGAGTGGTGCCTGGAGCAGCTGAGCGCCTCGAGCAGCTGAGCGCCTCGAGCAGCTGAGCGCCTCGAGCAGCTGAGCGCCTCGAGCAGCTGAGCGCCTCGAGCAGCTGAGCGCCTCCAACAAGCTGAGCGCCTCCAACAAGCTGAGCGCCTCCAACAAGCTGGGCGCCTCCGACAAGTGGGCGCCTCCGACAAGTGGGCGCCTCCGACAAGTGGGCGCCTCCGACAAGTGGGCGCCTCCAACAAGATGGGTGCCTCCAACAAGATGGGTGCCTCTAACAAGGTGGGCGCCTGTGGCAGCTGGCCGCCTGTGGCAGCTGGCCGCCTGTGGCAGCTGGCCGCCTGTGGCAGCTGGCCGCCTGTGGCAGCTGGCCGCCTGTGGCAGCTGGCCGCCTGTGGCAGCTGGCCGCCTGTGGCAGCTGGCCGCCTGTAACAGCTGGCCGCCTGTGGCAGCTGTGCGTCGATGGCCGGCGGTCATCGGGGCGCCAAAACGCCACAGTGACAGTGTGGCGCTGGGGGCTCCAAACAACATCCGAATGTCGCACGGTGACTCACCTCACCGTAGACGGCATTCGGTCTCGACTTGCCTGTCCTGCGACCAGCGAATTATGTGCCGAAACATACAAAAAGTGATTCCAAAAATGATTCCAAAAGTGATTCCAAAAGTGATTCCAAAAGTGATTCCAAAAGTGATTCCAAAAGTGATTCCAAAATTGATACCAAAAAGTGATCCAAAACGTGATGAAATTAGCGAAAGCAATTTTACTAAACATTTAAAATACATACTTAAAGATATATATTTTATACAACGGAATTGCTTTGCATTGCGAATTGATTTCTGCCGTATGAATGGAATCGAAATACGGCTAGTCAGAAAAATATTCATATGTTTGCTGCGATACAAGAATGGAATACGCAGCAACATAATTTTATTGATTTTATTTATGAATAAGTTGATTGATTCGCAATGTAGAAGTAACCCAATAGTGTATTGATAAAATATAAGTTTTTCAAATATAACTAGACAGTTTGTGTATTCAAATGTTATATTTTCACTGTTATATCGATAGATTAATTATAAAATCTATATTATAAGAATAGAATTTTATTACTTTGTATTGCAAATTGATTTTTAACAAATGAATGAAATTTAAATACGGCGAGTAAGAAAAAGAAATGGTTGCCGCGATAAAGGAATGGTAAACGCAGCAACATAATTGATTTTACCTATAAATTATTTTCAAAGATATTCGATTTGCAATGTAAAAGTAACTAAATACAGTGTATGGATGTAAGTTTTTCAATATGATTTTACAGTTTCTGTACATACGAGTAAGTTTGATGTTTTTCACCATTTAAAGTAGACTAAACTTATGTGATTTTTTTTTCATCAGTTGCATATTTCTTTCGCTTTTGACTGGCCATGTGTTAGGTTCTCCTGGCAACGTGCATGAGGACATGCACGGGGTCAGGACGGACGAGTGTTAGGTTTTAAGTATTTTAATGGTATTTGTTTTTTAAAAATAAGTATTTAATTTGACTCAGATATTAATCGATTATTTGTTTTGATTTGACTGCCTAGTCGGTTGAAGGACTACCCGACTTAAAATTGGAAGGGGAAAAGCATGGCCGTAGAGGAGCGAAAGAAAGTCGGCAGTCTGTTCGGTGAAGCGGTGCGATGTGCACCTCCATAGTCTACACTGTTACTCTGCCCAAATTTATATAAGCTATATATAAGTGAGATATGGTTTTGTAAGTGACGAAAAAAGGAAATATTAATACTGTACGAAGTGAAACAATAAACCAATGATTTCAAGGATATGGACTTTTACTACACATGTATATTATAGTTATACCTAGTTGATCTAAAATTTCAAAATGTGTATTTTTAATTTTTAGAGCAGGTGTTCCTTGTGAACCAACTGCGTTTGCGGAACTAGTTGTGCCATTCAATATTCTGGATCTATTCCAATAAAATTGGTCCAGTTGAAAGCATAATATGGAGAATTTGGTAGTTTTGCCTTCTTTGTGAAATAAGTATCTGGCAGAGTTAGTGATACAGTTAACTTATGATGACGAAATTTAATAACTTAGATTAATGGCTGGCTTGTTAAATACAGCGAGACCAATTATTAATCTAAGTTAAATACAATGAAAATTAAAAAAAAAAGTTGTAAATAACAATTCATATATTTTCATAGCACTATATAACAAAGTTATGTAAACGTGCACCACCATGTATATTACTTACACTAGCACCATCCACATACATAAATATTATGTATCTTGAATATAAATAGTCTCACAAAGAGTTTTTTTCCTTCGATGATTTAATTTATTGTGTAGAATCCAAAGAAGAGCTTGATTACACGTAGTTTGTCAATTACTTTAATTTACAAATAATTAATTACTTTATTAAATGGAATGTATGTATAATTAGAATGTTAAGTGATTCAAATAGTTAGACTATTTTATTTATCATATGTTTCTCTTCATGTAGGTACACCACATATCACAGTCATGTGCTATTCTGTCCAGGTTAGACATTCGATTGTTAATGTACCTGTATATATACAAGACGAGAGGGCTATGCTCCGCGGTGATAAATCATTATTCACGCAAAATCAGCTCCACTTCGGTGATGAGTAAATGTTTTGATCTATTTCAACTGTTCACTGACACTGTCCCGACATGACGTGTTGAATTTTGAAGTAGCTGGAGTTCACAGTTTGGACTTGACTTGCTTGACGTAGATGACTGAGTGGCCGGGAGGATGCCTCTGGGTGGGCCTCACGTTCCTCTCGATAGGGATGTCCTCTGGACCCTCCAGCTCACGGAGTAGACCCAACTGAAAAAAATATAAATGTATTGTAATTACATCCTTATCATCATAATCATAATCATCGAACACGAAGGAGGCTTTGGCCGCGAAATGAATCGATAGCGACTTAAAATAAAAAAATATATATATTTTCCTAGCTAATGAAGTTTCTTGGACATCATTGTACTCATCATTATGATGAACGTTTATTGTATAACCAAACCTTAAACTCCGAAACTATTTGCATAGTTTCGGAGTATAGCTTTACAATAGATAGGTAATTATTTTTCGCAAAAAAAATAGCACGACTGACTTCCACCGAGTACAGAAATCGAATATTTTGCATAAATCGGTGTGAAATCCGTGTACATTATTTTTGATTTATCGAAAACGGCTCAGCCGATAAAATTTCTATACGACCACCTCAGGAATTCGAAGTAAAAAAATATTTTGTTAAATCGGTTTACACTTGTTGAAAATATCGATGAATATACACAAAAAAATCATTAAATAAAATACCTACAGTATACAGACGAACATAGTACCTCCTACATTGTGGAAGTCTGTAAAAAATCGGGACTTGAAATTTATTGAAAAACAATTTTTGTGAATTCGGGGCTTTAATTCCTTAAAAAGATTGTTCATAACGAAATTTAACATCCACATCTGGAGCAAAACATTACTTTGTACAGCTTAAATAATTTTCTAAATGGTCCATGAAAGCGTATTTATTTATTTTGTACCTATCGGTTGGGCAGAATCAAATATTACACCAATAATATTACACAGCCTTATTCAGCCAATGAAGCGTGTGAAACCACAGAAGCGGAATTCAATTAACATTCTCCCACATTTAATAACAGAATATATTTACACAACTTCCTAAATTACGATTGGATATTTTTACCTACAAAATATACGCAAGTACTGAAATTAAAGGTAAATTTATTACGAGTATATTCCGCCTATACCTGTTTTGCTGATGCCTAAACGAAAATTTGAGTTTAAAGTTCTCGAGTGGGTTCTATGTATTGGCAAGCGCAGCGTAGGATGTCCAGTCCACTTACAAGGTGGATGGATAACCTCATCAAAACAGTAGGATCGCGTTGGATGCAAGACGCTTTCAATCGGTCTTCAGGGCCGGATCTATCATATGGCTTTTTGGGCTTCAGTCTAGGGCCTCGAGGATTCCAGGGGGCCCCAGCTAAGTCAAGTCCAAGCCAAAAATAGACGATTGTGCGAAAAAATATATGATTTCATGAAATTAAACAGATCTTATGATCTGTTTAATTTTGTAGCCCTGTGACTCCTGTGATTAATCAAACCCATTCAATTACATATTTCTATTCAGTTAAAGTCTAGTTGGGCCCCTAAGTATTATTAGCCCAGGACCCCCTAAACTAACGGTCCGGCCCTGTCGGTCTTATTAGAGATTTATAAGGGAATTCCCTTTGTCCAGCAGTCCTATCCTAAGGCCGAAATGACTACGACGATTACTACGAAATACGTACGATGATAGCGTTAGAACAAATTGTTATGTGATTGATCACAAAATTTAATTTACTATCTGCCCGTCTTGGTTTTCCCCACGTAAAATTGTTACAGCTGTAAACTTTTTCGCTGAAACACTAAAAGATAGTGAAATCGACATTCGATTTCATTGTGTAATTTGGAAGATATAAGTGTATACACAGACGGACAGACAGACACACAAAAATAGCGAGTTTGCTTTATAATATGTAGTAAGTTCGTATGGGCCGGGTGGCTAGCCCTGGGGCCTTATTGTGTTAGCGCTCTGACGTTTGATTTCACTTTTTCTACTGCTCGCACCAGTTACGCGGCTCACGCCACGAGAGCGAGCGGGAGGAAAAGTGAAGCCGAACGTCTGAGCGCTTACACAATAATGCCCCTGGTTTCAGAGTTTAAGGCTGCCTATAAGCCCGATTACAGAGGCGCCAGCGTAAATTTAATAGCAACGTAAAAAGCGTTCTCTCTATCGAATGCCTAAAGTGAAAAAGAAACAGAACTATGCTATTTAGCAAATATAATTACGATGGCGCCTCTGTAATCGGGCTTTATATGTAGTGATGACAGTTATAAAGACTATATGTCAACATACTGACCTGTTCAGAGCCGATCTGCACTGGGTCTTCATAGATGATCCAGGTGACACATTCAGTGTACGGCGGTGTGGTCAGCGAGCCTTTGTAGGTGACGTAGCTGCCTTCGCTCAGGTCAGCCCGGTCTATCCACGACAATGATTCTGTAAGTAATAAGCGCACACTTTGTATGAAACTTGTATGCTTATACAGGGTTATTCCTAATCAATTAGCATCCTTTTAGGGGCTTATTCTGCACATCAAAACTAACAACTTTTGTTCTGCGACTTTTGTCAAAACTCCAAAAAAAAAATGTACTATAGAAAAATATCGTTCACCCGCGACAAAATGTATGGAACAGCTGTTTTTTTCTGAGTTTTGACAAAAGTCGCAGTACAAAAGTTGTTAGTTTTCATGTGCAGAATAAGTCCCTAAAAGGATGCTAAATTATTAGGAATAACCCTGTATACGGCAGTCATAGATCTACCTTGATGGCCCATTGTTTAGTGACCCTCCGGTCTAGGCTTCAGCCTACTTAGCCTGCTGGTAAATCCGCCACTGTCTATGCCTCCTGTGATGGGTAGTCTAACTCGAATTTTGTGATTTAAGCAGAAAAATGATAAGAAAATAGATTTTTTAATAGATTTTTTTTTGGTTTCACTCACGTATTTCTATTTGCTATAGTTTCGGAGATAATTTGGTGCAATATGACATACGAGTATGTGTCAGGATTTTGGCAAAAATACATAGATCGTGAATATATGTACGTCGAGTTATAACATCTTAAATTGATTGATTCACAAGCTTTTTTGTGCTTTTTGTGGTATAAGAGCAGTTATAATTATTGTAGCGCTCGTAGCGTAGGTGATTGTCAGTGATCACCGAAATTAAGCAACGTTCCGCACGGTCAGTACTTGGATGGGTGACCGCGGGTGGCATTTTCCAAGTAAGCGCTACCGTGGCTCGGATGACACGTTAAATTGCAGGTCCTGGTTGTTTCAACCGTTTAGCCATGTCAGAGGCCTTCAGGCGGCCTAAAAACTCTGACAACAAACTCTTACTTACTTATTATTACTTTTCACATCTTAGTTTTCAGTTTATTTCTCAACAACTTAATAGGTGCAATATAACTACAACTTACAGATTTTTCATGAAACTATGATATTTAAAACGAGAATTAAAATGCACAGTGAAAGTAAATGTTTTTATCTGCAAAAAAAGCTTACTTAAATTAAAGCTTACTTAACTGTAACCTAGCCCACAGTTCACAAATTCGTTTTTTTTGTCTTGTTTTTGCATGTTGATTTTTGACTTGTATCACTCATCACAAGAGGCACAGAACTCTATATTAAATTACCTACTAGAATAAACTAACACACATTGTATTAGTATTTTGGTTGAACTATATTTAAGTAAACTTAAGCGAACAAAGGATCTGAGAACGTAGACTAGATTAAATTGAAAAACCCATTTTGAATTTTGAAATGTTCAAAGAAACGAAGTCTTTGAAAGTATTTTTAAATTTCACTTAATTAGTACGTTTTAAGTTTTAATTTCATATATTTTTTCTTACTATACTTTTAAAATTTGTATCCATTAGTTAATTAGATAATTATGTTTTTTTTATATCGCGAATAACTCCTCCTTTGACCACCAACTCGCCTGATGGCAAGCAACGTTGTGGCCGAAGATGAAGCACGCATACTTGGAAGATACCTATTCACTTTGACCTTGAAAAGCTCTAGATTATATCTCTTAGGAAATAGGAAAGCCGGCAGACTGTTCTATTCCCTGGCGGTACGAATCAGAAATCTCGAGTCAAACCGCTTTGTACGTATCGAAGGAAAATCGACAAATTTAATATGATGATAAAATAAAAATTGAAAACCAACTGCTGTTGTGTAGGTTTCTCTTTATTAATGCCATTCCTTATGCATGTCCCTTGCCAATTACATTCATTTATTATTTTCTAATTCCAATGTTCAAAATAAAAGCAAAAACCCAAAACATGTACACAACAAAATATTGTTCCTTGAGTAGGAACTAGTTTCCAAAAAACGGGTTCCCTACACCCAGTTTGGTAGCTAGAGCCTGCGGAAATTTGATGTGCTCTCATAAATAAATACTTTTTGAATTTTGAATTTGAATTTAATGCCTGCTGCTTCATTAATGTCGTCAACCCATCGCATTCCCGGTCGGCCTGGTTGTAGAAACGCACAACCTGCTAGCATCATGTCTTGCCACAACTACCTTCCGATCCATCCACCCACCCAATCATCAGCCAAAGGATGTCCACTTCTAGACATAGGTTTACCTTATAGATCTCTAATAAGACCGATCGAAAGCGGCTTGCATCTATCGCGGTTCTACGGTCTTGATGAGGTCATCTGTCCACTTCGTGCGAGGACATCGCTGCACTTGCCGGTACGCGGTCTCCGTTCTAGAACTATTTGTTAGAAAGAGGTTTGCAATTGTTTACCTTCAGACTGGCTGGTATGACAGCGTGAAGTATATTTGAACAGAGCGTGAAAGGTGTTCTTTTATATTTCACTTTGACAGTGTGTCGTGTTGTAAAATTTACTATGTAGAGTCATAAAAATATAATAAATAACTTTATTATATTTGTGTTGTGTCTATTAGAATACTAACCACACTCTGCTATTGTGTGAGAAGAGAAGTACTTTTCACACAGGTTATGGGTTGTCGCCGCGAGTAAAATAGAAAAGTAAAACATGAGCACACCGACCACATCGAGTGCGGGATCCGGTCACCCGACCATAGAAAAATTGCAAGGGAGTAGCAATTTTGATACATGGAAATTTGACCTTGAGTGCGTACTTATCCATGATGATTTATGGCAGTTTGTACAAAGTCCTCCTAAGACGGAAGATGCTGCAGCGAAGCGTGGTGATCAAAAGGCGCGTTCAAAAATTTGTCTGTCAATTGAAAATCACTGCAAGGTTCATGTGCGTAAAGCCACATCTGCGTATGAGACGTGGAACAATTTGAAGGCAGCTTATGAGGATAAAGGCATCAATAACCGATGCAGGCTACTATCAAGACTGGTGAGTCTGAAGCTGAGTATGTTCAATTCGATAACTGAATATGTGACAGAGATAATGCGAGTAGCCAATCAACTCTCAGATTTGGGAAAAGAGATTGATGATGAACTCCTAGCGGCGCTAATGCTACAAGGCCTACCTGAGGAATATGGACCTTTACGATTAGCACTAGAAAGCAACAATCAGTAGTTAGTTCACTAACAGTGAACTAACTACTGATTTTATAAAGACAAAGCTTTTACAACTAGATGGAGATAAACCATGCAGAAGCACGAGCGCTACAGATTCTTCAAGTTCTGCACAAACTGTAAAACCAAAGTCTCCGAGACAGAATGTTCAGAGGAACAATAACAGGAAAAAGGCAGGGAAGCCTATCAAATGCTTTATTTGCGAAGAACCACACAAAGCTTGTGATTGCCCACATAATCCTAGGCATACCAAGAAGGTTAATATAGCAACAGCACTTGGTACGACGTATGAAGAGGAACTTCCTGTTCAAGATGATTTCTGGATTTTGGATTCTGGAGCTTCGGAAAATATGAGCTGCAGGAAGGATTGGATGCATGATTTTGTAAAGGTTGATCGTAAGACAGAGGTAACTGGCGCGAATGGAGGTAAGATTTATGGTGAGGGATACGGGAGGGTAGCAAGTGAGAAGCTTGATATTACGGTTGATGATGTTATGTATGTACCTGGTCTCTCATCAAATCTTTTGAGTATTAGTAAAATTACTAATAAAAATAAAGTAGCTGTTTTTACAGGAAAGGAGTGCAAAATTTACAATGCGAGTGATTGTAAAATTGAGGGTAAACCACTTTTGAAAGGAGAGGTTGACAGAGGTATTTACAAACTTAAATCTTCTTCACAGGCGAGTGTGTTTGCATCCGCAGCGGCTAGTGGTGACATGGAGTTGTGGCATAAAAGGCTAGCGCACCTGGGTTTGCACAATCTTTCCTTATTGAGTGACAAAATGGCAACTGGGGTGAGTTTTTCGAAACATAATAATCGTGAGCTTGACTGCGTTGCTTGTCTTCTGGGTAAGCAAACCAGAGAACCATTTGAACGGAATAAGGCTACCAGAGCCAAAGATATTTTAGAGCTTGTACATTCTGACATTTGCGGGCCTATGTCAAATGATTCTTTGGGCGGTAAACGATATTTTATGACGTTTATCGATGACTATACGCGAAAAACATATGTTTATTTTTTAAAACAAAAGAGTGAAGCTTTTGAAACTATTCGAGTGTTTAAAATTCATGCGGAGACTCAAACCGGTAGGAAACTGAAGGTGTTGAGGACCGACAATGGTTCTGAGTATGTTAACAAGAGAGTTAACACGTTCCTGAGGGAAAATGGCATCGAACATCAATTGACGATTCCATATACGCCTGAACAAAACGGAGTAGCTGAGCGTGCCAATCGTACAATAACTGAGAAAGCACGAGCAATGCTGCAAGAGGCAGGTCTACCCGTTTCTTATTGGGCTGAAGCAGTAAATACGGCTGTTTACTTGAAAAATAGAAGTCCGACCGTAGCAGTCAGAAATATGACTCCCGAGGAGGCATGGTCAGGACGAAAAGTTGACTTGAGTCATTTAAAAGTGTTCGGCTGTAGAGCGTTTGTTCACATCCCAGATGCGAAGAGGACCAAATGGGATAAGAAAAGCGAAGAGTTTGTATTTGTGGGCTATTGTACTGAGTCAAAAGGGTACAGACTAATTAACCCAGTAAATGGAGAGCTTCATAGAGCAAGAGATGTAGTGTTCTTTGAAAACCAAATGTATAAAAAGGTTTCTGAAATTGAAAAGAAAAATAGGAGAGTAACTCTCAACCCACAAAATGATGAAGATCCTAACATAAGAGATGAATCAACGCCACAAAGAGCCATTATTCAACTTGAAGAGTCAGTTCAGGAAGAAAACTTGCATGAGAGAGATCGAGTTGATGAGAATCCTGAAACAGTTGAAGATGAAAATGAACATTGGACGTCATTTAATGAAGAGGATGGCCAAGAATCTTTAGAAATTGAGCAAAATGACAGAGTACCAGAAACTGAAGTGGAAAGGAGATATCCACTTAGAGACCGAAGGCCTACCAAATACCCTGATTATGTTACATACCAAACTTTTTCTGAGGAAAGTGATCCAGCTACAGTGCAAGAGGCACTATCACGTAGAGATGCAAAATTTTGGAGAGCGGCTATTAAAGAAGAACTGGATGCGCTTCATAAAAATGGAACATGGGTTTTGGTGAAGCCTGAGCGAGCGATAAATGTTGTTGATTCGAAATGGAAATTTAGAATCAAGAAAGAGGTGGAAAATAAAACACGTTATAAGGCATGCTTAGTTGCACGAGGCCAGACATCGCTCACTCAGTGAACTACATGAGTCAGTTCTGCAGTAACTATGAAGAGATTCATTGGACTGCAACCAAAAGAATCTTATGGTATCTCAAGGGAACTAAAACGATGGGACTTAAGTATTCTTACTTACTTATTTCTTGACAAGTAGAGGAATACAAGGATTTGCAGATGCAGATCATGCCAGTGACCTGGTTGACAGAAGGTCTTACTCAGGTTACATTTTTAAGATGGCTAATGGAGCTATCTCATGGCAAAGCAATAAACAGCGGAGTGTTGCCATATCTACAGCGGAGGCTGAATATGTGAGCATGTCTGAAGCTGCAAAGGAAGCTGTTTTCTTAAAACGATGTTTCTCGATGAAATAACGGGTAAGGAGGAGTCACCTATACCGATTCACAGTGATAGCCAATCAGCAATGGCAATTGCACAGAACCCTGTGAATCATCAGCAAACTAAACACATTGATGTCAGATACCATTTTACTAGAGAAATTTTGGAAAATGGTATTATTTTACTAAAATACTTAAGAGACCAGTTTCGAAAGGGAAACACGAGTTCTGTCGAAGAGAGATGGGTGTATGTCATTGCATATGAGTGATTGTAGGGCTGTCTGTTAGCTGAGTACGAGGAGCATGAATCGGTGAGGAAGTCTGATGGAAACGATTGAGGAGGAGTGTTAGAAAGAGGTTTGCAATTGTTTACCTTCAGACTGGCTGGTATGACAGCGTGAAGTATATTTGAACAGAGCGTGAAAGGTGTTCTTTTATATTTCACTTTGACAGTGTGTCGTGTTGTAAAATTTACTATGTAGAGTCATAAAAATATAATAAATAACTTTATTATATTTGTGTTGTGTCTATTAGAATACTAACCACACTCTGCTATTGTGTGAGAAGAGAAGTACTTTTCACACACTATTTGACCTATTTCTTTCCTACCCAGCTCTATTTTTAACACGCTTATAATTAGATCGACGTGAATGTAACTAACATGTAATGAAATCATGACAAAACATGTAATGAATGATGGTTAAATTAGTTACCTTAACTAATTTAACCATCTTCCAAGGATCTTAGCGTAGTGACAATTGGCAGCTGTTTGTAGTTCTGATGACAATACAATAATATGGTACTGTCGAACTGATTTGATGTTGGAGCCAGAACATATGAACTGGAACTTCATGATGGAAAACCGTATCATAGCTGTTTTGGATTTCATAGAAAAGTCTTGTAATGAACAATGAACACGATTAGGTTTCAAGGTCTGATGATGAAGCTGGAAGAAGAACTGGCATTTCATGAAGGAATATGGTATCATAGTCGTGTTTGCACTTGTGAGAAAGGCCACGTAATGGACTTTAAACACGATCAGTTTTCAAGATCTAATGATGAAGCCGGAAGATAGGCACTGGCACTCCATGAAGGAATATCGTATCATAGTCGTGTTTGCACTTGTGAGAAAGGCCACGTAATGGACTTTGAACACGATCAGGTTTCAAGGTCTGACGATGAAGCGGGAAGATAAGCACTGGCATTCCATGAAGGAATATCGTATCATAGTCGTGTTTGCACTTTTGAGAAAGGCCACGTAATGGATAAAGCGTGTTTTTCTAGTGTTGTTATTAATTTATAGATCCGTCACTCGAATCTTTTCATTCTTATTCAAGTTGTTGGTAGGCAATACTGCCTCGGTAGCTCAGTGGCTAGTGACCCTAGCTTCTGGGTCAAAGAGGCGTGGGTTCGATCCGATATTTCGATCGATATTTATGTGATGAACATAAGTGTTTGCTCTGTGTCTGGGTGTTATTTAGTTACTATCTGTATAAGTACTCGTTTCGTCTCGTCTCTGGCAGCCATATCACATGCTTTGCTTAGTTTCGGGTCAGAGACCGTGTGTAAGATGTCCCGTTATATTTATTTATTTATAATATAAGCTGCAATGTAGCCTACCTTCCAATGTAACGTAAGAAATGAAATGTTTTCTTGAATGAAAGGCACGCGTATGAAAGTTAATACAAGTTTAAAGAATTCTGTTCATGTCTGAACAGCCGAGGAAATTGAACACGTCGAAGTTTTGCATTTCTTACTGTTGATGATTTGTGTCGGTGTCAGAAAGTTCCCAGTTTGATGGGACATGTTGGTGTTATGTTCAAACTTTTGGAGTGGAAAACTTTGATGCTGTTTAAACTTATTTGTAACTCGCGGCTTTACAGTTTCATGCACTTTTAGGATCACTCTGTACCTACAGGGATGTTTTTTTGCCCTGTACTAAGCCTTAATAGAGAGGATAAGAACATCATTATGTATAAACAACTATTATTGAGGGCCAACCCGGAATTCGAGAAAATAAATGTCTGTTTCATAAATTTTGACGATTTCGAGTTGCAATTTCATATGAAACAAATGATCATCCCTTTTCGAAAATGCCAAGTCGACTTAGTAAAGGGAAAAATGATAAATCTGTGTGGTATTTGTATTCGATGTGTACCTATTTGGATTTCGAACGCTGTAATTTTCACCTGAAAGTACCAGCCTTTTTAATAGTCCATTGCAAGACTAAGGCCTACCCACAAAGGGTGATCGGGCCAATTAATTGCGAATCGTTTTTGAATCTAATTATGTGTGATCAAAAATATGAAAGTGATAAATATATTGCGAATAATAAAATAAAGTGGTTTTTCTAATAGTATACTTAATGTAGTAGAGTTAAGGCCTAAGCTTTCATTGAGCCGACACAACATCAAATAATCGGCCAAGTACGAGTCGGACTCGCGCACGGAGGGTTCCGTACTGTATGGGAAAAGTTTTAAATATTTCTTTAATTTAATTTAATTATTTATTATTAAAGTGAACATAAAATTAAACATGTAAACAGTATGGGAGCCCCCCTTAAATATTTATTTTATTTTTAGTATTTGTTGTTATAGCGGCAACAGAAATACATCATCTGTGAAAATTTCAGCTGCCTAGCTATCATGGTTCATGAGATACAGCCCGGTGACAGACAGACAGACAGACAGACGGACAGACGGACATCGAAGTCTTAGTAATAGGGTCCCGTTTTTCCCTTTGGGTACGGAACCCTAAAAACGAATTTATTTTCACTCTAAATTCTAGGCATTATAATAATTGACGAGACAGCGAAGATTAAGTCCAACAAAGTTTCAACAGGATGGCGCCCAGAGTCGCCGGTTTCTTCCAAGAAAGTCTGTCTCGAAACTTTACTGAATGAACAAAATAAATAAAAATTAATGACTTAGAACTGTCCTCTAAGATTATGTATTTTCTCGAAGAAGTACTATATATTTTTTCCGAATTATGTGTCTTTCAGACAGGTTATTATATTTTCACACAGTTATAATTACGATGCTTGGTCATTGTGAGCTGTTTTCTATGCGATTGACATATTGTCAGAATGTAAACTCACAATTATAATCAAATTTCATTACAGAATCAACGCTAAAATTGCAAAAATGATTGTTGCATACAAAATATGTTGCTCTCCACATGTTGTCGAAATGCAATATTGAGCTGATGTTGTAGTAACAATAGATCATTAAGATAAAGACAATGGTATCCTAGAATAAAGTCATTATCTAGAAAACACCCCCCAGTGCTGTTTCTAGGCGTAACCTAAAGAGAAATGCTCAACCGATTCTTGCTTCATAATTAATATTTTAGCTGATGTTGGGAGCATCCCCAGATAGCATTTTTGGTCGCCGTTACGAAACTAGTCAACAGTAAAAAGACTAGTTTATGGTAGCCGTTACAAACGGCTACCAAAAATGCTTTCTGGGTCGATATTCGACGGCCTCTATAGCATCTCCGCCCCGGCCACTCAGTCCGACCTCTGACTCACGGTCATGAGTTTGTATAAGCTGGATGACTTCATGGCAGGTGTTATGTCAGCTACAAGCTGTGGAACACCCAATCCTGACTGATGCTCACTTAACAACTGCGTGTGGATTGGGTTGTAGCTTGTAGCTAACATCACAGCCACGAAGAAGTACGATTGATCCTCTTTTTGATTCCTTTCAAGCCCTGCAAGAGCTTGTCGAACCGCGGGTTGGGAGAATCCACAGCCTCCAACCAGACAACCACTACTGCTGATCCGCTTGAATGCCCCATGGCTGCTTCCATGGACTCGTGTGTCTATTTAGTGTTCTAGTGCACTGATAGTTTCTAACTGAAGTGAGCATCTGTACTGTATCAGCCTTCTTAATAGTTCACTGCAGGACGTCGGCCTACCCACGAAGGGTGATTGAAGTGAGTACTAGAGCTATAATCCGCGCCAAACAAGTCGGCGGATGGGAAGTTAGTCGCAGATGACACTTTGCCGTGATTCGCTAATTATTGCGCATGTGTGCACAAAGCCGACGCAAGTGGCTAAGTGGTGAGCACGGGCGTATGGAGCGCGCGGGAGGCATGAGGTTGGCGGCAGGTATAGCCCGGTGTTACGTCTCTCTGGCTCGCATACCTATATTTTGCCTTTTGCGTTCTGCGCCTAACATCCCATCCGCCGACTTGTGTGGCGCGGATTATACTACCTGAAGTGAGTATTATAGTTCCCATCTGGAATGTCTATTAGGTATACATCTCACCTGAAGTGATATGCACGACCGACTCTCTCTTCTTGATCCCTTCCAAGCCTTGCACCAGCTTGTCGAACCGCGGGTTGGGAGCATCCACAGCTTCCAGCAAAAAACCCACAACTGCCAATCCGTCTGGGTGCCCCACAGCTGCTTCCATGGACTCGTATTTGCTGTTGTAGTGCACAAAGTGGCATTCTGCTGCGTATCTGGAATAATTATTCATCATATTTATAATAAAACTACATAGTTGTATTGTGGTACTTGTCTTCTGGGAAAGTACCTGTGCAGTAGGCCCAATTATAAAGGCGTCATCGTAAATTTAATAACAACGTAAAATAGTGTTCTCTCTATCAAGTGTATAAAGTGAAAAAGGAACAGAGATATTCTAAATTCCTATTATAATTACGATGGCGCCTCTAAAATTGGGCCTAATAACTTTTAAGCTATTGCATAGCTTCTATCGCGGGCCTTGAGCGCGGGGACCGAATCCAGAAATTCCGTAACAAAAAAAACCTCACGCTCCCCACTCCGACGGGCAAGGAGGTGTGACTTGAAGGCCGTACATCGTCTAACGTCGTTTCAGTTCGGCAGTCTTCGACACGGCGTTGTGTGCGATTAGACGTAATGCTATGCAATAGCTTTACCGCGGCAGTCCCCGAGTGCCACACGTCTTTTTTTATTTAGCAATAATCAAAATAAACAGCAAAATACGTAGGATTAATAATATTAAGACTTAACCGTTGAGGGTGGGGTAATTGCGAGTAATTAAGAAATAACTGAAATAAAACGGATTAAGTTACGGATGCTATTTATGGCTAATGTTTTACTCAAGCGAATTAACCTTAAGTTCTCATAATCAATTTGGATATATTGTACAATAAATTTTATAAATAAACAATCTGTTTTGTAGTGCTCACTACATACGAAAGTTTAACTACAGCCAAAGAATATATAATAATACTACGTTCACAGTCAAGAAAAGCGGCCACAAGACGCTTCATACAAATTTGTATTAGATTTACACAAACACAATTGATTTCATTATGTAATATTTTTGTACGCAATAAGGCTTAGAAACCACTGAATATTGTAATTTTGTTTTGTAAAATAGATGAATGAAAGTCCCTCTTCACCCTTTGGGTGCGGAAGTCTAAAAATAAGTTACCCCGATGAATTCCATGAATGTATTTCCATCACGTTTGGCTTTTCACATTTTGTGTAAAACGATTTTTCGTATCTGTACAGTGAAAAACAATTTGCTTAGCTTAACCAGTATAATAAAAAAATCAGTAGGTTAGTCAATTCATTAAAAAAATCTCAGAATAAATTGAGTTACCTACAGTGCCGTTGATACAGCAAGCCGTGGTGGTCTAGTGGTTGTAACGCTGGCCTATCATTATTGAGGTTGTGGGTTCAATCCCGGTCCCGTGCCAATGAGTTTCTTTGGAACTTATGTACGGAATTTCACACCACTGGCTTTTCGGTGAAGGAAAACATCGTGAGGCAACCTGCATACGTCCGTAGAAGAAATTCCATGGCGTGTGTGAATTCACCAACCCGCACTGGGCCAGCGTGGTGAATATGGCCTAATCACCCTTCGTGAGTAGGTATACGTCCTGCAGTGGACTATTAAAAAGGCTGGTACATTACAGTACCTACAGTGAAAATTGAGAGACGTAGGTAATATTTTTGTGTATATTTTTCAGTTTCCTAAGCAGGAAGCATGTAAGTACTATAGTTTATTTGTTAGAGCCTTATTAAATAATGCTTCTACTGTAATGACTACACCTGCGTAATCACAGGTGTACAAAACTAAATTAATATTTAGTTTTGTTTGAATAAAACAAAGTGAGTTGACGGACAAGTGCGAATCAGAATTAACCAACAGAGTATTCTGTGAATATCTTGGAAATCAATTTATTTAAATTTTTTGTCGTTTTAAAAGCATCGTTTTGCGTCAAAGAAAAATATTCAATTAATTTAAACTGCTTTTCAATTTATTGTATTCATTCAGGATTAAAGAGCGCGGCTCTTGTCGATGGAGCAACTTCCACGTCTCGCGATTTATTGAATACTAGCGACCCGCCCCGGCTTCGCACAGGTTTATTACACATATAAACCTTCCTCTTGAATCACTCTATCTATTAAAAGAAACCGCATCAAAATTAATTGTGTAGTTTTAAAGATATAATCATACATGGGGACATGAGGACAGCGGAAGCGACTTGGTTTTATACTATGTAGTGATAGTGATAGTGATTTTTCTTTCACACTTACAAAAATTTAGAGCAAACATCTAAACGCAAAAGCTGCCTAAAAGTAAACCTACATATTTTAAGTAGATTGTAAGTCCTAGTCTAAAATAATTATTCATAAAAGACGGTCCCGTTTTTCGGCAAACCAAAAATCGTTTTTCAGTGAGATGGTATGAAAAGTAATTTCGTAGATTGTAGAGAGACACCTTGTCAGGTATCTACTTATCTAAGTTCTATTTGTCACTTCGAATTTGTTTTGGTTGGCACGTCTAAGCGAGGTTCGCCTCAGGGAAATCATTTTCTACCTGAACTAATAGTATAAGATCCAGCCAAAAAATATCTAATCTCATTTGTTAATTGATAGTCTTAAAGATTAGATGTTAAATAATACGTAAGTAAATAAATCGCACATAGATTGCATATCTAAATCAAATGATTGTATTAAATACCTTATTTTAACGGAGCCAACGCCTGGGCGAATTTTAACATTTTTTTTATAAAAGTTTGTTTGTACTTTATCCAATGATGTAAAATTGAGTTTACATAAAAAATGTCTTATCATTGTTGCTTTGATTTAAAATATTTAAATTTATAAATACTAAATAAAAATGTTTTCATTTATCATTTTTTAAATTGAGATGATTAACTCTGGAGAAAATATTTACCTACAGCACCTGTGCAAATTAATACCTGGAATTACATAGTTATTTAACACACTAGGTCGTACATTCAGATAAAAAAGATTAGGTGTATTTAATTGAGCTATATAATAGACGGGAAGAGAGTCATGTCACGAAAAGAACCCTAAACATGATGGTAAGCGGCAGGAATGGGAAGGGACGACCAAAAAAAGTGTGGATGAATTGTGTGAAAGATGATATGCGAGAGAAAGGAGTTGATGATGAGATGACGTGTGATAGAATGAAGTGGCGAAAAGAAACGTGCTGTGCCAACCTCACCTAGTGGGATAAGGGCAGAATGATGATGATGAATAGACACATAATATATATTAAGTACTTAACACCAAATTTGTATTATTTTATCAATAAAAAGTAAGTTCGTGTAGACCGTGTGGCTAGCCCTGGCGTCAGAGTTTTTAAGCGGCCGCATTTTATCAATGAACAGACGAGATTCGATATCTCGTAGTCCGGATCTCGGACTATAACACAAGAGTCGGTGTCGAGCCTATATTTCTACAAATAGGGTAACTCTCTAATTTATCTCCCTTCTACTTGGAGTACCTAATAATACGAGTGTCTAACAAAACCTACTTTCAAGGGATGTCTGGAAGGTCGAGTTATATAATAGTAAGCTTTATTATCGAACTTCACTTTCGTTTTTACAGATAATGATACAAAACTGCCGGAGAAAGTGCCTGAAATAGTTCACTATTTGTAATGTTACGGCTTAATTTATTTTGTGAAAGAAACATTTTGTCCTTGAAAAGAAAGAACAGCAAAAAACACGTTGGTAGTAAGGACGTTCTATTATTTACATCATTTTTAGGGTTCCGTACCCAAAGGGAAAAATGAGACGATTACTAAGACTTCGATGTCCGTCTGCCCGTCTGTCTGTCTGTCACCGGGCTGTATCTCATGAACCATGATAGCTAGGCAGCTGAAATTTTCACAGATGATGTATTTCTGTTGCCGCTATAACAAAAATACTAAAAACAAAATAAAATAAATATTTAAGAGGGGCTCCCATTCAACAAACCTGAATTTTTTGACGTTTTTCGCTCCATATTAATAATGGTAATAGGTAGATGCTTGAAATTTTCACAGAATATTTAGTTTTATATTCATTTCAATAATAAATAATTAAATTAAAAAAATATATATATTTAAGGGGGGCTCCCATACAGTACGGAACCCCTCGTGCCCGAGTCCTACTCGTAATTGGCCGATTTTTTTTTTGTAATTTGTAGTTAAATTGTAAGTAACATTTACTGAAAATACATAATTGAGTTTGAACTTTGCTAATATTGCAAACACATTACATGATTCTCTAGCGACATAACGTAAGGTAACGCGTAAAGTATTTTATCTACACTAATGTTGTAACATTCTACTTATGTTTCCAATACTTGACTTATAATGACTACTGTTATAGCGCAGACAACAAAACACTCAATTTAAGCAATTTCACATGATGTTATAATATCCACATCGATATCGTAAAATCTCATTATAACATCGCGCGATCGCTCCTGATTGGCCCTGCGCGCGCAGCTGCGCTCTCATTGGTTAGATTTTAATGGCGCCAAGTTCACTGTGACAATACACGTACGCGTGAATTTAATGTTTCGCAATATATTTTTTTTTTTATTTTTATTAGTGAAGATAAAGTAGTGTATGCAACTGCATATAACACGGGTATTAAAACACTCGTTACTATTATGAAACTCGCTGCGCTCGTTTCATAAACTCACACTCGTGTTTTAATACCCTTCATTATATGACAGTTGCATAAACTACTATTTTGATACAGTAAGTAATTTTATAATAATAAATAAATTTTTAAATTAAAATAACGTACGTTTTCTATACACTGGGTTACCGGTAGCTAACGGTAACGACCTCTTAGTGCCCACATTCAGATGAATAACTTTTACTATGAGACCAACCAAATTCGCAAAAAAAGAAAAAAATATTGATCAAGCAACAAAATGTATGAGACCGTTGTTTTTTTTTTCACGGAATCTGGATTGATTGGCCCCATTATAAAAGTTGTTCACTTTGATGTACTTGCCTTTGATTTGACGTTACTTATCGGAGACCCTGTCTGTACATATAAAATGTATGATTTTTTTCATAAAATTCCCAATGAAATTTATTTTGCCATTTTGAGAATTTGGGAATTCTTAGAATTGGACATTCATAGAATTGGGCATTCTTAGAATCGGACATTCATATAATTGTACATTTCTAGAATTGGGCTTTCTTAGAACCATAAGCAATTGTTAAAATCGGACATTCCTCGCCTTAACTGTGGATACTACTAAAATGATGTATTGTGTAGCATAACACAATACATCATTTTGTAGAATGTGAAACTTGGCAACTTGACACCCAAAGCGCATCGTGCAATCAAAGTTTCAACTGTGGCTTGGAATAGTACAAGTTCTAATCACATTCTAGGTATTGATTGTATTGGTGGTCTATGTGGATTCAACTTAGAATACCTACTACCAAGGCTTGATAGCCCGGTTAATTTTCGAACCGGTCAAGGCCTAAAGTAAATGATAACTTTATTTTTCGGTTTCGTTCTAATTAAGGTTTTTGTTCAATAAAGTTCGCATATCGGTTGAACGGAACCGGTTTAGAACAGTTCTTCACGCCTTCAATGGACCTCGCGACTCCAGGGCAAGGAGAGAGTTAACGCGTGTCAGTTACCCGCCCCCTGTACCTTGCCTATATGTACCTACGTACCGCGAAAGGGCATAATGACAAACTATTTACCATGGGACCAATCTTAAAATCCTTTCAAAAACATGGTACCCCATACACATAACAATGATTTGAGATGAAGTGTCAATGAAACTATTTTTGTATTTGTGCTCGCAGGCTGTAAAGTCATCCACAAGACAGTAGAAATTCAAAAATATTATTAGGTATTCTATTTACCTATACGAGCGGAGGCTTCATCTCCATCACTAGCGATACTCGTTCGTATTATATACAGGGTTATCTTCTTGATCTGTACAAAGCCGAAAGGAGGTGATGACGATTATTATTATGAAAACTTTTACTATGGGAACATCCTGAAATTCAGGAGAAAAAATGTTCCTTACGAAATTGCAATTTTGAATTTATGTAACACCAGTTTTTTTTTATCGAAATCCGGATCGGCCCCATAGTTAGTGTTGTTTATAATAATGGTCTGAATCACCTTTTGGCTTAGTTCACCAGTTCTGAATAACCCTGCATAACAGTGAGAATAGCTTACCCGTGTCCATCCAAGACGTGCTCGCAGCCAGTGAAGTCGTCGACAGACCAGTGGAAGTGCATCTGCTCAAAGATATACTCGCCGATGAGCGGGCCGCCGTTCAGTGTGGGCTTCACCTCGGTCTCAAACGCGAAGTAAGCTGAAATAACAATAATCAAATGTAAGTATATGCAGAAAACCTCTTGGAGGCTGTGATATAACCCGATCCTGGCTGAAGCTCACTTAACAGCTGCGCGAGGATTGGGTTACCCGCAGCTTGCAGCTAGCATCACAGCCGCCCGAGATGTTTAATTCGACCCATATCATCATCATCTTGCCCTTATCTCACTAGGTGGGGTCAGCACAGCACGTTTCCTTTCGCCACTTCACTCTATCATTCGTCATCTCATTATCAACTCCTTTCTCTCGCATGTCATCTTTCACATAATTCATCCACACTTTTTTTGGTCTTCCCCTCCCGTTTTTGCCATTTACCGTCATATTGAGTGTTCTTTTTGTGACATGACTATCCTCCCTTCTCATAATATGCCCATATCAAGACAGCCTGCCACTCTTTAATTTCTCAGTCACTGGTGCTACTTTCAGACTTCCCCTAACATATTCATTTCTAATTTTATCCATCCTCGTCACACCGCACATCCATCTCAGCATTCGCATCTCCGCTGCATGCAATTTCCTTTCATTTTCCCCTTTGGTGGCCCAACACTCTGATCCATACAATACGACAGGTCTTATGACGCTTTTATAAATTTTCCCTTTCAATAATAATAATTCAGCATGTATACACATAATTATATTAATTGAAATCCATGCGTATTTGGGGCTTTGCCTGGTTGAAAATCATTGCAATGCACTTTTTAAATTTGAAAGCTGAAAAAGTGAATTCCAAAACCATGAGGGCTATGTATTAGCAGTGAATATTCAATAATAATAATACCTAATAATATCCGTGTATAAGATGTCCCCAAATATTATTTGTTTATTATTTTATTTAATTTCACTAAAATAATCTTACTAAAATCATCTTGCAAAAATGCAAGTATCACAGTTCTACGCACTACAAAAATTTTGACATCCGATATACCTAGCATTAAGTCTGTTAATTTATGTAGAGCTTACATTAGGATGCATTTATTTAATAAAATCGGTTCTATAGATAAGTGTACTGAAGCAGGTACTTCATTAATAGACTGAGTTTACAAAATAGCATTGCGCGACTTGCATTTTCTGCATATTATGTTTTGATGAGATTATTACTTAAAAGATCTTTATCTTTTCACCGATGATAGCTTGATAGCCTGTGTAACTTATCTTTATTGAGTTTTAACAACTATTCAATATTATTTTGTTCATTCAGATGCTCAAAAATGAGGCTACTATATTAAATAACTCTGATAAGAAAATTTTGGAAAATGTTTACAACTTGTACAATCACACGGCTGTCAATGCGATTATCTAATAATCTTATCAAATACGATAAAAAATTGAGCGACATTGGGATTGAATATCACTGATTTTAATTTTATTACTATGTGACAAATTCTTGGTAGATTACGTTTCGTTTGTTCAAATTTTTTAGAGTACCTAATTGACTATAATCCAAATGTACCTAAACGTTTTTTTAATTGATTGCTTGTTAATCAAATGAGCTATTTTTGACTGACGAACCGGAGGAGGTACATGTATAACCACGCACAACTTTTTTCTTAGCTGTCCGATTTCAATAATTCTTTTTTTATTGAAAAGAGTATACTTCGAAATTGGTTCCATATAAATTTTATCAAAATCGGCTTAGCTATTTTTGATAAATCAACAATAATGTGAAAAATGCTACATCGATCCGTGCGAAATATTCGCGAATTCTGTACACGGGTGAAGTCGGTCATGCTATTTTTTTCTAAAAATAATTATTTTATTTTAAGTAAAAGTTCTGATAATATTATAACCTTTAGTCGGCATTACGCTTGCTAGGGGCATTTTTATTACACGAAATGTTGTTTAAACATATTATTATAATTATTTACATAAATATAATAATATGTTTTTTTGGGCGATCAAACATGAAATGGTAAAAAGGAATTTCAAACTTTTTGTCAAAGGTTAATTAACTGTTAATGTGAGTGTGTTTGATGTTGATGGCTTTGTCTGGGCGAATATGCCAGGTTGTTGTAGGGACAAAGTAAACAAGTTCATATAGGCCGGGAGGCTTTTTTTTTAAATCCATAAAGTTTTGCGTTTGACTACATACTGCCTGATGTTGAGCAGATATGCGGTCTAGGATGAAGCACGCTTACCTAGAAGATACCTATTTACTCGGGATTTGAAGACACCCACGTCGTACTTTAGCGGGAAGACAGACCCAGGCAAAGCGTTCCACATTCTGGCTGTTCGTATGAGAAAAAAGAAGCCGTTCTGACATGGCCATGGCTAAATGGTAAAATCAGAAGGTACTACAAACTCTACTATGTTAATCTTTAGATCCATTACTAAGCAGGATCCTGTTGCCCTCGTTGTCTTAGTAGCCCTTGAAGCGTAGCAGATCGAGAGACGTTCAAGTTGGGCACCGCTGGAGACGTAGACATCAACGTCTACGTATGGGCGACTATGATAAATTATTGCATTATAAACTCTATTTTCCTAACCTGTAGATCCATTATTGAGCAGGATCCCGTTGGCCTCGTTGTCCCAGTAACCCTGTGGGCGAGTGCGCAGTGGGTCGAGCGATGTCCAGGTTGGGCACAGCTGGAGGTTGATGTCTACGTATGTAAAGTTGTTGCATTATAAACTCTATTTTCCTAACCTGTAGATCCATTATTGAGTAGGATCCCGTTGGCCTCGTTGTCCCAGTAGCCTTTGAAGCGTAGCGGGTCAAGAGACGTCCAAGTTGGGCATCGCTGGAGGTTGATGGCTATGGGAGACTGCGACGGTCTGAGTTTAGAAATTTGTTCCGCTGCAACAAAAGAAAAACTTATTTTATTAACTAAAAAGAAAACAATACACTATTTTTTTACAACTACTAATGTATTATAACATCCACAGACTACCGAAAGCCTAAAACTAAAATCCAAAAGTTCAAGTACGCAGCGTGCTAAGCGCGCTTACAGTAGGTACCTATTACAATACAGTGTAAGAAATAAAATAAGTATGTAAATACTAAGAGACAGGACGGCAAAGAGGTTTAGAAAGACTCTAATATCTATATTACAGCTTTGTTTGGTTACAGGTAAATATATTCGCTTTGTGTTAGTAACAAGCGTTAGAAATGTCATAAGTTTAGAGTCACAAAGTGCGACGTTTTTGCTAATATAGGTAGGTACCCACCCACCTACTTACCTTGGTGGAGCTTATATTTTATAGCTACCATGATTCTGTGATTAAAATTATGTTATACACTCCACAGACTCCAGGGTCTGTGCTTTTTAAGATTTACATTTTTTTTTAAATGACATTTGAACAATATTGCCTCACCGAGTTTCAACATAATGTATAGAACCATTTTTTGTGCGATTTAATAATGTTACGTTACATAGTAAGCGCTATATAGTCATAAATAAAGAGATGGTTTGCATCTTACATTAACAATCGATCTCAGGCGGTAGTACTCGGTAACTATATGTCTAAATGGATGCAGGTACCGAGCGGCGTGCCTCAAGGATCGCTGTTTGGTCCTCTCCTCTTCCTAATTTTTGTGGCTGATATTGATTCATGTCTGAAAAACTCCACTTTATTGAGTTTTGCGGATGACATGAAGATTTTCAAATCAGTGAATAATGTAACCGATGCCTTATTACTTCAACAAGACTTATCTAGACTGGATAATTACTGTATACTAAACAAATTAGATCTAAATGTGTCGAAATGTGCAGTATTAACGTTCTCTAGGAAAATTTCTCCTACAGAATTTAATTACTCACTTAAAAATAAAACTTTATCTCGCGTGCCATTTATGAGAGACTTGGGAGTGATTCATGACCCTAAGTTGATATTTGACGAGCATATATCAGCCATTGTAAAAAAGGCTTCTAAAGCTCTCGGGTTCATTATGAGATCTACTAAAGAATTTAAATCGGCAAAATCTTTTAAAATTTTGTATAGCACTTATGTACGTTGTCATTTGGAGTATGCATCTGAAATTTGGAATCCTAGATACAATGTGTATATTGATCGTCTAGAAAATGTTCAAAAGAAATTTATTCGTTTCCTAAACTATAAAACTAAAACTAAGATCAGAAACTACTTACAATCTTGTGCTAAACATCATTTCCTTCCACTATATTATCGTCGAGAAACATCTGATGTTATTTTTCTTAACAAAGTTATCACTTCTAACTTTGATTGTCCCAGCCTACTGAGCAAAGTCCATATATTTACCCCACCCAGAGCATTTCGTCACAGCCCCCTATTCAAACCTCCTGCAGCATCAACCAATTATCGCCAAAACAGTGTTATAAGTCGTGCGTGTGGCACCTACAATAATTTACTACATGACCTGGATATTGATATATTCCATTCTAATGTTCGTTCAATTAGGAAGCAGCTGAGTGACCGCTTTTTTAGTAATGTTTAAACAACTTATTTGAATAGGAATGAAATCTTAATTTATTCTGATATACGAGTGTGACATTGAGTTCTATTATCTGAGTTGCAGTTCGATTTGTTAGTTTCAATTCAAATCAAAATTATAAGCGTTTAATATTTTCAAAATAGCTCTATCAGTAGAAACTTGTAATTAGCTTTAATATTAGTCTATTTAAGTTTATAAGCTGTTATTTATAAGCTGTTAGTTTCTTAGATATTAAAAATAAAAAATAAAATAAAATAATGATGAGGATGACAATATCCCTGAATACTTATGTCGGGGATACCCTCTCGTAGGGTAGAAACATGTTGAGATAACTTACCTAAATAAGACCCATAAATGCACACATGTTTAGCAAATAAATTAATCTTTATCTTTATCGGTCGGCCGTCTAGAATAACATCATCTGCCTATAGGTAGGTACCTAATAAAAATATCACTTACAAAATTCGATACAAAGAGAACTCTCGTCACACACTTTAGAATCTCCCCACCGAATTCTAAGTGAATAGCAAACAAAGTCTCGGGATCGTAAATCCTTTAACTACTTCAGTCTCTTCAGTCAGACCGGTTGATATCCGATCTTCAACATATCAAGCTGAATGTAGCAAGATTCCGTTTAGATCTCCACTTTAGATGTACTTCTGTCTAGTAAACAAGATTTTAAGGGAGTAAGAAAGCAAAAACATCCAAACAAAAATCTAATCAAATCGAGGTAAGATAGCTTTTTAAGCATAACTCAAGAAAATTAATTTATAAGGTCATGCTATGGGCATAAAATATGTTGAAAACTAGATTTTGCCCGCAGCTTTGCCCGCATTATATTTCGAAGCCCTACCTTAATAAACCCTTAACAAAGGAGGTGGAAAAAAAACAACAAAAAAAAAATTGATTTGACATTTGTTCGATTCGACAGTTTTTTTTTACATTTCTTGGAGCGCACGCTAGAATAGCTCGCAGATGGCAGATTTTTTCCTACTTATTCTTATAATTATACTTATTGTTATAATATGGAAAATTTACGCAATATCATTATAATTTATAGCTTTTGTGTTATTTTGATATAAAAGCTATAAAATTGCAAAGTTTCATCTCAATCCGTTCAGTAGTTTTTGCGTGAAAGAGTAACAAGCATCCATCCATCCATGCTTACAAACTTTCACGTTTATATTATTAGTTAGGAAGTAGGATATCCCAGGGGCTACGTAACTATGAATTGCAAATGTTGAATTAAATAGCAACTATAAGAAAGATTATATCTCAGAATAATGACGTTTATATTATAAATTCAAACATCTAAAGCTGTCAACTTTAAGACCTTTATCATTAAGATTTAGCGTCCTAGTTACATAGCTACGGCACCACAGATGGTACACACATTATAACTGCCCTTGCTAGACAAAACAGTAATTATCACATAATTCCTTGGATTGGATGCAAAATAAGTTTATATAGTAACATTGTGAAATCTAATATTATTCTACCATTTTAGATCAAAATTTCTTCAGAATTTTTACAGATTTGTAGAATCCAAATATTTATTCACTTTTACAAATTACACTTAAATCACATTAACTCGCAAATCCTAAAACGCAAGTAAAATATATCAGTTACAACACAAAAAACACTTCAACACGATTTCAAAGCTCATATCGTATTCCTTTTACGAAATTATAAGATCGCTTACACGAAAACCTTGAGAGGTTATCCATTGTTAATGTTTTTCAGTAAGTTTATTTCTGTGCCACTGAATATAATAAGCCGACGATTCAGGGTGAACTGACGTGCTGTCAACACTTCAGATGTCGACATGGAGGAAGCCAAGATATGCGTTGCGTGATCTGATATGATTGTCCTGACAGCTGGATGTACCGTAAGTACTTCTCAATCTTCTGCTGTCAATTCGAAAGCACCGGTTGGCTACCGATATCAAGATAGTGTCATATTTGTCGATAAGTGTGTGTTCATTTTTAGGGTTCCGTACCCAAAAGGTAAAAACGGGACCCTATTACTAAGACTCCGCTGTCCGTCCGTCTGTCTGTCTGTCGTCACCAGGCTGTATCTCATGAACCGTTATAGCTACACAGTTGAAATTTTCACAGATGATTTATTTCTGTTGCCGCTGTAACAACAAATACTAAAAATTAAATAAATGTTTTTAATGGGCTCCCATACAAGAACGTGATATTTCTGCCATTTTTTGCTTGATATTAATAACGGTGACAGGTAGATGCTTAAAATATTCACAAAACATTTCGTTAAATATTCACGTTAAAAAGAAATAATTACATTAAAATGAAATAAATATTAAAGGAGGGCTCCCATACAAAAAAAAACGTTATTTTTTGCTCGATATTAATAACGACAACAGGAAGACGCTTGAAATATTCACAGAATATTAAGTTGTAAATTTCCTTTAAAAATAAATCATTAAATTAAAATCTTCCATACTGCGTGCGCGAGTCTGACTCACACTTGGCCAATTATTTTGCCTGATATTAATAATAGCAACAGGAAGATGCTTTAAATATTCACAGAATATTAATTTATGTATTTTCCTCAAAAATAAATAGTAAAACATATTAAGGGGGGCTCGCATACGGTGCGGAACCTTTCGTGCGCGAGTCCGACTCGCACTTGGCCGATTATTATTTATTTACGTTTGTAAAGGTTCCTAAAAACAGATGTAGGTGAGCAGAATAGCGGATTGACTTAACTGCACCATATAGCTTTTTGTATTACCTACCTACACAAATATATATATTTTTTAAATCTACCCCGCTTCTCTTCTACATTTCTGCCCATCCGCCTTTGTTTGTCGTGATCTTAAAAAAGTCAGATCTATTTATAGTGGACATGGGTATAATTTCGGTAGATAGGAGTGCTCTACAACATCAGTAGCAAAAAATATCAGATGAAATAAAATCAGACGCACTTACAAGGCGCTACTGAGCATCAAAATAAATACCGCCTTACCACAAAAGATTTAAATACGCTTTAAACACTGTTTAACCATGCAATTTATACTGGTAAACATTGCTTAAATCGTGCGCAAAGCTTTTGTGGTAATACGAATAGAATTTAACAGGGTCAGTGTAAATAAGTGACTTTATAAACCAACGGATCGGCTTAGGCTCAAAAAGCACCTCCGACTGAAGTGTAGAGTTTGTGAAGTGTGGGCTTGTAGAGCTAGAGCGGTTTGAGTTACTCGTAGACGCTTGGCTCCATATGGGATTTAATAACTTTGATAGTGCGAGATATAGTCTTGTCTTGGCAACATTTCACATGAAAATGTTTTTGGTGGGATCGTCTGTATCTGCTTTATCTTTTGCCACACCGCCATTTACCAGCAGTAGAAACTGTGGTCAATCAATTAGATAAATATATAACTGTTTAACCTTTTAATAAATGTTATTACAAGTCAACAGACTATGAACCAAATTTATCTGAAATCTACGTGAATTTATTGCCCCAGACCAGTATTGTTTAGCTGCATTCATCGAATCGAAGCCATATCCCATTAGAGCTGTATTGAACAGCTTGGTTCAATAAAATTATTTATTTCACAAACATTTAATGGTAAAGTGTGGTTTTCTGCGCTACTGGAGCGAGAGTTTCAATGCGGGATGACGATGGCTGCGTTCATTTGTAGTCCAAGAGCTTACGACTTACTAGTAGTCCGTAGCTATAGTTACATTTCAAGGTAGTCCATTTGTGATTAATAATAATTGAAGGCCAAAACATGGTTGTATCTAAGTTAAGCCAGGGGGAGTTGGACGAATTAAGGTCCCTACTTTAATTCGTTGAGCACAAGCTGAACGTTTTTCAACGCACGTTTCTTACACAAATACGACTAATAAACTACTACTAAAACTGAAGTATAGTATGAAAATTATTTTTGTATTCTAGTCAGAATTTTGGTAAATTAAACTAGATATAATAATTAGCTCTAACTACAGTAAAGCTTAGGTCAAACTGGCTTTGGTAAGAAGGACAATCATTTTTGTCTGCACAGAGGTTAAACTGTTTTCCGTTTTGACTGCAAAACGGATCGGGAAAAAAATCTGACAACATTTATCTGTCATTTTTCTGTCACATACAATTTGAATATGTCCTGTATATTACTTAAACTTCAACTTTTATAAAACGTTGAAGAACTGGCTGCTATGAGCTCTTACACTATTAAGTTTGTAATTGAAATCTACAGACTATAATAACACTTATCGCTCTGATATTACTTTTATTATAGTTAATTGAACATGTAAGGAGTCGTGAAATTCACTAGCTTGTAATATTCTCAATCTGTAAAAATATGATAAAATATAGACCTAAAACTTTTTTTTATTTTGCACGATTTCGTTATCTTTATCTCGTGTTTATTTTATGTATAAAATAATATCTTAATCTCGTGTTTATTTTATGTATAAAATAATTTCAAACGCAAACCTGTAGGTTTGCGTTTGACTACATACTGCCTGATGTTAAGCCATTGACTTGGCATTTTTTATTTGGTTACGCAGCGATATGCGATCTAGGGTGTAGCACGCTTACGCTTAGGTTACTTATTTACTCTAGATTTAAAAACTCCTTAACTATGTTGTACATCATGAAACTATAATTAACATTTTACTGTAGATATTTGGAGAAAGCTTTTCTGTGCAGATATGTCTAATATTCTGTAGTATTAACAATAAGCCCGATTACAGAGGCGCCAGCGTAAATTTAATAGCAACGTAAAAGGCGTTCACTCTATCGAATGCCTAAAGTGAAAAAATAATCGGGCTTATTGAATACCTAAAATTAATATCTGTTTTTCTGGCATCCGCAGCTTAGATATAAATAGTATTAACCCTAGCCTCCTCAAAGACAGTATTTTGCCACTAACGATGTGGTTTGGACCTAAAGTATCCCTTTGAGTAAGTTTAAGTGAATTTACTAGTAGTCTGGCTAACTTTTAGTTTAGTTAACCGCTAATTTTTCAGCTTATACGCGAGTACCTAACATACAACTTTCTGAGCATTCAAAGTACTATGAATCATTTTTAGGGTTCCGTTCTCAGAAGTTAAAAATAGGACCCTATTATTAAGACTCCACTCCATCTGTCTGTCTGTCTGTATGTCACCAGGCTGTATCTCATGAACCGTAATAGATATAACGTTGAAATTGTCACATTGACGTATTTCTGTTGCCGCTATAACAACAAATACTAAAAACAAAACCAAATAAATATTTAAGGGGAGCTCCCATTCAACAAACCTGAATTTTTAGCCGCTTTTCGCGCAATATTAATTAAATATGGATAAAGGTAGGAGACAGCGGTACACCTCTAGAGCTGCTAAAGGTTCTTAAATATTGGTATGATAATCAATCAAATTATGTCAAGTGGTCAGATGGGCGTTCGGACGCATATAGGCTGGAATGCGGTGTAAGACAAGGCGGCTTGTCCTCGCCAAGGCTCTTCAGCTTCTATGTGAACGACTTGATAGTTGAACTCAGCAGCATGCGTGTCGGATGTAGCGTGGGTGGTGTTAGTGTCAATAACATCAGCTACGCGGACGACATGGTGCTGCTGGCTCCAACTGTCGGCGCTCTTGAGAAAATGCTCAAAGTGTGCGAAACGTATGCTGCCTCACACGGGCTCGTATATAATGTAAAAAAGACAGAATACATGGTCTTTGAGGCCGGTGGTAAGTGTCCTGAGTACATCCCACCCATTAAATTGAATGGAGTACAACTAAAAAGGGTTTATCAATTTAAATACCTCGGACATTACCTTACCGACGACCTTAAAGACGATGTTGACATGGAGAGGGAACGGAGAGCTCTATCGGTCCGAGGCAATATGCTCGCTCGTAGATTCGCTCGTTGTACGGACGAAGTCAAGATTACGCTCTTTAAGGCGTACTGTCAGGGTCTGTACACGGGTGGTCTCTGGTTTGGATACGTCAAGAGATCAATAGAAACTCTCCGTGTCCAATACAACAATGTTTTCAGGATGATGATGAGACTTCCTCGCTTTTGCAGCGCCTCCGAGATGTTTGCGCAGGCCCATACCGACGGCTTTCAGGCCGTTATTCGCAAAAAAGTGGCATCATTGGTAAGGAGAGTGCGAGGAAGTCAAAACTCTATCCTGAGAACAGTGGCGGAGGACTATCGATCGCCATTGATGAGGCATCTCGTGCGGATAATGTGTGGGTGAGGAACCCGTAGCCGCATAGAATGCCTCTCAAATACATATAATAATGTTACTGCAATAGAATTTAAGTACTAATATAGTCTATAAGTTTCTACTAACACCATGGATTATGTGATCTGAATAAAAAACTTTTGATTTGATTTGATTTGATTTGATTAATTATGGTGACAGGTAGATGTTTGAAATATACACAGAATATTAAATTATTCCCTTCAAAATAAAATAATTTAATTATAATAAAAGTAAGGGAGGATTTCACACGGTACGGAACCCTTCGTGCGTCGGCCTTGCACTTGGCCGATTATTTTAATATCTAGGTTCTAGGTGTATTTCCTTTTCTTTTTCTTTTATCACGTTTATTTAGCTTTTGTGTTCTCAAAAAGATTTACGTCGTAAAGTATCTACTGCTGAACATAATCCTTCCTATGGATCCTCAATAAAACCGTCTGGAAGTGGCTTGCTTCCAGTGTGTTCTTTTGTTGTTGACTTTTTTGCCACCTCGTTGGCAGATATCATACACTAAGGTTGATGGAACGCGATCTTCATTTGAAAACTATACGATAATATTGATCATCGTTATATCCGACCTTATCCACTGTGGAACATAGGTTTCTCCTTTACATTTAACTCATCATTCTTTTCGATCATTTGTAAATGGCATCAGAATGTCCACCCTGACGCCACTATGGTATTGTTTATGTGTCATTTTAAAATGTATTCAAAAACGTATTTGTTTAATTTTTTTCAGAATGGTATCTCACTTAAATAAATTAATAGATATAATATAAAAATCATAAGAACAGTAGAAAAGTTTATTCAGGGTTTGTGTACGTTGTCCCTCCAAAGCTCTGTGCCTCTGTGAATTAATTAGATAGCTATGAAGATGGCTTTGCCCTAGAGCTCGTGTTATAGTGTACGCGTGAAATTTAATGTAGGCTGTTTGCTTACCTAGGGCGCGGAGTGAGTACAAAACTGGTACCTACTCGTACTTAGATAAAGTGGAAAACATTCCGTCAAAGAGAAAAACAGCCAGCTGTTACGCTAATTTTGAAGTATTTTTACTTCTTCTGATATGATCACTCGGTGTGAAACAAAATAAACAAAAATGTAAAGAGTTTTCCTATTCAAGAGATTTGCACAAGAAAGGGAAGATTAGTGATACAACGTAAATGAAAAATAAGTAGCTTATAAACAATAAATCAGCATAGAATTTGATCCATTAATTTGAGAGTTTCTGTGGCACCAATTCAATCATAAATATGTAGTTATGTTTGTATAACGTTGCTTATTATTATGACGTGTCACGTGGTATATCAACGTACATTAGAATATAATACATTTTAAAAAGTCTAGTTGAGTGGGGAGCTTCGAACAAATATCTACAGAGCCACAGTCCCTAATTGCAAGTAGTAAAAAAATGTCCGAGCGCCGTCATACATACCGACTTAGATATTTAGATTAAATAATTCATAATGACCCGTTTTCTCGAATCTCGACGTTATGTCACCTAATTAGTGCTTGCTAAGCACTTTGGCATCGCGCGGCTTGTAGTCGGCTTGCAATCACCTTACGACTAACTAATAATCGGCTAAGTACGAGTCGGACTCGCGCACGGAGGGTTCCGTACTGTATGGGAGCCCCCCTTAAATATTTATTTTATTTTAATTTTATTATTTATTATTGAAGTAAATATAAAACTAAATATTCTGTGAAAATTTCAGGCATCTACCTGTTACCATTATTAATATAGAGCAAAAAATGTCTCAAAATTCAGGTTTGTTGTATGGGAGCCCCCTTTAATATTTATTTTATTTTGTTTTTAGTATTTGTTGTTATAGCGGCAACAGAAATACATCATCTGTGAAAATTTCAGCTGCCTAGCTATGATGGTTCATGAGATACAGCCTTGTGACAGACAGACAGACGGACAGACGGACATCGAAGTCTTAGTAATAGGGTCCCGTTTTTCCCTTTGGGTACGGAACCCTAAAAAAACCTGCCCACTTCGTAGCTTGGGCAGTGTTTTGGCTCGGACACTTTTTTTGAACAATTGTGAATCTATAGATATTTGCTCGAAGGTGGGGAGTAATTCTTATTGATTGTTATTTATATCACTACAAAATAGTTGCCTTGCCCGAACGCCGGCTTGGTGTCTCTCTTGCAACCTTTAATTAGTTTGCCCGCGTGTAGGCGAATATCCTACGCTACGTACACACCCGTAATACTAATGTAAGGTGACATTGTTATAAAACGGCTGGTTTATTTATTGGTCACTGAAGTACCTCATTTGGTCACAGATTTCTCATATAAGCCCGTTGAGACATACTTACTCGTAAATAGAACGTAAACAAACAAAAGATACGCTTTACTAGATTAATGATATTTTCTGCTATCCGCAAGGTAAAAAGACGCTATTTGACATATTAACGATTTTGACTAATTAACATAGGGTTATTAAACAAATAATTTGATGAGGTATTTTTATAAATTTCGAGACAAAAAAACCTCAACTAAGCGTAATTTCTACATTTCCTTTACGGATCATTACTAACTATCCTGAAATAAACTGTTAGTTCTAAAGTGCTTCTTAAATCCTATTTGGGTAGGTTTATTTGAATTTTGTGCATCCCAAGAAATGAGATGAAAAAAAATTGAAGGCAGGCAAAGCCACGGAAGGCCTAAGAAAATTGATAAAAGTGGTTGTAAAAATGTAATATTTCTACATTTTACTCAATAAAGAAACTTGACGTCTATAAAGTCAGTTCACGGAAGACAATATTACGTGATAACGTCATAAGAAAAATTGTTGAATCAACAAATGAAACAAACCGAACGCTTAGGCTGATCGTGCCTCTCTATCGTTCGTTCCACGCTCTCGCTTGCAAGCTCAGCTCAGACAAAACGTGACATATTTCAGTGCATGCAGCTGAGTTCATTGATTTATAAGACGTTATCAATAGAATTATTTTTAAGCTTTAGCTTACCACACTAGGCTTATTTCAAATAGTATTTATTCGTGATAATTAAACATTTCAAAAAAATCCCTGCATCCTGCGTTCGCGACAAATTTTTGAGATGTTTATCACAAAGAATAACTCTTTGAAGACGTTATCACATCTAAAATATTCAGTTTGCGGCTTTATAGCTTAAGGACGGCAGGTTTAGTGTCAGGGGAAATAATGTTCCGGGGTAAGTACAGGGAAGATGTATCGGCCCAGTCCCGGTCCGATCGGTCCTTTGATTTGACAAAAATCTGTGCTCCCTCGGGGGAAAAACTATGTGCAATATTTTTACGTTGTTACTATGTTGTGTATTACGGTGGGCTTTAATTCACAGTTGAATAGTCCGTCGTAGTGCTAGTTCTGTCTGTCTGTCTGTCTGTCGTGAAACTTGTACACAAGTTATCTAGATGAATGACTAAGAGCCTTATTGACCTTATTACTACTGAACTGTACTGTACCAGCCTTTTTAATAGTCTACTGCAGGACTTAGGCCTACCCACGAAGGGTGATTGCGCCATTACCCACCACGCTGGCCCAGTGCGGGTTGGTATTAAGACCAACTATTATTATGAGGTCAGCCCTGAAATTGCTAAAGAATTTAATGTTTCGTACAAAAAAGTTCAGTGATTCTCGTCAAAATGTATGGAACAGTTGATGTATTTCGCAGTTTCGGGGTTGGTCGCATCGTGAAAGACCACTAGAGTGCCTAGCGTGCTTAGTATCGGCTTATCCCGCGCTAACTTTCTAAACGAATTACACGAACGAAAGTAGTTGATACTGTACTGTACCAGCCTTTTTAATAGTCCACTGCAGGAAGTAGGCCTACCCACGAAGAGTGATTGGGCCATATCAACCACGCCGGCCCAGTGCGGGTTGGTGGATTCACATACGCCATCGAATTCCTTCTACGGACTTATGCAGGTTGCCTCACGATGTTTACCTTCACTGAAAAACCAGTGGTGCGAAATTCCGTACATAAATACCAAAAAACTCATTGGTACGGGACCGGGATTCGAACTCACGACCTCACGATTGTAAGGTAGGTGTCTCTACCTCTAGGCCACCACGGTTTTGTCTAGTAGTTGGTAATTATCATGTTATTCTTAATCTTTTGCGATCAGAACATTCTTCCTATGACTATGGTTACTACGACGACCCATGCAACTCGATTGAAACTTCGGGATTTTGAGGTATTTATTACGTAGTCCTAGGTATAATAATAATAGCCGGTACTAAGTTTTGTTGCTATTTTGTCATAAACATATTTTGTTCCACAAAAGAGGTCAAAAAACTTTATCAGCGACACTAGATGAGCGTAAAGTTTACAACCGCGATATTTTAAATATAATACAATTACTTGATTGCCAATAAAAATATCGATGATTACTAATCACAGGGATTTCTTGTTTCCGCTCCATACTGCATAACATGTGCACGTCATTGTTTATCAAACAGCTGAGCGCGCGCTAGTGATGTAACGTAGCACGTGCAGTAAGTAGGTATACCAAGCAAACAAGCGTGGTACCACACAAGTTAGGTGCGTCGATCGTTTTGGGCTCGATGGCATTTTTAGCATTTGCAAAATTAGCGTTGATGTAAACCGGTTTGGGAATTTCGCCCATTTCGCCAAAAACTACTGCTACTTTTGCTCACTACCCAAAACGAACGCTACGTCAAACTCACACGATCACAAAGAACCCACCTCCGCAGGTGGGTCAAAAGTGGCAGTTTACGATGGCATTTTTTACTGTTTTTTAAACTATCCGAACGGTGAACGAAAACAGTTAAAAATGCCACTTTTGCTCACACATTCTCAAAAGAAACGTTGAATGTAATCGTTGTTGGCACCAGATATCTGACCTGTTCGTGTTACGCAACTTGGTTTCACCAGCTCCTTTCTTCAATTGGAAGATTTAGACAGTCGCGAACAAAGCGCCACCCTATCTTTTATGGTGGCATGCAAAATATGGTAGGTGGTGGTAGTAGTATAGTAGACATTTTTCACGATAGAACTACACATTTCGAGTCCACACTTTCCAAATAGGAACAGCCAGAATGAGCGCTTTGCATAATTCTGTGGTTCCACTAAGTAATATAAAGTACTATGTTGTCAAATCTCGAATAAATAATTATGATTCATTTCGGAAAATGTGCATCTGAGCTACACGACCTTATCCTACCATTCCCTTTTTACTACAAGGACAGGTAGAAAGATGCAACTTTACCACCCCTACACTGTCGATTTTCCTTCGATACGTACGAGTACGAAGCGGTTTGATTCAAAATTTCTGATTCGTACCGCCAGGGAATGGAACAGTCTTCCTGCTTTCCCGTTTCCTAAGAGATAATAATATAATCTAAAGCTTTTAAGATCAGAGTGAATAGGTATCTTCTAGGTCTGCGTGCTTCATCTTCGACCACAACGTCACTTACCATTAGACGAGTTAGTAGTCAAGCGCAGACTTATTCGCGATTAAAAAAATGTAGGAAGGTACCTAAGTATCTTAGTGAGCGTGCACCTATGAGCAATAATAGGAACTTGTAATTTTTAGTGTTCACGAGTTTCTCGAAGTACAAAAGTAATATAAAAATCAATATCACGTGACCCTTCTAAGTTTCAATAGCAAAATAATCACTAATCACGTGAAATTTCCAAGTTCCAAAATCTTTCAAATGCCTTTACACCACTTCTAACTCTAAAAGGAACCTAGTACGTGACATTTCTACTTAACATTACCAAAGGAACTTGAAAATGTAAAGTAGATTGAAAGTTACATTTTAGAATACGAAAAGCAAGTCACGTGATTTCCTAAGACGCAAGCCAAGCAAAAAGAACTGGAAAGGAACGTGACTTTTAAAATTTAAAATAAAATAGGCAAGTACATACCATCTGAAGCAGTCTCGTTCGGCTTCACAGTCAACAACCTCGAGTCTAATTTTACGATTCTGTTTTCCATTTTCTCGACACGATTAAATGTGTCAACCCACCGATTCCGCTAAGGCACTGATTACGCTCCATTCGGAAACAATTTGGTTCGATGTCTTGTCGAATGTAGATTAGATACTGCGAGTATTTTATCGAATTTACACTGTTATTTTAAATTATCGAAAATGAAAACAGGATAGCTGCGGCCTGCGGGTTTACTTTTTTTTTTAAAATAATCGTTGGAAAATTATTTAAGGCTGCCGCTACACAAAGACAGGTGCATTCGGAAAAGCAATCATGGCGTCCGTTGATACATAAGGCAGAGGATTACGCAGGCAGTCGTCAAATAGTTCAAATAGATTCAGTTGAGTAGTTAAATTTTCTATGAATACAGGTTCTAAGTGCCACAAGTTTTATCTTTAAAAATTTAAGCAAAATTTTTATCACTACATAGTATAAAACAAAGTCGCTAACGATATAAGCATACATAGGGACAAACAGAAGCGACTTTGTTTTATACTATGTAGTGATGCATCTGTGCGAAGCCGGGGCGGGTCGCTAGTTTCCAATAATATAACTTAAATTCAATTTTCATTTAATTTTAACACAGGTTAGTCATATGTAATTGACTTCATGGGGTCGGAAAGTTCTCGAGTGGAGACCACGTACCGGCAAGCGCAGCGTAGGACGTCCACCCATAAGGTGGACGGATGACCTCATTAAGACCGCAGGATCGCGCTGGATGCAAGCCGCTTCCAACCGGTCTTATTGGAGATCCATAGGGTAGGCCTATGTCCAGCAGTGGACTTCGTATGGCTGATGGATGGATGGATGGAATTGACTTCAACTTATTGTTCTAAACAAAATTATCGAAAGTAAAAAAAAATACTTGGCAAAGGTGATATTGCAAAAAGGGCTAAGACTAGGTACAGTAGCTCAAAAAATCCGATAAACTATGATAAATAAATGCGCAGAGTAAAACAACCGCATTAAATGCTTAATTTATGAGTAATTTCACATTTTCCAATTTGATTTTTGCTCGGTTATTGAATTACTGCCATTTTGGTCACATATAACCTTTTTGATATAACCTACATAGAATTAATAGCCTACATGTAAAAAATGCACTGAAGAGTTTAGTTTTGTTAGCAAAACTTTTCAGACGTTAATGATACATCAAATTGATACGTTTATAGGTACTACTTTATACTTCGATCAAGACTTTATACGTTTCCTTTGTTTCATTTATTTCGTTGATTTTTTTATTATGGGACCAGCAGCAATCTTCAGTTGTTCATAATAACGTAGGTACTACATATAAGTGGTTTCAGTATTATTAGATCTCTGAGAGACACACGGTATATGTATGTATCTACCTTTAATGTATCTGTAATTTTTAAAAGTATACTGCTGAACATAGGCTAGGCCTACGAGTCATATCCACTGCGCTGGCCCTCAGGAAGATTAAGTTGTTACTTGGTGAAGTCGCGGGTCACCGATAAAGTCGAAGGCAAACGTGTAAGAGGTTTGTTTTTATTTTCCTGCTTATCGTAAATAATCAAGAACATTTTGTCGTTATATTAATTTTGTAAAACCATCATTAATAGTGTGATGAGTGTAATGTGATGAGTGTGATTTGGTCTATGCTGTTAATTATGTACTAATTGGAAATGAATAAATAAAAATAAAATAAATAAAAATAAAAATGTTGTTTATATTATCTTTAAAGTATTATATTATATCATATTTCTGTATAAATGGATCTAAACAGCTGTGAATTATTTCGAAGTAACTTGCCCCGCATTCACATTGCTGTATTCTTATAATGGTATATGAAGATCACTTAGCACATAGAAACCTCTTTAGTAATCAAACTCACGGGACAAGTTAGATCTACATATTTTCAAAAAAAGGAGAATGAAGGATGAATACTTACTTTTTGGCGGGAAAGAAACTAAGGAAGATCAATGATGTGAAAATGGAGCGAGGAATAAAAAAAATGTTTGTAACCATATATTACTAAGATCGGAAAATGCTGAATAAAATATTTTGACTCGTTTAAATCCTGTAATAGTTACAAAAAAAAAAAATCATCCAACGAATTGCAATAAAACGTGTTCTTTTCGTTGTTATAAGAATCCAGGATAATATAGAAATCGGTTTTAAACGGGCCTTTAGCCTAATTTTATTATTTGTGACATATTATTAATGTTTCAAGTCGAAAATGGCCGCGTGGTTTTTGGCGGGAACACGGAAAAATCATGTCGCCGCATTTTATTATTTTGTGAAATATTGTTTCTATCAGTGATAATTAGTTTGCCGATGCTTTACTGAGGTCTAACTTGACCGCGACTTTTTTGGACTATGACGTGACTTAGACTGTAACTAAGTTACACTAGCAAATGCATAAACCATGCGACACCAAAATATAAAAGAAGAATAGTATGGGCGCCTTATTTTTAAACAATGTCAATGTAATTTTCAATCCGAAAACACGAAATTACTTTTAATGGACACTGTTATAGTAAAAAATAACGGGAAAATAATTATCCGAAAGAAACGAAGCAAATTATGAAATACTGTACCCTTTGGTGGCCCAATTTCTATATATTTTTGCAATATCTCCTTTATCTTGATGATAGTAACAAGCTGTGGGTGGCCCAAGCCTGACTGAAGCTCACTTAACATTTGCGCGGATATTGAGTTTCGCGCAGCTTTTTTTTTTTTTTTTTTTTACTCTGAATAGGTTTGCGTTTGACCACATACTGCCTGTTGTTAAGCAGATATGCGATCTAGGTTGTAGCACGCTTACCTAGAAGATACCTATTTACTCGGGATTTGAAGACGCCCACATTGTACTTTAGCGGGAAGACAGACCCAGGCAAAGCGTTCCACATTCTGGCTGTTCGTATGAGGAATGAGGATTCGAAACGCTTGGTTCTAATGCGCGGAATGTCCACCATAAAAGGGTGGCGCATTGGTCGCGTCTGTCTAGCCTTACGATAGAAGAAAGGGGCAGGTGGGACCAGATTGTGCAACTCCTGGGCGCACTCTCCGAAGTGGATCCGGTAAAAGGCCGATAAACACGCTACCTTACGTCGATGCTCGAGACTTTGCAGCTGCGACATAGTCAGAGTGTCGTTGTCGATCAGCCTCTTGGCTCGCCTCTCAATCGACTCCAGAGCCTCCAGTTGATATTTGGCGGAGCCATCCCAAAGGTGAGAGCAGTATTCCATGCACGACCTGACTTGACCTGACTACCCATATATACATATCCGCAGACTCATCTGCATTGCAACAGTAGATTTGTAAAGCTAGCATATCGATTGATTTTGTTTCTGTAATTATAGAAACAAAAGCAATCTAGAAAAGATCATCCTAGATGATAAAAATTGTATAACGTCCACAGTTGTGTTTAAGTCTCCATTGAAGATTTCTGAAAGATCGGTTGGAAGCGGCGTGCATGCAGAGTATTCCTGCGGTCTTAGGCTAAGGACTCACAAAGCGATTTTAAGCAGCGCCCGCCACGCAGCTTTTGTCTTTTGTAACTGAACAGATTCCCATATAAAAATAATCGACCAAGTACGAGTAGGACTCGCGCACGCAGTTTTCCGTACTGTATGGGACCCCCCCTTAAATATTTATTTTATTATAATGAAATTAATTAGTTTTGAATTGTATGTACAGCTAAACATTCTGTGAATATTTCAAGCATCTACCTTTTACCATTATTAATATCGAGTGAAAAACGGCAAAAAACAGGTTTGTTGTATGGGAACCCCCCTTAAATATTAATTTTAGTCTGTTTTTAGTATTTGTTGTTATAGCGGCAACAGAAATACATCATCTGTGAAAATTTCAGCTTTCTAGCTATAACGGTTCATGAGAAACAGCCTGGTGACAGACAGACAGACGGACAGTGGAGTCTTAGTAATAGGGTCCCGTTTTTACCCTTTGGGTACGGAACGCTAAAAAAGCAGATCTCACGACGCGTTTTACGGCGGTGTGCGCGGTTGTTTGCGGCTCCCGCTGCACTGGCGGGCAACTACTCTTAGTAGAATCGCGCGGGCCGGGGTCAACCGCAGTCGAAGTCAACCGCAGCTGCAGAGGGTTGCAACCGCGTGCTCTGTGTTCGTTTGGCGGTCTGATCTTCGACCGATCGTCTTGTAACCGCCCGTCTTGCGATCATCGCCCGCCTTGTTTGCAGGCGATAATCGCGTAACCGCACAAATAACAGGTCGCGTGTGTACAGAAACAAAACAGCAGTTCCGCTACCGCGACGGGCACGGGACATAAACCGCTTAGTGAGTTCTTAGCCTTAATGAGATCATCGGTTGCATTTAATTTGTAAGTAGGTACGCGCTTACTTACTGTTTGAACTGTTTGTACTTAAACTAGCAACTCGCCCCGGCTTTGCACATGTTTATTATGCATAAAAACCTTTCTCTTGAATCACTCTATTTATAGAAAAAAAACGGCATCAAAATCCGTAGCGTAGTTTTAAAGATATAAGCATACAAGCGGGAAGCAACATTGTTTTATACTATGTAGTGATGATTAAAATCCTTTTCAAAATATTGAATCAAACTAAGAATATTACAATCCTTTCTAACGATATTCAATTTCCATCAATGAGGATGATGTATGACGCCTTAATACTGCAAAACTTAGGCCTCTTCTAATCATTCTCAAGAACATTGTCAGACCAGAATAGCGCTCATTTATAACCCTTGTCATCGACTACCTTGTAAGCGAACCCTCTACTTAACTATTCTAGAATCTATTTAGCATCGCTGTTATTTGTAACCAATTACTTGTTTTACAACTCACGGGTTGCCCCGGATCTTTGATAGGCATTGGTGGGGCCGAAACCAACACCAAGAGGCCCTTTTACAATCATACAGTTTTTGGGTGATAGGATGAGGGAAACTATTATAAAGACGGGGAAAAGGTACTTCTTGGGCTATTATAACGAATTATTACGAGATTAAAAGCTGGTCTATGGAATGAGGTGCGGCACTCACCAAGTAATGCCTCATTTTTAAAACACTAGGTAGTTTAGTCTTTAGTGTATTTCTAATCTTTGTTGCTGTATTTCCTGTGTTTTGTTTTTGTCAATAAAATATTGTCTACTGTCTATTGTCATTTCAAAATATTTAGGCGGGTGGTGACTTGCCATCCACTAAATGGCCCCCCATAAGGGCTACTGTAAGTTGGCGCCGGAGGGGCAACATTATTACTGTGTTATTAATTATCCTCCTATTCAAATTGTGGACAATTCCGTACATTCAGTCTCAACAAGCATAATAATGAAAAAAATTCCATCAAAATTAATAAGGCTCCCGTTTAGCTCCAGGCAGGCGCGATTTACTTAATTTTTTTAAGGTTTGCAATCTTGTTAAGCGTTGGAGCCCTATTTTCGAAACGTTAGAATCATTTCTAGCGTTCGTAGAGTATCGCATGCTATACGATACTCTACAAACTCTACTATGCTCGCTTTGACTCCTACTCGGTTCTGTGACCACTTACGCATACGTTGAGTCGTTTTGATGGTTCAATAATAGAGACCCTGACCTTAACAAGTTTCTAAAAATGGCTGAAATTCAGTTTTGTATATGTATTAACCGGATGGACAAACAAACAGACAGGTATTTTGTACATAGCGCAAATTAGGCCACGCGACGTTATCACGGACTTTGAATATCTTTATTGTACCTTGTTCAAAAGTATGCCTAGAGATTATGCAACCCAATTCTATTCACCTTTTATGTAAATATTTTAGACGTAATTAGTTACGTTGAATTTTTATGAAGTAATGTTATTCATATTCCTGGGGTTTTACTTCTCGTAGGAGGTATGAAAAGTAGAATATGTACCACTAGAATCAAGTCTGTCTTCGTTTTGGGCAACATGAACCCTTCATTTCACTCAGGACTCCAAATTATTCCCGAACGAAGCGAGGGAATGCTCGAGAGTTAACTATAGCCACACACAGTATTATTATTGTCGCTACACTCAGAGTCCGATATGTCGCCCGTGACGACACAACTTGGTTCTCTTGGTACATAATCTACTATTTCCAATTTTGGTAAAATTAAAGGTAAACAAAAAATTACGAAAACCTCCAATCGCAACGTTCTCCATGGCATCACAAAGATTACGTTTTGAGATTCCAGCTGAATGTTTTCGAATCAGAAATACCCATTGGAGCTTATCTATTCGAAGTAAACAAAGATAATGCTGCATTTTATGAAAATGTCATGCCATGAACTTGAACGAGCCTCAACTGGGACATTTTTGCAAGATTGAGAAGCGCAATGATCAAGTCAACCGTTTGATAGTCAATTCTCTTCGAGAAGCGTTTAGTACTGCCTAATATAGATTAAATTTGTTTTAGATTAATGTTGTCGTATTTCTAACCGTGTCAGTTGGTATGTTTTTGTTGAAAGCTGTTTTGAAAAGTAACTCCTTTCTTAATTAAAATTTTCGACAAAGATACCTATTAATTTTTTAGAAAAATAGCGAATTATTCTTGCTTCTGACATTGTCTCGACGGGTTAGATTATGCAGCACTAGTTGGCACTATTAAGTATACGAAATGTATTTTAATACTTAATTATCATTAAATTTTGGACACCTATTATCGTTGTAAGTTGATGGATATCTTCTCTTCTTCTTCTTTTCAGCCATAGGACGTCCACTGCTGGATATAGACCTTCTCTAAAGATCTCCAATAAGACCGGTTGGTAGCAACTTGCATCCAGCGCAATCCTGCGGTCTTGATGAGGTCATCCGTCTACCTTGTGGGAGGACATATATACAAATAAATACTTAAACGTTGACTTTGTAGCTTTCAAAACATTAAATGTTGCCTCAAAGCGAATGACTTCTAAATCCGGGGCAGATTATAAAAGGTGTTTATAACGAGTATATCTAATCAACCGCACCGTTGTGAATAAATTACTCCATTCGAGTAATACCAGTACGGCACATGACTGAGGGTTTCTTCGAGCAAATATTTATAGAGTCACAATCGTGCAAAAAAAGTGTCCGAGCCAAAACTCTGCCCAAGCTACGTAGTGATCAGGTTTTTAGTTAGTCGTAAAGTGATTGCAAGCTTACTACAACACCGCGCGACGCCAAAGTGCTCGGTTACAAGCACTAATTAGGTGACATAACGTTGAGAACGAGATTCGAGAAAACAGGCCATTGTGAATTATTTAATGTAAATATCTAAGTCGGTTTGTATGACGGCGCTCGGACATTTTTTTACTACTTTCACTTAGGGACTGTGGCTCTGTAGATATTTGCTCGAAGAGGGATTTGCATCAAATTCTTGCTGATGTCCTTGGAAATTACAAACAAGTTTAGGAACTTATCAGAACCGATAAGAATTCTAATCGCCAAATGTTTAGATCTATCATTCTTATCCGGTTGGCTTAACCTTTTTATAAATAAAGATAATGAAATTCTATAGTTGATAAATATTGTCACAAACAACGTTTTTAGAGTTTCGTAACTAAATTGAAAGCGAAACCTTTCTACTGAGACATAACATACTACCTACCTACTCCCTACAAGGCTGCTATTTTATTTGCTAAAGAACAGTCGAGCTTAGCTTGGCATAAATAAAAAATGAAAATGTGCGTTTTCCCGGGAATACTATCAACAGAGACAAGGATAAATAAATGTTTTGTTAAATTGTTAGAGCCGTCAAACTCTAAAATGATTTGAAATCTGCAGCTGATTTCGTACAATTAAATAAATAAACAGGAACGATTCTTGAACCACAGGACTAATCGCGCACTGAAAATACGAGATAAAGAAATAGATAAGGTAGGTGTTATATATGTGTACCTATAGCTCTAGTATGTATGCCTCTATTGCTACTAGAGCTTTGCCGCAATTGCCTCGATAATAATAAAAGAGTGCATCTAACTTGCCTTTCACTCACACGTGCCCGTGTCCGACGCACCGACAGCTCAAATACCCAACACTGGCGAAGAAGATGGGATGGGATAGTTTAGGTACCGTACTTTATTATACCTCAGTGCACGATTAGTCGTGTAGTAGGTATAAGAATAATGTACTCAAATCGCAAAAACTTAAAAACAACATGGGTATTGGTTATCGAAAAATAGCTCTACGACATTTTTTAGCGCAATAGATGTATGAGTAACAATGTTTTAATTGACAATTAATAAAACATGGCCGACTTTAAACTCACGGCGTGATTTAACTGATACCAAACTATAATTTATTTATACGGAACCTTTAGTGCGCGGATCTGATTTTAACATTCTTTAGTAGCGAAATTTTACCGTCAAGCATTTGCTACTATAATAAACTAATTTTATAGCGCATTATAATATTATACGATGCGTTCTAGTCTGTTGAAAATTACGTTTGAAGCACTTAGATAAGGCTGGAGCTAAAATGAGTTAGATTTAAATAGGATTTTAAACATTTGTTTTGCTTACGTATGTCACACTCATGTGGGGTCGATACATGCAGCCATTATTATACATTTAGGAATGTATCTGAACGTGAATAATCGGGCAAGTGCGAGTCGGACTCGCGCACGAGAGGTTCCGTACCATATGGAAACCCCCTTTGATATATTTTATTTTAAATATATATTTTTGAGGAGAATATACAACTTAATACTCTGTGAATATTTCTACCTGTCATTATTAATGTGTGTTATTAATATCGACCGAAAAACGGCTAAAAATTCATATTTGTTGAATGGGAGCTCCCATAATTTTTTTTTTCTGTTTATTTGTTGTTATAGCGACAATAGACATACATCATCTGTGAAAATTACAACGTTCTAGCTATACCGTTCATGAGATAGAGCCTGGTGACAGACATACATACAGACAGACGGAGGTACAGCGGAGTCTTAGTAATACGGTCCCGTTTTTACTCTTTGGGTACGGAACCCTGTTAATTAAGTAAGTTCGTATAGGCCGGCTGGCTAGCCCTGGTGTCAGAGTTTTTAGCAAAATGAGTAATAATCCCATAAATATAACATTTTTTAGTCGAGTTTTTAATTATGTTTAAATACGAAAACTTTATTGCGTGATATCAAGGATTTATAATAATGTAAGATTTTTACTATTATTTGTAATAATGGAGTTATAGTTATGGCCTTTGTAATATTACTAATCGGAAGCTTAACTGATTAATGTGACGTTAGATAATAGAGTTAGTTTATGATACTTTTAAAGGTGGAAAGTTTCGAAGTTTCTGTTTAAATTAACGGGTTAACAAATGAAAAAGTCACATTGCATCGTGGCTCGAGTGGTAACTTTCAATCAATCTCCCTGGAGCTCCGATTTTAAAACGTTGGAAACTGACTTTTATAGACGCGAACTAGGTACGAGTATGTTATCCTGCTAACTTAAATTTTCAATAATCCTCCTGATTTCACTATTTCACCTCAAGGCTAGGACTTTACATAAGAGTATGGAAAATAATTGGAAAATGTCTATGAACATACCCAAAAAATACAAACAGACGAATATTTTTTTTTTCGGGAATTAGTCCGCGCTTGACCACCAACTCGCCTGATGATAAGCGACGTTGTGGTCGCTAGAAGATACCTATTCACTCTGACCTTGAAAGCTTTAAATTATATATTTTAGGAAACAGGGAAGCAGGAAGACTGTTCAATTCCCTGGCGGTACGAATCAGAAATGTTGAGTCAAACCGCTTCATTTCGAATATAGTAGGTGTCTCCTCCTTTTTGGAAGGCGGTAAAAATACGCATGTAAGACAGTGGGTATACGATGGCGATTTAGAGACCACTCTAATCCCCGCCTTAGAGCCCAGTGCGGCCCTGAGTACCGCACACATTAATTCAAGCGTTCGATGGACGGCTTAAGGAGGACGTTGACTAGCATGTTGCGGCACACTTTTGAGTTAGGCCTGTAATAGGCCTGGCTTAAACAAATAGAAAAATTAAAATCTGGTATTACAGTGTTTGTTTTCGAATTAATCCGAAAAGGCATGACTGATTTACTTTGTGTACAAAAAATTACGTATATTCGTATAGGCCGTGTGGTTAGCCTTGGTGTTAGAGTTTTAAAGCCGTCTAAAGGTCTTATTAAGTATATAATATTAAGACATAAAGTATGGTTGAAGTGTATGTAATGCTATTGTTTATTATTTTGGAGTGTAAAATATTTACCTATTATGATCTCATGTGAATATGATAATATCCTGTAAATGTAATGGAAAAAATTAGATTAGTTTTTCTGATAGGCAATAATTTATTTTATACTAAATAGATTCTATGAAGCCAAAAATTGCATATCCGCTAGGATACTGTTGATACTAAATAATTGTATCACCATTTTAAACAGTCTATGCAATAAATTTTACTTTACTTTACTCTGACATGGCTACATTTTGGTACGTCGAATAGGTCCGTAGCAACTGGTATTTTTATTTGCGATCAAAAGAGACGGCCTATGTCCAGCCGCAGACCTCATATGGCTGAAAAAGAAGAAAGATAAAACAGAAATAGAAAAAGTTAAAACATTAATATTTTTAAGCGTTTTTTTGGTTCTCTTTGCAATGAATTTCTGGACGAATGCCTCTCAAAGAATTACTTTCAGCGTGTTTGCTCCGTGTTGGGTCGCGTCAATGGAACTGCATTCCTCGGCTACAAAACAATATTTTATTCAACGCTAATCAATAATGGACTTTAATAACGTGTACTTAAATGTTAATCGATATTTCATTCTATTTTCAAGTATCAGCTAAGACTGGTCTTAAAGTTAAAGTAGTGGAAAAAAATGCGGAATAATGTTATCATCTTCAACAGACTATTATTGTACAATAAATTGTTTGCTTGTATAAAATTCGGACCTCGGAAGCGGCTCTACAATTTTGTGGAAAGGCCATGTTTTTTTTGTATGGGACTTTGGCTCAATGACGGGCTATAAACTATAATAAGGAGAAAAAACAACTTAATTCGATGCGGCACAGTGTTTTTTAATCACAACAGTCAATTTAAAAACCAAACATTTATTTTTGCTTTGCGTTATTGCTATGCTAACCACCATTGAACACATCCACCATGTTGTGGATCATGGATGTAAGAAAGGAGTCAATCGGGAACAAGATTAAAAATCTTCCGATTTAAATGTCACGGTTGTCCAAAAAGCGTGCCAGGTCTGTCAGGTCGTATATAATAAGAATCGAATTGTCGCAAGCGCAAAGATATCAAAATGCATTCGAACATTGAAAGCCGAATGAGACAAAACAATAGCAAACCGTCAACAATACGAGTATAACTAATAATTACTAATAATTAATTAATAATTTTGTAATGATAATTTAATTTTAATTTTGTGATGATGTTTTGCTTTTGATTTTGTAATGACAATTAATTTTAAATTTTGTAATGATAATTTAGCAATGAGCCTTGCCAATGTAATTAATAATTTGCCATACCCTTAAAGGGTCATATGTATTTGACATTATTATAACATGTAATCTAAGAACCGCATGTAAAAAATACATATGTTGTAATAAATAGTTGAATTGAATTGAATTCATTTATATTTTCTTAGTTCCCAAAAAAACGAAGCGAAATTCTCCAGTAACAAATATAAGGCACGTAGAATGATTCGATACCTAAATTGTATTTTCGCAATCAGTAAGATTGAAAAATATCGTAGCTAACATCTCATCAGTAGTAAAATTATGCGTGTTTTAGCGGAATTCCTTAGACATTCGCGATAAAACTTTTTATCAAATCTTACTACAATACTCATATTTGGCATGGAGATCCTTTATTACATTTAAATAATGTCTCATGATTGATAAAATAATCGGGAAACATAGCTTGATTTTAAAAAAACCGGCGTCTTTCTCGTTTAAATTCAATTCCCCATCGAGTTGGGATTCCCCGTGATCCGGGTGATTTCCCACAAAGCTGCAACGCTGAAATCAACTTTTTCATTCTCTAGGTACATTATAATTATATGTCGGAAAATTCAAAACACGGGTTGCTAGGCCTGCGTTAATGATAAATGTTTTGCCGTTTTCCTAAAGCTTTTGGATTTTTGCAGTATTTTTTCGTGATTCGTCATATTTTTGTCTATAGTATAAAAGCGTGCTAGCCTTGGGCCAGGTTTGAGAACATCACCTTTAATATTTAGAGCTTTTTATCAGTTTACTCGTTATCTGTATTATCTGTATAGGCGTTATTTTTAGGAAGGTGGTGGTAAACTGTGGCAGCTTAATCAATATCAAGTAATAAAAATCAAGTCGACCCGTTGCTGCGTCAAAAAGTAACAAACCATGAAACCTATAAACCAACAAACACACTTTCGTATTTAAAATTTTAGTAAGGATTCAGTAAAAAATTAAGTGGTGCAACAATAAAAAAGCCGTGGTGCTCGCAATGAGAAAGAGTGTTTGAACTCACTCTTAACGATTGAAAGACAAGGATTACGAGTACGTCATAATTATCATTAGACCACAAATGTTACTGTTTTCAGTAAAAAAAGTAGCGGATGATAGTAGTGGAGTAAGCAGTGACACCGTTTTCAGAACCATGTAAACTACTAAGCGTAACAAACTAAATCTTATGCGCGATCCTCTAAACTGGCCAGCCTAGGGAGAGGGAGGTGCCAGCGTGGAGCTTTGGAGCTCATATAGGTTTTACTGAAATCTACCGTTATTTCAAACAATATACTGAATAATCGGCCAAGTACGAGTCGGACTCGCGCACGGAGGGTTCCGTACTGTATGGGATATAAATATTTAAATATAAATTAAATTATTACAAATTTATTTTGTTTTTATTTTATCATTGAAGTGAATATATAACTAAATATTCTGTGAAAATTTCATCTAACTGTTACCATTATTAATATAGAGCGAAAAACGTCTAAAAAATCAGGTTTGTTGTATGGGAGCCCTCCCCCCCCTTAAATATTTATTTTATTCTCTTTTTAGTATTTGTTGTTATAGCGGCAACAGAAATGCACCTTGGTTCATGAGATACAGCCCGGTGACAGACAGACAGACAGACAGACGGAAAGACGGACATCGAAGTCTTAGTAATAGGGTCCCGTTTTTCCCTTTGGGTACGGAACCCAAAAATCTACTGCACCACCGCAAACGGTCTAACTGCGGGTAAAGGATGTTTTATATTTGGACAAAGCAGGCACGGGACGGGCCCGAACGTAGCCCGTATGACGCCCGCAAGAGGCACGTGCGACGCTAGTTCCATAAATTTTTGTAGTGGCTCGTACGATGCCCGTCCGGGCTTTTACACAAAATGTATGAAACATGCGTCATACGGGCCCGCTCCGTCTTAATATATACGTATATCATCCCTAAGAGTAACGTTATATTATCGGGAAAGCTAGCTTTCTTAGTGCACACTAATATAGAGGTACATCTACGCTCTAGTTATAATACAATACCAACAATAAGAAGAAAGGGGAAATTGATATCAATGGCCAAGTTTTCGTTTCATTGAACAATTTATATTGAGGCGGCGAAGCAGAAGGACGATGATTAGACGAGCCGGAAGTATAGCTCTGGATAACCCAGCATTGTCAGGATAATCCATAGTAACACTAAGACTCAAGGAATCTACAAGCAAGGAATAGTAGCACAATACAATACAATTTTTTATTCATAACTTGAGTTACATGTCAAAAATATTCAAGACAAAATGTACTAGCACTTTGTTAATTACTGATAAATGTTAACTCTATGTACTTTATACCATGTGAAATCCTCTATTGATCTCCAATAAGACCGGTTGGTAGCGGTTTGCATCCAGCACGATCCTGCAGTCTTAATGAGGTCACTCGTCCACCTTGTGGGTGGACGTCATACGCTGCGCTTAGCGATGCGTGCTCTCCACTCAAGAACTTTTCGACCACATCGGTCATCAGTTCTCCGCGCTATGTGCCCTGCCCATTGCCACTTCAACTTGCCAATCCACTGGGCTATGTCTGCGGATATACAGGGTTATTGGTATTCAATTAGCATCTTTTTTAGGGGCTTATTCTGTACATCAAAACTAACTAAAACAAACTTTTGTTCTGCCACTTTTGACCAAACTAAAAAAGAACAGCTGTTCCATACATTTTGTCAAGGGTAAACTATATTTTTATATGGAACAGATTTTTTTTGAGTTTTGATAAAAGTTTTTAGTTTTGATGTACAGAATAATCCCCTAAAATGATGCTAATTGATTACCAATAATCCTGTTTAAAAGTCTTCAACTACGATTTAAACAATAGTTTCATAGATTTAAACGTATTTTACTACAATAATGGTCACACAGTTATTTTTAGATTTTCGCGAGTTAAATCCAAAAAAAATGCCGTAGCATGTGAGATTTATCTACGAGTAGTACACGTAGGACGGTTACTGGAGTTGAATATATAAATGAAATATAATAAAATCCTTAAAATATAATCTATTACCTTTTGATAATGATAAGCCAGAAAAAAAATAATTCTAGACCTAAATTCGATATTTGGTCTAATCCAAATAATATCATAAAATAAATAATCTACAAAGTTATTGATGCAGCAAATACCAGACGGACGAAAATTTACACCGTTCGACGAAATGCTCCAAGAAAGTTTGATACTTTTCCGATGGAATTCGTCGCATCGATGCCTGCCGGATAATCCGTGGGAATGTTGCTCATAGAGTAAACTAGCATATAGAAGGCACGGTTTTTTCTGAACGGCAATAATAATCCATAGTTATAAGTATTGGTAATCAGTAGTAATAATTGGTAAAGATCTTAAAGCTTTATTTTGTCAGGCAAGATTTTTTTTTGATACCTACTTTGAAACAAACAGTCACGGTAATGATATCTCATTACCGTGATACAGTAATTATGAGGGTACACAAAATTGGCTAACTGCAAGTTAGACTCGCGCATGAAGGGTTCCGTACCGTATGGGAGCCCTTCGGCAAAAAAAAATCACGTTTGTTGTATGGGAGCTCTCTTTTAATATTTATTTTATTCTGTCTTAGTATTTTTGTTGTAGCGGCAACATAAATACATTAAATATTATCTTTGAAAATGCTGACTAGCTGTCATGGTTCATGAGATAAAACCTGGTGACATACAGACAGACAGACGGGCGGACGGACAGCGGAGTCTTAATTAGTAATAGGGTCTAGTTTTTACCCTTTGGGTACGGACAGCTTGTTTAGTACCAGAGAGTTTTATCACTTAGCTTACAAGAATAGTCCCAATTTATAAAATCTAGTTGTTCTTATGCTTTGTATTTAAGTTCGAGTAATATCTAACTATTCAAAGCATAAGTATCAAACAAGACACATTTATTTGGGTTGTTTCTCTAAACGACGGGCATATTCTAGGATATCATTGCACTATGAACAATTTTTACTGTCCGCTAGGAGTAAATATTTTCTTTCGTCAACTGCGAATTAGCTCAGTTGGGAGAGCGTCGGGCTAGTGATTGGAAGACGCAGGTTAGAGTCCTGCATTTGCGACGAATTTTTGAGATGTTTATCACATAAGTAACTCTTTGAACTTTTACTTTACCGCCAATCTCGAAATTAAGAAAAAAATCAGCTGTTAACTACATCTTGGCGAAGGGCGACAAGCTTTTTTTGACCGACGAACCAAACCGGAGGAAGTACTCAATTCGACGCTTATATTTTTAATTTTTTTATGTGTAACCACGCATAACTTTATTCGTAGTACCTAGTCCTATTTTAATAATTCTTTTTATTGGAAAGAGTATACTTTGAAATTGGTCCCATTAAAATTGTATTGAAATCGGCTGAGCCATTTTTGATAAATCAACAATAATATGAAAAATGTAACATCGATCCGTGCGAAATATTCGCGAATTCTGTACACGGCTGAAGTCGGTCATGCTGTTTTTTGAGAAAAATAATTATTTATAAAACAGCTCTAAAAATATAATGTTATAAGATACAAATTGCTATTTCGTACTTATTTCTAAATTCAGTAGTGCCACGTGTTTCCGGGTAAGATTGTACAAAATAAGCAGCTATTGAAAATTGGTCGTGCCACAGAAGAGATTAATTTCCTTTAGCACTACTAGTTGAGCCAAGTAGTAGAGCCACAGGGGATAAACGAGCTTCGGTAGTACCATATATTTCAACAAAAGTCGATGAATTTTGAAACAGTTGTTATTACTGCAGTTAGGTTAGTCCTATAATCAAAGTTGTACATATGAAAGTATAATAATTTGTAAATATGGCACGAATGCGAAACTACTTACAGCTTGTACGCGAAGTTAAAAATCACAGCTAAGTAGCTAGTACTGGTCGCAACTACAACTAATAGTACCTACTACGGGCAAGAAACATAGTTGCGTACGACTTTAGTACTTTAAACCTAGGTTATTTTTCTGACCTTAGTCTGTGGCGAGTACCTATGACTCGCATGTATCGATATCGATAAAATGTATTCTTGATAGTTTCTCTAGTGTACTTTTATCTCAGTTTTCACAATTTAATCTAACGAACCTCAGCGATTTCGCATTGCATTTTCTGAGACAAAGGAAATTTTCATTTCAAAATACCAAAGATGGATTGCTGTTGTTTGATTTGTTTGTATTTACAAAAATAACACTCTACTTTAAAGTGAGATTGTTTTAAAAATCAGTACATAATGGATCAAAGATTTAAAATAGTCGTAAAGTTTTTGAGTCAAGAGTACGTACCAGCAAGCGTAGTGTAGGACGTCCACTTATAAAGTGGGCAGAACGCAGGATCGCGCTGGGTACAAGCTATAGAGCGACCTATACGAGAGGCCTATGTCCAACAGTGAACGTCCTATGGCAGACAAAAAGAAAGGCAATTAGTTGGTATAGTCAGTCATCTCATAGGTGGTCTCTGGTTGCGTATAAAACTGAGAATTGTTTAACTAGATGTAGTTTAAGTGTATACTGTATTGTATATACAGTATACTGTATTATGTAAACTGTATTGTATATTGATTGTTTTTGACTATTCAAAAGTGTGTCTGTGATACCAATTTTTCGAAATAAATGAGCTGGAAACTGAAACTGATTAGCCATCTCAGAGGCATACGGCCAGGTCTACGAATGGAACAGTCTTCCTGCTTTCCTGTTTCCTAAGAGATATAATCTAAAGCTTTTCAAGGTCAGAGTAAATAGGTATCTTCTAGATCTGCGTGCTTCATCCTTGACCACAGCGTCGCTTACCATCAGGCGAGTTGGTGGTCAAGCGCGGACTTATTGGTGATAAAAAAAAACTTTCTCATCATATAATCGGATTAAAACTTATATTATATGTCTAGAAAAATATTTTAAACGATATTAAACGGGACTCACTCACGTGTTCGTATAGTCATAACACGACTATAGTTTCGATCGCGTTCGGCGACCTTTTTCAAGTTGGCGAGTGCTAACACGCGGAGCCGTCTAGAAAAATACCAATTAGTAAACACTGTTTCTATTAAGTAATGCTTATTACTTTATTTGATAAAATAAACATAAGTTTAATTGAAGAAGTAAATGTTTCTGTCATTCAAAGGCTGCACGAAGCGATTGTAGCTCTGGCCTAAACTGTTACTTGATTCTTCAATCATTTCTACCAGTTGCTGTAAAAATAGATAAAAGCTAAATCATCGCATTCAAAAAGCAATTGGGCTATATCTGTTTGTTTTATGATACAGCCAATAAGAACATATTGGTTATTGAAATTGGTCTTCTAGACTGGCTAGTATACGTACCACGGTACAATTTTATTAACATGTGAAAATGTGAGAGATACCTATACCCTAAAATAGGTACCTAACCATAAATTTGGCTTGTTTTGGCCGTTGTCCGTTGACCTTTGCCAAATAATCTAAAAGATATCGAAAAGTTGAACTATATTATAAAACAACTAAAATGCCAAATAATCTAAAAGATATCGAAAAGTTGAACTATATTATAAAACAACTAAAAATTATTCTATTATCTAAATGCTATTATCCATTAGACGAATTTTTAATGATAATCTAGAAAACATAATAATGAACAGTCCCAATATAAATAATAAAATTGCCATAGGGTCATATGTATAACTATACAAAACATGTTAACTAAGAACCGCATGTAAATTTCATATGATGCAATAAATGATTTGAGTCTAGTTGAGTTGAGTTTATCCCCCGTGGATCAACTGCTTGGCTCAACTAGTAGAGCGAAGGGAAATTTTACTTTCCCGTGACACTACTAGTAGTGCTACGGGTAAAAGTACATCACTATTTAGGTACTCGTATACTCGTATCTATAGGTATATGATTATATCTCGTTTATGTCCTTACCCGTGTTATAGGTAAAGCCCTTGCCCTCACCATCCAAAGAACCGCCTCCGAGCATGGCGGGGTGGTCAGCGAACCGAAGTAGGCTGCGTACTCTTGCAGCGGAGGATTGAGCTCCTTCAGGGGTAGCGGTGTGAGTGTGGTATTCAGTTGGCACTCGTCCGTGTTCTTAGATATAGCCCGCACCAGATCTTTAAGACCGTGGTGGTTCTTTTCTGAGTGCTGTGAAAATACAGTTAGTATATTATAGAAGTGGCTTTTAGTGAAAATAAATTGAAAACAGCCGATAGTAACAAAATTAAACTATATAAATAAAATAAATAAATATTAGAGGACACACACGGTCTCTGACCCCAAACTAAGCAAAGGTTGTGATATGGCTGCCAGATACTGATATACTCGTACCACATAAATGTTAAAATACATCCTTAAACAGATGATATCTAAATAACAACCAGACACTGAGCAAACACATATGTTCATCACATAAATGTTTGCCTTGGGAGGGAATCGAACCTACGCCTCTTTGATCCGTCAGTCAGGGTCTCTAATCACTGAGCCACCGAGACAGTAATTAATTATTTTTAAGTTTTAAATTTAATTCATTTTCATCATATCAGCCACTGCTGCATATAGGCCTCCTCTATAGATTTTTCTAATAAGACCGGTTGCAGTCAGCGCAACCGGTTGGTTCTTGTGGCCTTAATTAGGTCATCCGTTCACTAGTCGGGTAGATGTCCTACGCTGCGCTTGTACGAGGTTCCCATTCGAGAACTATGCGGCGTATAACGAGGAAAAGTGATGGCCAATGTGGAATTTAAGAGGTATTTATATAATGCCACAGGCAGACACACTGTACTGTACTGTACCAGCCTTTTTTAATAGTCCACTGCAGGACGTACGCCTACCCACGAAGGGTGATTGGGCCACCACGCTGGCCCAGTGCGGGTTGGTGGATTCACATACGCCATCGAATTTCTTCTATGGACGCATGCAGGTTGCCTCACGGTGTTTTCCTTCACCGAAAAGCCAGTGGTGTGAAATTCCGTACATAAGTTCCAAAGAAACTCATTGGTACGGGACTGGGATTGAACCTACGACCTCAAGAATGCTAGGCCAGCTTTACAACCACTAGACCACCACGGCAGACACACACATAACGCCAAACTTAATTACCTATTTTCACTTATCTTTTAAGCCGGGGGCATAAATAAAATTCGGTACCTTTAATTTAGATAAAAACCGCAGATAAAGATTCCTAAAGTTATTTTGACCGCTCCAAAAAAAAAGTTGTTTTTATTTTCTGCCTTTCAAGTTCAGAGCTAAATAATAAAGCTTAAATTAATCCAAGTTTTACACAACTGAAAGTATATTTAATTTTAAGCAAATTTCACAATATTTAAATAGAATTTAATTGCTAATTAAATTGTAAAAACCCTTCTTGCCAGATAACATCTATCAAGTCGAAAAATAAACGTTTTAGTGACTGGACGTCTGAATGACAGCTTAATAAAAACTTTGGTTAAATGAAACAAGCTTAGGTATTGTTAGGATCAAGTCACACTGTAAACGTACGCAGTGCGATTTGATACTTTAAATTAAACCGTCGACGCAAAAAGAAAGTTATCGTACCATAAACGTACATACACGCATTATAATGTTCATGTAGATATACCTAATTATATTATGTGCATGTTTATGGCATTGAAACGAATGGGCTCATTTAGGCCACGTACGCACTATGCGGATACAAAAAAAAATTCAAAAAAAATTCAAAATTAATTTATTTCAGGCATTTGTACCCATATTCACAACAATTAAATTAAATTATGTCACCAGTTACAAATTATTATTCATTTTAAATTCCATTAAATATTATACATTTATTTACACCAAACACGAAAATCATAGCCTTCTCTTCGGCACTGGTACGGAGACATGTCTTTCGCAACAGTGCCGAAGGTAAGGGCAGTCAAGCCTGGACGCAATCATTTCCAGGATGCAGTTGGAGCTGGCCCGCACTCTGCGCACCAAGGACGCGGCTCGCGTACGCATCACGGCATGGAAACATGGCGTGCGTGCGTCCGCGAACATGCCCGAGGCGCTGCAGAAGCGGGGCAGCCCAAACAGCATCCTAAAAGCGTTATTATACAGGACGCGGAGATCACTGTATTTTCTCTGTGTGTAGTTGGCCCACAGGCTGCACGTGTAGAGAGGCATGCAGTAAGCTCTGAAAAGAGTAATTTTCACCTCAGCTGAGCAACACGCAAACCTGCGAGCCAACATATTTGCTCTTACCGACAGTGCCCTCCGCTCCCGCTCGACATCTGCATCGTCCTTGAGGTCATTGGTCACTATGTGTCCCAGATACTTAAATTGAGCCACGAACTCCAATGGCACACCGTTTAGGCAAACTGGAGGTATGTCATGACTGATCTTTTCATCTGCCTCGAAGACCATACATTGGCTTTTTATCACATTATATTTTAAACCGTGACCAGCAGCATATTCCTCACAGGTCTGTACCAACCTTCTCAACCCACAAATTGACGCACTCAGCAGCACCATGTCATCTGCATAGCTGAGATTATTGACACAGATTCCATCAATGTGACATCCGACATGGTGACCGCTGAGCTCAGCAATCAGCCCGTTAATGTACAGGTTAAACAGGGTTGGAGAGGTTAAACCGCCCTGTCTCACTCCGCACTCGAGTCGGTATGAGTCTGACATGGCTCCCGCCCATCGCACACTATTCTTCTGGTTTGCATACCAGTACTGGAGTATACTTATGACTTCTAGCGGCACTTTTGTGCCCCTCAACTTCTCCCACAATTTGTCATACGAGACCAAATCAAATGCCTTGGATAGGTCGAGAAAGCACGCATACACCGGTGTCTTGCGCGATGTGTAGTATCTGACGGCATTCTTAAGGCACAGTATTGCACTTTCCGTGGACAGTCGTGGCCGGAACCCGAACTGATTGTCGTGCAAGGATACAAATTTGCTCAACTGTGCGTTTAGCATGCCGTCAAAAACCTTAACTATAACCGTGGCAAGAGAGATAGGCCTATAGTTGTTCTTATCGGAGAGATCCCCGGTTTTGTTTTTAACTACAGGAACAACCACAGTTTTCATGCACTCATCTGGCAGATAAGAGTGACTCACGCATAACGAAAAGAACATGGCCAAGACTCTCGAGACATGTGGCCCGGCGTGCTGGAGATGCTCAATGCTGAGTCCGTCGTGGCCGGGAGATTTGCCTCTCGATATGTTTTTTATAGCTTGTGCAACATCTTTAGCAATAAACCTCGTCCCGACCACTCGGTCGTCTACGTCAGCATTGTTCATCTCCATAGACGGACCAAGCGGAGACTTTACTGAAAATTGATCTTTAAATAGATTCGCTATAGCCACGGGTTCATTCACCCCCGCGACGCTCACCGGAAGGCCAGGCCGTACGTTTGCTTTACCGGTCTCCCGCCAAAAACCACGAAAATTGCCTTTCGCATGTTTTTCAGCCAGTGCGTTCATTTTTACTTCGTCTTGATGATTTTGGCACCACTTTAAACGTGATTTAAAGACTTTCCTTGAATTGCACATTTGTCGGTACACCAAACCAGATTTGGGCTTGCCGCACATAACCCACTCCCTGAATCTGGCCCTGGCCTCCAGATGAGCGTCGCGGACATGTTTGTTCCATCCCGCCACACGCGAGCCACTCCCGCGCCCCCCCGTGCCCGCTCGCCCCACCACAGCGGAATCACGAAGAGCGGTAACAATATCAGAGTACAACCCGTCCAGAATACGCTGATGGCCACGGTCTTTACAAACACGATCTGCACAACTTTTAAATTCACATGGAAAGTCAATCGATTTCAACCTTTTATGACACTCCCTGGCATACCTGGCCACTTGCTGTTGATTACGCTCTCCCCATAGTACATCTTTATTTACATTTGTAATTTTAGGCGCAATCTTGGGGGTAAGCACTGTAAGATTACACTCAATAACAAGCGGATAATGGTCAGACCACCGAGTGTCATAATCTACGGTAACATTAACAACAGACTGCATAGCCGAGTGAGTTGCTACACAGTGATCTAACCAGCTGGTGGTCCCGTACACCTCACTCATGTAAGTGAAAGTCTCCGAGTCCACCCCCAGCATATCCGTATCTACGCAAACCCATCTTTGGTCATCACACATTTTCATAAGCTCACTGTAAAACAACTCACTAGGACTTGCGTTGTAATCTCCTAACAAGTAAGAACATTCCACAGAGTTTTCCTCTATAATTGCACTCAATGAACTAAGACATTCCGTAAATTCCACCAAATTGTCAGCGGAATTTGTAGGCATGTAAACACTCGCAATAATAAAAGACCTATCGCCTGACGTAACTTTTATCGCACAAATCCGCGCATTTGAGCACTGTATGACCGACACTTGTTTAAATGCACTTTGCCGCCACAATATCGCCACTCCTCCGTACGGGCGTCCACGAAGAAGACCCGCCGACGTATCTACGGCTGATTTCGCAGTATATTCAAAACCGTCACAAATTGTACCTACGAAAGGTATGTCGTGCGGCAACAACCATGTTTCCTGCAGGCACACTACGTCACAGACATTGCATAGTTGTCTAACGTCATCGATAGACCGCTTAATACCCTTACAATTATAACTTGCAAACCGGTACAGGCGACTATCCATTATGCGCTTTACTTAGGCCGGGTACAGCGTGAGCGCCGTTCAACTTTCTATTCTTGAAATTTACGAATTGTCTAAATATGATTCCCGCTGGCCATAAATTCTCGTCTAAATATAATGGAAGATTCGACTCCGATGTTAGAAATTTGTAAGCTTTATAGCCTCTGTCAATTTTCATATTTATTATTTCTAACACTACTTTCTCCTGCGTCTTTCCATGAATATAATTAATAATATCACTCTCGGCCGTATCATTGTGCACATTCGTGATAAATACAGGGATTTTCCGTTCTGCTGCTTTAAATTTACATTCTAAGTCTCTTGCGATTCCCGACTTCCCAATGAAACGGTATTTCATCTGCTTCTTTCGTTGCACGTGCTGCCATCCATCGTCACTACTCGGAGACATTTGAAGTACGCGCCTAGCCTGTTGAGACCCGGGCCGACTCGCCGCCGCACTGTTTCCAGCCTTATGTTTATGCACGCTTTGTTGCTGTGACGTCACCGCTGTCATTGCACCGCCGCCGCCGCCAGGCGCTCGTCCGCTCGCAGAGCCGGGCGCCGCTGCCGCCGGGTCCGTGTTGACGGAGTCGGCGGCCGCACGCTCGTTCAGCGCCACCCCCGTGATGACCTCAGTCATCGGGTTCGCGGGCGCAAGCTCAGTGGGCGCGCATTGTCGCTGCGAAGTAAAGCCGGATCCGATTTCGGCAACCGGCGCTGGAACCATTTTCTCAGATAATTGCGCTCTGCAATCTATCCTCTCGATACTCTCAGCTGACCGTTGTTTATTACGCACAAGATCAGATTGCGAGTTTTGTTCATCTACCCTCATTTTTCTAAAGCTCGACAACGGCGATAAGTTACTTATTATATCGCCATTTTTATGCATTTGAGATTCGTTCGTCAATGAACTACAATATTCGTGAGATAATCCTGCTGGTCCACTATCGATCCAGGCTCCACGTTTTGCGTTGACTTTAAACACGGACGCCGGTGGCAATGAGTCATTTCTCAGACGCAACACATCCATTCTCAACTCATTAACACACTCATTAGTAGCGTATGTATTTTTTATTTCCGCAATATCATTTTTTACAATTAAGAGATCTTTTAACAGTTTTGAACAATCCAAATGGTCGAACGTAATCGGTGGTAACTTGTTCAAATCTCTTGCGACAAATATAGGTATTATGTCCGGTTCTGCTGACTTGAAGAGATTCACTATGTCTCCTAAATCCCGGGACTCCTTTCCTTTGTTCTTGCGCAGTATTTTTCTCTTCTCCGTAGGTATAGAATCAAATAATAACGACTTAGCTACTTTGATTTCTTCCGCAGTAAACGTTGATGTACACACGCGAACCAATGTCTCTTCGTCAATCACAGACACTTTATTTTGAATGTACGAGAGTAATTCGTTAATTATTATTTCGCAATGACTACACTTTACTGTGTTAGTCATATTTACGCAAATACGCGAATTAACGCTACGACAACATAACAGACAACACGCACGTCGCTCGCTGGTGACAGCGCACGCGCAACTGTTGGGGTACAGCTGCCATCTGGCTTCCGCAACACAGAAAAGACCGGTTGGAAAGCCCTGGTGAAAAAAAAAATGTCTAGCTATTGACACGAGTTGAATAAATGAACCAACTGCAACTGCAGTTCTGTTGCATCAGCCGGACTGCAACCGCATCCACATAGTGCGTACTATAGATAATATGGCGATACTTTATTGGGGGATGTTTTCTGTGCTATCAACATCACATGAAAAAATATTGTTTTGTAGATAGATCCTCATAAAACGTGTATCTAAACTATAAAAGTTAAATTGTAAGCATAATGACACACGAATATTTACAAGGAAACAACCCCGAAATTGCAAATTAAAATCAGCAGTTCCAAACAAAAAAATCGTTGACTTGTGAGAATGTAAGTAACAGTTTTTTTTAATTTCGGGTACTGGCTCACTGTAAAAGTTGTCGATAATGATGAGTATATACATTATATACACCTCTTTAAATTCTTGCACTAAGCAAAACCTGGAATAACCTACGTTGTTGCGTTGTTGTCGCGTGTTGTATGGCTTGGCCTTTATTCAACCAATTAATTTGCTTATTGTCAAAATTTCATAAAGAAAATGCGAAACTTCTGAGAAAATATTTCCCAATTTAATTTGTTGAAGCTCCAGTAATGAAATTAATAAATAAATGCTTTCAATGTTGACCGAGTTGACACTCTTGAACTTTAGTAGGTAATAAATAAGGGTGCAGTTCATGGTATGAAGAATCTATTATCCTTATCCTTAGGTATTAATTTATAAATGCGAAAGTGTGTGCATTTGTTGTTTTTGAATTCCGTACATAAAGGGTTAAAGCGGGACCCCATTACTACGCTGTCCGTCCGTCTGTCTGTCTGTTTGTCTATCTGCGTGTCTGTCGCCAGGCTGTATCTCATGAACCGTTATTAGAAAGCTGAAATTTTCACAGATGATGTATTTCTGTTGCCGATATAACAACAAATACTATTAACAGAATAAAATTAATAATTGAGGGGGACTCCCATACAGAAAACCTGAATTATTAGCCGTTTTCCGCTCCATATTAATAATGGTAACAGGTAGATGCTTGAAATATTCACAGAATATCTAGTTGTATATTTACTTCAATAAAAATAATAAATTAATAAAATTGATATAAAAAATATTTAAGGGGGGGCTTCCATACAGTACGGAACCCTTCGTGTGCGAGTCCGACTCGTACTTGGCTGATTATTTGGTTTGTTGGCTAATTGGTTTATTGCTTTATTAGTTTGCTGGTTTGATTCTCCTTTCATGCAGCAACGGAGCAACGGATTGACTTGATTTTTGGCATGGACATAGTTTGAGTGACGAAATGTGACACAGGCTACTATTTATCCTGAAAAAAAACGTGGTCCCCATAGAATAGGCAAAACACTGCTATATTAGCTTACCAACTTATCCATATCCATGTATAATATAGACAGACGACACGTTAATTGATCATATCAAATTAAAAAAAAATATTCAGACCACGTAATCCATGCTGTTAATAAAACTTATAAACTATATTAGTGAAATTATCTTTAATTTTTTAGTGCATCCCACACTAGGTTTACCTCAAAGAGTTATAAACTTTTGAGATAAAAACTCTTTGAGATAAACCTAGTGTGGGATGCACCATAAAAATTAAAGATAATTTCATTGATTTAGCAGTGCGCCATCTCTCGTAAATATTCAGAAGTTCTTATAACATCAATTGAGTGATAACCTGTCTAATACGGGTTTCACAGGTGGCACCGCCAACGCTATATGTTGGTTAAAATGATAAACTTTACACTTCACAAAATTCGACGCGAAGTCAGTACAGCGGATTAGCTCAGTGGGCAGAGCGTCGGGCTACTGTTCCGAAGATGCAAGGTTCGAGTCCTGAATCCGCGACGAATTTTTGAAATGTTTATCATAAAAGTAACTCTTTGAACTATATTAGTACTTAAATGCAATTTCAGAAAAATCGGAATTAATGTATTTCAAATATAATGATATAGAGACATTGTGAGGCGTTTCATCACATTAGTGACTGCAAAAAAGTAAAAACAGCTTACGACATGATCAGCGCAAATAGCTTTGAAAATGCTTTTAAATGGACAATTTATTATAAACAAGAGATTCCTATGGAAACCTTAAACATCAAAAAGTGACACGGGCGAAGCCGCGGGTAAAAGCTAGTGTAGTTATAAGTTTACTCAAGTTTTAATAAAGTGTATTTGGATTACAGGCGCAACTAAGAAAACTTGAGTAGGCTGGGCATGAGGAGGTTGGTTAATTTTTAACCGAATTCCAAAAAGGGGGATGTTCTATGTTCGTCTGTACATTTTTTTTGTGTATGTTGGTCGATATTTTTGCCAATTGACAACCGAATCAAAAAAAAAAACTTTTTTTAATCGAAAGGATAATATACTTTCGATGTGGTGGTCACATTTAAATATTATCGTAATTGGCAGAGCCGTTTTTCTAAAATCAACAACACTATAAAAATTGTGTACATATATCAATTTGAGCGAACTACCTATTCGACTTTTGTACACGATGGAAGTCGGTTTTGCCATTTTTTGGGAAAAATAATTATGTTTGACCTCTTAGCTTCAGAAATCAATAGTTTTTGGAAATAAAATTAAAATATAAAAAACACATCGTTACATGACGGTTAGGAAATTGAACAATGTTTTTCTAGAAATTATTGTAAGATATCAGACGTCGATGAATCGAACATTTTCATCAACCCGTAAATAATTTTGACTTGATTCAGAACTACGGAATAGGCCAGGTAGTTAGTCCTGGTAGTGGGCTGGGTACTCGGCCTATACGAATTACCTATTTAGGCTATATGAAAGCTATATGAAGGAACAAAGACTAATTATGATGATAGTAAATAAACTACTGGAGTTGGTTACACCTTATATTATTCACCCATGTTAGATAAATGGACAGGGTAAGCCCTCCAGCGTCCCTCAACGCGATACGAGTGTTGAGTCTCTCCCCAAGGCGAAATTCATTTGGTGAATATGATATTTTGTACGAGCAAGATAAATAGAGCGAGGACGAAATGGTCGCAAATCATTTAAAAGGAAAATATTCCTGGGGAGCGTTAGCAGAGCGCAAAATTTTTGGTGAAATGATAATTTGTTTGAAGCACTTAAGTGAAGAAATAATTTTGCTGTAGAAACTATCCTATTAATATTATAAACGTGAAAGTTTGTAAGGATGGATGGATGGATGTTTGTTGCTCTTTCACGCAAAAACTACTGAACGGATTGAGATGGAACTTTGCAATTATATAGCTTATCTATCAGAATAACACATAGGCTATAAATTATAATGATATTGCGTAACTTTTCCATTTAATAACAATAAGTGTTAAGTAAGTAGGAAATTTTTTGCCACCTGCGAGCTATTCTAACATGCGCTCCGAGAAATGTCAAAAAAGAACTGTCGAATCGAACACATGTCAAATCGATTTTTTTGTTTTTTTATTTTCCACCTCCTTTATTAAGGGTGGTAAGGTAGGGCCTCGAAATATCATGCGGGCGAAGCTGCGGGCAAAATCTAGTTATCGCATATTTTGTTTGCAGTTATATTTGACACTAGTTCACTAGTTGAAGACTTCAAAATTAAATCTTTGTTTTAAATAAATCTGTAGTATGTTTCCGCTCTGTTGTACATACTCGTATCTAATATAAGCTAATAAAGTTATAGGGTTCTATTAAACTTGAACTAACTAATGTCTTCATAAATGTAGGTACGTCCTGAAATCACAACAGATCGAATATAGACTAAAAATGATTTTAAGATGAACTTCCGAACATTAACAGCTGATTCAATCAACAGCTATAAAACCTTACGTAAATATTTAAAACTAGTTTTATTTAAAATAAAAAGTACTATTTCGTTTTTTTGATGTGAAAATGTTTCAGTGAAATGTTTATTGGAAATTTTACCGGGGATGCGGAAAAGTCATGGCATACAAGACTTGACTGACCTTCACGTGAGGTCGCCATGTTGATAGTACTATCCCAAGATACCTTGTAAATCTTAGCATTTATAAGCAGCCTTGTCTTTTGGGGCAGCTTTTAAGGCTTTCTGAAAGATGATGTAGGTACTCTGCCAACAAGTGGACCATTCGGGTCTCCAGGCTAGGTGGGCTTACAGACCGTGTGCTAAAAGTACTGTCTCACGCTACCTTGTAAATGTTGGCGATTATAAGCAGCGCGCTTTTGTCTTTCGGTGCCGCTTGTATAGCATCCTGTAAAGTGGCGTACTCTGCTGACACGTGGACAGCCTGAGTTTCCAGAGGGTAGACGAGAGCGCCTATGGTGTGCTCCGAAGGTCGACGGATGGCGAGTGAGTGGAACACGTACCTAGAGTCGAAATTTTTTATTATTTAAAAACCATGCGACACTTCTTTGGGAGCAGATTCCAACGGTCTAAAATGTACGTGGAATTAGCGGTAACAAGATGAGACGAATGAGGCAGACTGCACGTCAATGAAACGTGCAAAATGAAGCAGTCCACCATGCCAGTCCACCAGTAGGACAGATTGGTGACGCAAAGTGGAGTTGTAACAATTGTTGCTGTATGGCACTTTTCTTAGGAAAGCGGAACAATCATATACGGAACATTACCTACTAACGAGTTATTAAAAAAAAAAAAAAGATCTCTGACTTTACCGTATCAATTAGGAAAACAATGTCATTTAGTTTGCTTAAGCAACGTTAATGAGACGTCATTCACCGCTGTATTAGAGCCGTCATTTATGAAGAACACCGCTATCTCAGGAAACCAGAGCTTTAGGATGCGGCACACAGCGCCAAAATTTTATTTGAGCCAATTTGTACAGTGCATGTCGTATTAACACGGTTTTGCAGTGAACATCGTCCTTTGGGATTATTTTAACACGCAGATACGGGCTAACTTTATGCCGGTAACACCCGGATGCTCTGAACAATTAAATAAAAGCCGTGAAAAAAGGGTGTAGTGGCCTAATGGGAAAACGCTCGTCTTACAAGCGCGAGACTTGAACTCAAACCCGGTCCTGTACCAATAAGTTCTTTGGAATCTACGTACGGATTCAAAAACAGCCAGCCACATAGTCAGTGGTGTTAACCACTGGCTTTCAGGTAAAGGAAAACATTGTAAGGCAACCTGGATATGTCTGTAGAAGACATTCAATGCTGCATGTGAATTCACTGACTCCTCGCTCTGTGTCAGCGTAGCAGGCATATGATCAGCAGTGCACAATTAAGAGACCGGTTACAGGCCTGACAAAGACCTAGAAGAAACGCACACTAAAATTGAAAGCTTTCATCAGCCGGTCTTTTTACAAGCTTTTATTTAACTTGCAATGGATGTACCTATGTATGTATGTACTCGTAAGTTCAGGTAGAATCTTGCAGGTTAAATTTGACCAACTTCCTAGTTTTCGTTTGAGCTGAAATTTTGCACGGAGTATATCGCGTGACAATGCAATAATAATGTTACCACGGAGCTGATCTCATGATGGAGTCGGAAGGCGGCCAAAGGATCTCCTGTACTAAACAAGATATACCCATCGTGTTTTACTCGTCTTGATTAGTATACTCTGCTGCTACATGATAATATCCAGGATCTCAAAAACTTGTGTTTAGAGAGTTATATTTTACTATAATTTATTTGGAAATCAATAGAGCAGGACTATGTTCAGCAGTGGAAGTCATATGGCTGATACGATTATGTTCTTCCAAGTATTTTATTGATTGCTATAGAGTTGGCAGTTCAGAACTTACCGTCTGCTGTGTGCTGCGCCACCATACACGAAAGGAAGCTCTGCGCCCCAATCTCCCATCACAGATACTGAAAGAGATATAATTATTTACAATATGACGACGATAATTTTCATAATTAAAACTATTTGACCTGATGTAGAGAGGTATAATGGTCTAGGCGTCTACCTAGGAAACTAGTATGCAGGTCTAGATTCTAGAAATGAGATCATCACGACATACTAGTATAAAACAAAGTCACTTTCCTGTCTGTCTATCCCTATGTATGCTTATGTCGTTAAAACTTTTTTAAACTTTTTTAAAACGGATTTTAATGCGGTTTTTTAATAGAAAGAGTGATTCAAGAGGAAGGTTTACATGTATAACTAGCTACCCGTCCCGGCTTTGCACAGGTGTACTATACATATAAACCTTCCTCTTGAATTACTCTATCTATTGAAAAAAAACCGCATCAAAATCCGTTGCGTAGTTTTAAAGATATAAGCATACATGGGGACAGACAGTGCGAAGCGACTTTGTTTTATACTATGTAGTGATGATACACCTGTACGAAGCAGGGGCTAGTCGCTAGTAACAAATACAGTAAAGTCCATTTTTCTCAGTTTTTTGACCAGAATTCAGGTACCACAAATTCCAAGTGATGTAGTATTAAGCAGTTAAACTTAAACAGAAATTTTTCTCAAATATTCAAGACGCACAAACATTTATAACTCTTTCATTTGTATGTACGGGTGCGTGAATGCGGTATATAAATTAAATGGGCACGTACAAGATTAGGACGTGTTTCGTTCAGTGTATTTTCCTAGTTACATATAAAAACCTCGTTATAATGTATTGTATGGTAAGAATACATTCATTTGCGATTCCAAAATGTATTTAACCTCAGATGAAAAGGCAGGGGTGTTATAGCTGTGCCGTGCGTGGCCTTCTGCATTCTCATAGTTCCCAAATAAATGAATTTAAGTAGGTATTTTGATAACTGATGTTATTAAGATGGATTTAAAAAAGATTTTATGAATAAAATCCCATCAAAACATAACATGTTTTTACATAAAAATTAAAAAGATGTTTTAAAAATCTATTGGACCTCATCACAAATCGGTTAATTTCAGAACAAAATTCGGTATTTGTCTACGGGCAGATACGGTGCCTAACAATTGAAACTTTATCCTCCAATAAGTGAACCATTTGAAGATCACTAAAACGCAAATAAATAGCTTCTTTGTGAGCGTGTTCACAGCAGACTTGGTTTAGGTACATTTCACTGAGACATGGTAAAACCTAAACCCATTTACACTAATAACAAGATTCAACGATAATTTGGATCTGTAAAGAAGATTAAGTAGAATGTTCTATTTATTTAAACTAAGCTTCTTGACTTTTCTCACCAGCACCGGTGGTTAAAAGGCTAAAATGGCTAAAAATCACATAAATCAATTTTATCGAGTCAATAGATCTCCAGACAAATGGTAGGATTACTCTGTAAATACCACAAAAGAGCATTGCGTTGAATTTGTGATTTGAAATGTTTAAGACTCGTTCACACCTTCGCCGTAAGTTCTTACCGCTGCGCTGCATATTTTTATTTGTACTCGTACCTTTTCGTTTGCATAATACAAAAGGTCGATTTGCCGTTATTACTACTCGTATGACGCTCTATCGTCAGTGAAGTAGACCTATAGAGATACATATTTTGACCACGCAAAACTTTTTACATAGTGGTTCGATTTTGATTGTGCTTTTTTTTTGAAAGAGTACTTTGAAATCGGCTTAGCCATTTTTGATAAATAAAAAATAATGTGAAAAATGTTACATCGATCCGTGCAAACTTTTCGCGAATACTGTACACGGTTGATGCTATTTTTTGCGAAAAATTATGATTGCTAGTCCACAGCTAAATACTTATACCATTCCAACTCACAAAAGACCATTGAGGTATTAGTACAACGATGGCCCAGTGCGGGTTCCATCCATCAGCCATACGAAGTCCACTGCTGGGCATAGGCCTCCCCTATGGATCTCTAATAAGACCGGTTTTATGTCTCAGCAAGCGCATCCAGCGCGAGGTCATCCGTTCACCTTGTGAGTGGACGTCTTACGCTGCGCTTGCCGGTACGTGGTCTCCACTCGAGAACTTTTCGACCCCATCGGTCATCAGTCCTCCGCGCTGTGCCCTGCCTATTACCATTTCAACTTGCCAATTCGATGGGCTATGTCGGTAACTTTGGTTCTTTTACGGATCTCCTCATTTCGGATTCGATCTCGCAATGAGACTCCGAGCATAGCCCTCTACATAGCTCGTTGGGCTACTTGGAGCTTACTAATAAGGCCCATAGTGAGAGACCACGCTTCTGTGCCATAAGTCATTCCACGGCGAAGGTGTGAGATCATAAATATCTTCAATCTCTAGCATTTACCATTTCATTCCTGACTTTCTTAGAAGTTTGTGGTTTAAATAATTTTTATTAGTTTTGACCAGATGGTTTCAATTTTTATATTTTCCACTCTCTGTGAAAAATCTTTTTCGTAAAAATACTTACTTAGGTACACAATTTTTTCGATGAAAGTTCGGCGAGCTGTTTCTATGCTACAATACGCAGTTAACCTCTTTTAGAAAATTGAAGATTCTATTCACTTGGTTAGAAATAACCCAGATTGTACCTATTTCGAGGGAAAACCGGGTGGTATTATTATCCGCAATTTAGATGGAAGCGAAAAAATCATCGATTAAATGGATCGGGAAAAACTTCCACGCCTTTGTATTTTTAAGTAGATTGAAGTACATTGCTCGATCTGACTTTTGGGGAAAAGCTTTTTAGAAGCACTTAAGTGAAACAAACTGCTAAAAAGTTCAATGGATGAGTCTTTATGTTACGGGTAATAATAGAAGAAGAAGTAAACTTAATTCAGCCCCACGGCCCCGGTTTACCTACTCAAGCTCTTTGGGTCCGAACATTCAATGAAAACTAGTTTGTATTCGGCGTTTATACTCATACTTTTTTATTAATAACAATTAGTTACAGGTCTTATAAATCTTACAATATTTTACTTTTAATTTAAAACATTAACAACAACATAAATAAGTACTTAAGAATAAATACAATCAATAACATATCTCAGTTAAGTTTTTTTTTTTTTTATTCTGAATAGGTTTGCGTTTGACCACATACTGACTGCCTGTTTGACCATATTCAATCATATCAATGAAAAATAAAAATTGAAATCATTACAAAAATTACCTACATATCTCAATTTAAAAACAATTTCATAACTAAATTATATTGGTGAAACTATTTTGTCAATTCATCAACACACAACACAACAATGAGGTCTCAGGGGAACACTGAACCACGCAAGCTTAGGTTTATCGGACACTGGCTGGGCATTGTTAAGTGTGACCAGCTAGTCAAGCATGCGACCACGAAAAGCCACGAAAAGAACTCATTTTGACGTGTGAAAAAGTGACAGATATATACTTTGCCATAACGCTGTCTCGTTCTGACACTACGAACGAAATAATTCGGTGTGACATCAGTATGCTGAGTGTGAGTTTTGTCATAAACATGACGCGCTCTACGGCGACCGCGTAAGCATGTTATTTGTATGAAGACAGTACAGTTCAAAAACGCGCCGTTAGTGGCGCTGTACATTTCTTCTTACAAATTACATGCTTACGCGCTCGCCGTAGAGCAACCGTAGAGCGCGTCATGTTTCCGACAAAACTCACACTCAGCTTACAAGTGTGACATCATTTCTGACTGCGTGGCACAGCGGGGGCAGTACGCTGCGCGGGGGTACGCTCTGGGGAGTAGACATATCGATAGTCGACTATCGCTGAACAATTGATTTCATATCGATAGTATCTATAGTTTTTTTTTTTTTTTTAATAGCGCTTTGATATTATTAATACTATCGAGAGTATTAATTAAAAACTATCGACGCTTTACAGGCAGACAGTCTCACTGAGACCGTTTCATGCATGTCAGGAAGACATAATGGAGACGTAATTCACTAATACTTAGTTACTACTTATAAGATTGTCTGCAAATCGAATAGAATTTAGTTAGTTAAAGATATTACTTCGTTTTTTCTCGAATTTTCTCGTAAACAAAGGTGCCAACAGCAACAACACTACAAAAAATCAAGAGAACAAATAGCAATTAAGCCACCCCCTCCAAACGAAGAATTGATAAACAAATATAAATGATTAAACAAGTAAGAAACCATCTTCCAACACGGCCGGTCACCGCGGAAGATCACGACCATAACCCTCCAAAGAAAAATACAAGAAAATACATAGTATAGATATTGAACTTAAACATACAAGGAAATCAGTTTTTGTTTTTTCAAGTATTATTATTACCGAAGCAGTAACAGAAGTAGAAAAATCAAGCAATTTTAGTTCTTTGGAGGAGGCCTTGACCCGTAAGGGGTTCTTGGAAAAAAGTAGGTAACTAAGCAGTACAATGTCATAAATAAACTGAGAGATTCTAAAACAATTACATCAAATTTATAAAAGTAGAAAAATATAACAAATATTAGTGTTATACTGGTACTTGTTACATAATATCTAAGCTCTGGACTAAACTTAGTGCGTTTTTAAGGATGACATCGGGCATCTAACGCCATCTATGTCACCTTCACGTAAACGATGCAAATAAATAAACATATTTTAAAAGAAAAGAGAAAGTTGGATAGATTACTAATATTAATTTAGTTAAATAGCTACTATAAGTAGATATAAGTTTGGATACTTGGATATTATAGTACGGATACATTTAAAAGAAAAGAGAAAGTTAGATTATTTACATCAATATAGTTAAAGTACTAGAAGTAGATAAAAGCTTTGATACTTAGATGTTATAGTACACATATACCTATGAAGTCGATAGAAGCTTAGTCACTTAAATAACATTATAATATAAGGTGAGTACATACGAGTATACTATACTTATTATAGTTTCATGCCATAGCACAGATATTATTTTTTAGTTAGATAATATAAAAAGGGAAAACCTTTTACTAATAAAAAAATAAAAAAAAAAACACTTACATAGATTATTTTGATACGCAATATATATAGGTTAATACTAAAAATAAGTACCTAGTAGATAGAAACTTATATAAATAAAATAAAAAGAAGTAATTTGTTTTAGAAAATAATTAGTGTTTAGATGTAAACATGTAATTTTTTTATAAGAGTGCAAGAAATAAAAGGCTATTTTATTTTATTTTATTTTATTTTTTATATTACTTCGTTTTATGTTACTATTATTTATTGATGCGTGGCCACATTTTCCTACAAATATGTGCCTCATAATAGTTCATACAAGCCTTGATATGAGTGCCGAGCATGTTGACTATCCAGACCTAATACAGACTTAGTGTACTGTGCCTAAACTAATACAAGTAGGAGTTTGATTTAGTTAGGCAAGTATAAGCTAATAATTATCTTCCATATAAATTGGACTGAACGGTAGGTACCAAACTTAACAGAACAGTAAATCTTTATGTATTACAATTATTTATTTTAACATTTTCTGATTCTAAGTTGAGACCAGTATAGGTACTTTATTGTACTAGCCTGTTTCACTACAAAGTATAAAACAAAGTCGCTTCCCGCTGTCTGTCCCCAAGCATGCTTATATCTTTAAAACTACGTAACGGATTTTAATGCGGTTTTTTTAAATATATAGTGTGATTCAAGAGGAAGGTTCATATGTATAATACACTTGTGCGAAGCCGGGGCCGGTCGCTAGTTATAAATAATTTACCTAACGTAACCCTACCCACAAAGCGTGATAGGCCAATAGATTGGGTTAAAAATGTTATCTATCATTTTTTGTCTGTGAGTTAGATTATCAAAAAATATTGGACATTTATTATTTTCCTTTTGTTATTCAATTAATAAATAACAAAGTAAACCTTGACAAAGTTCGGGAGTGGGGGCTCATGACGTCACTTCTCTGTCAATGTAGTCTTCTTATGACGTCACGCGGAACTTTAACGGGCTATTTATTCATCAATTTATATTTAATTGACAAAAGAAAAAATACGTGTCTAATATTTTTTGATAATCTATCTGACGGACTATATTTTTATTTTATTTGTTTAGTTATCATGCCTATTCCTTTAAGCTACACCCAGGCAGGGTTGGTGGATTCATTTACGGCAGCTTAGATTTTATAACACATTTTATTTAGACAAGAGAAAACATATATTATTATGGAAACTAACGTGGTTCTCACACAAATTTTAATATTTTATATCGCGGGAATGTACTCACGTCTATTTTTCATAGTCATTTTATAGTACGACTATAGTTTCGATCGAAATCGACGATCTTTCTCAAGTCGAGTGCTAGCACGCGTTTCCATAATAAAATATGTACTGCAGTGCATTGCGAGACGGCTCCGCGTGCTAGCACTCGACTTGAGAAAGATCGCCGAGTGCGATCGAAACTATAGTCGCGTATTATATGTATAATTGACTATTAAACATAGACGTGAGGACATTCCCATGATGTAAAATAATAAAAAGAAAACATATTATTAAAACATCTGTAATGGACAGTTAGAGATAGAATTTTACTACCTATAGATGTTGTTAGAATATAACTTAAGAATAAGCGATCTAGACAGCCCAATTACTGAACCACTTTTATCCTACAAAAACGGTATAAAATCAGTATTCATATAAATGTTGTGAGTGAGATTATCAGACTTTATCTATATTTGGAAACAAATGTTAGACAGTTTACTTACTTATTTAAGAAATCTGTTTATCGTTGAAGTGGATTAAATTTACCGTATTTTATTTAGTAGAAAATGGTTAATTTTGCAAATCTATCGAAAACTAGGCAAATGAATGAAAACTTTATTCTCAACTATTCATGTGTTAAACTGTAATGAGAAAATACCGACTAAATTATAATTTATGCAGTACCTACGCTTAAATGGAGTACAAATTAAGAACAAATAATTATTTTTCGCAAATAATGGCAAAACCGCCTTCCATCGTGTACAAAATTCAAATATTTCGCTCGATTTGTTATTTATTATTGTTGATTTTTCAAAAACGGCTCAACCGATTTCTGCAAAATTTAAATGTGACCACTTCGGGAGTATACCCTTCCGAACTAAAAAATATTTTTTCGCTTCGGTTCACAATTGGCGAAATTATCGATGAACATACACAAAAAAAATACATCCAGACCAACATAGAACCTCCTCCTTTTTGGAAGTCGGTTAAAAATAAATTCTCCAACAAAGAATGTCTACTTTATTTTTATTTTATTTTATTTATTTATTAAAATCAACAGCCCTTAAAAAACATAAATTAACTTAAAAACTAAACTTAAGGCCAATAACTGATTTATACTATGTTACCAAACAATTTTTTTTTTTTTTTTTGCAGTTTCACAGCATACTTAATACGAGTATTTATTACATAGTTGCGCTGTTTATTTGTGTGTGTGTGTGTGTGTGTCTGTGTGTGTGTGTGATATGTACATAATTATATATTTATTTAAACATATACTTAAATATACTATAAATTTATGCATTAACTGTGTCATATAATACGCGATACACCTCTTTTTTAAATCTCTCTTTTTTGGTATGAAAAATGTCAATTAAATTATTAAATTTCATGTTATATGTTCTATGTAAGCGATTGACAATTGAATTCTGTGCATAGTTTGTGCGAGAATGTGATACAGCAAATAATTTAGTATGTCTAGTGCGAGTCATTGGGGTACAAAAGCTCAGGATGTTCTTGGATAGGTCCGGATTATCTATATATCCATTACACAGGCCATGTAAAAAGGTCATATCCAAAACGGTGCGTCTATTTTCAAGGCTAGTTAGGAGGTGGCACTTGCAAGAGTCTTCATAGTTAGTAGAATATTTAAGAGCTCTATAATTAAGGTGTTTTATGAATTTGTGTTGAATGTTTTCAATGTCCCTAATGTATGTGATGTACGACGGATTCCAAATAGTACTACAGTATTCAAGAATACTACGTACATAAGAGTAATAAAGTAATTTAATACAATTAATGTCAGAAAAAGGTTTACAGACCCGTAAAATAAAGCCAAGACTTTTATAAGATTTATTTATAATATATTCAATATGATTGGAGAAGGTTAATTTGGAGTCCAGTAGAATTCCTAAGTCTCGTACTATGTTTGATCTAGAAATGTCAACACCAGTTAGCTGATAATCGAAGTTAAGGGAATCTTTCTTGCGCGTAAATGAGACACAGTGACACTTGCCCACATTGATACCTATCCGATTACTTTCATAGTAATCAGCAAGACGATTAAGAAGAAGGATTTTGTTTTACTTAAACTTACAAATCTTAACTACAAAACTACTTGCAAATCTTATAATCTAAAACAAAAGACGCCTACGTTTTTGATTCCGTTGCTTTGTTTTTATGATACCTTAGTCATAATATCTGGAAATAGAGGCATTACATTTTGTACGGGTATGGCTGAACTTTGTAGTTTTTTTAACGTAAAAAGGGTCCGCGTTTGACCACCAACTCGCCTGATGGTAAGCGACGTTGCGGTCGTAGGTGAAGCACGTAGACCTAGAATTTTAGATATTAGTTAGATCAGATTTTGGTTTTCCTATGATATTATTTACCAAAGATGAAAAGACGAGATTTACTCATAGGAATTCATAAACTCATATTTGCACATTTTATTTTGAATACTAAACGGGAATTGCTCATGGGAGATTTTTAAGTAAAACAAAATCCTTCTTGGCAGTCGAGTATAAACACGATCGGCTCTACCATTTTTAGGGTTCCGTACCCAAGGGGTAAAAACGGGACCCTATTACTAAGACTCCGTTGTCCGTCTGTCCGTCTCCAGGCTGTATATTATGAACCGTTATAGCTATAAGGCTGAAATGTTCACCGATGATGTATTTATGTTGCCGCTATAATAACAAATACTTAAAATACCAGAATAAAATTAGTAATTAATGGGAGCTCCGATACAACAGACCTGATTTTTAGCCGTTTTTCGTTCTATATTAATATTGCTAACAGGTAGATGCTTGAAATTTTCACAGAATATTTACTCGTAGTTGTATATTCACTTTAATAATATTAAAATAAAATAAATATTTAAGGGGGGCTCCCATACAGTACGGAACCCTCCGTGCGCGAGTCCGAATCGTACTTGGCCGATTATTTACTTACCGTTGGTCTTTCTCTAGGTGAGTACTGGTATGCAGTTTTTTTTTTTACTTGGAAATTTAAAAACAACATAACTTATAAATCACGTGAAATCATTACGAATGTTACGTATTTGTTTATATTTATTTATCGCAACCCTGTCTTGTATTGAGATTTCGCATGGGTTGCTGATCAGAATAACTTTATAGCTGACCTTTTAATAATTCCTATTTCGTATTAATCGCATCAACCTACGCACCACATGACGTGTTACGCCTGCAAATTTGATAACAGTTTCCAAAAATAGACGAGAGAATATTCAATAGGTAATGAAAATAATTCATATTTTAGCCGAAAATAGTATGCCCCTGAGGTTTTAGGATATGTTACGATTGATTTTATTTTTCGGTCAAACTATCCTTACAAGGAAAATGACAAATTGAGATAATATTACTATATTTTTATCCGTAATAGAGTTTTATTTATAACAGTTATTAGATAACTACTTAAATACCTAATTAACATTCATATTAAGTAAACAATTGTAGGTTCCGGTTATTTTAACTATTAAGCCATGTCAGAGGCCTTCAGGCAGCTTAAAAACTCTGACACCAGGGCTAGCGTCCCAGCCGGCTAGTTACGTCAAATCAAACCGTATTTATGACAAAACTCAAAATCAAAACAAAAAAGTCGCCGAGCTTCTCAACACTGTCCGCCTACATAGATAGGAGAAGCCAAGAAAAACATTTAGTTCTTTACTATGGATAAGTTAGTTAGAGGGAACCAGATAATTTTACGTGAACCCCCGCTTACGAATTATGGACCCCCATGTTTTGGTTAACGCCATCGTAAACCCCCGTCGAGTCTCCCGTGGACCCCTGGGGGACCTTTCCCCACTTTGGGAACCAACGGTCTAGGACACTACACCACCCTGAATTTTGCAATGCATACCTGCCGATGCAAAACTCGGCTGTGCGCTGCACAGCACTGTGCTCGTTACTTTACATTTTTTTTTCCTAACCTATGCTGTCCTACTTCTATGCAAAGCTCTCCCCCACTCTCTTAATTTTTTTGCGTCCCGTAGCAAAATCCAGCCAATTTTCTGAGTAAGTGCCAAAATCGTCACTCCGGCGTTTTTTAGGCCTTCGTCTGCCCTCAGGTACTCTACCATTAAACATCTTAAATCTCATGATATGATTGGGAAATTGTTATCTCCAATGGCGAGAATTATTAGGTCCAATTATGAAGGCACGATCGTAAATTTAATAGCAACGTAAAAAGTGTTATCTCTGTCAAATGCCTAAAGTGAAAAAGAAACAGACATATGCTAATTAGCTATTACTAGCTACGATGGCGCCTTCATAATTGAGCCTATATCTTACTTGTCTCTCCTTCTCGCATCAACACCATACTGCTCGGCGAAACGTCGTATTTGCTGAACAACATCTGCCGTGGAGCTTTTGTGTGGAGCAAGCCGCGGAAGGGCAAGTTTACAGGGGACTGAGCGCGCCCTCCGCAGGTCGGAAACGCTGTAGGCCATTTAAGCTGATCTGAAAAATAAACACCATTCTGATTACGCCTGCCCAGCGATATTTCCACAACAGATAGAGATCAGAACGGCCACGGTAATGGTATCTAAAATAGTATTGTGACTCGGTCCTCTTCTTGAAATAAATACCTAGAGCCCCACGACGCCATGCAGAACGTATCACGCTTTAGGGCTGCCCGACATCCATCTACCCATCCATCAACCATAAAACGTCACGTGGCTAGCACATGCGTCACACTCGTGATCGGGTGCTGCATGCGGGTCGCCGGTTTGCTCGCAGCATTCACGCAAAGCACTGAAACTACTAACTTAGACTAAGATTTAAACTAACCTCTCTCTATAGTACAGTCGAATTCTTTGAAATGTAACTACTCAACAAAGGGCACAGACCCTGGAGTTTGTGGGTCAATAATTTAAATTATAAAAAATAAAGGTCCACTGCTACTAGCGGCTTGCATCCAGCGCGATCCTGCGGTCTTAATGAGGCCATCCGGCCACCTTGACGTCCTACGCGCTTGCCGGTGCATGGTCTCCACTCGAGAAGTTTTTGACCTCATCGGTCATCAGTTCTCCGCGCTATGTGCCCTGCCCATTGCCACTTCAACTTGCCAAACCGCTGGGCTATGTCGGTAACTTTGGTTCTTCTACGTATCTCCTCATTCCTGATTCGATCCCGTAGAGAGACTCCGAAAATAGCCCTCTTCATAGCTCATTGTGCTTATTAATAAGGCCCATAGTTAAAGACCACGTTTCAGTGCCATAAGTCAACACTGGCAACACCCACTGGTCGAACACAGGGCTGCCCGCATGCGGTAGCTAAATTGCACGTTCACTGATACAAACCCACGTGTAAGGAGTGTAAACCGAACGCTGAGGTAGGTATGATTCCCGTTTCAACCGTTTTTGTGACGACAATACTGTTAAATACCAGTACTGTGGCCAAGCCGTCAGTTTAACAGTATTTTCTACAAAAAACTAGGGACTATTATATTCGGCGCCGGATCTTGACGAAGTACTCTACTTACTACCTACGCTGCGGTTGGTATCAATGTTTTTGCCATTGTTTCTGAATCGAAAATCTAGCATCGTTACGACCACTGGATTCGTAACTAAGAGAATAAATAACATGTCAATATTCAGTCGTATTTGTATCGCAGACTTGACTAATGTTTTGTAAAAAATAAAATAGTCGTCAGTTTTGACTCCAACAACAAAATGGCTTATATACAAATTAATAAAAATAATTTGGCAAATGAAAACTAAAAGAAAAACCAAATTTAATAGACATGCCATCCTCAATCCCCCTTGATTACGGCACATAACATTAGCTAGCGATTAAATGTAATTTATTATAATTTAACATGAAATTTGTAATGCAAACCACGTCACAAGGCTTTGGAATACTGATCAAGGGTTGAATATGACATTCGGATTGCAAATTGCCTTATTATAAATGTTTGTTGACACTTACCCTTATAACTCCAGCTATTTTTCGGGTCAGGGACCGCAAGTTCTAGATCAAGATCTGGAAACAAGAAAGGCTAATATTAAACTAGCGCTGCTGTACAATAGCGCTTATACGTAAAGTACGACGTGGGTGTCTTCAAATCCCGAGTAAATAGGTATCTTCTAGGTAAGCGTGCTACATCCTAGACCGCATATCTGCTCAAAATCAGGCAGTGTGTAGTCAAACGCAAACCTATATGGAATAAAAAAAAACGTAGCGTAGCTCGATTAAGTAGGTGTTCGATAACGATAATTGATATTAAGCAACGTTCAGCATGGTCAGTTTTCCGATGGGTGACCGCGGGTGGCATTTACAACTGAGTGCTGCCGTGGCTCGGATGACACATCAAATTGTAGGCTGCGTCTTGCGGCGGCTTGAAAACTCTGACATCAGGGCTAGCCATCCAGCCTATACGAACTTACTTTTTTATTAAACTAATTTTTGCAAGTGGCATCACCTGCATGATATTTTGATTTTTCAGCTATCCCATGGAAACCATTCCCACCCTGGGATTCCCTCCCAGGGCAAGCATTTGTGTGATGAACATATCTATAGGTAGTACCTAGTACATATAGTACCTATCTATAGGTAGTATATCAGTCTCTGGCAGCCATATTACAAGCTTTGCTTAGTTTGGGGTCAAAGACTGTGTGTGAGATGCCCCCTAATATTTATTTATTTTATTTTTAAACATTTATTTTCTCGAAGAAAAGAAGTAGACCATGTTGCTCTCCGGACTTTAAGCCACATCCATACCAAAACTCAAGTCTAGATATTCGTTGCTTTGTTGCTGCGTGTAAGAGTAACCAACAAATACACTTTTGGATTAATAATATTTAATAAGCATTCTGTTATTTTGACATGGAACTATGGGCACTTGAACAAGTGAAACAACTTAAATAAATAAAATATAAACGAAGTAATTTAATTTTAAAGCTAATAAATATATTTTTAACAATACGTGTAAAAAATAAAAATACATCCCTCATCTGTCGACGTTGTCTGTTGTCACAAACATTTTTTGCAACTTCCGAATGTTTCAAAAATGTTTGACACCCATGTCAGTTGCCCTGTACTAGTAACTCACATGCATGCACCGGTTTTATTATATTAAGGGTTTGAACATTTTTGTATGGAAGCTGGCATATCCACACGCCGCCATTTTGTTTTTTAGGGTTCCGTAGTAAAACGAGGCCGTAGTATAGCCGTGGTGGTCTAGTGGTAATGACACCCGTATTACAATCGTGATGTCGTGGGTTCAAATCCCGGTCGCGTACCAATGAATTCCTTGAAATTTATGTACGGAATTTCACACCAATGGCTTTTCGGTGAAGGAAAACATCGTAAGGCAACCTGCATACGTCCGTAGAAGAAATTTGATGGCGTATGTGAATCCACCAACCCGCACTGGGCCAGCGTGGTGGATATGGCCCAATCACCTTTCGTGGGTAGGCAGTGGACTATTGAAAAGGCTGGTCCAGTAAAACGAGGAACCCTTATAATTTCGTTGTGATCGTCCGTCCGTCCGCATTATAACTTCCACATACATGTATCAACCAAATTGCATGAAGTTTGATATTATGAAAGTTTAAGTATAGATCTCAATCTCAATTACTTAAAAAACTCAAAACAATATGTTTAAGGGGTAGCTCCCATACATGTAAAGAGGAGATGATTGTTTTTTAACTCCAACCCCTCATGTGGGGTGTCGTTGAATAGGGTTTCCTAAACGATTTTCTTGTCACAAATATACATATAGGTACTTATAATATATGAAACATAGACAAGTTCGTATTTCCTCGCTTTTGACTTGAAAAAGGCAAGAAGTCTTTTATTGGAAACTCTGTACTGTATTATAACAAAATTCCAAGTGAAATATTAGATTTAAATGAAAAAAAATTGCCAAGGAAAAACTAACTTTTTAATGCTTATCATAGTTATTAACAATATATAGATGATAGAAAGGCTTGGGAGTAGCTCTGCCAATTCCTAGCTGGCTAAAAATAGTGTATAACAAGCCTATGTACTTTTTCTTTGTTTAATTTTAACTTAATGTTAAAACTTGTCGTGCCTAAGCGCATTTTTAATAATGCCAAAAGGCTGAAAAAGCAAATAAAATACATGCACCATTAGTGAGATATACTCGTAGGTGAAGTAGAAAAAGTATGTGTGTAAAAAACAGCTTCAATACGTACTTACATGTCCTACATGCAAAGCACAAATGCTACATACAAAAAAATACTAACCAATGTCATTCTTGATTTTTCCTCCATTGTCATATTCCTGAAATTTCTCCTGCGTTTCACTTGAAAAATCCTGGAAAGTAAAATATCCAAAATTAATTGACATAATATACAAGCTATAAAAATAAATAACTTTTACAGAGCCAAGAAGTTCACCAATGAACTGACAATTTCATTGCATACGTTTTTCTAGTTCGCCGTCAATATTTCAGCCATAGGACGTCCACTACTTGACATAGGCCTCCCCTATAGATCTCCAATAAGACCAATCAGAAGCGGCTTGTATGAGGACTATATATATGAGGATTACTATAGATATATGTCGTTACGTCGATAAGTGTGCCAGCCGGTTTTTTTTAAATAGGTTTTTTTTTATTCCATATAGGTTTGCGTTTGACTACATACTGCCTGATGTTGAGCAGATATGCGGTCTAGGATGTAGCACGCTTACCTAGAAGATACCTATTTACTCGGGATTTGAAGACACCCACGTCGTACTTTAGCGGGAAGACAGACCCAGGCAAAGCGTTCCACATTCTGGCTGTTCGTATGAGGAATGAGGATTCAAAACGCTTGGTTCTAACGCGCGGAATGTCCACCATAAAAGGGTGGCGCTAAGGTCGCGTCTGTCTAGCCGTACGATAACAGAAAGGTTTCATCTTAGTTGCTGGTTTCCTACATCTGAGACTGGCCTTAACCTTCAAAAATTATTTTCATTTGACCTGACAAGATAATTAAAAGTAGGAAAAAGATTTCAGAACTTTAGAAGAAAGGTTTTATCTGAGAAATTACAAAAGTTTTGAAGAGTTGAAGACAAATATCGAAAAACAATCTTTTAGGTTATCTCTCAGAGATTTACGATGCCTGTTACGAAACCAGTTTAACCTACCTCTTTACTTATTTAATAATCGGCCAAGTACGAGTTAGTTTCGCACACGGAAGGTTCCGTACTGTATGGGAGTCCCCCTTAAATATTTATTTTAATGTAATTTAATTATTTATTATTAAAGTACTGTACACAGTAGTATACAGCTAAATATTCTGTGAAATTTTCAAGCATCTACCTGTTACCATTATAAATATCGAGCAAAAAACAAAAATCAAATAAGAAAACATGAAATTCCATTCAAATTAAGCAATCAATGGACTTAGAATAACTTTAGATTTTATCTCTTAGGTAACAAGAAAGCCCAATGTTGCTTATTCTATTAACAGCGATCTCGATTCTAGTCACATCACATATGTAAAAACTATTAAAAACTTTTAGCGGTCTATGTCATAGCGTAAATAGTTTATTTTACTAGTGTTAGGTTTAGTGCAGCACTAAACCTGTAACGTGTGGTTGTATTTTAATATATTTATAATGATGATGATGAGGTATTATGTATTTTGAAACCTAACACTAGTAAAATAAACTATTTACGATATGACATAGACCGCTAAAAGTTTTTAATAGTTTTATACATATTTGATGTGACGAGACTCGAGTTCGCTGTTAGTGATTCTGAGGGCAAAACTAGAATAAGCAACAATGGGCTTTCTTGTTGCCTAAGAGATATACTCTGAAGTTTTTCGAAGTCCATGTGAATAGGTATATTTCTATAAGCGTGTTGCAGGTAAGTATTATACTAGAATAATAGATCTACAATTATGAAGTACGCTGAGAGTTAGGGAGTAATTAAAAGAATACAAAGCACCCTTTTTCTGCAGCGCCTTGCATATTTCGTAATTTGATTTGGATTATTATTCCTTACTAGCAGCGCCCCGCGGTTTTTTCCCGCGTTGTGCCCGTTCCCGTGGGAATTTCGGGAATTTTTATACATATAAACCTTCCTCTTGAATCACTCTATCCATTAAAAAAAACCGCATCAAAATTCGTTGCGTAGTTTTAAAGATTTAAGCATACAGACAAACAAACAAACAAACGAAAATAGCGACTTTATTTTATACTATGTAAGGATAAGGATGAATAAGCTCGAGGTAGCCCAACGCGCTATGGAGAGGGCAATACTCGGAGTCTCGCTGCGAGATCGAATCAGGAATGAGGAGATTCACAGACGTACCAAAGTTACCGACATAGCCCAGTGGATTAGTAAGATGTAATGGCAATGGGCAGGGCACATAGTCCGGAGAACTGATGGCCGATGGCGCAGTACGACATAGGACATATGACATTCTACGCTGCGTTTGCCGGTACATGGTCTCCACTCGAGAACCCTTCGACCCCATCAGTCAAAATTTATACTATGTGGTATCAGGGTCTGATGAAGCCGTGGTGGTCTAGTGGAGAGGTCGTGGATTCAAACCCGTTTCCCGTACCTATGAGTTTCCTTGGAACCTATGATTCGAACGGAATTCCATACCACTGGCTTTACGGTGAAGAAAAACATCTTGAGGCTACCTGCGTACGTCCGTAGGAGAAATTAGATGGCGTGTGTGAATCCACCAACCCGCACTGGGCCAGCGTGGTGGATATATGGCCCATTCGCTCTTCATGGGTAGGCCTACGTCTTGCAGTGGACTATTTAAAAGGCTGCAATGGTTACGGTACCCGTACGAATGATAAACTTACATAATTCCGTGGCAGTTCCATAGTTTCCGTAGTCAGGTCATGGGCCTCGCGACCCTTCAGCGGATAATGGAATATCCATATCGTCGGCTACAAACAAACGGAGGCGCTTAATAAATGCTACTGGAAGTGCTGCAAGAAACGTCACTGGCTTGCGTTTGACAACAACATGAATTACAAGCTAGTCTAGTTCCCACATTCTGGACAGATGAAAAAAAAATCGCCGTGTCTAATATAAAGAATTTCGCTTACGCTCGAACAATTAAAAAAATGCCTGCAAGATTTAAAGAAAAAAGATAAATCTCGTAGCTGTGGTTGGCTATTGCGAGGATATTGGCAAAAAGCCAAGCGTGATTCTTGTGTAGACTTTAAAAGAAAAAACAAGTTGGAGGACCTACTTTAAATTACCTAAAATTATGATAAATTAAAGTAAATAATATAAATTAAAGTGAATAAATTTAAGTTTTCAATTATGATATCTAATTCTGCGTCTATTATTCAGTCTCCTCATCTATACATACATATATCAATAAAATTGGAGTGTCTGTTTGTAATATTGAAATATCCGTTTTTTACTACATGTATATGAATATATATACGGTACAAACACCAAAATAACATTTTTTACAATGTTTGTCTGGCTGTCTGTCTGTCCTCTCTGAAATGGCTGGACCGATATTGACGGGACTTTTATTGGCAGGTAGCTCATGTAATAAGGAGTAACTTAGGCTACGTTAATTTTAGAAAAAATATTTTATCTCGGGCTAACGCGGGTAACACCGCGGGGCGCAGCTAGTACTATAGTAAAACTGCTGTACCCACCCGACCAAACTTCAGTCTATCCCGGGTTTCGTTGTCGAGTTGCCGCTGGATGTCGTCAGCATCATCGCCAAGAGTGTTTGCCCGGGAGGTCACCATATCTCGGGTCGAATTCCCTGCGAAATATATTAATCTCTTTGAATTCCGCTTACATGCAAGGTCGTTTGTTTTGCAAAGCTGTTTTGCCTTTCAATCAAAACTTCTCGATTGTTGAAAATTCTAAAAATACTTAAAGCTTATGTACCAAGTTTCATCAACATTTGTTGAGAAATACGACTAGAGCCTTTATTTATTTGGGTATACAATTGCCGTATAATGTCTAGTTACAATTACACTTAGGTATATAATAGTAACACAGTGCACATTATACCCTGTCGTTAAGGTGTTGCAAATAGTATATTAAACTAAGTATAACGTATGCATCTTTTATGATATTTTATAGTGTAGTAGCATTTTTTTGTTAAAAGTCGTTTGAATTTATTTTGGAATATTTTGTGATTAGTACTGGTTTATACTTTAGTACTGGTTTTGTATGGTTTACTTAAAGTTGCGCATGTGGTGTAGCGGGGTATGTAATGATGCACCGTAAATACCTGGATGCTTCCTTGCTATGATATTCGGGAATCCAGGCAATCACATAAGAACTTTGAGCACAAAAAGTTTGTTTTCTAACACTTCCAAATAAATAATCTCTATATCTTACGAAAGTCCACTGTTAACAAATAAAATATAAAACGGCGAAAAGAACGATCTATTACATCGATTATTATAATACAATATTATAAAAGAGTGCCGGTTGCAAGACAAAGAATTACGAACTGTCTTAGTTGTCGTAGTTTTTGTAACGGAGGGTAGTCGCTTGCCCACATCGCGCCGGCCGTCGAAGCCGTGCAAAGGTTACAAGCGACGACCGCGACCCGACATTTATGTCGGAAGGTAAGTTACAATGTAGATTTTAATATAATAATATTATTGTGTACGGACCCTGCAAAATATTGAACCAAAAATACACTTTGAAACTTTTATTGATCGCAATCGCAACAGATCATAAATCAAAGGATTACAGAATCTCAAGAATCACAAATCAGTAGAATCAAGAATCACACTTACAAGAAATATATCTAAATCTTGGTACAAAAAACTTAAAAGGCATCGATACTGCGTTTTAAGGAGGTTCTTCGCCATTTATCGGGCTTCGTACAAACTACATTACTAAACGTATCGATAGATGGCGTGAACTGCAATTTAGAATTTTGTACAGTTGTTTCTAATTTATATAATGCCAATTTTTATTCAGTATTTTAATTCAGAATAATTAAGTTTCATATTGTTTAGTTATTAATGTAAGTTTAGTATAGGATATATTTCACAACGAGCACTTCTCAAAGTAATGACTTTTAAACCTAGGCTTTTCTCCACAAAACAATTGTTTCAAGAATGTGCCGTACTCTCAGTCCGACAATTGTTTATAAAATCACTGATAGTCAGACAACATTCACAAATCAGCAAACAAGATTTTCAAATAATTAATAAAAAACGACGTAAAGATCGCATATGTGAAATTGTAAGGAACAGAACTACGTATGGCACTTTGTCTGTACAGTCTTTGGGACCATTAGTTTACAATAAAATCAATAAAATACTAAAAATTGACAAACTTAATAAATTTGAATGTACCCAATCAAAAATAAAATATCTACTGTCACTGGACTACGAACAATCTGAAAAACTACTAGAAATAATAAAATGATATGGATAACAGTAAATCAAGTTTTTGAAGGTGGATGAACAAAGGAATTAAAATACTTACACACAACAAACTATTATATAAGTATATTATTTATGTATATTAATTTTCAATTGTTATATAAGTACATTATTTAAGTATATTATTTCATATCTTTGCACATTATAAAAAACAATTTCATAAAAATACAAAAATATTGTATATTATTTACTTTACTGACTGTATAAATAAGTGTATTATTAATAGTGTTACTTGTTTAGCATTGAATAATTGTACCCTACTATACAGGCTCTTATGAGACCTAGTGTAGGGTCCAAATATTTAAAAAAATCACTTTTGAAATAAAAGTTAAAGTTAAAGTTATTATATTCTAGCTGATACCCGGTGAACTTCACCTCACCATCTGTCAACTGTCAATGATAACTTTTACATGCTTTACAATTGCAGGAACATTTTGTATGGGAAAATTAAATTCATGTTATTATTTTTTATTATTTATTTAAGTTATATAATAAGAAATAAGTAATGAGGCATCGGCAAGTATGCCACACGCGTTCGCGTGTGGCTCCATACATTTTGTTCGCAAGGGGCACTGTAGTCTGTAGGTACTATAATATAACTCACGAACAAATTAAAATAATGATTTTTAATTCAGTCATCATGCGTATTGGTCGCACCAACTCAAAATCCTTCTTTGGCTCATGTACAACAACTTTGCTAAAGATCATCACATGATCAGTTGCATTGTTTACGATTCTATAAAGGACATACCTACAGAAAAATGTGTATGAAGTCATACAGAAACTACTGTAGTTTCAATTTACATGTAAACTTGCACTAATCCCTCTTTATACGAGAAAAAAAACAACATTCCCTAAGAAAATTTTGGAAGCATAGACGCTTCGACTATTGGGTCAAACTATCCACTAATAATCCTAATCCTCTTTAGTAAGGCTATACGGAAGAAATAATAATTCACTACGTTGGCCAAATGCCAAATGTGAAATTGTAAAGCTTTGTATACACTGCGCGACAATGTTTCGGACACACAGTTTCTGAAACATCACATAGACGTTTCCAGGTACAGCACCGAAACATACCAAAAAACATACGTTTACCACAAAAGTTTCATGCACAATTTAGACAATATTTAACAGTCCAAATTCCATGCTTAAACAGTGTTTAAAGTGTATTTAAATCTTATGTGGTAAGGCGGGTACTTTTTTACAAAATTACTGTCTCTGAATCATTATGATTTGTTTCTAAAACAGAGTTTATAAACAATTGTTACTTAGTGAATACATGGCTTAATCCACAAGTTTGTTGACCGAGAAAAATAAACTATTTTTATGCGAAGCCTATTTCATCCCGCTCGTACACAAATCCTCCTTCATCTTTCTTTTCCTGGACGTATGTTAGCCGATCTAATCTAAATAAGGATTATAAATGCTTGTCATGTACCTACTAAGTTGATGAAATGTCACTGTCCTACATCTTTTAATATTGGAAACATTTACGTAGTAAATGCATTTCATAGTAATTCAATTCAAAATGAAATAGCAAAAAAACAAATATTTGATGTGTAAAATTCTTTCTTTTTTTTAGCCGTTGGACGTCTTCTACGAGATATGACAGGCCTTCCCTATATATCACTACATAGTATAAAACAAAGTCGCTTCACGCTGTCTGTCTGTCCCTATGTACAGTATGCTTAGATATTTTAAACTACGCAACGGATTTTGTTGCGGTTTTTTTAAATAGTTATAGTGATTCAATAGGAAGGTTTATATTGTTTAATACACCTGTGCGAAACCGGGACGGGTCGCTAGTCTCTAATAAGAATGGTTGATAGCGCTATCTGTCCACCTTGTGAATGGACCTGCAACCCTTTTTTAACACGCTTATAGGTCGACGTATATATGTAACTAACATGTAATTGAATCTAAGGTTACTAATTCAACCATCTTCCAAGGGTCGTAGCGTAATGAAAATTGGCAGCTGTATGTACATAGTTCTGATGAATAATAATATGGTACTGTCGAACTGATCTGATGATTGAGCCCGAAGATATGAACTGGAACTTCATGATGGAAAATCTAATCATAGCTGTTTTGGATTTCTTAGAAGTCTTGTAAAGAACTTTTGTCCACGATTAGGTTTCAAGGTCTGATGATGAAGCTGGAAGATAGGCACTGGCATTCCATGACAGAATATCGTATCACAGTCGTGTTTGCACTTATGAGGAAGGCCACGTAATGGACTAAGCGTGTTTGTATAGTGTTTTTAAATTAATAATTTATTATCTTTTCTTTTAGACCCAGGAAAATCTTTTATCGATACCACTGGCCTGAGTCGCCGCCGACCCTAGTCGGCGGTATATCTACCCACTAAAAACTTGGGGTGTTTCTGCCTCTGCGCTTTGTGTTGGAGCTAAGACACGCTTCTGCACTCCTCTGCGGCCCCAACAGTGGGACGTCCAACCAAGCGAATAATGCCTGTCTCGTGGTATTTCACTTGAGATTTTTTCGAACCCATCGGGCGTCCTCCGTGCTATAATATGCTCTGCCCACTGCCATTTTTTTGGAATTTTAGAGTTCGTCCCATAATAATATTTGTTCCTTTTGATGTACTAAGGTCACCTTTATGAGGTTGTAAGTCATCAGTAATCCTGTATACACAGTGATCCGCGAAGTTTGCAAAGAGACCGTAAAAAGGAAACAGTGTTGCAAATTCGTGCCATTGCATAAATAAACAATTCTATTGTCATGATAAATAAACAAATAAACACCATAAATACATTTTTACTGCAGAGGTTTCTATATCGTTTGTAGTTAATTAACTTTTTAACTGTGTTATCTCGTAAGCGAATTCATATTTTGACTGAATGGCTGTACCAGCTACAGAAAGTCTAGTAACAGCGAGAGAGTGGATATAAATTTAAGTTTATTTGTTTCATTCCGTGTGGTAGCGCTCGTAGTCGTAGCTCGTAGCGTAATTTGACTAGGTGTTGGTCAACGTTCCGCACGGTCAGTATTTTGGATGGGTGACCGCAGGTGGCATTTTCCAATTGAGCGCTACCGTGGCTCAGATGACACGTTAAATTGTAGATCCCGGCTATTTTAACCGTTTAGCCATGTCAGAGGCATTCAGGCGGTCTATAAACTCTGACACCAGGCCTATCCCGGCCTGTACGAACTTACTTCATTCCGTAAAGATTTCATTCAGAATTTTTATTGTAGTTTAGGTACAAACAACATAGCAATATACAAATCGACAGTATAAAAATCCTGTACAGGATGACTGCAATTTTAGTAGCGATACTTTACAGTTGCGTCGTCGCTATTATCAACTTTTACTATGAAGCCAACTTCGAAATAGCGGCTCAGTTTTCTCTACATTTTGTTTGAAAAAGTTTGCGTGAAAATCATACTGATAGGCAAAATTTATTTCTAGACTATTGATAATGAATTTGAAGTCACATGATAGTCTAACAAAGCTAAATAATCGGCCAAGTACGAGTCGGACTCGCGCGGGAAGGGTTCCGTACCGTATTGGAGCACCCCTTAACATATTTTATTTTAAGTTTAATTATGTATGTTTTTAGTGTATATACAACTTAATATTCTGTGAATATTTCAAGCATCTACCTGTTGCCGTAAAGTTACTTATATCGAGAAAAAATTGGTTGCCTGTAAAGTCGGTATACGGGCGAAAGTTTTACGTGACAACGACTTTGAGACGAATGAGACGAATGAGAGCGCATAACGTGAGCGGAGCGTAAAATATTTAAGGGAGCCTCACTTAATATTTTATTTTTATTATGACTATTAATTTTTGAAGTGAAAATTTAACTAAATACTTATATATAATTCTGTGAATATTTCAAGCGTCTACCTGTTACCATTATTAATATCGCGCGAAAAACGGCTAAAATTCACGTTTGTTGTATGGGACCCCCCATTAACATTTATTTTATTCTGTTTTTAGTATTTGTTGTTATAGCAGCTACAGAAATATATCATCTGTGAATTTAAACGTTCTAGCTCACACGGTTTATGAGATACAGCCTCGTGACAGACAGACAGACGGACAGACAGATAGAGAGACAGACGGACAGACAGACGGACAGACAGACGGACAGACAGACGGACAGACACACGGACAGACAGACGGACAGACAGACGGACAGACAGACAGACAGACAGACAGACGAACAGACAGACGGACAGACAGACGGACGGACATACAGACAGACAGACGTACAGACGAATGGACAGACGGACAGACAGATGGACAGACAGACGGACATACAGACGGACGGACAGACAGACGGACAGACAGACATACAGACGGACAGACAGTCCGGCTGACAGACCGACGGACAGCGGAGTCTTAGTAATAAGGCCCTGTTTTTACCTTTCCCCTTTGGGCACGGAACCCTAAAAACGGAAAAAGGTTCGCAACAAAACAGTGCGACCCCTGATGAAATTCACGGCAGATCTCCCAAACAAGATAAACGGCTTACTCCTATTTCAGTCGAGCCGTGGGCGGTGCTCGACATAATCTAAAATATCCCCGATATTAACCACGTAAACATGTTGTTTCAACTGCCTCTGGGACTTTCCATTCGCAATCACTACAGACTTTATTAATTTATTATATTTTTACTAATTAATCTTGTATTGGAATATAGATAGCTAGCGACACGCCCCGACATTGCACAGGTGTGTTATACATATGTATAAACCTTCCTCTTGAATCCCTCTATCTATAAAAAAACCGCATCAAAATCCGTAGCGCAGTATTAAAAATATAAGCATACATAAGGACAGACAGACAGCGGGAAGCGACTTTGTTTATACTATGTGGCGAAGACAGAGAATCTGACAAAACAGACGAATTGAAAATGTACTATACGATACGAGTGTTGCTATGCAAATTATACATGAGTATAGACCAAATAAAACTTCTTTGCGGTTGTGATGCAGATAACCTAATCCTGACTGAAACTCATTTAAAAATAGCTACGCGAGGATTGGGTCACCCCCAAGTCCCCCAGTCCTCTCCACTCTTATCTATCTCTTGCCTTTGTTCATCCAGTCAGGTCCAGCTCTAGCTGTGAAAACATCTCTCCATCTTTTCTTTTCCTACTTTCCTTTTTCCGTCCCGTGAGGTCTGTCCTGTTTCTCTTTTCGTCTACTTATCTTGTGATTTCAAGTCTACATTCTTCAAAATTATTAGGTTACTTGTTACATCCCAAAAATTGCGTCTAACTTGATTAGTTCAAGCATCATCACATTTCAACGTTTCAATACATGAACAGATACCAATTCTCGCCAGCAGAGTTTGTTTATGTCCAAATATCCTATTCAAACAGTGATTCCAATACGTGTACATATTTTATGTGATTTTTCAATTTAGCTTCCATATCTGAACTGCATACAAAGTTGGTCGCCACTCGCCTAAGGGCTCATACATTCTGGACGCGTAATAAATTGTAAATTCGTGAAGGCCTGACGGCAAAGCTACAAAAAAAACTAGAATAGCTAACGGATTGCATGGCGCTTTTGCTTCATCATCAGTTGTGTCATCTACATCGCCATCATTTAATAAATCATCCCAACCACTAGAGCAGTTATGCCAGAAGCCTGGAGCCAAGCTCCGTTAGGTACTTTAAAGAGCTAAGCTGGATTGGGTAGACGCTGGAGAGAGAAATGCACAAAGCACCCCATGCGGGACATCAGTGCAGGACTTATCGCTCCCACACCGAATAAGAATAAGAAAGCCGGATGGCTAGTTCTGGTTTCAGAGCTTTTAAGAGAGTTTCTGATATATGAATAAACGGCACAGATAAGTATTCTTTGTAACGGGTATTACCGTATTAAAAGTAAACTGTGCAAAAAGTAAAAACTAAAATCCGTCCGTAAACTGCGTTATACAAGTGTCGCAAGTTGACTTGTATATCCCTTTTTTTTTGTGATACGGAACAAAAACTGAGACAAATTTGCAACGGAAAATATTCCCTAGAAATGTGTATATTAGTTCAATGCTAAAAATAGATAAAAATTAAACGTACAGATTACATGTAATATATGGATGAGAACGCCTTTGATTTGCTGCACACATGAGTTGCGCAGTCTCGTTAGTGACGGCGTATTGACTGAAGGTATATTGAAGCTGAAGCATTGAAAAGCTAGTCCAATAACGCCACACAAGGTTGATGCGACTAATCTATGTTCCAAAACATTCCAGCTATAGAAAATAGTTTGCTTTAGCTTAGCTAATTCGCGTGGATACATCGATATTCGGTAAAAAGACTGCGTTTTCAAAATGTTCATCATTCACATTCATTCCTCATCACACTCATCCTCATTGGTATCTCAAAATTCTTGAGAGAATCCCGTCAAGCACAGCGTACTGCGACAGAAGATAATATAATTTAGACCGAAGAAACTCGCTGGATGCAGGCCGCTTCCAATATCGCAGGAAATCCATAGAGGAGACAAATAAATGAGCTTGAAGCTTGGAGGCCTATGTCTAATAGTGGACGTCCAACGGCTGATAGTTATGATGAAAATGACGGCGTACTTAGTATGTCCACTCACAAGCTACAATCGGGCTGATGACGAGAATGTGATCAAACAGTAGCCGTCTTACCAAAAAAGTTTTACGCACGCTTTAACAATGTTTAACAGTACAAATTGCATGGTTAAACAGTGTTTAAAGCGTGTTTAAAACTTGTGTGATAACTTTTGTGGGTGTTCAAGATAAGTAAAACATCTGACCGATATCTAAACGCCTCGATCGTACCGACTGGTTACTTACGCTCAACCTTTTAGCACGAGGCCAACCCCGAGATCACAAAAAAATCAGTTGTTCCATAATAATACCCTATTCAGTATTCACAACGTAAATTGATTCAAAATTTATTTCAGGGTTGGTCCGACAGTAAAAGTTATCCATCTATCTATGTGATAGGTAGTTATGTCTAACCAAGATACATCTTTTTAATGTTGCAAGCCCGTTGTGGGTCCACTGTTAGAACTAATATTTATTTATAAACATCTTTGCAAGATACAGTGTTGCAAATAAACGATTTCTGATTTCATCTAGAAGTACTAAAGTCGTCCTTAAGACACTTAAGTATAGTTTAATGCCTAAGAAACTCAGGACATAAATCTACGTCAATTTATTGTGCCTGTGTAGACGGTTACGCCATTAGTTTTATTCCTCACGTACGCACAATCCTACGAGCTTACAAACCAATTATGAACAAAATATATTTATGTATCTCCTCAATTACCTGAATATCCGAGGGCTTGAAGGCGCGTGAACCAAAAAAATATAAACAAAGCATTTCTGATCTGTTTGTAAAACATGTTACAAAAGTCTGGTCACGTCTCATTTGGGATTATAAGCGGTAAAAAGCTTTCAACATTTTTACGAGACATTACGATTTTATTTAGGACGTAGTATTTTTCCACTGTTTTTCTGGAATTACAAATCACAATTTTACGTTTGACTGGTCGGGAATAAGAGAATAATTTCTGTTTCGACTCAAACTTTTCTTAACTTTTCTATTATTTGTGAAATACCTGTGTAAAATAACTACCTTCTTCAGTGTGACATTGAAATTTGCAAAGTAGACAAATGTCAAGACTTTAGTAAAAACTTTCATGATTCGTGTGACCAAAAAGTTAGCAATAATGGATGTTTGTCTAGATAACGATTTCAGGATTTCGTTGTACTCATGCCTTTCTATGGGACGAACTTTACAGTCGCGAAAACTTAGCTGTTTTTAGGGTTCCGTACCCAAAGGGTAAAAACGGGAACCTATTACTAAGACTCCGCCGTCCGTCTGTCCGTCTGTCTGTCTGTCACCGGGCTGTATCTCATGAACGGTGATAGCTAAAACGTTAAAATTATCAAAGATGTTGTATTTCTGTTGCCGCCACAAAAACAAATACTAAAAATATTAATATTTAAGGGGGGCTCCCATACAAGAAACTTGATTTTTTTGCTCGATATTAATGACGGCAACAGGAAGATGCTTGAAACTTTCACAGAATATTAAGTTATATATTTCATTCAAAAATAAATAATTAAACTAAAATAAAATTTATAAAGGGGGGCTTCCATATGGTGCGGAACTCTTCGCGCGCGGGTCCGACTCGCACTTGGCCGATTTTTTTTTTTTTACAAAAAACGTTCACCTTATACTTATATACTACGAGATTCATCGTGCACTGAAAATTTGAGATAAATAAATACCTCACATCCCGACGTCTTGACCGAGTTGCATCGATCGTGCAGACTGTATGCTGTCTATCCACAATCGATGCAACTCGGTCGAAACGTCGGGATAATGAAGTATTTATTTATCTCATATTTCCAGTGCGTGATTAGTCCCGTAATACCTTAGATTAATGATTGGTCTCGCTAACCTCGACTAGATACCGCGCTATCCTAAAACAATAGCTCCTTGAATGCGGCAACACCTTATAGAATTGTGTGCACTATAATAAGTAATAATAATAAATATTAGGGGACATCTTACACACGGCCTCTGACCCCAGACTAAGCATAGCTTGTGATATGGCTGCCAGAGACTGGTATACTACATATACATATTTTAAATACATACTCCCTGGGTGGGGATCGAACCCACGCCTCTTTGACCCAGAAGTCACTAACCACTGAGCCACCGAGGCAGTCTACTATGTGTCTAAAGTCTTGTGATAACTGTCAATTTTTAAAAAATTCTGTACGTCCACGGTCTACAGGCTTTAATGTGACTGGCTCGGTAAGCCAATGCTGGCAGTTCTGACACACTGTCAATGGCCCCAGTTTCCTAGTATGACGACGCTATCTAATCGAGCGTAGCGAGACCAATCGTCAAAAATAAGCGTAACTCCTTGTTGAATCTACCAGTTTTCAGCAATGAATGACTATGAAATACTTACTGTGACACGAGGTTGTTATTATTTTGAAGGTGTTTTTCAAAAATTACGCACAAACATGAAACTGCGAAGCAAACCCAGTAATAAAATACAATTACAAATTGAGAAGGCCGGCCGTCTGTATAATTATTATTATAGGTTAAATGGCCGTGGATAAATTACTCGTATAGAGTTTACTCATTTTATTCACAGTCTATCCATACTTATATTTATCAAAATAATATATGTCTTAGATTAATGATTGGCCGCGCAACGCTTGACCATAGTCAATTAATCTAAGTAATATGGATATATAAATAAATTTTAATAAATAGATATAATATAGTTTGTGATACATTATATCACAAGCTATGCTTATTTTATAATCTGTTTTATATCTACAACGTCCTGAAAGGATACCGAGCCGTTACCGCCGTCTTATCGTAAGCGACATTTTTACCTAAACAGCGTTTTTTATCGCAGACGACAATTAAACTTATAACGGACACGGTTCTTCGACATTTCCCGCCAAAACACAACCAATTAGAAAGTTATAGCAAATGCTAAGTTTATCGTTAGCACAACAGTTTTCTATATTTTACAGTAACCGACATAATCAAAATATATCGTAAGTTGCGTAATTTTCTAAGAATTTCAGCGTAAGCGACCCTACTTGTTATCGCATCCGACAACAGTACGTCAAAATTTTGTCGTTTACTATAAACAAAGTGGCAAAAAACGTGTTGGAACGAGTTCATTCCAGGGAAGATTGTGATGCAATAACTATCTCTTTGCACTGTATTTAGTGTTAAATTATAATTACCCGGTTATTACGTGATAAAATTATGTTTTAATAAGTTCAAAGTGTATGTTTTAATGAGTTTATGCCGTGGGATGCCGGCAGAGTAGAATTGCACCCCCCTCTTGTACCAGGTGTCGTAAGAGCCGACTGAGGTACTACGGAACCGACAAATGACGGTGTATCCATCCAAAACAGCGTAGCTCAAGTGCAACAGGGCGGGGATGGGCTGCAGCATCCCCGTCGCGAGAGCTACGCACTGCGGGTGCCAACACGCCTGCCCAGCGCGGCAATTACGGGCAAAACCCCCCTTCATGATTGACAAAAATAAGACCAGGCCCCCAGTCCCCGGCAGCTCCGCTATTCCTGGCTCTGGCAGCGGCCATGGTAACGGCGGAGCACGGAGTGCTTAGAATCGCCGGAAGAGATCCGGCTGCCACCCCACCCGACAACTGGTCCTGGCAACATATAACGTGCGCACCATGAGGACTGACGGGAAGATTGCGGAATTGGAAGAAGAGTTGAGTAGGTTGCGATGGGATATTATGGGGTTGTCTGAAGTCCGTAGAGAGGGCGAGGACACGATAACCCTGAAATCCGGCAACCCACTTTACTACCGGGAAGGTGACCAACGGTCCCAAGGTGGTGTCGGCTTTCTCGTTCACAAGTCTCTCGTTAACAACATCATTACCATTGAAAGTGTGTCGAGCAGGGTTGTATACCTAATACTCAGAATATCTAAACGATATTCGTTGAAGGTCATTCAAGTATACGCACCGACCTCGTCACACCCAGATGATGAAGTGGAGGCTATGTATGAGGACGTAAGTCGGGCCATACATACGTCTAAGACCCGCTTCACGGTTGTTATGGGAGATTTCAACGCAAAGTTGGGCAAAAAAGGCGATGATGAGTTGAGAGTGGGGCACTTTGGATATGGGCAACGGAACCCCAAGGGCCAGAGGCTGGCAGACTTTCTGGAGAAAGAGGGACTCTTCATGATGAACTCTTTCTTCCAGAAGCCATCTCACAGGAAATGGACCTGGATGAGCCCCGATGGTACTACGAGAAATGAGATAGACTTCATCATGACTAGCGAAAAACGGATATTCAACGATGTCACCGTGATCCACAGGATAAAACCGGTAGTGATCACAGAATCGTGCGAGGCAAACTGAATATTAACGTTAAACTCGAAAGATCCCGTCTGATGAAGTCTACGCTCCGACCTACTCATGCTCATATACAAAACCCCGAGAACTTTCAGCTCGAGCTTTCAAATCGCTTTGCTTGCCTGGAGAACTTTGCGTCGGTGGACGAGATCAATAACGGGCTCGTTGAAACTGTCCAAACGGTGGGTTCTAAGTTCTTTAAACCCCGGCGCCGTTCCAATAGACCTCAGAAATTTTCCGATCATACTCTAAATCTCATGGCCGAACGACGCTCGCTAAGACTGCAGTCTTCCGATGATGCAAAGTCATACAGGCGGCTCAATAGACAAATTTGTAAATCAGTGCGGTGCGACATTCGTCTCTTTAATACTAAATATTAAGGAGACGATAGAGCGGAACAAAGGCTCCAAAATGTTCGCGAGGCACTTGTCTATTGGGCAAAGCCAGTTGACGAAGCTGAAGAGAGAAGATGGCAGTATAGCGTCGACCAAGGCAGAGGTATTGGAGGAGATCGAAAAGTTCTACGGACAGCTATACGCCTCGGTAGCAAAGCCTGTAAACAGCACGGCTAAAGACCCAAGAGCCAAGCTGACCCGATACTTCACCGAAGATATCCCGGACATCAGCCTGTACGAGATTAGAATGGCCCTGAACCAACTTAAGAACAACAAGGCGCCGGGTGACGACGGAATCACTTCAGAGCTTCTGAAAGCGGGTGGTAAACCGGTACTTAAAGTCCTTCAGAAGCTTTTCAACACCGTCGTCCTCGAGGGCATAACGCCAGAAGCATGGAACAGAATCGTGGTGGTGCTATTCTTTAAAAAAGTGACAATACCTTATTGAAGAATTACAGACCCATCTCGCTTCTGAGCCATGTTTATAAGTTGTTTTCAAGAGTCATTACGAATCGTCTCGAACGCAGGCTTGATAACTTCCAGCCTTCCGAACAAGCCGGTTCCCGGAGAGGCTTTAGTACCATGGACCACATACATACGCTGCGGCTGGTTATACAGAAGACCGAGGAGTATAACCAGTCACTTTGCTTAGCGTTTGTGGACTATGAGAAAGCCTTTTATTCGGTCGAGACATGGGCTGTGCCTGAGTCTCTTCAACGATGCCGTATTGACTATCGGTACATCGAACTTTTGAAGTGTTTGTATAATAACGCCACTATGTCGGTCCGAGTACAGGAAGAGAGCTCCAAGGCAATCCCTTTGAAGAGAGGCGTAAGACAGGGAGATGTAATATCTCCGAAACTGTTTACTGCTACTCTGGAGAACGCCTTTAAGCTCCTGGAATGGAAAGGATTCGGCATCAACATCAATGGCGAATACCTCACTCACCTGCGGTTTGCCGACGATATCGTGGTCATGGCAAAGTCGATGGAGGAACTCGGTACGATGCTCGAAGGCCTTAATCGAGTATCTCAACAGGTGGGTTGATCTCAGTGTTCTTTTGAATGTTTAATTAATGACAATTGATGTTAACTGAAACGAATGTAGGTAATAAGTATTTTATTTTAATTCTCTTAACCCTTTGAAGTTGTCAGTGCGAGCAAGCGCGCGCGATATGTTACCGCCACTCGAACACCTCTTTTTTGCCTCACGGCGCCAGCCCGGCGAGACCACTTGATAAACTTATCATAAAATCTTAAGTACTGAACCGATTTGTATTCTGTAAATGTAGTTCTGATGAGAAATATATTACCTATCCGATATGTGACAAATATACAATTTTTTAAAGTTATAAATATTGATTTTCAAACACTAAGTCAAAAATATATGAGTTTTTTGTCAAGGTAATTTTCTCTCATTCTCGGCTCGATTTTGAGGCTAGAATATCTACCCCGGCACTAAGAAGGAACCATATTTGCCACCAAACCTCCTTTTCATGCTAGTTTATAATAAAAATCAACTAAAAAATCAAAATGAAATCGATTATTTTTTGTCGCAACTAAATAGCACTTGACTAATGAATGGCGGGCTTATTTTACAGTTCATTCTCTAAACAACAGATGGATATAAAATTCCCATGCTATAATCGACTCTATACCCTTGTGAAAAGGTTTTAAATGACCTGTAGTACGATGGTTCAAATCCGCACCATTAGCCATAGACGGATGCAAACATTCTAGTATTTTTGTTGGTTCGGATTGGAATCATTAGCCGTCAGGGGGTTAATAAAAGTTTAACAATAATATTTTAAGTTTAATATATTCACTCTCAACACTCAATGTTCAAGAACGAATCACGCACGTACACGCTTAACATCTGCTCCGCAAGAAAAAATTCATAACCACGGGATTTTTCGGAGCAACGCGCGGCGCAGTTGTACCAGTGAGTTGGCGACAGTATAGTGAGCCCGGACAAGTGTTGGCAGCCTTCAGGACACCAGGAATTTGGAGAAAATCGTCGAAAACATTTAACCAACAGCCTGAGTAAAGGTTAGTCAAGAGCAACATCACGGCGGTCGCATTGTTGATAATCGAAAGATAGTCACGTACGACACAGAGCGAATACGCCGACATCGAAACTCTCCGCCCGGCACGTTTTCGTGGAGCTGCACGCACCGATCCGTCGCACGTCATCGGCAGGCGCCTATCGATACGCCCCCCCGCCAAGTCCGACACCACCCCTCCCCTCTGAACCCTAACTCGAGGACCAGCAGAGGTGGACTTACTGCACCTGGTGTTAACATAATCGGGAGGAAAACGTTATCATCATCATCACCGGCCCTTGCAGAGATACTGGCTGCCGATTCCTGGGATTCGACTGGACAGCACGCAGAACATTCAACAGGTTCTGGCGCGTCAGGCTGTACAGAAGAGGAACGCAGGACACCAGCGTCATAGTAGTAATTATTATAGTCTAACTTATTCCAAAAAATTTTTTTTTTTTTTTTGAAATATTTCCGATTTTGTGTAGTTTCCTTTTTTTCAGTTTTCTCTTGTTTTTGCGTAATATCGAGTTAAAATAATTTAGTTAATCAACAAAATGTCCTCTAACAAGAAACCAACTTCCTTCACCTCCGCCTCCGCTGCCGCCCCAAAAGCAAGGATACTATCGGTGCGATCGGTGGCATCATCGCTCCACAAAAAAATCCTGAAAAAGTCATTAAAGGGTAGTAAGTCGGAGATGTCATTGACGCAGCAATGTGCTACCGAGAGTTCCAGCGTGCCGCCACAAGCTCTCGAGACGGAGTTAAGGACCACCCAATCCCTCGACATTCCTCCACCGCTATCACAGGCAGCCAGCGATAGCACCGCGCTGTCAACTTCGGTGCAAGAGTCCAGCTCGGTGTATGTAGCGGCGGTGGACAAGGTCGACAACTGGGAACAGTGTGGGATCTCTCCGCCAATAGATCTAGGGCTCGACGGCGAGGAGACGGACAATGTATCCGAGTTGTCTAACACAACCCCTTGTACACAAAGCAAAAGACTCAGCATGCTGGTTCCACACGGGTCGGGGCGGACAGGGGTTGAGATGGACATGGCTACAAAAGTGGCGAACGAGGCACTGCAGCGAGGTAAGGACGCTCTGGAGGCATCTACAAACCTAAAGCGGGAATTAAAGCAGACTGCCATAGAAAGTCTCCAGGATCTATACGAGATCGTCCTGTCCTTGGCTGACTCCAGACACCGCCACATTGCAATTAACGAGCGCGAACGGACTAGGCATGCTAGGGAGCTTCTATCGGCTGAGAGGGCGCACGTTAAAACGACAACCACGCTACTACAAAAACTGCAAAGCGAGGTAGCTCTAGCCAGAGAACAAATGGCCGAAATGAGTAAGGAGGCAAAGGCCATCAGAGACTGGCAGAGCTATGAAACCAGAGAACCGCATGAGCAAATAAAGTTAACGGTAGACGCGGTGAAGGCTCTCAGCGTTCAAATAAAGGACGCCTCTACTGGCGAGCGCGTTGATCTGGAGCCTCTGAGGGGTGACTACATCGCCTTAAAGACTGGTGTGGAAACTCTCCAGAGGCAGATTGATGAGCTTAGACGAGAGACGCACTGCGAAAAGGAAAAGACCGCAGAGATCCTCCACCGTAATGCAGAAGCGTTGTCAAGCCTTCTCTCGACACCTCCCCCTCCTCCCCCTCAGTACCCGGATTCGCTTAAGGAAATAGAAAAAACACTTAAAGAGCACATAGAGAAAGGACAATCTATCCCTCCACCCATAGCCCCAGTCCAGATAAATATCCAAGAGCAAATATTGCCCATAACAGAGCGTCTCGAAGCTGTATCGTCGGAACTTCGGACGATGCGGCAGGAAAAAACAACCCAATCCCTACCAGCCCTCAGCATCGGCGCGGAACTGCAACAAGCGGAACAGGGTAGACCACCTAATCCCACCTATGCCAAGATCGCCGCGAAAGTACCCGTCCTGAAACCAAATCATACCCTGATAGTGACGGCTTCAAATGCCACCGAGACAACCACTGCCGAGAATCTTATCGACAGGATAAGAGTGGCGCTGGACACTAAGACAACTGGAGCAAAGGTTGACCAAGTACGCAAAGCCAGGAACCAAAAAGTTATTCTGAGCTGCGGAACGGTAGAAGACCTAAACTTAGTGCGAAGTCGTGTCCAACGAGACGTATCTCTGAACGTGAAGACCGCAAAAGCAGGTAACCCACTCATCATAATAAGAGATGTCCTGTCCTATCACAAGGACTCGGAGATAGTGGAAAACCTCTTGGCACAAAACAAACACCTGCTGCAGGATGTCGATTTGAAGGAGAGTACTGTTAGGGTCAGGTACAGGAAAAGGGCGCGCAACCCCCACGAATGCCATCCTGTTTTGGAGGTCTCGCCTCGCATTCACAGGTCGCTTGTAGATGCAGGAAAGGTCTACATTGGACTCCAGAGGAGGCCAGTGGTGGATCACTCACCCTTGGTGCAGTGCACTAAGTGCCTAGGTTTCGGCCACACAAAAGCGATCTGCCGGGAAAGGGATGAGCTCTGCAGTCATTGCGGAAGATCCCACTCTTGGTCTCAATGCAAGGCCAGAAAAGAAGACCTGCCGCCAAGATGCAGGAATTGCGCAATCGCTCATCCCAATAGCTCCAATAAGGAACAAGCTCATAATGCGTTCAGCAGTGAGTGTCCTGAAAGAGTGAAATGGGACGGTATAGCGCGATCCCGTATTTCGTATTGCTGAGGGCATCCCAGAGGTACATAGCTCAGTCTCCCAAAGAGTAACGGTGAAATCGGGTTTGCGCTTCATTTAAGCTAACCTACATCGGTCACAGACTGCAACAGCCGAACTCCTTAAAGTTGCAAAGGAAAGAATGGTTTCAGTCGCCCTAGTCCAAGAACCGTATGTAGGCAACAAGGGCGTTATGAAGCAGTATCCTGGAACCCGCGTTATTCAGTGCAGCGTGAATAGGGAAAAGCCAGTTAAGGCAGCAGTAATTATTTTTGGTGACAAGCTGGAGGTAATTCATGACCCTCAGCTTGTTACTGAAACCGAAGCAGCTGTTTTGCTGGCCAACGCAGATCTGAGGCTGGGAGTGATTTCGGTCTACTTGGAGGGAGACAAGCATGTTGATCCGTATCTAAATAGGATAAAGGCTTTTAGCGAAAAACTAGCCACCAAAAACTTAATAGTAGCTGGTGACGTTAATGCCTGGTCCCATTGGTGGGGAAGTACATCGGAGAATAGCAGAGGAGAAGCCGTCCACTCTTTCTTCGACGAGATGGGCCTACATATACTCAACACAGGTGACACACCAACCTTCGAAGTCGTCAGAAGAGGCAAACTCTGCACGAGTATAGTAGATGTTACCGCGTGCGGCTTGCCACTACTGGGGAAAATAGAGGACTGGCAGGTAGACAGGAATCTCACAACATCAGACCACAATGCAATAACGTTTACCTTGCGTCTAGAAAAGGCCCTTGAATATATGAAGCCTGTTACTACACGCAAGTACAACACCAAGAAAGCAAAATGGTCAGATTTCATGTCATGCCTAAGAACCTCACTCGAGGATAGGAAAATATCACCAGAGTCAGTAAGAGAATGTAGGAACCCAGATGAACTAGAGTCAATGATCACGAGTTACACTGAAAGTATCCACGAAGCCTGCACACACACCATCCCACTTATAGGCCCACGCAAAGGGAACCCAACTCCTCCGTGGTATACAAAAAAACTTGATGATCTGAAGAAAGAAGTTCTTAGAAGAAAGAGACGGATAAAAAATGCCGCTCCCAACAGAATCCAGTATGTAGTCGACCAATATCAAATTGCTCGTCAAGACTACAAGGAACAAGCCGAGAAAGCGATTGTGGAGGACTGGAAAGAGCTCTGCACGAATCAGGAGAAAGAGAGCATGTGGGACAAGATCTACAGGGTGATCCGAAAAACCTCGGTGAGGCAAGAAGATGTGCTTCTGCGTGACACCGAAGGCAACACCCTGTCCCCGCAGCACTCTGCAGAACTACTAGCCAGAACTTTCTATCCTGACGACTCTGTAAGCACAGATCTGCCGTGCCATGCAGAATTGCGGAGACGGACAAGAGAAACACCAAAGGACCTACCAGAAAATGACCCCCCATTCACGTCAGCAGAACTGGAATCTGTGTTACGAACACTCAATCCGAAAAAAGCCCCTGGAATAGACGGGCTTACTGCTGACATATGCGCCGCAGCTATCCGTGCTGAAAGAGAAATATTCCTAGCCATAGCAAACAAGTGCTTATCGCTGGGACATTTCCCCAAGCAGTGGAAAGTAGCGCATGTGGTCATTTTACGCAAGCCCGGTAAGACAGATTACACACACCCGAAATCTTACCGTCCTATAGGTCTCTTGCCTGTCGCCGGCAAAATCGTCGAAAAGCTTTTGGTGGCCCGATTTCAGTGGCATCTCCTCCCAACCATCAGTCAGAAACAGTACGGCTTCATGCCTCAACGGGGAACTGAAGATGCCCTTTATGACCTGGTAGAGCACATAAAAACAGGAGTGAACAACAAAAATTTAGTACTCCTAGTCTCCCTGGACATAGAGGGCGCTTTTGACAATGCATGGTGGCCCGCCCTAAAAGAGCAATTAGCGAAGAAGAGGTGTCCAACTAACCTCTATGAGATGGCAAACCTCCTAGACCGAAAGGTCGTAGTCAACTATGCCAGAGCAGCATACGAGAGGGAAACAACCAAAGGATGTGTCCAAGGCTCAATCAGTGGACCTACCTTTTGGAATGTAATTCTAGACTCATTGCTGCGACTGCTAGAGGCTGAGGAAGTTTACTGTCAAGCCTTCGCGGACGACGTCGTCCTTGTGTTTACAAGTCAGTCATCATCCATCATCGAACAACAGGCCAATCACACGTTGGATATGATTGTGGAATGGGGAACACGAAACAAACTCAACTTTGCAGCGCAAAAGACGAACGCGATGCTGTTTACAAGAAAGTTGAAGTATGAACCCCCACACTTAATCATGTCAGGCGTTCAGCTTAATCTTGTTGAAGAAGTCAAGCTATTAGGCCTGTTGATCGACCGAAGGCTCAATTTCAAAGCGCACATAAACGCCCAGTGTAAAAAGGTGGCAAACATTTACAAACAGCTCGCGTGCGCAGCGAAAGTGACCTGGGGACTGAACAGCGAAATCACAAGAACCATCTACGTCGCAGTGGTGGAACCCATCATCATGTATGCCTCAAATGTATGGGCGCAAGCGGCAGACCTCGAGGAAAACAAGTCTCACTTGAACGCACTCCAGAGAGGTTTTGCCCAAAAAATCTGTAAGTCGTATCGTACTGTTTCTCTCAAGTCAGCACTCGCCCTCTCAGGTCTACTCCCCATCGACCTGCGAATCCAGGAAGCGGCAAGCCTGTACAGAGCGAAGAAAAACTTCTCCCAAGAATATGTCCCACCGGAAGTGGAGCTCGAACGAAATGTCAGTTACCTGGACCAGCCACACCCGTCCACCCAGATATCTGTAGACTTCGAGCTTCTAGAAAACCTCTCAAGCCTGCCCGATGGACCCCAAATCTACACAGATGGTAGCAAAATCAAGGGTCAAGTTGGTGCAGCTCTAACCTGGTGGGAAAACGGTAGAGAAGTCAAGTATTCAAAATTCAAGCTACACCCCGAATGCACAGTCTTCCAGTCGGAACTTTATGCTCTTTATCGAGCGACTCAAATGGTGGCAACAAGCGGAAACTCTGAAGTCAACATTTTAAGTGATTCAAGATCTTCACTCGAACTGCTTCGGAACCCCAAAACGAGTCATCCTTTGGCAAAGAGGATAAAGGAAAACATTGGAATGATCACTGCAGAAGGGAGATCTCTTCGACTTTTCTGGCTGAAAGCGCACGTGGGCACCGCTGGTAATGAGAGAGCTGATGAGCTCGCAAAATCAGCGGCACTCACTGAAGCTTCGCGAGACTATGAGGGGATCCCCCTGTCCTACGTCAAGAGCAGAATTCGCGAGGAGTCGGTCAAGAAGTGGCAGGACCGATACGAAACCTCAGATAAAGGTAAAGTCACTCAGACGTTCTTCCCAGATATTACAAATGCATATCGGGTGACGCGCGATACGAAATTGACTCCTTTTCAGGTTCAAGCTCTGACAGGACATGGGGGAATAGCTGAATATCTGCACAGGTTCAAGATCAAGAACAGCCCTGGATGCGAGTGCGACCCCGATGTCTCCGAGACGGTCTGGCACATAATCATTGATTGCCCCAGATTCTCGGCCGCACGACACGACCTCGAAATAATAATCGACAGAAACTTAGTGGTCTCGGATCTCCATAACATCTTAGCAGATCCAAAAAGCAGACAACATATTCTGTCTTTTATGGAGAGGTCGTTCAAAATTGCGGCCAAAAGAAATTCTACTCTCCATTCCAACCAACAACAACCCATTCCCGCCGCAACACTACCCACTACCCCACCATCCTCCACTACCTTACCACTTCAACCCACTCTAACTAACATTATCATGCCACCCCCCACTCTTGACCCCATTGCAGCACACTCAACGCACACACAGTCCACCGAAGCCACACAGAGCGCAGTCCCCGTCCGAGAACTGCCCTCTAGTGTGAAAAGTGTAGCCATTGATGAAATTCTGCAGAACGCGGAAGAGGGAGTTCCAGGGATTCATATCCGTGGTGTGGCTCTCTTCATGGACAATAACAGAGAAAGATTCGGAATAAGCTTTTGCCAAGTTAGGAACCAGAAACGCGTCCGCTTGTCACCTGGTTTAGCATGTCTACTTAACGGGAGCACCGCCAAAGTAACAATGAAACGGAAATCCTACGACGCCATGCCAGTGTGCGACGCAGGCGGCCACCAATTCCGACTGGTGAGATCGAAAAACAAAACGATTGCACTAGTCGAGTGGGCCGCCCAGTCACCTTTCGTGCAGGCCAATTCATTGCTAGAACATCTCGGCATGAAAGTGGACAGCACTCCCCGGGTGATAAGCGTGGACGCGATGGTGGTTGAACGGATGAAGGCAGAAGCCGCAGACCGGCTCGGTTGCATTAAAGCCTCGGAACGCCATGAGGTTATCGTGTATGAGGACAGAGGAGAAAATCTGAGTTTCCTGAAGTCCCCAAGTAACGATCTTGATAATGCAACAGATAGCTGGGGCCACCCCATTCCAAATTCAGCCATCCTATCTGGTTCTGAAAGAGCAGAGCTAATAGCAGCTTCTGAAAGACCCGTTTTACGCCCAATTAGTAACGATGGTGCCATATCGGGTCTCCTTAGTACTGCAATGCAGAGCTTGTTCCGTTTCATGCCCATAACACCACCTCCACAGACAACGGCGACCTCAGGGATAGCTTCACTACCTCAGGCAACCCGTACGAGAGCCGACATGGGACAGGTCGATTCGCCCCGTTATATTTTGGCCTCGGCGCCACGAGACCACGCGAGAAACGCCTTGATCGAATACCTAGCCTTATTGAGAGCGACAAAACATGTCAATCTTAAGAACTGCGACAACATCCTGGAGTTCTTTAGGCTGGGTGGTCCGGTAAGTGAGAGTCTACTAAAATCAAGACTCGAGGAGGCAGAAGCAGCCATATACAATAACGTCACTTCTCAAGTCATCAGAGGGACCATGAAAGGACAGCATATGGCAGCTTACAGCGCAGAAAGTGGTTTTGTGGAGTTGAACGAGAGAGGAACGGAGCGAATAGGAAGACCAAAATACGCGATACCATCAAACGACCCAATTGTAGTCACCGCCAAGTGCACAAAGGTAATGCTAGATGATAGAATCCTCGAGATGGCTAAAACCATCGAACGGAGCTCGGACGTCGAGGCAAGTTGGCGAAACTGGGCGGTACCAAAGATACAATGGGTCAACGGGGTACCAGGATGTGGCAAGACAACATGGGTTATTAGACACTTTGATGTGGACAGGGACGCTATCATCACAACAACAACAGAGGCAGCAAAAGACCTGAGAGAGAAGCTATCGCACCGAATAGGAGATCTGGTTAAATCCAGGGTGCGAACCATGGCTTCAACCCTCGTAAATGGTTTTGGAAAAGAGAGCTTCAGCCGCCTTCTGGTGGACGAAGCTCTAATGAACCATTTCGGAGCCATAATAATGGCTGCCCGGCTGTCTGGTGCTAGCGAACTTGTCCTCATTGGAGACGTCAATCAGCTGCCTTATATCGACAGAGAAAATCTCTTCGAGATGAGGTACCATCGCCCGACCCTGGTTGCAAACATCACCCAGGAGTTGCTCTGCACACATAGGAATCCAATGGATGTCGCGTATGCGTTGAGGGAAATATACTCAGGTATATATTCCTCAGTTCCTCGTATTAGGTCTCTTGAGCAGAAAAGGTTCAAGGGGGCTCAAATATCCAAAACCCTCTCCAACACCCTTTTCTTAGTGCATACGCAGGAAGAAAAGGAGACCCTCATAAGCCAGGGTTATGGAGAAGGTCCAGGATCACGCACCCTTACCATCCACGAAGCTCAGGGACTGACGTACGAGTCGGTAATCGCCATCAAAACAAAGCCTAGAATGAAGCTACACGAGAGCGTCTCACACGCTGTCGTTGCGTTGTCGCGGCATACTGGGACTTTCATCTACTACGCCGACGACTTCGAAGATGATGCCATCAGTCGATTCGTGAGGCGTGCATCGTCTGCGTCATTGAGGGCCATCAAGGAGTATAACCTGCAGATGGCAATCAGAGATCGGAATGCGGAGGTGATGGAGGCTCTGGGCCGGGAGGAGGCAATACAATTGTAACAAAGGGAAAGGGAGCGATCGCAAGCAGAGTAGGTAAACGTAGCCTCGGACTCTGCTAGCGATCGCTTTCACAAATTAAATCATAATAAGTGTGTACGTAATTGTGTAATGTAATGTATAGAAATTGTGTGCATTGTGTGTATGCCCTGAGCATTCATGCTCGCCATCGAAGGCTCCTTCTTGCGGCGGCGTCGTGTGTCGGGTCGTTCTCTTCCCTCAAATATGGTCGAGGAGAGCGATGGCTGGCACATGCGTCACACTCGTGATCGGGTGCTGCATGCGGGTCGCCGGTTTGCTCGCGGCATTCACGCAAAGCACTGGAACTACTAACTTAGACTAAGATTTAAACTAAACTCTCTCTATTGTACAGTCGAATTCTTTAAAATGTAACTACTCAACAAAGGGCACAGACCCTGGAGTCTGTGGATCAATAATTTAAATTATAAAAAAAAAAAAAAAAAAAAAAAAAACACTCAATGTTCAGTAATTTTGTAACATCCGGGTCACGGACACCGAATTTTTTGTAACCTGCCTAGCCTAGCCTATACCGAAAGCCTAAGCTAAAACCTATCTTCAATACAAGTCTACCTAGCAGCTAAGTTATTTAACTATCCTACTAAATGACCTACATTAATTCGTACTAAAACTAAATTTAATTCGCTCTGCAAGCGTGTAATTATGCTAACCCTAGAATAATTTAGAACCTCAGTATTTCTTAACCCTAAAGTAGTGGTGGTCTACTAGATCTTAACCCTGAACTGAAAGTTGTACTCTTACTTTAAAAGTTACTTATGAAAACGATTTCTACGCTATCTTAGCCTACTGTTGAGCTCATAAGAATTAAATCATCCGTACTTTTATCTACTTAATACTAAGTTTGGCCAGTGATCGTTAGTAGAGAACCTTACGTTGTGAATCGCAGAAACCCAAACAGATTTGAGACTCCTACCTATTTGTACGCTTTATAGAGTATTATAAAAGTAGTATAAATGTCCTAGAATTATAAATTGTTAAGATACTTTAACCTAAATCCTACAAAACCAACAATATACACTGAGCTAGTCTCTAATGAACTTTACTTAATGCTACATCAATTCCTAGTCTTAGGTTCTTAGGGAGAATCTTAGATCCTAGATTTTGAGGTTATGAGGTGAGACCTAAGATGTATAATGACTGACTTGTGAACTGTAAGGAGCTGATTATAGTCCAAGAGGCAAGGTTTTGATACCTTCAGTCAAATAATTGAAAATTCTCAAAATTGAACTTTTGAAATAAAATTTAGGTTTTGCTATGTGAAATCATATAAAGCGGCTCTGGATCGGCACTCCGCCGCCGTACCGATCAGTGGCATTCGACCCTTACTGGATAGCCCCCTCCGCTTATTACAAGGAGTTCAGCCTGAAGGGCTATGCTATTTCTGTCAATTTTACTTCTTGTCGGTCATAGGTATGTCAACAAATAAGGGGACGAGACGGACTATTTTTTGCAAAGTTTCCCACATCCTAGAGTCGCGGTTCTCTAGGCCCCACTGCTGGATGTCCCACATAACGGACATCCAGCCCCCCAAAACCTCATGTGGTGATACATGAGGGGCACGGGCCAGGTTTACTTGCGGCGACCTTCAAATCCTGGTAAACCAGAATAAAAAGGTCACCTATTCCCTACCTATTTAGCCTATCTACCTAATGCCTACAGTCCTACTGGTAACTAGCTTGCAGAATGCATGCCTACTTTGCCTAACTTGAGCCTAACCCTTTTGTGACCTAAGTGTCTTAATATATTTGTGGTACAATATGCCAATGAATATCGAATATCAAATCTTACTTAGGTTGCATGCCTACTTTGCCTAACTGGAGCCTCTAACCCTATTGTGACCTAAGTGTCTCAATATATTCGTGGTACAATAAACCATTGAATATCGAATTAATCTTACTTAAGGTAAAATCTACCAAACCTAGGTCTCTCACATTCACTAGAGTTCCTAACATAGGCAGACATCAGAATGTTCATTCAAGGAAGAATTTAGAAGAAAATCATTTGACGTATAAATAAATTCATAGAAGGACTTCACTCATAGGTTAGTTCTGAAGTGATCTGAATAGCAACTGACCAGAGTTTCTAAGAAAGTAAAATTTATACTTTGCACTAAAGAATCAGGATCTTTTCCTTTTCGGCTAAAGAATCCCAATAAGGCACGGCATTGCTTGGCCTGGCAAAGTTTTACCAACTAGAGCCTGGCGTCGCCACATACACATAATCTTGTGCATTTTGAAACATTTATTGTAATTTGAGCAAAGTCTATCTATTTGACCACTGCTTTAATATCAGTTGTAAATGTATTATTTGAACATTCAGATTTCAGCCAGGTATAATACAACCACTATGGCTATACAATACATTTGTAGTATACAATGCTGTCAATGCCATAATATGTTTAATATAATAGTGCAATATTCACTTGCCAAATATTAATAAAACTCATTGAATAATAATGTTCAAAAGGTGTGAAACAATGTGTTTCCCATCATAAATCAATAGGGTATTTATTATTGAATTTAATATTTTGACCTCATCAAAGATCCCAAAACTCACGGATAATTGCCAGAATTATTTTTCAAATCACCTAGGTATTTAAGACAAGGTTCAAATTGACCTAGTGTTTACAAGACCAAAATTGCCATGCTAGCATTAAAGTACAAAATACTTCAATAATATGTAAATTCCTCAAACTGTTGCTACAGTTCTACAAGGAAATTGGTAATCTATCTGTTACTTAAAATTTCATCATAAATAGTTCAGCCAGTATAATTTTCACAATCGCTGATCGCTACAACTGACTAGTTAGCATTTGTAACTATTTTCGTCAGCTGATATCTAACAAGAAAATTGGCAATCTATCTGTTACTCAAAATTTCATCATTAATAGTTCAGCCAAAGCTTTTTATAATTGCGGATTAATACAACCGACTAGTTAGCATTTGTAACTATTTTTGTCAGCTGATATCTAACAAGGAAATGGGTAATCTATCTGTTACTCAAAGTTTCATCATTAATAGTTCAGCCAAAGCTTTTCAAAATAGCGGATAAATACAACCGACTAGTTAGCATTTGTAACTATTTTTGTCAGCTGATATCTAACAAGAAAATTGGCAATCTATCTGTTACTCAAAATTTCATCATTAATAGTTCAGCCAAAGCTTTTTATAATTGCGGATTAATACAACCGACTAGTTAGCATTTGTAACTATTTTTGTCAGCTGATATCTAACAAGGAAATGGGTAATCTATCTGTTACTCAAAGTTTCATCATTAATAGTTCAGCCAAAGCTTTTCAAAATAGCGGATAAATACAACCGACTAGTTAGCATTTGTAACTATTTTTGTCAGCTGATATCTAACAAGAAAATTGGCAATCTATCTGTTACTCAAAGTTTCATCATTAATAGTTCAGCCAAAGCTTTTCATAATAGCGGATAAATACAACCGACTAGTTAGCATTTGTAACTATTTTCGTCAGCTGATATCTCTTTATTATTTTATGATCAATATATTCAAAGTTAAGGTATGACCATTTCCATAGAGTTAATGAAAATCTATCAATACAATAGTTGTGATCTGATTATAACAGCAAACATAATTTTATATAGATTCATATAAATCAATGCAAAGTAGGTATAATTTAGATTGTCTACTTGCATTTAGATAACACTAGGCTGTCTTTGATTCTAGAAAAACCTAGGTCTCAAATTGTTCCAACACATTTTTCTATCTCAATGAATAATGCAAGATAGGTATGAAATTAACTTGTCTACTTGCATTTATGAAACAAAATTATTTTGTAACAGGGAAATCTAGAGTACAATTCGTTCGTGGCAATTTATCACCAAATTGGATCTTTGACATGACCAAAATATACTAATTCTCTTTAGCAAGATTATTAACATTTACTATTTAATTCTCAAAGAATTCAAACAAATTATGGGAATTTTTCCCCCACTAAATGGCAATTTCAAATGTCACTATATTTTGACACTGACAGTTCTGAATCACAATAATTTTTACTGAATGACACAACTAAATAGCTATTTGCTAAATTTTAGTTGCCAGTTCTACAAACCTGCTATGTATCTCGTAATTTGAAAATTTTAAAATTGAAGCCTAACTCGGTTTTAACCACAAACCTACCTAAAACCTAACCGTAAAACGACCCTATTGGTGAGCTAATGCCCCCTCTACCCTGTGAGAAGCGGGCAAGCTCCCCTACCTATCACCCTAACTCTATGACGTCCCTATTCTACACGACACCCACTACCCCAAGTAAAAAAAAAAATATAAAAAAAAAATTCCCCACTACAAGGACACTTCCCCTATCCAAAGATCCGTGTCCGCTAACCGACAACCTAAAGTTTGGACTGGCTAGGTCCGTGGGAGAGCCTATAGCCCCTAAATTCCCTACAGAAGCAACGCGTACGCCCCATCGCTTACGCAAGCTTCTCCTATCCCTGGGACAACCAGAAAACGACTTAGTCTCAGATACAATCAGTGTGTAAGCCACGTGCCTAACAGAATCCACAGGAAACCGAAGGCCTGACGTCAAAGAGAAGAAGCCGAATCCCAGTAGGAGGTAAAACATGGATTATCCCTACTGAAAGGGTCAAACTAATCCACCTGTCAATGACCTCACATTGACAGCCTACTCTAAACCCGGGAATGAAGGTATCCGCCCACTATACTGCCAGGCAGTATGTGCAATGTGGGTTTCAACCCGCCGACCACTTTGGAGTCATTGGCTGAACTTCAGCGAAGTGCGTGATTAGCTTTTACCCAATCGATGACTTATTGCGATTTCCTCGACCAGCTAGCTCGGATAGTGGCGTTGTCTGCCATGTGGCATACCATCCACCCGAAACTAACCACTCTAAGAACCCACGATAACTCATTATCTTCGAGCTAGGTAACCTAAATAGGTCACTGGAATCGCGCCTAAACAACCCTCCCTTACACAAACTCAGCTAATCTCACAATTACACTGACATTTACAAGGAAACTTGCAAAGACTGTTCTCACAACGAGAACTTGGCTGAAGAGCTTTTATAAAATTCGCAAATCTAAATAATGGCGAAATAGACCAGATTGGAATCGTAATTCTGCAAAGGTCCGCCTTAAAAATCGTTATAAGCTCTCACGCACAAGTTACTGGTCTGAAAACCTAACTCTGAATGACGCCATCTTGCCGTGCTCCCTTTTATAGACTATCCCTGGCTCCGCCCCGCGTTTAAACGCTCGTTTAAACGCTCGTCAAAAGCCCGCTCGTGAGTCAAACAAATTTCACCCTTATATCGAACGAAATACAAATCATAATCCTATTTTATGGTTTCCCTGGTTTCAATGCTCGTTTAAACGCTCGTTTAAACGCTCCAGGCGATTGAAAGATGATTTTGTACATTAAAAATCGTAAGAAGTAAACATAGGAAGTTGTAGATAGAGGATTTTAACATCTGAAAATGGAAATTGTTATCATCTACACAGAATCTTTCTAGGATTTGTATCTAATGTATACTTTATACCTAATAGATAGTAACTATATTTGATTAATTCCAGTCTCAAGTATATATAAATATTCTTCTAGATCCCACTGGTGTCCATCATAGTACGCTAATTGCTGACAATAATGACATAACATCCTTCTTGTATGATTGTTGAATATTATTAAATTTATCTATCGGATATTCAGTGATTTAATTTAACCTTAAATCATATCACATAGCCGTATTACTTTTTCCCTGGTTATTTGACAAGTTACCGCTGGATTATTTTTCCTGTATAACCAGCTGGATGAGCTGATCCTCTTCTTCAATGCTGCTGGACTCTTCTAACAACCTCAGGCTTATTCCTAAGTCACCTTCTTTATGATAAGGGCTTAACCAGATACTTATTTTAGTTAGTATGAAATTCCACTGAAATTTCATAACGGAACGCTAACTTAAAATTATTTCTATTAATTAATTAACTATATCTCACTACTAATTCGGTTGTTACTTCCTAATATACCTAAATGAACATTCAGTGGACTAAATTTACCTATTTAAACTCTAAATATGTAACTCTATCATAATCAACAAATCTAGAACCAATTTCTCAAGATTTATTGATTCCAAATGTGAGAGACCAAGCATCCACATAATAATATACATAATATACTATGTTAAACACTGAGACACACAAGCGTGGAACGTTACATCCGCCCCTCGAAGTTTACGAAGGTGAAACTGTATTAAATCGTAGTAAACTTCTCAAATTTATAATAACCAAACTCAAATGCAAAATTGTATTAATCAAAATTCGAATTTCAACAAAGTGTGCACGTGTAGTGTGTTTTTAAACCAATATACCGACAACCATCAAGTAACCTTGAACCATTGGCTTGTTAACGCTTCGGTCATGAAGAGAGAACAGTCAATCTGCTAAATTGTCAGATATCTGCCAAGAACCCAGTTTGTGAGGCTGGATCAATCCTAGTGATTATTTGTATTCCTCAACACGTTAAACCAACTTTCCGTTTAAGTGAAGCCGAATACAAATCTTTCTGCAAATTCTGGAAATTGTCCACAGAAAAAACGGAAATCCTGCATGCCCTAACGTCCTGCCAAAGGATAAAGCTAAAATCTGATCGTCTGCAATTGGAGAGTGTGCAGTGTGCCAGTTCAGATTTTCATACCCTGTAGAGTACAAGACCCCTAAGAAAACAACCATATTTGGTGAATTGCATATGCTTGCCTAACCTAACTCCTATTTTTCTTAAAGGTCAATTTGTAAGTGTAGTGTTTTGTTGTACTCGAATCCTGAAAAACCGCCCCAAATCCCAGCTATGATATTGTCATTTAGTTCCTTTCATTCTTATTTAAATTGATTAAGACATTCATCAACTTACAGGCATCGACTTTCTAGCTATTCCTTCCTAAAATATCAAAATATTCCATAATCCCTTGCACCGTCTGCACGCCAACCTTTAACGACATATCACCGCCTTCTGAATTCAGAGCGAGCCAATTTTTGCATCAAAACCCCCATTAAATAATTTGGAAAAGTACAAATGTACCTACTTCCCTATTTACATAACTTTTGAAGCTAAAGATAATGTCATTGTATACAGACTAGCTTAATTAGAGAACTTAAAAATAACTTATCCCTAAAGTTACATCTAAATATAATATTACCATTGCTTGAAAAAGATAAAATTTTACATAATGCAAATAATATTTAGACCCCTTTTTTTTCTAGTTAGGTACAGCATAATCGAATTTCTTTTCTAATTGTAAAATCAATAACAACTATGTCATCAAGATTAACTAAGCCATATCAAAACGAAGTGACGCTACATAACGCCCCGCTATGCCACAAATACGCTGTTACTAATATTTTATGGCCTATCTAAATACTCAGGTAAATATATAGGTAACGTAAAAATAATCACAAACTTTTCTTAATTTACGCACTGCCGTTCGTAATCTTTTACACAAGAGGTGTGCTACGGCGCACAGACTTACAACGTAAAACACATAAATTGAGTACATGAAACATACCAGTATCTTACTTTAAGACATAGGTACAACCAGTCAGTGTGGATGGTACGTCTATTTATTCACTAAACTGTGCAGTTGGCAGTAAATGTGTTAATCTGATTTACTCTAATCCTAGTAGAATCCACTAATTCTAACTACTTAAGTCTATTTTTGTTCCGTTGTGTGAATAACAATAAATATATTATGCGTTCCTGGACACAAAACCGAACTAAGTAGTAAGTAAGTAAGTAGTAGTAAGTAGTATTTGCATTGTATTTTATAAAAGTGCTACTCTGCTTATAAAATTTATTGTAGCAATTCTATCGTCTGTAACTCTATGGCCTCTGACATGTGACTAAAATACAAAATTATAGCTTCATGGTCCTAATAATTGTGTGGGCCTAAGTAGGTACATGGTTCTGTCTACGAATGCAACCAACATTTTCCTATCTATCAATCATAAGCAAAGGTTTCTTGTCCTATCAATTAAGAAAAAGCTTCCCTTAACTTGCAGATTATTTTATTTTTCGGATTATTATACAGCTTTTTTTTTAGCGCATAGTACAAACTAACTTCATATTAAATTATGCGACTTTGAACTAATGTGTATTGTAAGCATGAAATAATTTACATGAAAATTCCTAAGAAAACTTCTACTGTTTCCCTTAATATGCACTTTTCCGATAATTTACGTATTGAGCGCTATACTAATGGTCTGGACTTGAAAAAAGAAAGTGCAAAAAGAACTACTACTCTTATCCAGAACCGAACCTTGTTACCGCTGGTTCAAAGCCGACACCTTGAACCACTGGGCTAATAAGTTCTTGATAAGATTTACGAAATTAAGGTAAGCTAACTATATCATTTAAAATTACGCACAAAAATAACATTCCTATTACAACCTGGATTCGAACCCGGTGTCTGAGAACCAAAGTCAAGGTATTACGCAATCAAGCCACTAGGTCTTAATAACAAGTGACGAATTTAAGACACACAACTTACATTCGTTCCAGTTCTTATTACGTCATCGGTTAATTTTGCAATCTTTTTTTTTCTTTCTATTAGATATATTAATGAAATGATGTTTTATAATAATAATACAATTTTACTTTCAGAAAACTGAGATCTTTACAGTGTTTCACAGAAGAATATTACACATAAAACAATTTGACATCAGTAATGTTGACTGTTAAAATCAAATAACTTTAACAACAAAACAAAAACAAAACTTCTAACACCGTTTTGGTTCGGTTGCATAACGCTTCCTGTGCCTAACTAAATCTAATTGTATAGGTAATTACGCTTTATTTTAGTTTCGAAAACGTAAGGCAATAACGTTTTGAAAAATAAACCCACGTAAATAATTTGCGTGAAATTGAAATCACGACAAAGGCCACTAGGTGTCGCTTTATCTCTTCGATAGTTATTGATCAGAAACGTTATGCGGCCCGCACCAAATGAGAAGGTACGTTAATTCGAGCAGATTCGCACAGATGGCGCTAAACATAATAGGTCGATATTTAAGGGTGTGTCGAAAAAGAAAATTCAGATTTGGTACAAAATTTTCATTTAATACAATATAATAATACATTAATATTCACAACTGATCAACGTATAACCTATTTACTCTATAATATTTCTTATAACACTTATTTCACTGGCTGTAAAGTTCGTATTAGCAAACAATTAGATACTATCAATATGTGTCATAAAGCAACAAAATAAATTCAACAGCTAGACCTAGCATTACATGTTCGCAAGTAAATTATCTGTTTATCTATTTTAATTCTACAGATACGCCCTGGTAGATATTTATTCATACAGGATTTCTTTATCTCTCCGGAACAAAACAAAATACAAAATCAGGCGCAACCAATCAGCGTTATCAAACATTCAAAACAAGATTCAAACTAACGCCCCCCTGTATGTTATATCGTTAAACCTTAAGGGTTTTCTGATGCTTTTCCTAACGTAAACTTTAACCTACGGAAAACTATTAAGCTTCACTAGGTACCTGTTATCAAAATTTCATGTTCAACCTAACTGTGGTGGCTTTCTAGCATCAGTATTATAAAACCTCGCTTACTTACTTGTTATGTGTATACCTACAACTCACGCTCTAAGGCTTTTGCAAAGGTTCTATCTAGGCATTTCTAAACTAAGTGTAACTAAACGTCTCAAATCTAGGTTCGACCACATTTCACGTACAACATTTTTGACCAAGACTTGGTCATGGTCTTTCAAAGTTGATTAAAAACCCTTACTATTAGCCTCAAATAAAAACCCCTTAACTGCTTAAAATACATAGTATATCAATAATTGCTACCATGCCCCCCCCGTCTTAGTTGTTAAAAGAATGTTTTCTGCTTCACTAACCAGGCCTGATATTACATTATATCTTGTTTAATTCTACCTAGAACTTAGTATGAATATCACATTAACAAACTACACAAAATGCACTGAATCCATTTCTGTCTGTTTCCTGTGTACAAGCTGCTACGCTTCCATTTAACTGCAGTCTCTTGTTTGTAGGTGAATGTTAATTACAATAGCAACAACACTTTGCATTTTGACTTGAGGGTTTTGATAACTATTTTGCAAAGTAACCATGTTATTTGTCCTAGAACCAGTAGCTTCTCTCAACCGGCGGCAATGTTACTTGATTTCTGAAATTAATTGCACTTATAAACACCAAAATCGATACAGGAAAACGTTATTGATTTATTGATAAAACAACATAAATCATACACAAAAATTACTTACTCGTTTATTGAAATAGCGATTTTCCATTAGAACATTATTTTATGCAAACGCAATTAGTGTTTTCTTACGGTTTTATTCTGTTATCAATACCTCTTTTTTCATGCAAATTGCAAAACATTTTGTAAAATTAACTTGGATGTTAACCAAAATAGGGCTATCACTTTTTGAACAATTTCCTCAAAGTTGGGGAAAAATTCGAAAATTTGGGGAAACCATTTTCAAGCCTTAAAAATGTACGCCCATACTTTAGAAACCTCTCCTATTTTATTTTTGTGTTGCCAGTTTATACTATGTACTAAAATTGAGCAGAAAATTTACTAGACTACAAAATATACCCAGTGAAACACTAGTCAATTATTATACGCGTCTCGTAGTAGTGTAACTTGCGGTCCTACATTTCTTCCAGACAACTTAAGATGTAATTATAACATGACATAATAGTGCCTAGACTAGTCCTATTAAGATGTAAACTGTACTTGTACAGTAACTTAAAGTATCACGTAAAATCATAGACAAATTTATATCATAGAATAAGAATAAGATTAAGAATAATTTATTGTAATAATTAATTAACAATTTATTGTAATAAGAATAATTTAATAATTTATTTATTATCATAGACCAGTTGAGTTGTATTGAATTGACAACCGGAATTGAATTGATAGAATTAATTGAATGTTTTTGTACGCCCCTCAAAATCTTAGACTCTAGACATGACTATGTACCTTTTATCTAATCTTAACCTTTTACCCACTACTGAAACAATTTTTTTTTTTTATTATTAGTATTAATTGTTATTAATTATTATTAATAAACAGAGAATACATCCTGCGTCACGGCCATCATCTTTTGTAACATCCTGCCTAACCTACATCGAATTTTTTTGTAACCTGCCTAGCCTAGCCTATACCGAAAGCCTAAGCTAAAACCTATCTTCAATACAAGTCTACCTAGCAGCTAAGTTATTTAACTATCCTACTAAATGACCTACATTAATTCGTACTAAAACTAAATTTAATTCGCTCTGCAAGCGTGTAATTATGCTAACCCTAGAATAATTTAGAACCTCAGTATTTCTTAACCCTAAAGTAGTGGTGGTCTACTAGATCTTAACCCTGAACTGAAAGTTGTACTCTTACTTTAAAAGTTACTTATGAAAACGATTTCTACGCTATCTTAGCCTACTGTTGAGCTCATAAGAATTAAATCATCCGTACTTTTATCTACTTAATACTAAGTTTGGCCAGTGATCGTTAGTAGAGAACCTTACGTTGTGAATCGCAGAAACCCAAACAGATTTGAGACTCCTACCTATTTGTACGCTTTATAGAGTATTATAAAAGTAGTATAAATGTCCTAGAATTATAAATTGTTAAGATACTTTAACCTAAATCCTACAAAACCAACAATATACACTGAGCTAGTCTCTAATGAACTTTACTTAATGCTACATCAATTCCTAGTCTTAGGTTCTTAGGGAGAATCTTAGATCCTAGATTTTGAGGTTATGAGGTGAGACCTAAGATGTATAATGACTGACTTGTGAACTGTAAGGAGCTGATTATAGTCCAAGAGGCAAGGTTTTGATACCTTCAGTCAAATAATTGAAAATTCTCAAAATTGAACTTTTGAAATAAAATTTAGGTTTTGCTATGTGAAATCATATAAAGCGGCTCTGGATCGGCACTCCGCCGCCGTACCGATCAGTGGCATTCGACCCTTACTGGATAGCCCCCTCCGCTTATTACAAGGAGTTCAGCCTGAAGGGCTATGCTATTTCTGTCAATTTTACTTCTTGTCGGTCATAGGTATGTCAACAAATAAGGGGACGAGACGGACTATTTTTTGCAAAGTTTCCCACATCCTAGAGTCGCGGTTCTCTAGGCCCCACTGCTGGATGTCCCACATAACGGACATCCAGCCCCCCAAAACCTCATGTGGTGATACATGAGGGGCACGGGCCAGGTTTACTTGCGGCGACCTTCAAATCCTGGTAAACCAGAATAAAAAGGTCACCTATTCCCTACCTATTTAGCCTATCTACCTAATGCCTACAGTCCTACTGGTAACTAGCTTGCAGAATGCATGCCTACTTTGCCTAACTTGAGCCTAACCCTTTTGTGACCTAAGTGTCTTAATATATTTGTGGTACAATATGCCAATGAATATCGAATATCAAATCTTACTTAGGTTGCATGCCTACTTTGCCTAACTGGAGCCTCTAACCCTATTGTGACCTAAGTGTCTCAATATATTCGTGGTACAATAAACCATTGAATATCGAATTAATCTTACTTAAGGTAAAATCTACCAAACCTAGGTCTCTCACATTCACTAGAGTTCCTAACATAGGCAGACATCAGAATGTTCATTCAAGGAAGAATTTAGAAGAAAATCATTTGACGTATAAATAAATTCATAGAAGGACTTCACTCATAGGTTAGTTCTGAAGTGATCTGAATAGCAACTGACCAGAGTTTCTAAGAAAGTAAAATTTATACTTTGCACTAAAGAATCAGGATCTTTTCCTTTTCGGCTAAAGAATCCCAATAAGGCACGGCATTGCTTGGCCTGGCAAAGTTTTACCAACTAGAGCCTGGCGTCGCCACATACACATAATCTTGTGCATTTTGAAACATTTATTGTAATTTGAGCAAAGTCTATCTATTTGACCACTGCTTTAATATCAGTTGTAAATGTATTATTTGAACATTCAGATTTCAGCCAGGTATAATACAACCACTATGGCTATACAATACATTTGTAGTATACAATGCTGTCAATGCCATAATATGTTTAATATAATAGTGCAATATTCACTTGCCAAATATTAATAAAACTCATTGAATAATAATGTTCAAAAGGTGTGAAACAATGTGTTTCCCATCATAAATCAATAGGGTATTTATTATTGAATTTAATATTTTGACCTCATCAAAGATCCCAAAACTCACGGATAATTGCCAGAATTATTTTTCAAATCACCTAGGTATTTAAGACAAGGTTCAAATTGACCTAGTGTTTACAAGACCAAAATTGCCATGCTAGCATTAAAGTACAAAATACTTCAATAATATGTAAATTCCTCAAACTGTTGCTACAGTTCTACAAGGAAATTGGTAATCTATCTGTTACTTAAAATTTCATCATAAATAGTTCAGCCAGTATAATTTTCACAATCGCTGATCGCTACAACTGACTAGTTAGCATTTGTAACTATTTTCGTCAGCTGATATCTAACAAGAAAATTGGCAATCTATCTGTTACTCAAAATTTCATCATTAATAGTTCAGCCAAAGCTTTTTATAATTGCGGATTAATACAACCGACTAGTTAGCATTTGTAACTATTTTTGTCAGCTGATATCTAACAAGGAAATGGGTAATCTATCTGTTACTCAAAGTTTCATCATTAATAGTTCAGCCAAAGCTTTTCAAAATAGCGGATAAATACAACCGACTAGTTAGCATTTGTAACTATTTTTGTCAGCTGATATCTAACAAGAAAATTGGCAATCTATCTGTTACTCAAAATTTCATCATTAATAGTTCAGCCAAAGCTTTTTATAATTGCGGATTAATACAACCGACTAGTTAGCATTTGTAACTATTTTTGTCAGCTGATATCTAACAAGGAAATGGGTAATCTATCTGTTACTCAAAGTTTCATCATTAATAGTTCAGCCAAAGCTTTTCAAAATAGCGGATAAATACAACCGACTAGTTAGCATTTGTAACTATTTTTGTCAGCTGATATCTAACAAGAAAATTGGCAATCTATCTGTTACTCAAAGTTTCATCATTAATAGTTCAGCCAAAGCTTTTCATAATAGCGGATAAATACAACCGACTAGTTAGCATTTGTAACTATTTTCGTCAGCTGATATCTCTTTATTATTTTATGATCAATATATTCAAAGTTAAGGTATGACCATTTCCATAGAGTTAATGAAAATCTATCAATACAATAGTTGTGATCTGATTATAACAGCAAACATAATTTTATATAGATTCATATAAATCAATGCAAAGTAGGTATAATTTAGATTGTCTACTTGCATTTAGATAACACTAGGCTGTCTTTGATTCTAGAAAAACCTAGGTCTCAAATTGTTCCAACACATTTTTCTATCTCAATGAATAATGCAAGATAGGTATGAAATTAACTTGTCTACTTGCATTTATGAAACAAAATTATTTTGTAACAGGGAAATCTAGAGTACAATTCGTTCGTGGCAATTTATCACCAAATTGGATCTTTGACATGACCAAAATATACTAATTCTCTTTAGCAAGATTATTAACATTTACTATTTAATTCTCAAAGAATTCAAACAAATTATGGGAATTTTTCCCCCACTAAATGGCAATTTCAAATGTCACTATATTTTGACACTGACAGTTCTGAATCACAATAATTTTTACTGAATGACACAACTAAATAGCTATTTGCTAAATTTTAGTTGCCAGTTCTACAAACCTGCTATGTATCTCGTAATTTGAAAATTTTAAAATTGAAGCCTAACTCGGTTTTAACCACAAACCTACCTAAAACCTAACCGTAAAACGACCCTATTGGTGAGCTAATGCCCCCTCTACCCTGTGAGAAGCGGGCAAGCTCCCCTACCTATCACCCTAACTCTATGACGTCCCTATTCTACACGACACCCACTACCCCAAGTAAAAAAAAAAATATAAAAAAAAAATTCCCCACTACAAGGACACTTCCCCTATCCAAAGATCCGTGTCCGCTAACCGACAACCTAAAGTTTGGACTGGCTAGGTCCGTGGGAGAGCCTATAGCCCCTAAATTCCCTACAGAAGCAACGCGTACGCCCCATCGCTTACGCAAGCTTCTCCTATCCCTGGGACAACCAGAAAACGACTTAGTCTCAGATACAATCAGTGTGTAAGCCACGTGCCTAACAGAATCCACAGGAAACCGAAGGCCTGACGTCAAAGAGAAGAAGCCGAATCCCAGTAGGAGGTAAAACATGGATTATCCCTACTGAAAGGGTCAAACTAATCCACCTGTCAATGACCTCACATTGACAGCCTACTCTAAACCCGGGAATGAAGGTATCCGCCCACTATACTGCCAGGCAGTATGTGCAATGTGGGTTTCAACCCGCCGACCACTTTGGAGTCATTGGCTGAACTTCAGCGAAGTGCGTGATTAGCTTTTACCCAATCGATGACTTATTGCGATTTCCTCGACCAGCTAGCTCGGATAGTGGCGTTGTCTGCCATGTGGCATACCATCCACCCGAAACTAACCACTCTAAGAACCCACGATAACTCATTATCTTCGAGCTAGGTAACCTAAATAGGTCACTGGAATCGCGCCTAAACAACCCTCCCTTACACAAACTCAGCTAATCTCACAATTACACTGACATTTACAAGGAAACTTGCAAAGACTGTTCTCACAACGAGAACTTGGCTGAAGAGCTTTTATAAAATTCGCAAATCTAAATAATGGCGAAATAGACCAGATTGGAATCGTAATTCTGCAAAGGTCCGCCTTAAAAATCGTTATAAGCTCTCACGCACAAGTTACTGGTCTGAAAACCTAACTCTGAATGACGCCATCTTGCCGTGCTCCCTTTTATAGACTATCCCTGGCTCCGCCCCGCGTTTAAACGCTCGTTTAAACGCTCGTCAAAAGCCCGCTCGTGAGTCAAACAAATTTCACCCTTATATCGAACGAAATACAAATCATAATCCTATTTTATGGTTTCCCTGGTTTCAATGCTCGTTTAAACGCTCGTTTAAACGCTCCAGGCGATTGAAAGATGATTTTGTACATTAAAAATCGTAAGAAGTAAACATAGGAAGTTGTAGATAGAGGATTTTAACATCTGAAAATGGAAATTGTTATCATCTACACAGAATCTTTCTAGGATTTGTATCTAATGTATACTTTATACCTAATAGATAGTAACTATATTTGATTAATTCCAGTCTCAAGTATATATAAATATTCTTCTAGATCCCACTGGTGTCCATCATAGTACGCTAATTGCTGACAATAATGACATAACATCCTTCTTGTATGATTGTTGAATATTATTAAATTTATCTATCGGATATTCAGTGATTTAATTTAACCTTAAATCATATCACATAGCCGTATTACTTTTTCCCTGGTTATTTGACAAGTTACCGCTGGATTATTTTTCCTGTATAACCAGCTGGATGAGCTGATCCTCTTCTTCAATGCTGCTGGACTCTTCTAACAACCTCAGGCTTATTCCTAAGTCACCTTCTTTATGATAAGGGCTTAACCAGATACTTATTTTAGTTAGTATGAAATTCCACTGAAATTTCATAACGGAACGCTAACTTAAAATTATTTCTATTAATTAATTAACTATATCTCACTACTAATTCGGTTGTTACTTCCTAATATACCTAAATGAACATTCAGTGGACTAAATTTACCTATTTAAACTCTAAATATGTAACTCTATCATAATCAACAAATCTAGAACCAATTTCTCAAGATTTATTGATTCCAAATGTGAGAGACCAAGCATCCACATAATAATATACATAATATACTATGTTAAACACTGAGACACACAAGCGTGGAACGTTACAATTTGAACAAGTATTTATAAAATAATGAGAAATATATATTTACATGTTTTAATTTATTAAGTACCCGTATTTTTATGAAAATAAATTCATAGTTGAAATGGCTTATTGTCGCTTGCGTTATAACTTTAACCAGGTTACTTTTTATCGCAAGTGTTATCTCAAACGCCCGGAAACTTATGAATTCGTTTCTTTGAGACAGCAAAATTATTGTAAACGCCACAATAGCCTCAAAACCTACTGTTTTTTTGAAAATTTTAAGCGTTACATATAAGGTTTCAAAAAACTGTGTATTATCTGTCAAATTTTAATTCAATAGCGCAATTATTTATAAAAATATTTAAAAAATACCTTTTCCTGTAAAATTTGGTTTTTGTCGGTTACACTAAGTCGGCGGTAATGGCTCGGTCGTGCAAAATATTTTCTATCACATTATCTCAGCTATAACTACACAATTATAACGTTTACTGTGCTACTACACTCACGTGTAGTGCTACAAATATTTCTTAACGGTTCTTTGTAAAAATATGCAATCTCAAAATGTATGCAACGCAATATTTCAGGGATTCTTTGAGGCACGGAGCAGCAGAGCTTGTGACGCAAATATTTGCAATGTAATAATATTGGATGCAACCTTCGCGGTGAAATTAGAGATGCGCCGCATCTGAGATCACTAAGTTGTTCGAGGCAGTTGTCAGCAGACTTCTTTACCAGCAGTATGACGGGAAGAAAAACCAGATACATCTTATTTTTTATTTATTTAATTTAATTTAATTCCATCATTTTATTTCAGATAAAAATCCATACAAACAAATAAAATACTTAAAACTACCTTAACCTTTAGTTGGGTCTGGACTCGGAGTGCTCAACATGCACCTTCGTCCAGTGCTGCATTATTGGGCAGTCCTGGTCCATCCCCCCACGCGAACAACTGTAGATAGATGGCGCACACGCGGCGCACCAGGGACGCGGTTCTTTTTCGTATAATAGCTCTGAAACCGTCTATGTGCGCTTCCGCAAACATCCCCAATGCACTGCAGTATCGCGGCAGCTCCATTAACACTCTAAAGGCGTTGTTGTACTGGGTACGCAGGGCGGCAAAATACTACAATGAGTATTACGAAAGACTCATATTGCCGTGTTGTGACCTATATACAAGGTGTTGTTGTGTAAACTACAGGGATTTTCAGATGTGTTTAAATGCTTATTATTCTGAATAACTTTTCATCCATAACCCATCCATTCGTCCATCAGCCATAGAACGTCCACTGCTGCACATAGGCCTCCTCTATAGATCTCCAGTAAGACCGGTTGGTAGCAGCTTACATCCAGCGCGATCCTGTGGTCTAAGTGAGGTCATGTTCGTCCACCTACAAGGTGGACCCCAACCTACGCTGTGCTGCGCTTGAATAACTATTATTTTGGTTCAAACTGACTGAAAGTAACGAGAATTTGAGGATTGTTTGGCATGATGTAAATTATATGATGTACCTATGTAAGTAATTATCTTTAGACCTTCAAAGGTCTGAGGATGATCCAATGCTTTTTGTGTAATAGTAGTGTAGTTTTGTTGTTGTTAATAAAGGCACTTTTGCCAGAATAAAAAAAAAGTAATTAGTTTCTTTTTTGTTAGTTACTATATGTAACCACTACACTAACCATTGGACCACTGAGGCAGTCAAACTTTTATGTAGGTACATTCAACTTTTATGTAGACTGTACTGTGCCACTTACAGAGGTGAGGTCACTCTACTTACTTTCTTTCCTAAGTTTCATAAGTTGACTGCAGAATATATTATTTCAACTTTGCTACGAACAAAATAGTACCTATAAAGAGATTTTATTATTATGTTTCTGAAGGTTTGTTTAATTTTCACAACTGGGCATACGAGTTGGCAAAAAACTTTAGCTCTTTCTGTTCCTGACGATTCACTTAAAACTATTGCATTATTTAAGGCGGCTCCACATTAGCAGCGTGAATTCACGCCATTAATTAGCGGCACAAGTCGTGCCCTCCACATTCATGGGATGATAACAGTCGTTCGTGAGACTCGGCGTGAAACGGACGCGGGTCTTTTGCATCCCACAATGCATTTTCAGAATGTCATGCTCTAAAATGAGCATTTCAGTTTCGTTATTCCAACGTTCATGCGCGACTCCATTTTAGCGCGTGCGCAGGGACAGCACAGCACATGCCTGCACGCCTTTGTGGTCAGAAGTAAACTGAAACGGGGCCGTGAATGTAGATACGTACACGTGAACACCGCGCAAAGGAGGCGCAAACCCTTTGTCGCGGGACAAAATACCGACTCCGATCTGGGATCAGGCGTGGACACGCATGAGCCCCGAAAAAACCGTCCACGTTGTCGTTCACGCCTGTTCACGCAGCTCCGGCTCCACATTAGTGCCGTGAAGCTGAATAGCATAATATAATAAAAATTTAAAAGAAAATTAAAAGACGTGGCTACTACTATTTAATATATGCTTGGAAAACTACTTCGTAGACTTATATTAGGAAACCAACTAGGTAAATCAATTAACTAGTCACGTGTTAGTTTCACATAAAACTAAGTACAGATTAATGTAGATTGTGATTATGTCATTTGCATGCCTTTTAAATAAGTGAAATATCGTGTTATTTACAGTCATTAGATAACGTTTTAAATAAATTTTAATTCAGTCGTGTAACATGTTAGCAGAGAAACTGACGGCTGTAGTAGTTTTTATTGGTGCAGTTGCAACAGACACAATCGTTAACCCGTACGGTCCAACAGTGGTTTTAGACTTTACAAACTGCATCAGTACAATAATAGACGAAAATTTCATAGAACCCGGAGTGCTGATAGTGGCCAATTACAAGAATGCTAGTTCTTCGCTTTCCAGGATCAGAACGGAACTATTTAAAAGAATACACAAGAAAATAATATACACGGTAGAAATCAAGTCACCCCGAAATGAAGACGATGTCTGCAAGAACTATGACGAAAGTCTTGGTATTTTACACAGAGATATCTTCCAAGTTCGACCACTTGGCGGGTATTTTATCGTCATAATTGACATTTTTGAAGATTTCCCCTATCTAGTCAGCAGGCTGATAAAATCACGTAGTTGGAACCCTAGTGCAAAGTTCATAGTATTTGTTTTAAATTTCTCTGACGATGAATCAAATAGAAAAATTGTAGAAAAGATATTGAGCTGTCTGTTCAAATATAACGTTATTAATACCATAGTGATCGTGCCACAAGCAAACAATATACGAAAGGCGATTATTTACTCATGGCAGCCGTATGATCCCCCGAAATACTGCGGGTATTACAACGAAACTGCACGCGACAGAGTTTTCACGCAAAATATTTGTGAAAAGGGCAGATTAAAATATAAAAACAAACTTTTTGAAGAAAAAATGCCAATGAATATGGAAGGCTGTGTTCTGTACATAATAGCTTTAGAACGACAACCTTTTGTAAGCCATGATGAAAACGATGCGAATATTGAAAAAGTATTCATAAATGATATAGTTAAACGATATAAATTAACCACTAATTACGAAATTATAAATGCTAACAGAGGTGAAAGAGAAAATGACGGGCAATGGAACGGAGCTTTAAAAGAATTGACAAATAAGAAAGGACAATTGCTACTGGGTGGCATATTTCCAGACTTTGATGTCCATGAAGATTTTGAGTGCAGTATGTCATATTTAGCCGATTCATACACCTGGGTGGTTCCTCGAGCTTATCAGTCACCTCGCTGGATTGCTCTGCTCATTATTTTTCAAAGCGTTGTGTGGTATTCAGTTATAGCTGGATACGTTATTTGCGCCGTGTCTTGGAGAATTTTGGGCCAACTAAGTAAAGATACTCCTCGCAATAGATCATTGAAACATTGCCTTTTTAATGCATGGATATGCTCTTTAGGTTTTTGCGCGTACTTGCGACCGACTAAGGTGAGCTTGCGACTGTTTTTCGTGTTTTTCAATATATATTGCATATTAGTCGTAACAGGATACCAAACTAAACTCATAGATGTGTTGAAAAACCCAACAGATGAGTATCAGATTCAAACTATTGAGGAGTTAGTAGAAAGTGGGCTGAAATTTGGTGGAGGCGAAGAACTGCATGATTTGTTCTCAAACACTTCGGATCCTATTGACAGCTACATATTCAGCAACTGGATCGACGTGAACAATACGTCCCAAGCTATGATAGATGTTACCGTTCATAGGAATTTCTCTCTTCTTTGTAGTCGTTTAGAATTAGCGCACGTGTCAGCGATAGTTCCAGATTTGAGCGACAGTTTTGGAAATCTCAAGTACTACGCGTTTGGAACTAACATGTTTTCAATTCCTATGGAAATGGTGGCATTACGAGGATTTGGATACATGGACAAGATTTCTGAGGGATTAAGTCTATTCAAGCAAGCGGGGATAAACGAGGCTGTGAGACGAGAGTTTAAGTCGTCCAATACTCGTCGAAGGGCAAAGTTGCTCCGGTCGTTGCTGCAACAAAAGAACGACGTAAACGCTTTGTCGCTCCAACATCTACAAGGTGGCTTTCTGGTTTTGGCATTGGGGTATATTAGCGGAACAGTAGTCCTTGTACTAGAAATTGTTTTTGACAGTACTTTTATCAAACTAAATTTCGCTCGACGTAGGTAGTAAATCATGTTTTTGCTATGATAACTATTTGATAATTTTGATTGTGTTCAAAATTATGTGCGTTTAATATTTTGGAACGTAAATTATTCATACTGTGGTTTTTAATAAAACGCTATATTTTTGCTTACACAAAAAGAAGAGTATTTTCTTATCCAATGTTGAAATATTGTAATGGCGTTGAACTTTTACTAATATTTCGGGCTCAGCGTATGAGTAGAATACATTGCGTAGTTCTATCATATTAGTTCAATATATACAACTCATATTAAAGTTGCGCAGGGTTTGGACCAGCTGTTGGGAGTTCAGAATCCTTAGTAGCGCTGATCTATTATAGGCATTGAGCTTGTCGCATAACATCAGTAAAACGATTTTCTTGTTTTGTCATTCGATTTTATCCTTAGGTACTTATTTCCGTTTGTCTCTTTTTTATCCGGTTTTTGTGGCATACCTTGCGCGCTTGCTGCATAACTCCTGTTTCTCATGTTTGTTGTTTGATAGTTTTTTTCTTCATGTTATTAGCTGTAAGTGTTTATGTATGTCACGGGATAGATATTCTTTCTCTCTTTCTTTCTTTCTTTCTTTCTATTTTTGGTTAGTTTGTTACTTTTTCACACAACAGCAGAGGGAGAGATCGACTTGATTTCCTGCATAAAGTTTGAAAGTAAGTGAGTATGCAGACTACTTTTTATCCCGAAAAAAGTACCTATGTGATAATACAAAAACCAATATACAACGGAAAAACAAATCTTAAATTCGATTTGTAAAATAATAAAATAACGTACAAACATAACATTATCATTTATTACAAAAACCTATTATAATTTTATAATTATGCTTAGTAAGTAACTATGCATTTATTATGTACATTATGTTACTTGTAAATAAAAATTACACAAATAGGTATTTGGACGAACTTATACTTATTTAAATAATTCTATATTTGATCCGAAGACTAGTGCTATGACCTATAGCTAATTACAATTATATTGCCTTTTGCATTTAAACAAATAGTTAATCTCAAAGTGAACCATTCTTAGCTCTGGCAGAATTTGGGGCATTTACGCTTACATACATGAATTTTAATACCTTATTGACAAATAGTTGAGTTTTATTTTATAACAAATTTAACAGCTTGCATTACCTTCTTGATTTGATGAGGACAACCCATCGAGCAAGTATTTATAGAGTCACAATCGTGCAAAAAAAGTATCCGAGCCGAAACTCTGCCCAAGCTACGTAGTGGGCAGGCTTTTTAGTTAGTCGTAAGGTGGATTGCAAGCATATTACAACACCGCGCGATGCCAAAGTGCTCGGTTACAAGCACTAATTAGAAAATGGGTCATTGTGAATTATTTAATGTATATAATATCGAAGAAGTTATGTATAATATGTCAGCGCTCGGACATTTTTTTACTACTTTCACTTTGGGACTGTGGCTCTGTAGATATTTGCTCGAAGAGACAAACTCATAGTTTGTTGCACAATGCCAAAGTTATACAGATTTTTAAGGAATATTTTTATACACATCTTTGATTTCATGTTTGTAACTAAAATTAAACTCAGTTTTAAGCTTATAATAAGCTTTCTCTGTTAACGTTCGAATAAAACAATGTAGTATAGAATGATGTCACCGTCGCATAATGACATCTGCAACACTAGTAGCCCAGGAGGCCAGCGCAAAAAAGTACTTAATAAAAGCTGAATTTTTGGTATTACGTGGTTATTTGGTATAAAGTGGCGCTACTTTAAAGTCTGGTTGACAGGTCCTGTTACATGTTTCAGGATTGACTGTCGTTAAACTTTTTTTAAATTATTTTTCTACCCGTACACCAATTTTCAGATTTTAGAAGTAGTTGCGAGATACTCATTCATTTTTTATTATTTAAAGGGATATCTCCATCAAACGCTAAGGAACTCAGCTGACTGACTCCGGGGCTGAATAACGTAATAGGCTACTTTTTTTTTTTATCTGTGATGATCATTTATTTTTTTGTTCTTGCTTTGATGTTTGTTTTCGTTGACATTAGTTTATTGAAATTGACTTTGAATTGGTTAATTGATTTAGTTTTTCAATTAATCGGTTATTATTCAAACTAATAAATTGTCTTGAATGACATTGGGTGGATGAGACTGATATACATATATTCTTTCTTAGAGTAGGTACAACTAGCTATGTTATTTCTTGTATTAAGTATGTGAAATCTTGTCTGTGAAATCTTGGAACGTACTCGTATGTTAGTACCTATTTGTGATAAGATTTAAATTATTTAAACTGTATTTTAAAACATTGTTATCTGACGATTCCAAGTGCAATTGTAATCTCTACGGAATAAAGGAACTTTGACTTTGACTTTGGGTATTGTTGTACACCACCAAAATAACGTAATACTTACCAAAAATTCAGCTTTCAGAAAGTAATTGCATTTATTGCGCTTACCTCCCAGGCTGTAGAGGTAATACGTTGTACGTAAGTACGTTGCCTGCTTTTTAGATTCTGAACTTTTACATACATTCAACACATACTACTTGTTATATTTTAATGGAAAAAAAAAAACTCCCGTTCAAATACTGCACATTACACTACTACTACACATCTGTTATGTGAAATAAAACTATTACAGTATTCGTTACAAATTAATAATTCTGTAATTGTTATTCCATGTCTGTTTCTTTACAGTATTGCTGTATTATTTTCTTTTCACATTACCATATTTTTACATATCTGTTTTTTTGCATGTATGTATTTCATCTTCATCAACTTCTCTCCGTCCAAATGCTGCACGTTATTAAGTAGAAGTGGTCCAGGAATCGCTAGTGCAGTGCACAGCAGTTTCTTAATCTAGGAGATGACTTTCCTGAAGTCTGGTCATCTAGAAGATTCCGATTCCCAGCAGTAGTAAATTATATTGTACACCTGTTCGAATGTGAGAGCTATGCAATCACACGTACGTAACATACAAGTGTCATAGTACGAGTATTTGTTACAAATAAATCATTCTGTACCTTTTTTTTCTCCTGCAGTATTGTCGTATTTTTTCATTTCTGTATATTTACATTTCTGTATTTCTACATTTCTGTATTTTTACATTTCTATATTATTACATGTCTGTATTATAACTTCTCTCCGTCCAAATGCTGCACGTTATAGTATGAGTGGTCAGGGAACCGCTCGAGCTCGATGTAGTCCATTTCAGTGCACAGCAGTTTTTCCAGCATGGAGACGACTTCCTTGAAGTCTGGTCTCCCGGAGGGTTCTGCTTCCCAGCAGTAGTACATTATATTGTAGAGTTCTCGCCGGCAGTGCTCGGGCTTCTCTAGGCGGTGGCCTTCGCGGACCTGATGAAAATCAAATCAATCGATTATAATCTTTTTACTGACATAAAATGTGGTATTGGCCTAAGAGCCGCTAAAGATCGACCTTTACCCACGTGATAACCAGTTTAGACGTATCTTTTATAAATTATTATTTATTTATAAACACGCCTATAAAATCTTGCCTATCGAAAACAGTTCGTGGCTATGTTTTATTATATTTACAACGTGTCATGAACGATTTTTTGAAAGCAAGCCTTTGTTATCATACCAATTTTGACTGATTATAAGATCAGTTTTGTACTTGTTTTGACATATTTGTACATAGTTTCTTGCCAGGTAGTATGAACAAGATTGAGTTAGAAAACCTACCAAGGTATATTTTCTACATTAAAAACTATTAGTTGGAATAAACAAATACCAGCTATGAAAAGAGAGAAGGAAAAAAAAAGCATACCCAAAATGAAAATATCCTTAATAGAGCCTTAGGCCTATTTGTATGTCTCATCTGGTTATCAGATGGGTGAAGGTCGTTCTTCCACGTCTCTTTCACTTTATGGCAGATGGTGTCGAAAAGTTCTCAAGTAGAGACCACGTATCGGCAAGCACTACGAAAAACCTTTTTTAATATTACTATAATAATAGTAAAAATGGTAATCTAGTATTGCTGATAATAAAATGCACAGAGTAAGACATCCAACCACAATCTGAACGGATGGCTTCATCAAGGCCGCAATCGCCGGATATAAGCCGCTTCCAACCGGTCTTATCCAACATATATAGGATAGGCCTTCTAGAGAGGTTTTCTTCAGGAGAGGCATATGTCCAGTAATGGATGTCCTACGGCTGACAATAATAATAAGGCTGATAATGAAATATAATTAAGTCTCCGATTCCTCATAGCTCAAAACTAGCCAGAGTTAAGTATGCTTAGTTGACAATTTATAACATATAAATGTAAATTAAAAAAAAACTAATATAAGAATGAAAATCATAAGCAAATTGAATACCATTGGCCTGAATCCAAGTGCTCTGAAGCGTAAAACTACTGGCCTAGTTCACGCAAATATCAAAAGTATCTTCACACGTTTCACGAGAAGCAGATGGTAAAAGTTTGAAAAGAAAACAAAGGAAAACGAAGGCGTCAAAATAAAAGGCAAGTAACGAACAACATCTGGGAATATGCCCACTGAGTAAACAGCGAGAGCACCAGACGGCCCGGCGCCGTAAAAGCCTTCCTCTAATGAAAATAAAATTTACGCTCATTTGTATTTCGTAAAAGATAAGAACTTTGAACGTAAGATCCAAAACAATATGTAAACTATTTTCGTGTTCCTTCTATGGCTTGATTTTAGTTTTTTTTTTGTGATTTTAGGGTTTTGTGCTCAAGAGTACACACAACCTTCATCATACTGGCAAATTAATAGTCCACAGCTGAGCATAAGCCTATCTACGAAGAGCAATAACTTTTCGTAGCGCTTTGTTTCACGATGGTGGATTCACATACGCTATTGAATTAATATTATGACCAGAAAAATATACGTATAGACTTTCATACGATGTTTTCCTTCATGGAAAAGCAAGCAATTTGTAAATCCGAGCATACATTCCAAAGAGTGCACTAGATAACACATTCAACTGAGTGGATTTCAACCTATAAAAAACCTAGCAATAAAATAGTAGTACCACTACACTAGATGAGTTCTAGTTATAGCAAGTAAGAGTAGGTACAGTTTGTTTTAAAATTTCGTTGCGTTAAAAAACCCTCTCGCAAGAAAATCTCATTTATTTTCATAAATGAGATTTTTCCCTTTGTTGGATTAATTTCATAAATTTAGTAATAAGTAGCCGTAAGCTAAAAGTAAAAAATAGAAACGAACTCGAAAATATTTGAAGCCTTCAGAAACAGCCAGCAAGCCTTTGTTTCGTAAATATAAAAATATTTCACAATTTATCCGAAAAGTTAACTCGACGATAAAAAATATTTGTAAGCAAATTAAAAACAACTAGAATTTACGCTCCAGTGAAAATTGACATAGGTATTCAAATAAGTGTGTATTAGTCTGCTTCTAAGTTTTTCTTTTTACGCATAAGTAATAAATTTAATAAGGAAAAATAATAAAAAAAATAAAGAATAAACAAACCTGTTTATCGTGAGGCAACCTGTATATGTCCTTAGAAGAAATTCTATGGCGTATGTGAATCCACCAACCCGCACTGGGCCAGCGTGGTGGATATGGGTCCAATAACCCTTCGTGGATAGGCCTACATCATGCAGTGGCTATTAAAAAAGCTGATACAGTACATTACAGAGTCCTTTAGAACTCATTTAGCTAGGCTAGGCTGCCTTCATAGCAGTATGCATGCAGCAGTAATGACTTTCCTTATAACCTCACCGACAAACGAGTGTATATAGCTCAGTGACGTTCTATAATATAGTTTCAGATGTGATATGAACCCACCTTCCTCATAACATCCCCGGCAGAAAGTCCTGGGTAAGGCGTAGAACCAAGGGTCACAATCTCCCATAGAAGTACGCCGAAGCTCCAGATGTCAGACTTCACGCTGAAAATGTCGTCGTACAGGGACTCGGGCGCCATCCATCTGTCGATTTAAATAAATACTGTTACTGACATTGCTTATACTCGTATAAGATCTATGATACATTTGGCGTATTCTGCGTATGTTTTCGGGCGGTGGCACTCTAAAAAACGCAGCAGACGGTAGCGCTAAAGATACTGGTATACACAATTCTCTTTATTTATTGTTAATATTGTCATAATAATATTGTATACTAGGCAGATCAATTTTATCCTAAACGGTGACAGAATGTGCTACAGACTAGGCGGCATTATTTTTCGGAATTGCTAAATTCAAGATTCAAGATCATGTGACCGATTTCAAGATGTAACTGCAAATGCATGATAGTTACCACCTTGAATTTTATAGCAGTAGGTTGCAACAATAGATGCTCTTTGTACGAGTACATACACCTACATTACAGTGTCTTTTTAGGAGGCAGTTAAAAAATAGTAAAGAAGTAAATCGTTTTGAAATATTCAATCTTATTGGAACTCTGCATTCGATGTTACTCCTAGCATGTAAATTACCCACATTAAAATTGGTCATCAATAAACTAGGCTTCTTCACAAAACAGCAACTTTAATGAAACACAAACAACTTTTTTAGGGTTCCGTACCCAAAGGATAAAAACGGGACCCTATTACTAAGACTCCGATGTCCGTCTGTCCGTCCATCTGTCCGTAATCAGGCTGTATCTCATGAACCGCTATACTCGTATCTAGAAAGCTGAAATTTTCACAGATGATGTATTTCTGTTGCCGCTATAACAAAAAATACTAAAAACATAATTCCGTAATCATAAATTCCAGAGCCGTTTTTCGCTCTATATTAATAATATATTAACAGATAGATGCTTAAAATTTTCACAGAATATTAAGTTGTATATGTGAGTATAAGATTCAATAGTAAATAATAAAATTAAAATAAAATAAATATTTAAGGGTCCCATACAGTACGGAACCCTCCGTGCGCGAGTCCGACTCGCACTTGGCGTTTTATTTTAATTCTTTGTCAACAAAGCTAATGCTTCGCTTTACCGTATCACTCGTGACCCAGAAGGTTTCAACACCCGTATTTCAATTTCAGTTACATTTTATTAAGTACCTAATCATTTATTCCAACGACTCAATAAATTTGAATCTTTGATATTGCGCCAGAGGCAGGTTATGAGAGATTATAAAATGAGAGTTATATGACTCAAGTTAGGCCGAAACCTTCGAGAAAATATCTACAGAGCCACAGTCCCTAAGTGAAAGTAGTAAAAAATTGTCCGCGCGCCGTCATACATAGGTACCGACTTAGATATTTACATTAAATTCAAAATGACCTATATGAGAGAAAGTAATAGGAAAAATAATAATTCATTTAGTCGGGGGACAGTCAAGAATTTTTTCTTCCATTCTGTCTCCCGGGGGACAGATCTGGGGGACAGACTGGAATAATCCGCTTTTTTAATATCGACGTTATGTCACCTAATTAGTGCTTGTAACCGAGCACTTCAGCATCGCGCGGCGATGTAGTCGGCTTGCAATCGCCTTACAACTAACTAAAAATCGGCCAAGTACGAGTCGGACTCGCGCACGGAGGGTTCCGTACTGTATGGGAGCCCCCTTTAAATATTTATTTTATTTTAATTTTATTATTTATTATTGAAGGGAATATAAATCTAAATATTCTGTGAAAATTTCAAGCACCTAACAACAAATACTAAAAACATAATAAAATCAATAATTAAGAAGGGCTCCTATACAACAAACCAGATTTTTTAGCCGTTTTTTGCTCTTTATTAATAATGGTAACAGGTAGATTCTTGAAATTTTCACAGAATATTTAGATGTATATTCACTTCAATATTTATAAATTAAAATAAAATAAATATTTAAAGGGGGCTCCCATACAGTACGGAACCTTCCGTGTGCGAGTCCGCCTCGTACTTCGCCGATTATTATTATTGCAGTTTCATAGATTTTTAAAATATATAAATAATGAAATAAAATAATTGGCCAAGTACGAGGCGGACTCGCGCACGGAGGATTCCGTACTGCACGGGAGCCTCCCTTAAATATTCATTTTATTTTAATTTTATTATTTAATATTGAAGTGAATATAAAACTAAATATTCTGTGAAAATTTCAAGCATTTACCTGTTACCATTATTAATATAGAGCGAAAAACGTATGAAAAATCAGGTTTGTTGTATGGGAGCTCCCCTTAAATATTTATTTTATTTTATTTTTAGTATTTGTTGTAATAGCGGCAACAGAAATACATCATCCGTGAAAATTTCAGCTTTCTAGCTATAACGGTTCATGAGTTACAGCATGGAGACAGACGGATAGACAGACAGACAGACGGACAGACGGACATCGAAGTCTTAGTAATAGGGTCCCGTTTTTCCCTTTGGGTACGGAACCCTAAAAATGATCGTCTTAAGGTTTTATACAAAACATTTTTACATATTCAGTTGTTAAATATAAATAGCACAAGGCCTGTATGTTTTCTGCACATATATTATTAGTAGTAAGATTTATAAGCAGCTTTCAGCAGTATTTGGCCAGTTTTTGATGTTTAATTCAGGCTTTTGGCTCAAGTTATCGGATAAGATGGAATTTATCTGAACTGGGGACTTGAGCCTCGGGTTTTCATGTTAAAAATAAATCGAGTTCATGTTTAATCATAAACTCTAGCAACCCCTACGTTTGTAAGGTTAGAACAACGTTATTATAACGTTAGAATTTTTTTGGTATGAAGTGTTTTCTTTTTAATTATTTATGGTGTAATTGGATAGGTTTGCATTTGGCCAAAGCATGTCTGATGTTAATCAGACATTCAGTACAATTTGTACTGTAATATTTTTATACCATACTGATGCCGTCACTTAAACCGCAGCAACCGATTGCATTGTTTTATAAGAAATTCCTAGATAAGGCTTCTGTCCAGCAGTGGACGTCCTATAGCTAAATAAATTAAATAATCATTTATTCAAGTACCAAAGACTCAACATTCGAGAATTGAAAAACACACAATCAGATGGCCTCCTCGATACAAAGAAAACCTTACCCTCGTGACTTCTGCCCACTCTGGATTATTTTACGGCAGATCTTTGCTTTGGAAAACTCTGGATTATTTTACGGCAGATCTTTGCTTTGGAAAACTCTGGATTATTTTACGGCAGATCTTTGCTTTGGAAAACTCTGGATTATTTTACGGCAGATCTTTGCTTTGGAAAACTCTGGATTATTTTACGGCAGATCTTTGCTTTGGAAAACTCTGGATTATTTTACAGCAGATCTTTGCTTTGGAAAACTCTGGATTATTTTACGGCAGATCTTTGCTTTGGAAAACTCTGGATTATTTTACGGCAGATCTTTGCTTTGGAAAACTCTGGATTATTTTACGGCAGATCTTTGCTTTGGAAAACTCTGGATTATTTTAGGGCAGATCTTTGCTTTGGAAAACTCTGGATTATTTTACGGCAGATCTTTGCTTTGGAAAACTCTGGATTTTTTTACGGCAGATCTTTGCTTTGGAAAACTCTGGATTATTTTACGGCAGATCTTTGCTTTGGAAAACTCTGGATTATTTTACGGCAGATCTTTGCTTTGGAAAACTCTGTATTATTTTACGGCAGATCTTTGCTTTGGAAAACTCTGGATTATTTTACGGCAGATCTTTGCTTTGGAAAACTCTGGATTATTTTACGGCAGATCTTTGGTTTGGAAAACTCTGGATTATTTTACGGCAGATCTTTGCTTTGGAAAACTCTGGATTATTTTACGGCAGATCTTTGCTTTGGAAAACTCTGGATTATTTTAGGGCAGATCTTTGCTTTGGAAAACTCTGGATTATTTTACAGCAGATCTTTGCTTTGGAAAACTCTGGATTATTTTACGGCAGATCTTTGCTTTGGAAAACTCTGGATTATTTTACGGCAGATCTTTGCTTTGGAAAACTCTGGATTATTTTACGGCAGATCTTTGCTTTGGAAAACTCTGGATTATTTTAGGGCAGATCTTTGCTTTGGAAAACTCTGGATTATTTTACGGCAGATCTTTGCTTTGGAAAACTCTGGATTATTTTACGGCAGATCTTTGCTTTGGAAAACTCTGGATTATTTTACGGCAGATCTTTGCTTTGGAAAACTCTGGATTATTTTAGGGCAGATCTTTGCTTTGGAAAACTCTGGATTATTTTACAGCAGATCTTTGCTTTGGAAAACTCTGGATTATTTTACGGCAGATCTTTGCTTTGGAAAACTCTGGATTATTTTACGGCAGATCTTTGCTTTGGAAAACTCTGGATTATTTTACGGCAGATCTTTGCTTTGGAAAACTCTGGATTATTTTAGGGCAGATCTTTGCTTTGGAAAACTCTGGATTATTTTACGGCAGATCTTTGCTTTGGAAAACTCTGGATTTTTTTACGGCAGATCTTTGCTTTGGAAAACTCTGGATTATTTTACGGCAGATCTTTGCTTTGGAAAACTCTGGATTATTTTACGGCAGATCTTTGCTTTGGAAAACTCTGTATTATTTTACGGCAGATCTTTGCTTTGGAAAACTCTGGATTATTTTACGGCAGATCTTTGCTTTGGAAAACTCTGGATTATTTTACGGCAGATCTTTGCTTTGGAAAACTCTGGATTTTTTTACGGCAGATCTTTGCTTTGGAAAACTCTGGATTATTTTACGGCAGATCTTTGCTTTGGAAAACTCTGGATTATTTTACGGCAGATCTTTGCTTTGGAAAACTCTGGATTATTTTACGGCAGATCTTTGCTTTGGAAAACTCAAGATTATTTTACGGCAGATCTTTGCTTTGGAAAACTCTGGATTATTTTACGGCAGATCTTTGGTTTGGAAAACTCTGGATTATTTTACGGCAGATCTTTGCTTTGGAAAACTCTGGATTATTTTACGGCAGATCTTTGCTTTGGAAAACTCTGGATTATTTTAGGGCAGATCTTTGCTTTGGAAAACTCTGGATTATTTTACAGCAGATCTTTGCTTTGGAAAACTCTGGATTATTTTACGGCAGATCTTTGCTTTGGAAAACTCTGGATTATTTTACGGCAGATCTTTGCTTTGGAAAACTCTGGATTATTTTACGGCAGATCTTTGCTTTGGAAAACTCTGGATTATTTTAGGGCAGATCTTTGCTTTGGAAAACTCTGGATTATTTTACGGCAGATCTTTGCTTTGGAAAACTCTGGATTTTTTTACGGCAGATCTTTGCTTTGGAAAACTCTGGATTATTTTACGGCAGATCTTTGCTTTGGAAAACTCTGGATTATTTTACGGCAGATCTTTGCTTTGGAAAACTCTGTATTATTTTACGGCAGATCTTTGCTTTGGAAAACTCTGGATTATTTTACGGCAGATCTTTGCTTTGGAAAACTCTGGATTATTTTACGGCAGATCTTTGCTTTGGAAAACTCTGGATTTTTTTACGGCAGATCTTTGCTTTGGAAAACTCTGGATTATTTTACGGCAGATCTTTGCTTTGGAAGTGGCGTGCTTTTGCTGTCTTTGAGGAGCAAGTCATAAAATTTCATTTTTCGCAGTTGCATCCATGTCAGAAAGTCGTTAGTTGATTTGTTTATAATTATATTTATTAATTTGTCTTTAGTATTCTATTTTAAGTATTAGTATGTATTCTATGTATGTGTATGTATTAGTTGTTGTATTAGCATGTATATGTTTATATTGGTATGCATGAATAATTGTATACAAGTATCTTGTTTATTTTTGACTCTTTATTCAAGTGTATTTGGTATTATTATATTTTTTTTCTTTTTGACTATTTTTTTCAACTATTGTACACCCCGTCCGTATACGAGTACATTCATTTATAATCCTTTCTTCTTTTAATAAGGTAGCCTGGAAGAAATCGCTCTAAGCGATAAGGCTCCCGGTTTTCGCACTATTTTAATACATTATACTTTTTTTGTTACGAGTATATTGTTGATTGTGTCAACAATAAAGCGTTTCTATTATATTAATCAGTCACATTGCAATACATACAATAAAATAATTCGGAAATAATGGATGGATGGATGCATAGATTTAACCCTTCTCTTACTGTGGAGAGGCCGGTGCTCAGCAATAAAACAGTTTATAACATGGCTAAAAATTTAATGTAAACAGGAGAAGTTGAAAAAGAAATTAAAAAAAACCAAAGCGTCAAAAAAATCAAAGTGTCATTGTACCCAAATATGATAAATCGGCATAAATATGAATACTTAAAATTGTGTCAACAAAGAAACCCTTTGCTAACATTCGCAATAACGTACGGTACATAATATATTAAAAGGTTTTCAATGGTTCAAATAATGTGTTAGTACTCATTTTTCGCAAAGTTTCCAGTGTTTGCTTTAAAGCTTTTATGTAGAGATGAGTAAGTAATATCAACACGAGGTCGTGAATGACAAAGGTCAAAAATCTATAAAATCTTACCATATAAAGAATAATGTCGAACATTGGAAAATGGAATGGGAACGGAACTGTCTTACTGCTTTCCTGTTTCCTAAGAGATATAATCTAAAGCTTTTCAAGATCAGAGTGAACAAGTGTCTTCTAGGTCTGCGTGTTTCATCTTCGACCACAACGTCGCTTAACATCAGGCAAGTTGGTGGTCAAACGCGGACTTATTAGTGATAAAATATTCGGCCAAGTACGAGTAGGACTCGCGCACGAAGGGTTCCGTGCTGTATGGGAGCTCCCCTTAAATGTTAAATTTATTTTAATCCTTACTAATATTATAAATGCGAAAGTAACTCTGTCTGTCTGTCTGTCTGTCGCGCTTTCACGCTAAAACTACTGAACCGATTTGAATGAAATTTGGTACACAGATAGTCTAGAGCCTGAGAAAGGACATAGGCTACTTTTTGATTCGAAAAAATAGTTTTAAAGGGTTGAAAACGGGGAATGAAAACGCATTGGCTAGCATCTTAGAAGAAAAAACTTATTTTCTACCATGACAAATGGTAATTTGCATCTTGACTTTCCAAATTACATTCTCTATGCCCAATGCCCATTCAAGGCTGCTCAAGTTGCAAATGTCAAAGTCAATCAATCTTTTCCTGTAAACTTTAGAGAAGGTTAATTTTTTCAGTTTAATTACGGAGTTTTCATTCTAATAGGTATGCCTACAAAACGCAAATCGAATCTAGCGCGTAGTTCTAGCGGAGCTCGCGTAAAGAAAATTGCTAGAAGCCAAGAGTCTGAAGAGCACACTTAAACGCGTTTGACATTAGATGCCGAGCGCCACGCATCTCAAAGAGCTGCAGAGACTCAAGAGCAAAACCAAGCGCGTCGAGTTTTAGATGCTGAGCGTCACGCAGCTCAGAGAGCTGCTGAGACTGAAGTTGAAAGTCAAGCGCGCGGCGACTTTTAGATGCTGAGCATCACGCAGCGCAAAGAACTGCTGAGACTCAAGAGCAAAACCAAGCGCGTCGAGATTTAGATGCTAAGCGTTAGACGTTAAGCAAAAAATTGCATAGTTCCTGTAGGACAGGACAAAAACTATCGAAAGCAAAACTGTCGCCACTATCACAAAGACGCTAAGTGATTAATTCCTCTATGACGCTAATATGGATTAACGACACGTCACAGCGAAACGTAATTAGATGACAGGTGATATTGTCTGCAGACTTTTATAAATCATAGGTAACATGGCAAGGGGACAAATTGTTTTTCCACCATTATATCCCCTTGAAGAGGAAATAAAGTATGGATTGAAAATGACAACTGACATTAAAATTAGAGAAAATGTTTTTTTCCCTATGCATGCCACATGTTACTATGACGTTTAATACCAGGCCGTCATTTTGTCTGACATTAAATATATTTTTAAATCCACTATCATTAAAGGTTTAACATGTCTCTTTATTTTACCTTTATGGTACAGAATCATCATACCTACTTTAATGTTATCAATCCGAAAAGTTTGTTGGTTTGTTCCTCTTTGACGCAGCAACGGAGCAAAAGATTGACTTGATTTTTGGTATGGATACCTATGGTTTAAACAGCGACTCTTGCCCTGTGTAATAGGGCCTATTCTGTGGGTTTAAAAGAAAGAAAGTTATAATAGGATACTTTTTTATCCCGAGAAAATTCGTGATTGCCATGGGATAGGACTATAACTGTTTCTCAGCAATGGAGCAACGGATTGACTTGATTTTTGGGGTGGGCATAGTTTGGAAGACGGAAAGTGACATAGGATACTTTCCATTCCGAAAAAATTGCGGTTCCCGTAGGATAAGACAATAACTTTTTCTCAGCAACGGAGCAACGGATTGCCTTGGCTTATTGCATGAATATAGTTTGAAAGACGAAAAGTGACATAGGCCACTTTTTATCCCAAAAACTTTAACAGTTCCCGTAGGATAGGATAAAAACCAAGCGAGCGGGCCGCGGTAGCAGCGCCAGAAATAACCTGTCATTTCAAGTTCAGGACGTTCCTACATTTTTCGCACTCCTTCGCGGCACTCAACAGCGCTAGCCCAGACACGGGCTCCATAGCGGAGCTTGCGCTCCCTCCATAAAGACGGAGTGTTTCGGAGCACAAGACACATCGTCATCAACCACTCGGGACTAACCAGCACTGAGCGTCGGACAGCATTCCAACGCCTCAGGGCGTTGGAATGCTGTCCGACCCAGTGCAACGGGTCAGTTATAGTAGCCCAGCGCCTGCCTCTTCAACTGCAGAGGGCAGTGAGAACGGCCATCGCGATACCGACACTTCTCTTCCCCTGCAGCCCCACTGCGTCTGCCAACAGGTTGACGGCCGAAAGCAGGGTAGGTGGCGGCACCCACACAACCAGTTCCATCCCACCGCAGCCCCTAATCCTCGGCTGCAGCGTCGCAAGAGCGGCACTGCAGCCCGCCTCAGAAGCAACACTCCTCATAAGGCAGGCAACCTACTGGCCATCCTCTCAGCTGCTTCAGTTAAAAACGGCTGATCAACGAGTGCCGGCCTCTAAGCTGCCTTGGGGGAAAGACCCAAAGAAGAGGGAGACTTCGAGCGCCGCCTTATCAGCTGCCTTAGACCTCCCCCGCCACGACAAGGCGGGAATACACAGGGGGGTGGTATATACACTCCAACCGTAACTTAACCAACAAAAGCATTCCTCTAAGGTATTTTGATGTTTGTCGCTTAGGTTAGGTTTCGCAGCCGACATAAACATTAGCCAAAATCAAAATATAATGCGGGCGAAGCCGCGGGTAAAAGCTAGTTGGTTATTATAATTTAATTATTAAATTAACTTTTTTATTTTTATTTAATTATTTGAATTCAATATACAACTAAATATTCTGTGAATATTTCAAGCATCTACCTGTTACCATTATTAATATAGAGGGAAAAACGGCTACAAAATCAGTTATTGTTGTATGGGAGCCCCTGTTAAATGTAAATTTTGTTCTGTTTTTAGTATTTGTTGGTGTAGCGGCAACAGAAATAAATCATCTGTGAAACTTTCAGTTTTCTAACTATAACGGTTTATGAGATAGCCTGGAGACAGACAGACGGACAGCGGAGTCTTAGTAATAGGGACCCGTTTTTACCCTTTGGGTACGGAACCCTAAAAAATGATGGAGATTTATGTTATGATGAGGTAGTGACCTAATAGGCAGGCGGCCGTCGCTCTTCCTTTCATATACATGCGTGCCAGCGACATCGCGCGCGAACCCGAAGTCCGCCACCTTGCACGTGCGCTCCTCTGTGATCAGCACGTTACGCGCCGCCAGATCCCGGTGGATTATCTGCAAACACGAACACGTTCAATAAATGAAAAACACGTTCATTAAATTAAGAACACGCTCAATAAATTAAAAACACGTTCAATAAATTAAAAACACGTTCAATAAATTAAAAACATGTTCAATAAATTAAAAACACGTTCAGTAAATTAAAAACACGTTCAGTAAATTAAAAACACGTTCAGTAAATTGAAAACAAGTTCGATATGACTTTATAATTATAATCATTAATGTCAAATACATATACTGTTTTGTATGTATTGAACTATATTATTGCTAATTGTATTTAAAATTTGACTTGTAACAGTGGTGTTATCAATAAATGACTATGACTATAAATTAAAAACACGTTATCTAAATAAATTCAAGAATTTTTGTGTAAAATGCGTAGCGGTAATAAAACTTTTGCAATTGAGTCTCCGTTGAGTAACCAGAGTGTCCTTAGGGAGTTGGGACACGCAAAGTTGTATGCCAATGAACCGCTGTGTCGATTCGTTAAAAAAAGTAAAATAGAATCAACTGGATCCTACTATCTATCTGTCTAAACAAGCTGTATACCCACATACTGTACTGTGTTACTGTACCAGCCTTTTAATATTCCACTGCAGGACGAAGGCCTACCCACGAAGGGTGATTGGGCATTAACCACCACCCTGGCCCAGTGCAGGTTGGTGGACCCACATACTGCTAGATCATACTCGTAAATGCAAGTTTATTCCATTGGCATCCATTATGTATTTTTAAATACAAATACGTACAGTGAAGAATGGAGGTAATGAATTGTTCAACAATATACCCGTAATTATTTATTGGTGGTCGTGACGAGTGACCGAAATGCTGGTATTGAATAAGACGTGTAAAAAAGCCAATGGCATATAAATGAGCTCACGTGTATGCTTCAATGGAGAATTTAAACCTGACGCAGATTCATTGCGCTGTATTCATGTCAACGCAGTACAAGGTCGTTTATTGTGTATTATGATAGAGCCTTTCAGCCCATAAGTTCTTAATACATTATTGCTACTTATTGGTTGGCTTACTTACCCCCTTAGAACTGAGGAAGTCCATGCCCCTCGCGACTTGGAAGGCGGGACGTGAGGAACGTCCTTTGGCTGATGCCGAAGGACGTCCACTGTTGGACATAGGCCTCCCCTGTGGATCTCCAATAATACCGGTGCAAAGCATTTACCTCAATCTCATGGTCTTAATGAGGTCATCCGTACACCTCGTCGGCGAAGTCCCACACTGCGTTTGCCGGTACATGAACCAAGCAAACTTTTTGACCCCACCGGTCATCAGTCTTCCGTGCTACTGTTCACTTACCCCCTTAGAACTGAGGAAGTCCATGCCCCTCGCGACCTGGAAGGCGAAGTGCGTCAGGTCTCGGGACGTGAGGAACTGGCTGCCGGCGTGCGTGTTGCCGTAATGGCGCTCCGCCCGCGAGTTCCTCAGGAACTGCTGCAGCTTGCCCAGACTCACGAACTCCATTATCACTAGCGTGGGTTCCTGCAAGAGTAAATTTATAAATAGTAGCTCTCCAAACAGTAGATCTCGCGGCATATTTCTTTAATTGAATCTTCACGAGCCTATATCTAGACTCGGTTTTGATCGATTTGGTTCATACTCACAAATCTTGTTACGATTTATATACTGAATCGGCTGATTTAAATATAATTTCAAAAGAGTGCTTTTGAAATAATATTGAAATCAGCTGATAACTAAATAACGCGACAGCAAATTTCCCCCCTTCTTTTAAGGAATGCTTCAATCAAGATTTGCCGACAAATTTATACATAGAATT